>CM059218.1:13546126-14196126 GCA_030347435.1 Clarias fuscus
CCTTTGCTTCCTCTGGTCCATGTTGAGTGTGGTACATACCATGTCACCAAACAACACAGTGACTACCTGGAGCCCTATATATAGGCCCACTGACTGATTACAAGATTGTAGACACCTATGATGCTAATTAGTGACACACCTTGAATTAACATGTCCCTTTGGTCACATTATTTTCAGTAAAAATATCATTTTTGTCCAGGCCTGTTCCATGAGTTGAAGCATGGTTGAAAAGCAATGTCTGACTTTCATTGGTTAACATTCATAGAATTTTTTTTAATTATTACTTTTGTCAGATTAAAGTTATTTCTGTGACCATTGTGAGTTTTTCTTTCATTGACCGAAGGGTACCAACAATTTTGTCCACGTGTGTAGCTGATGTCATAGCTGATGTTGGTCTCAATGTAAAGTCTATGGGACTTTTTGAGGCGGGTAATTGCCCCCACCCCTCAAAACAGTCATAGCACCCAATTCCCGAACAAGACGCACGATTTGAAACCTCATTCATGGGCCTACGACAAACGGTGCGGGACTAGTTACGCGCCAAACTTTCACACGGAAGAAGAAGAAGAAAAAGAATAATAAGCCTGTGAGATTATAATAGTAGTTCTTCGCTTCGCAAAGCACCACTAACTAGAGAGGCACATTTCCTGAAGAAAATGTGAGTGGTGCTTGCCGTGACATCATAGAGCCTGCCATGTCATAGCTGATGTTGGTCTCAATGTTAAGTCTATGGGACTTTTTGGAAAAGTCATAGCACCCCATTCCCGAACAAGCCTCATGGTTTGACACCTCATCCATGGGTCTACGACAAATGGTGCGGGACTAGTTACGCGCCAAACCTTTGTACAGAGGAATAAAAAAAAAGGGAAGAATAATAAGCCTGTGAGATTACAATAGTAGTGCTTCGTTTCGCAAGCACCACTAACTAGAGAGGTACATTTCCTGAAGAAAATGTGAGCGGTGCTTGCCATGTCATAGAATAGCCGATGTCATAGTCATAGATATAGCTGATGTCATAGCTGATGTTGGTCTCAATGTAAAATCTATGGGACTTTTTGGGGCAATTACTTTTTGGGGTGGCTTGCGAAGCGAAGGACTACTATTATAATCTCACGGGCTTATTCCTTTTCTGCTTGCCGTGACGTCATAGAGCTTTCCACGTCATAGTCATGATGTTGGTCTCAATGTTAAGTCTATGGGACTTTTTGGGGACGTTAACCGCCCACCCCTTAGATAAGTCATAGCACCCCATTCCCGACCAAGCCGCACGATTTGACACCTCATTCATGGGTCTACGATAAACTTTTGCACGGAAGAAGAAAAAAAGAAAAATAAGCCTGTGAGATTATAATAGTAGTCCTTCGCTTCGCAAAGCACCACTAAAAATAAGCCTGTGAGATTATAATAGTAGTGCTTCGCCTTCGCAAGCACCACTAATAATAATAATAATAATAATAAATATAGTTGAAAGCAACGATGAGTGGGCCCAAGCACTCTGAGCCATCACCACCCGGGCACACCTCACAACCTATTTGTCTTTTGAGAGTGTTAAGACCTACAAAAAGCCATCGCAGCTTGGGCCCTAAATATTTGTCATGTCAACTGTGTGTGTGTGTTTGTGTTTGTATGTATGTGTGTGTGTGTGTGTGTGTGTGTGAGTGAGAATGTTAACATTTGTGAGGTGTACGTGTGTAGAATAGGCAGCAGAGGCTGGAAAAAAAAAGCATCACATTATGATGTAAATGTCTTTGTGCAGGTTTGTGTGTGGTGTGTGTCTGTGTGGTAACAGTTGTCATGTGTGTGTTGTGTGTGTGATCAGTATGTGAGATGTGACTTGTTAGTGTGCGTGTGTGTGTTTCTGCGTGCATGCGAGAAAGAGAGAGAGATGTGAGTGTTAACATTTGTATTTATGTGTATGTGAGTGCGTGTGTGAGACTGTTAACATTTGTAATGTGTAAATTTATCCTTTAAGTGGATTTTTCCATTCAAAATCTGATGTGAAGTTATTTTCCCTGGCCGTTCTATGGACAAACTAAGATGAGAAAATTCTTAGCTCTTTACCTGCACCACACTTCAAACTGGATTCCTCCTCCATTGCTGAAACCCTGACTGGCCAGAGAGCTGAGCAACAGTCTCTGCACTGGAATACCAGGAGCTGCCACTAGCACATGTGTCTTACAGTGGCCAAAAACCAGATCAGGCATGCACAATGTAGTAGCAGTACGATATGACTTCAGTTGAACATCTATGTAAGAAAAAATAAACTTGAGTTTTGAAACTTTTTTTTTTTACTTTTTAAAACAAAATACAAAAAAGTTAATTCAATGTTTCCAACAAAACAAGCTTACTGTAAATGTCATTGGGTCCTGCTTAGTAAGATTTAATGAAACTTCTACATGCTGGTATTCAGAGTAGAATACATCAGAATACTTTAGAACTGACAAGACAATGCTTACGGCTTTCCAAGATATGTGGGTCGACGTCCTGCCAGGCCTCTTCCTGAGTGGGAAATGAGTACTGGATAAAACAATCTGCTTCTCCCCAGATAGTAGATTGTAGTGGAGTTAATCCCTTTACTCCCTCAATCCGCATTAAAAACAAATGCTCATCCATATCCTGGGCTGTGGAAGGAGAATTCACCTGTACAAAGAAAAAATAATAAATGCATTAGTATCATAGTTCTAATGTAATGATTTTGGGACCCAGTAATCGACGATGTATGTTTCAACCATTTTCTGGGTTTTCTGACTTGTACTATTTTAGTACTTTTTGTGCTATATGAATGAAGATTTTTAACACCATGATGTAACACATGTGGAATTATTTAGTGTTCAAAAAGTGTTATACAAAATATTTTATTTTAGAATATTGAATACTTAACAATATTCTTGGTAAACCTTTGCACAGGCTACATCATATTTTTATTTGACTAAGAATTATGTTCTTAAATAGGCCAAGCACAGATACAATTACCTGTTTTTGGGAAAGGTTACATTTTAAAGGAGCAATATTATGAAATGAATATTTAGCTTTTTGTACACATTCAGATTGGTGTACATTCTGCATTAAAGAATACAGAAAAATATATATATATCGCTAAATATGGATGTCAGTGTTAATTTTTGTTCTTACCTATATTTTCCCCTTTTTTGTGTCTGAAATGTGGGTGGGAAATGCTTAAAAATTGGTGACAAATTTTGACTGCCTAAGAAAATAGACTTGTAAAACAGTCAAACTAAAAGAAATTAAGTAGCCAGAATGCACAAGTTGTATTTCAGCTGGGAAATTAAGAGACACTTTTGTGTTTAAACTTGTTTTAAAAAGAAATATGTAAGTGACTTTTACGTGAAATACTTTATAAATTTAGGTCATAGCTATCGCAGCCATTTCTTTGTCAATGGAAGTGTATTTCAATACATGTATAAATTTGAGTAAGCACTGCAAAAATCAGTAATGCTGAATCATGTCATGTCATGACCAATTCAGTGTACTGGCATGGATATCCATCATTAGGGCCTATAGTACATCACATTTAATTTTACTCAAAGAAAAAAGCCCTAAACTCCCTCATGTTGTGACCACCCAGGATTAGACTGTGATTAAAAAAACAGACCTTTATGTCTTCCATGGGTCTGTGGTCAAGGAAGTGAACTGGTCTGGACAGCTGAGACACTGAGCCCAGTTCCTTGTCTCTAATGCGCTGCAGAGCGGTAATCTGCTGGGACGTGCCCATAGCCAAAAATACCCTCAGACTCCCACGTGTTCCACCAGTGAAAATATCCACTACAGGCATATAGCTGTCCACTGCCACCACTGGATACTGTGCTTGCAAAAGTAACTGACAAATTTTGGGGTCTCTGTTAGAAAAAAAAAAAAAAAGATATCAGAATGCATTACAAAACAATAACAACACTTAACAATGGTCAATGTATCAGAGCAGCTTTACAGAATCAAAAGGAAATTAGAAAAACTCCTAAACAGTATCCAGTATTCCTTATCCAAAACAATGGTCAAATGAATCTCCCAGGACAAACAGACTAGAAGAATTCCAAAACAGCCCTATGGGATGGGATTAGTATTATCTGGGGACATGTAATCATTTGAGATAATAGCAGAGGTTTTGTGATCTGTGATCTTAATCCTGTGCAAATTGGCCATGTCTGTAATTTAAAAAGTAAAAATTGGCCTTCAAATGACCTACCATATTTTGCCAAACACTGCAATCCTGTGATATTACTAGTGTGAATCAGCATGTCTGTGATTTGGCAGAATAGTATATAATTTTTTTCAAGGTTTTTGTTTTCTGTGCACCCTTTTATCCATCTTCAATGAAGAATGGAGGCTGTGTTGGAGTACTTTAAAAGTATTTGTGGTGCTGGGCTACAAACCATATAATGTGTAATGTGCACAAGCCATATGTTCAGAAAGAGAAAACTGAAAGCAATCAAAAGAGTGAAGCAAAAACAATGATTAGATGGAGATGAATGACATGTATAGCAGCATCCGGTAAGGAACACACTTGACTCTCTTGGCACAATGCTCTCTAGAATATTCTTTGTTTTGTTTTTTGAGTGTTTGGATTCCCTAACCCAACTACAGAAGAGAAGAACTGCTTGACATCCAGCAGTTCATTCCAGACAACTTTTCTCCAGTTTTTACCAACCCGGAAATCTTAGTTGGAGGGACAGATGCGCTTTATGGGACACGAAGAAGATGCAGATGGGGGAGGTGTGCCGGTGCACTGATGAAGCTCAGACAGCAGGAATTTAGAACCGCGCTCCCATCAATTCACCTGACGAATCTCTGCTCCCTGCCAAATAAAACGGATGAGCTGTTTCTTCTTAACCAGACAAACAAAGATTTTGCATGTTCTGCTGTTCTCTACTTGGCTCAGTGACTCTATCCCAGACAGCGGATTACATCTTTCGGGCTTCTATTTACATTTTTGCGGATTGCGTAACAAAGCTATCGAGGGGGGAAACGAAAGGTGGTGGAGTTTGCTTCTACATAAACAAAGGTTGGTGTACAGATGTCACAGTGCTAAATAAATACTGGAGCCCAAACCTGGAATCATTGTCCATAAATTGTAAACACTTTTATTCACTGCGAGAAATTTCTTCTTTTCTTCTGGCCGGTGTTTACATTCCACCGCAGGCGAATGTGAGTGAGGAACAAAAATATCCGGATTCACTTTTTATCATCCTTTAACACTTTAACATAACTACCAGCATATTAATTGTCACAGCAGAGAAAATAACACATTGGATCATCGACCAACCACCAACAGCCCACATCACACCTCTGATAACCCAACACCCAAGCTCCCCTCACAATCTGTGAGAAGGATGTGAAATGGTTCTTCCAGAGGCCGATGATCAGGAAAGCACCAGGCTTCTACCTCAAAAGCATGTGCTGGCCAACTGGCTCCGATCTCCACACAAATCTTCAACAGATCACTCCAGCTGTGAAGTCCCTTCGTGCTTCAATCAATCACCATCATCCCTGTCCCCAAGAAACCATCCATCACAGGTCTGAACGACTACAGGCCTATGTCTCTAAAATCTGTGGTCATGAAGTCCTTCGACTAAGAAACTAAGAAACATCACGAGGAAACAGGTCAGTGGATCATGCAGTTAACATGGGGCTGCACTACATCCTCCAACATCGTCTGCCCAGGGACCTATGCAAGAATTCTGTGAGGATGCCATAATACACCTGCTCCATCGAACCTACTCCCACCTCGCCAAACCTGGGACCACTGTAGGATTATGGATTAGGATCACAGGATTATGTTTTTTGACTTCTCCAATGCCCTCAACATCTTTCAGTATAGTAGTACTGGGGAAGAAACTAAAGAACAATGTGCATAGACATCCCCTTGGTTTCCTGGATCATGGACTATCTGACCTGCCATCCCCATGTCCGTCCGATTACAAAACTGTGTGTCCGAGTCAGGCCATCTGCGGAAGTTCTCTCATGACTCTGTGGTTGTTGGATGTATTAAGGATGGTGACATCTCTGAGTACCTGTTTGTGGTGGACAATTGGTTTTCTGGCGTGAGCGTAATCACCTACAACTCAACATCAGGAAAAAAAAGGAGATAATTAAGACCACATGACTCATATATGTCCAGAGCGAGATAGTGGACTTGGTCTCAGAATACAAATATCTGGGAGCTCATCCTGACAACAAACTTGACTGGACACTAAACACAACGGCACTCTACAAAAAAGGACAAAGTCTTTTAACATCTGTAACACCATTCTTTGGATGTTTTATGAAACCGTTGTGAGTGTCACTGTTTATACTATGGTCTGTTGGGGCTGTAACATGAAAGTGTCAAACAGAAATAGATTCGACAGGGTAATTAAAAGGGCCGGATCTGTGCTAGGCATGGAGCTTGACACTGTGGATGTACAGTAGTAGCGAAGAAGAGGATTCTGTCCAAAATACAATCCATCTTTGAACAACTTGTATAATTTGTGCAATATTTACAATTGCTTTTGGGCCATACCACTTTTTAAGTGCAATATCTGATACCTGTATCATTTATGCAATATGTACCAAGGCTTTTGGGTCACATATCTGACAACTGTATAATTTGTTTAATACCTTTTCATTTTTTTCCTCCCATGTACAATATCTGTATATTGAATTATGTTTAGTTTGCAAATAAGGTGAGAGAGTGACGCTCGGTGTCAAAATAAGAGTCGCATGTGTGAAGCATGATACTCGGCGCTCGTAAACTAATACTTGCTCGGTTTCCGAATAAAAAATTATTTAAAATCTTTGCTCGGTTTGCGGAACACTCGTAAACCACGTTACTCGCAATCCGAGGTTTCACTGTATTTTTATTGTTGTACGGTATGCAATATGGTACTTTGTTTTTTCTCCTCTTCTCCTTGTCTAATTTATTCTCTTTTCCTTTCATCCTAGAAAACAACTGTAAGTAACTGTAACCATGAATAAGCAATTTCCCTCTAGGACTTAAATTGGGGCTCATAGAAGGCCACTTCAGAATAGTCCAATATTTTGTTCTTAACCATTCATGGGTGTTTTTTGTTGTGTGTTTTGGACCATTATCCTGTTGGAGGACCCACTGAAACAAATTCCAGTCTTGCTTTATAATGATTTGAATTCAACAGTGAAGTCCAGCCTAGTCATGTTCCATTAAGTACACTTTGCCTCAAACTGTGACAGATCTAACACTGAGGTACTTTGACCTTGGAGTTCACCTCTAATATCTTTGGAAGATCATGTTCAGGGAGATTGGCTAAGGTCCTGTGAACTTTTGAATAATATGTCTGTGAAGATTCTCAGTCACCCAGGTGAGGTTATCTAGAAGTTGAGTCATGTCAACTGGACAACTTTTTAGTTTAGTAGAAACATTTCACTACTCATCCAAGTAGCTTCTTCAGTCTAGTGAATTGAAAAAAGTGAATTGGAAAGTTCCTTGTATTTATATCTTCCGATGTCAAAGGGTCCTCCCCTATCTGAAATGGCTTGTTATGTGAACCACAGAGAAGGTGAGAATAGGAGAAAAAGTTGTTAGAAAGTAGAGGGGAGAGAGCTTAGGAAGACAATAGAGAGAGATTAGAAGGAGTTGTTAAGGTGCAACGACTATTTTCTGCTGGAGTAACCTTTTGCCTTAAATAATAAAATAAAATAATAAATTTAAGGTCAACCTGAATGACATATAAAACTGGTGGAGAGGTAGTTTAACCAGCCCAAGGAGTTTATCATTATGTCCAGAGATTGTTATCAGCCAAACCTCTATGACCATCACATTATTCCTCATCCTCTCTAATAGCCTGGAAGTGAGAGGTACCGGTGCCACCTGCAGAAAACACACAGATACAGCAGAAAACTGGCGCACCATCTTACAATTATTGTCTGATCTTTACAAAATACAGACTCTACTTCAAGACACTTACTTGAACCAAGTGGAATGTTGGGTGTGTCTGACCCCAGCTAACCACAGACCGAGTCACCTCTTCAGATTCAAAGAGCCTACAATTTAAGTAGACATTGGGCTGCAAAGGGGCACAAACTAAATCTTTTCCATCTGGCACCATGAGCAGAGTGTGGAACAATATTTCATTCTCTTCCTCATCTGTGTGTTGAGCATGTTGATGCAGAAGGTTTTGGGGTCGCTGTGGTAAAAAAGACAAGGCCTCTGGCATCAGGATGTTTGGGAAGGAATGACCCGGCAGGGGTGAGTTGTCTCTCTTGTGAGCACTGTTATCAACTTGTATAAAATCTGTAGAATCTCCATCATCTTGTTGTCCAATAGATATGTCTGCCTTCAGTGGAGAGGTGCCTGCGCTTGTTGCTGTTTTCCCTAATCTGCTTTTGGATGTGATTTCTTTCTTGTTTGCAGACAGTTCAAATGAGACCTTCAAAAGCATAAACAATTTTGGACTATATAAAGTGCAAACAGTTTTACGGATGCAACTTCAGCAATAACCTTGTTTTAGCATACTTGAGCATACCTAACCCTGCGTTCACACCGAACCTGTCGCCGCCGCGCTTCGCCGCTCTGACGTAGACCGGATGCGTTTCTTGTATTTAAAGGGGCCGCAAAGCAATCAAGCTTGATCTTATGGAGACTGACCAAAATGTGGAAGTTGAACAAGAACAAGAAACAAGAAATTGATTGATAGAAAGAACTGTATTGTAGAAATAAACAAACCATAAGGCATTTGTATGGTGTGGCTTCTGTTCATTGTGAATTGCTAGTCTAATTTAATATTTTTTTTATTGTTATATTATATTTCTTATTATCTTGTCCACACATAATTTTTTTTATTAATGTCCCTGTACACAAACAGGGACATGTCATAAATAACCGGGAAACCCGCTACCGCAATAATTAACTTCTCCATTTTGCTTGGGAACTAATGTCGCCGGAACAAAAGTTTACAGGACTGCGTTCCGCGGAATCCGCACAAGCGGAGGAATTCTACTTTTTTATTGGTTGCCGCTCAACCGCGTCATAGCTCATTACCATAAAGTTGAGCTGATTTCAACTCCCTTCGCCGCTCTCACCGCGCCACGCCGCCCTTCGCCGCCGGCTCCCATTGAAAATGAATGACTTCCGGCCATTTTGACGCTCTCGCCGCGTTCGGTGTGAACGCAGGGTAAGGCTGTGAAAATTACAGGCAGTCCCCAACTTATGAACGAGTTCTTTTGGTAAGTCTGATTTGTTCTTAAATTAGACAAAGTGAGTTTTATACACCTTTTACATGAATATAGAATGTAAAGCATACCAATCTACTTGACTAAATCTGTCCCCTTTGCCCACAATGCTATCATGTGGCCAAAAACTATAATCGTGCCTAAGGAAATGTAAAATGTAATAGTGTTGTGTCTGAATCTTTAAATCGCAAGTGGGAATCCTGGATGCCATTTTGCCTTAGAGCTGTTTTCCACTGTATTGGACTATAAACTCTGTCTTGTTTAGGATTTTTTTTAAAATGAGGATTATTCACCACCAGGACAGCTTTACAGATCATTTACAGCCATTTTCTAACATCGTTGTTCCGGACTGATTCATTGAAATATATATCATGAACAAACTTTAGACATTTTATATATTCATTTATAAACTGAAAATATTGTATATAATTGTAAATATTGGTTTCTGGTTCACTGCAGTGTCTATTTTTTTTTTGTACAATACCTGAGCTACTTCCGTGATTAAACCACAATTGAACCGAAATTCGTAACCATAATGTTCGTAAGTCGGGAGCTACCTGTACCATAAGTAAACATTAGTAATTTTTTAACACCGAACTGCAGTTTTACACTGTGAACAACTCCTAGACAGATCCTCTAAAACAGATTATAGGATTTATTACCTTAAGTGGTCCAAGATCGTGACTGAAGAGGTCTCCGTTAAACTGTTGAACAGGAAGTGACGCAGTGACACTCAGCTGATCACTCTGAAGCAAAGTGCGCAAGGGGAATGCTGCCGTCCCTACTGGAACAGGCTAAAGAAGAGAGAGTGAGACACCTTAAATATTAAACCAGGTGGCAATTTATTCTACAAACATTGAAAGATTGCAGAAAGGTATATTTACTTTCTTTTGATGAGTCTCCCTCAAGTAAACTGTAAAACTAAAGTTTGTGTCCCACCATTGCTTGATAGTGGGGCTACTGAAACGCACCGCAAAAACACTCTGATGTTGAAATTTCACCACTGAAGAAAAAAATTAAGAAATAAAAATCCTTATCTGAACAATTTTATCCCACTCCACTCTGATAGTAACTTAATAAATAGAAAAAAATACTCACTTCCACCTTCAACTTTACTGGAAACAACTCGTGTAACCTCAACAGGGATAGCCTTCTCAGTAAGATTATTAGCAGATGATAATGGAAACATGTATTCAACAAAATATGAACTAGAAAAAAGATGCAATGGCATATTGGTTAATGTTTACAAGGGTGATTATTTTTATTACTATACACATCATTTGGGCTATACCATTCCTTAGTTGTCAGAGGTAGAGGTGGTTTTCCCTTTTCTGAGTGCTTCTTTGGTATATTAAGGGTATTGTCTGTGGGGACTGATAACTGGATGACTATAACTCTAGCTAAACTGATGCTTTCAAGAAGTGATATCCTATCCATGCTTAGTCCGAGGAATGAATTCTTGCATCCTCCCTGTGGTGTGATATCCAAATCTAGCCTTTAAAAGATGACGAGAAAACTATTAGTGCGTCATGTTTGGGGGAGAAATAAATAAATAAATAAAAATAAAAACAACGTTCACCACAGAGATATTTTGCTAACTGACACAGTGAATGAGTGTTATGTAAATGTTTACCTGGCATTTTTTGTCAAGCTTTTTTCTTGCTCATGTTCATCTTCCCCTACACCCATCTAAAGCACATAAAACGAAGTCTTGAATTAAAATGGAGCTTGTAATGCGTAGATAGTACATGACTCCATATAGTCGTATGCAGCACCCTCCACAATTATTGGCACCCCAGTTAAGATGTGTTCTTAGGCTTCTAATATATATTTTTTATTGACACAATATAGAACCACAATGCAACATATGAGGAAATATATATTTTTACATAAACTCATGTGTGCCACAATCATTGGCACCCCTGACGTTAATACTTCGTACAACCCCCTTTTGCCAACAAAACAGCACTTAATCTCCTCCTATAACATTTCACGATGTAAGATTGGAGAATACAGAGGGATCTTTGACCACTCCTCTTTGCATGATCTTTCTAAATCAGTCCTGGGTCCTCTCTTATGCACTCTCCTTTTCACCTCACCTACAGGTTTTCAATTAGATTGAGGTCTGGGGACTGAGATGGCCATGAGAGGAGCTTGATTTTTTGTCTGCTGAACCATTTTTGTGTAGATTTCGCCACTTTTTAAATAATTATCCCGCTGAAAGACCCAGTGAAACATCTTTAGCTTTCTGACACAGGCCATCAGGTTTAAAATTTAAAATGTCCTGGTATTTTAAAGAATTCATGATGCCATGCACCCTAACAAGATTCCCAGGACCTTCGGAAAATAAATGTGCCTACAGCATCACAGATCCTCCACCATACTTCAGAGTGGTCACGAGGTGCTTTTCCGCATACTCACCTTTTGTTTTACACCAGACCCACTTAGACTGTTTGTTGCCAAAAAACTATTTTAATCTCATTTAACCACAGCCCCAGTTGAAGTCCTAGTACCTCTTAGCAAACCTCAGATGTTTATGTTTGTGATTGTAGGTGAGACAAGGCTTTTTCCTTGCATGCCTCTCAAATAGTTTGTTGGCATGCAGATTGAGTCTGATAGTTGTTATAAAGAGACTTTGTGACCCCAAGAAGTCACTCTTTGAATTATTAATTAAATGTTTCTAGATGCTCTGAAAAACTTTAAAAATTACAGTAATTTTTTTTTAAAAATCCTTTAATTACATTTATTTTATCTGAATTTTTATGGGTGCCAATACTTGTGGAACAGGTGATTTTATAAAAAATAAATAAATAAATAAATAAATAAAAAAGCTATATATTTTTTGGTCAGTTTTATTTATTTATTTGAGTCAAAGGTTAGAATTTTCTACAAATTTTCCAGGTGAGATTATGCTTCTGCAATAAAAAAAATATTATTAGAAAAAAAAAATAGAAGCAAAAGAGTACGTCTTAACCAGGGCTGCCAGTAATTGTGGAGGGCGCTGTATATATAAAACTACACCAAAATATAAGACTTTCATTTATCTAATTTCAATTTATTTGTCTGGCACATTTATAAATAGCAACTACCAACGCTGACAGCATACAACTTAGCAGGCGAAGATAAAGGGCCTCATTTAAGGCAGCTTGGTCTTCCTAGGATTTGAACTCATAACTTTCTGATCACCAGTCCTAATGCCTTGACCACTGCCCACACAGAACTTACAGAAGGTTTGTAGAACAAGCTCTCCAGTAGACTCTGGTCATATTGGGGATCACTCAGCTCACTGTCCATTAAAACACTGCTGCAACCAGAGAAAGAGCCTGGAAGAGAACCTTCTCCGTCCCATGGCACAAGCACAGAGCCATTAACACTGAAAAAAAAATGTTTACGACAGAACTACTGTTTGTACAGTGTTCACATTATTTATATATGACATCAAATTAGAAGACTTTGACATGTCTTACCACTAACCCACAAACAAAAAAACTGTAAAAAAATAAAAATAAAAAAAAACTACTGTAGATATCCTTGCAAATGTTACAGATTATACCTTAAAGTATTCCAGTATTTATCAACTTTGTCACTATCTAACCATGTGTCATTACATAGTCACTACACCAGGTGTGTCTGTATGAATCAAAGTAGGGTATGCACACTGACAAACAGTCATAGTTTATAAATGTCACTGCATATTTCATGTATATTTTAAACTTTTTTAGATGTTTCCAGAAGGAGTTCAAGTGCTCCTAGGTTTCTACTAAAAGTGAGGTTTTACAGCAAGTTTTCCATTATTTTCTCAACACAACAAAAGATACTATTGTCTATAATAATGTTGTATGTGTTATATACTGAACAAAAATATAAAGGCAACACTTTTGTTTTTGCTCCCATTTTTTAAGATGACCTCAAAGATCTGAAACATGTTCTACATACACAAAATAACCATATCTCTCAAATATTGTTCACAAATCTGTCAAAATCTGTGATAGTGAGCACTTTTTCTTTGCTGAGATATTCCAGCCCACCTCACAGGTGTTAAGTTTATATTTTTGTTCAGTATAGATGCAGTACACAACAATGTGGCAAAAAAAAAAAAAGAATATAGAGATATATAGGATAAAAATTACATCTTCATTACCTCCCCAGAAGCTGCTCCAAAGCTGTGTCATGCAGATTTAGCTTGAGGAGTCCATGGTCCTGAGTGGAATGATGAATATCTGAGTAGAGGATATCCTCCATCATCTCCCCTGATGATGGAATTGGGGGCCTTGAAAAAAACAAACAAAAAATACTCATATTAATATAGAAAACAGTAGCTACAGTCTGATTGTACTGCATAATTAAAACATTTATTAAATATAAATATTACATTATTTACCCATCAAATATTAAAGAAACTAAACAATAATAGTTATTATTATCATTCAAAATCTCTGTTCAAACAAAATGGCACAATGGCTTAGAAGCAAGCACATTTTTTCATCACTCCTAAAGGGTTGGGAGACTGAATCTCCTGGAAATCTGTGGAGTTTGCACATACTCCACATGACTGAGAGAAGATCAGAGTACCCTCCGGAAACCACCCAAAGTCCAAAGACATAGAAGGCAAAGTAAGTTGACTGGTGCTTAGAAATTATACACAGTGTACGATAAAGATTATGTGTGCTTATGCATTGTGCCCCAAGATTTCTGCAACAACACACATGGTAAGTGGTATAGATAATGGATGGAGAGATGAATGCTCAATTACACTTTCTATTAGCAATATATAAGGTTTTATTGAAATATCAATGATTACAATATTCAAAATAAATAAAAACAAACTACAACTTTTAAATTCACTAGCATTACATACAAAGTCACACAAATCTAGAATCTCCTGATGCTTGCTGACCTGTAACGGTCATAATAAGTTTCAAATGATGGAAACACTTGGAAACTTGCTAAACAATTAAACCCATGAGTGCATTGTCCAAAACTAGACTAAGGGGCCCATGTTTATAATCACTAAAATTAACTAAATTACATTTTCTTCAAAACCAGAAGTTTGAACATCAAAAAATCAACTTCATGGTCATGCACACCATAAGCATGTTTGTTCACAAAAGGGTTTTGCATTCAGACCAAAGCAATTAATATCTACTGGTTAATATGGTGCTTGATAAGTGATGCTTGGGGCTGACCGAGGTTGCTCATATGAAGGAAAAAAAAAAAAGACAAGTCAAACAAATGTCCTGTATTACGTGGAGGACCCCAGTGTATGGCTCACAAAATATTAACTGTAAGCGTGCCATTATTTTTTAAACATGTTTAATTTTTAAACATCTTTTATACTTTGTATTTTGTGAGCTCAAAAAATGGGTTATTTCTGTATTTACTTAATTATTGTGCCAACCATACTGGAGGGCACTTCCTATTTTTAAAAAAATTTAAGAAGAAACGACAACATACAGTAAAGGATGGGTTCCGGTATTATATGTTGGTAAGTGCAGGGGTGTGTCCTTTAGACCTATGTCAGAATCAATATCAGCCTGCAATGCAGAAACCACCATGGCGTTTCTAAGCTTGCTACCCCGCTCAAGAAGAACTAGGAGCAAACAAAACAGAAGTCATTACATTAATTAAATTGGAAAAGGCCATAATTGAGATTTTATCCAATTGCAAAAGACTGTAATGAAGACAAATCTTGCTTTTTAACCCTACCAGAAAGAACGTCCACTGATGCTGAGGGAATGCAGGCATTTGGTTCATCAGCTTTCTGCAAATTTGTATTTACAGAAGCGTCCATTTCAGTAAGAGATGTTCCGCTCTCTTGAAAGTATGAATGGTCCTTTCCTCTAAAAAAATAACAAAAAAAGTTTACATACTTAATTCAAGAAGGACAATTCATTTTATTTAATTTAAATGAGAAAAAAAAGTTCATGATTTAAGCTCAAACATTATTCAAGCTCAAAAATAAAATAAAAACTCACATTGGTTTGCACCTGGAACTGCCTTCAGGATCTGATTCATTTCCACTGAGTTTTGAACCAAGGTGCGATGAAGATGGCAGCAGTATGTTTTGGTCAGAAATGTGTCTCGGTGCGGAAACTGCTGTGTCAATGCTCATGTCTACAGTTGGCACTAAGCTGCTGCTGTCATTGGTTTCTGTAAGGGGCTCTAAAGCCAGTGTGGCCTATTGTAGGAGAACAAAGTAAAAACATTTTTTAAATGTATACGGTTACATCATAGGAATCATAATCTGCAGATAGGCCATAAAGGTCTTAAGGATATAGGCATGCATTGTTAGTAAAAGGAGGATACATTATACGGTCAAAAGTATGTCAATAACTGGCCCATACACCCAATATTTGACTCACAATCTTACCACGAACTTGGAAACACACAATTGTCTAGAAGGTCTTTGTATGATACAGCATTAAGATTTTTGTTCAGTAAACCTAAGAAGAGTAAAAGCTCTTAAAGGATAACAATGCCGCTGTGAACAAAAAACATGCTAATTCTGTCCCCATGAAGAAATGGTTTGCCGAGGCAGGTGTAGAGACCTGATCTTAACCCCACTAAATACCAGATGAAATCAAAAACTGATGGTTTCAGTCCTCCCTGACTAGTGCACGACCTCCCTAATGCACATACAGCTACAGGAAATTGAAAACAAATCACCACTGCCATGTTCTAAGATCTAATGGAAGGCCTTCCCAAAAAACTAGAGTCCCATGGATTTGTAAAGGGTGTAAAGGTCAGATGCCCACATACTTTTTGCCCATATAGTCAATGCAGCAGGGGTCTTCTGAAATTGAACCTTTTATATTACTCACCTGTAGCTCACCAAGCTTTTCAGACACAGACGACACAAGTGTAAAATACCCATTAATAGAATGAGTCAGAGACAATTTAGCAATGCCAGGTATTTGAACCCGTGCTATGGGTAAATGATCAGGCTTTGTAAGAACATCCAGCACAAGTAAGCCCATATCTGTGAAAAACATATGGCATAAAAATAATGCACATGAAAATACAAAACTAAAAAAAGTAGAAAAAAAAAACTAGAAGCACACTAAAGGTAGAAACTATAATGTATAACAGCAATAAACTTTTTTTTTTTTAATGTCTAATCAGGACTAGATTAATGGTGCAATATTATAAAGGTCCTGACTTTACTCAACATTGTCTGAAATGTACAGTCTGAAATATAATACTGTACAGTTTACGGTCATTGGAAAAAAAAGAGAAAGATTTGAAGTCTGTTGACATTACCTGTTAAATATGAAGTAAACTGCTTCAGGCCACATCGAACTGGAAACCTGGTTGTGGACTTCACATCTTTCTCTCTATCTAGGGATCCATGCGTGGGACAGAACACAGTGCCTCCAGTCGTTTCACCCCACCATCGTAATCGGATTAGAGTCCGTGAAGGAGGCTTGGCTATTGTCCATAGCACTCTGCTTACTGTGACTCTAAGGAAACATCGCACATGACCCTCCACAAGAGGAGGAATGCTTGTCGAAGGGGACACATCACTGACAACTGGCAAAAAAAAGTGGTGTCAATGAAAAATGTATACAGTTCCATACTCTCTACAAAATTAACCGTAATTTTGCATTGAACAAGATCACATACTGCTTGTATATCTAGTGCATTTTTATTTATCCTTTCACATTTACAGCAAATAGTAACCAAAGTCAACAAAGCTGATATTTTAAGCACAGCATAGAAAAGACAATAACTTGAATTATTTTGTTATTTAAAATCTAGAGAAATATTTGTAAGCTTGCATAAGATGCATGGATAACAATTCTATAACTATTTTCCATGCTGAAATGTCCAGCTGCCAAAACATCTACGTTGCAGCATTGCTATTGCCAATTCTTTTTTTAATCCGCATTTACCAGCTGGCAAAGCTAAATGTACTGTACAGCTTAGCCTTACAGAAGTTTTAATCAGGGTCGCTATCTAGCCAGCTGACTATTAGCTAAAGTTAGCAGTTAGTAGACAGAGAATGCACAATAGCGATATGATTTATATAAAATTCAGTTAGCTCCGGAGCAGGGATGCATTTTGGATTTAGTTTAAGTATCAGGATGGGTCAGGCATTAACGATGAACTGTCAACAGAGCTCAACGGCTAATTTATCCCTGCGACGCTCTAGCCACAGGATATTTAGAGCTAACCTACCTTTGTTTCTTTTACCTCCAAAATTTGCAGAGTTTATCCTTTTTTTCTTCATCCCGTAAACTTGTCAAACTTTAAATTTAAGATTATGAT
Source organism: Clarias fuscus (assembly GCA_030347435.1). Classification (NCBI taxonomy): domain Eukaryota; kingdom Metazoa; phylum Chordata; class Actinopteri; order Siluriformes; family Clariidae; genus Clarias; species Clarias fuscus. Next base: position 13,563,593 of record CM059218.1, read on the forward strand.
AGTCCCTTTTACAAGTTCTGTTTACATAATGCAACTCAGCAACGAATTACAACTACCGCTTTCTACTTCTTCTACTGTCGGCGCGGAAACAATGTCGACTCTGTCCTTACCGCCACCTAGAGGAAGACGCTAGTGAAATAAAGCCTCATTTAGGTGGCGAGGTTTTCCAGTTAATAGTTTCTCCAAAAGGTTCATTTTTTATAAAGCTTCATTTAATGGCTCATTGACCTCTCGTGGACAAATTTGGAAGCAACTAGATCGCGCCAAGCAAGCAGTGTAATTAATATGGATTAATATGGAATGCATTCATTATTTAAGTCCTGTGTGTGTGTGTGTTTGTGTGTGTGTGTGTGTGTGTGATGTTTGAAAATCGACTGTTCAAAAAAATAATTTATGTATATAATCACTATCTCTGAATCGTTAACAATTAAGTGAAGAACTAAAACATAAAGAAAGTCCTTATCTTTCTTACTTAGAAATATTTTAAACATGAACATGAATAAAACTAATAAGCCAACTTTTTGTAATATTTGAACAAAATATATACATCTGCCAGTCAGTATTAATGATTCAATAAACAAATAAATAATTAACACATAGAATAAAGAAAATTAATTGAGGATGGAAAGAAAAAATATATATAAATTTTATATATATATATATATATATATATATATATATATATAACTCTAGAGTTATTGCTAGCTAAAGTGAAGTGCCAAATGAGTCAATCACATGATTCTGGCACATGTGAAGCATCGTTTGTCATTGGTCACATGGCTATTAGGGAAATGACAGGTGACTCGCAGCAAGGCTTCATTTGGACATGCCTCTTCTGCTAGATACATGCTTTGGAGCATCGGTGTCATGTGTAACATCACTACAAGACGTGGGAAGCATTATTACACCAAAATGTACCAGACAAGTTAACGCTCTCTCTTCAGCATTATGATAGACTTTTGAAGTACTTGGCTTTGGTTTATTGCTATGGTATGGAAATAAATAATAAAAATACTGGTTAAGAAAGTATGTGTATAATTATGTTTATTTTTAGTGTACCTTAAAACTTTATACAGTTTAATATATATGTTTCTAATCCAGAAGTATACAACTAGGCCACATCATAACACACAGACATCACTGGTTAAAGTAGTAAATAACCTCCTATTGGCCTCTGTTTGTGCCTTTTTGCCTGTGTTACTTGACCTCAGTGCAATTTTTGACTCCATTAATCATAATGTTCTCCTTCACAGAAGAGGAAAGCTAGTAGGAATTAAGAGAACTGTCCTCTCCTGGCTTAGATCCTATTTGACTGATCGTTATCAGTTTGTAGATTTAAATGTTCACTACTATGCCTGTTCTCAAATGAAGTTTGGTGTTTCACAGGGTTCAGTTTTAGGCCTACTGCTTTTTTCTCTTTACATGCTCCCTCTGCAGCATAAATCATAAGCATGATATTAATTTTCACTGTTATGCTGATGACACACACTTGTATGTCTAAGCAAAAACAGATGAGAAAAAAACTCTTAATAAAGTTGAGCAATGTGTGAAGGACATAAGAGTTTGGATGTTAATTAATTTCCTGCTGCTTAATCCTGACAAGACAGAAGAGCTGGTCATAGGGTCACATGCAGCTAGAATCACACCATAACTTTGGATGGCATTTCTGTTCCATCAAATGCAACAGTAAAAGACCTTGGTGTGATTATAGATTCCAGACTTTCATTTGAAGCAGATAATATTACCAGGATAGCATTCTTTCATCTCAGAAATATTGCCAAGATAAGCAATATTAATCACCTCTAGGTTGGACTATTGTAATACCTTACGGTCTGCTTGTTTAACTAGGTGCATAAACAAGTATCAGTTAGTCCAGAATGCATCAGCGAGAGTCCTCACTAGACCCGGAAGATAAGAGCACATCACCTCTATCTTATCTACACTGCATTGACTCCCAGTAAAATTTTGGATCAATTTTAAAATCCGACTTGTGACTTATAAAAACATTAAATAGTCCTGTGCTGCAGTATCTTACTGCTAGTGTCTTATGATCCTCCACATCTACTATGATCAAAGAATGCAGGCTGCTTGTCAGCCCGCTTATTATAAAAAAATACAGCAGGGGACCGAGCGTTTTCTTACAAAGCACCGAAGTTGTGAAATAGCCTTCCGATTTATGTTTGGGACTCGGACACAGTTTCAGTGTAGGCTAAAAACATATTTATTTAACCACGCATTTTTGTAAATAGATTTCCCCTAAGTAGAGGAGCAGATCTGGGGGACCCATGGACGTAGAATATTATGGTGAACTGGTATGTTTAGATGCTGTCTTCCCCACTCTCAGTGATCACTTAGGTTTGTTGAGAGTGAAGTGATTGGTTACTTAACATAAATATTAGTTTTCAAACCAAAATAGAGAAAGAAAACGAAGTGGTCACTGTTTAAACAGGAAGGGGAGACATTGTGGAAAAGCATGAAGACGGCAAGAAAGATATTGAAAAATGATGTTAAACAATCTGAGAAGAAGTTAAAAAAGGAATTTATGGGACCAACTCCATATTCTCCTCCAGCTCCAGTCGATGGTCAGTTCCCAATAATATCAGGTACAGTGCATGTCAGAGGGGAATTCGATTTAGAGAGACAGGCAGGTAGAGGTGAGGAATATAGTAGGGACATAGAGGCACAGATTCCAGGTGCAACACAGCCAAACTCCAATCTGTGTGTCATAGTACAATGCAGTATGACACACAGTTGGACACAGATTATGAGAAAGAAAGTGGTACCATCAATAGATCAAGGTGCAGGAACAGTAATTAAATTCTTGACAAGAGAGGTAATTCTAAGGTTTGGTATACCACCAGAGATCAGCTCTGACAATGGTTCAACATTTGTCCAAAACACAGTGAGGAAAGTATTACAGCAACTTAGGATAAAGCAAAGTCTGGGGTGTGTTTATCATCCTCAATCACAGGGAATGGTGGAGAGAGTGAATGCTACTCTCAAGTCCAAACTTAACAAGATTGGTACTAGCACTGAGGGGCCAGTATAAACTAGCATCACTGAGAGCTTTTTTATAGTTCAGGATGCTCTCCTTCCAAGCTATTTTGAATACTAACAATTTAGTTTGACGCCATTTACGTTCTAATTTTCGAGCGGTTTGTTTTAAAGTGCGGGTGTGGTCATTATACCAAGGAGCGAGTTTCTTATCTCTAATCATTTTCCTTTTAACTGGAGCTACATTATCTAAGCTATAACGAAGTGTTGACTCTAGATATTCATTCGCCTGTTCGAGTTCTGTGAAGTCAGATGGCGATCCAATCAAAGTTGATAACTCTGGAAGATTATTGATAAAGCTCTGTGTGGTATTTGATGTAAATGTACGTTTAAGGAGGTAGCGCGGTGCTGTGCATACATTATTACTATGACACGCTTTGATCGAGGCAAGATAGTGATCTGAAATAACTTCAGACTGTGGAATTGTGGTTATATTTCCTATACTTAATCCGAAGGATAATATTAAATCTAAAGTGTGACCTGCTTTATGAGTGGGTCCTACTACAGACTGATTTACTCCAGTATGGACAAGAATGCTGTTCTCAGAGGGTCTTCTGGATTCTCAAAATGAATTTTAAAGTCTCCAGAAAATAATACTTTGTCTACAGAAACAACAAGGTTTGAGAGGAAATCTGCAAATTCACAGAGAAACTCCGAGTACGGCCCTGGGGGTCTGTAAATTATGATTAGCGGGATAGACTGAGCTGACTTTATGTTACTATAGAGAACTTCAAATGCATTAAATTTAAATCATTGTTTTTGTACGAGTGTCACATCTGTGCCACCTCAGCCCTGGGGAGTAAGATCTGGCTCACCGGATTACTGAGCCGACGCTTTTGTCCCCCCCTATTGTGTCTACGAGTGTACTTGTTTTCACTGTTTAACCAAATTAAGTTCACCTGTGTCGTCCCCGTGTGTCTCTCTATTTATTCCGGTCGAACCCGTACACACTTGTCTGTTCACCGTTGTGCACCTTTATGTTTCATGTTTGTATGTCGAGAAACACGTTCGTTTCATCTCTCCCCCAGGACTGAGGAGGCTCTGCACGGTGCGGCTGGTCATCGTCAAGGTCAAGGCTGAAGGAAGCTCAGTCTGTTGCCAGTTCTCGTTGGCTGTTTAAGTTGTTTCTTTTTTTTTGTTTTCTTTGTTGCAACGATTGCTACCAGCCCACCTCCAGACCCAGCCGGGGGAGATTGTCTGTGTTTAGTTTGTTTTCCTTGATTTTGTTTTCCTGGACATTGCCTGACTGAAAATAAATAAATAAATAAATAAATAAAGACTAAAGTACCCGAATTAACCCTGCGTCTGCGTCCGCCTCTCGTCACACGAGTCATGACAACGAGAGACAGATTATCGTTATAAATAACTGTGACTCCGACTCCTCTACCAGTTAGCCGAGGCAGGTGTATGTAGCTGTATCCAGGAGGACTAGCTTCATTTAGAGATACATACTCGTCCTGTTTAATCCAGGTTTCTGTTAAACATAACATATCAAACTGCTGATCTGTGATAATTTCATTAACAATAACTGCTTTAGAAGCGAGAGGTCTAATATTTAACAGTCCTAGCTTCAGATCAGAGGTGCCGGATGCGCATTCAGTGTGATCTGAGTTTGTGGTATCTATGTTAATTAAATCACTAAAACAGACTTTCTGAGTCTTTCTAAATGTATGTTTATGTTTAGTTCGGGGAACAGACACAGTCTCAATATGATGAACCCTGAGTGATGACTCTATGCAGCTAGCAGACGGTTGGTTTAGCCTGTCTGTCTGCTCCCTGGCCTGGGCTCTGGATTGTCACGATTAACTAGGCTTCTTCTGAGACTATGTGCTATACTGCAAGAAATGAGAGCAGCACCTTCCCGAGTGGGATGGACACCGTCCCGCCCTAACAGGCCAGTTTTGGCCTCAAAGGTCTTCCAGTTGTCTATGAAGCCCACATTGTTTTCGGAGCACCACATAGACATCCAGCGGTTCAGCGACCATAAACTGCTGTAAGCTATGTCGCCACGTCTCATTGGGATGGGACCAGAGCAAACTACTTCATCGGACATCGCCTTCGCTATTTTAAACACCTCTGTAAAGTTATGCTTGCTAACCTCTGACTGACGATATCGTTAGCTCCAGCATGTACCACTATCTTGGAGAACCTATGCTGTCCTAGAGCCCTAAGATTACCTGCTATGTCCGGTGCTCTGGCTCCCGGGATACACCTGACCACTGCCGCTGGCGCCCCTAAAGGCCTGGCTAATTTCACATGCCTCAGTATAGAGTCTCCTATAACCAGAGCTCTTTCAGGTTTCTCAGCGGGTGCATCACTGAGGAGAGCGAACCTGTTGGACACGTGAAGCGCAGAAGAGGTGTGCTCCGGTGGGCTAGCCTTAGCGTTAGCTTTGGCTGAACGAGTATGCCGCCGAGTCGTCACCCACTCGCCCCGCTGTGATGATTACAGTAGGAGCCACACGAAATAGCCGCGGCCATGTGAATGCCGTGCAGATCCTGTGCAGCTTCCCTTTGGACCCCGTGGTCCCCCCTCCTTCTCCTGCCAGGGAGTTGTGTCAAGATTTCGCAGTGAACACGCCCATTCAAGCTCTATTTATTCATTTACCTGGTGCCACCACTAGATGGCGCTTTGTTCTCAAGAACACATTAACACAAGCCAACAATTTAGCTGCGCTGAGTTGAAAGTGATTACTTGATTTTAACAAATATGAACACGAAGTGCTTCGGCCTTTTTATAAAAAATAATAATCACGTTTTTTTGCTGTTTGTGTTCAGCATTTAAAAATTATTTCATCCATTATTTGACCACGGCTGGAAATCATAGCTGGAATGTGATTGTGAATTTATGACTGAAATAAAGCTGTTCATCGGCGTGCGTGAACCCGCGGCTCGTACTTTCACAGACAAACTCACAGAAAGTCATCGCCTCCTGCAATAATGCAGATCAAACTACACTACACTACACCAGTCCATAAATTAAAAGGAATATTTAAGCATATACGCAAAATATATTTCACTTAAACATTACCGATTAAAACAAGGAAAGTGGACGTGCTGATCAAAAGGCTGATAAACGCGTGCGATTTATCGATAAAAAAATCCCAGAAAGTCATCGAGTCTCGCAATAATGCAGATAAAACATAATACACATGTCCGTAAATAAAAAGGAATATTTAAGCATATACGCGAAATAAATTTCACTTATTATTTCACAATATTACAGATTCCTTCCTAGACTTTGAAGACAATTAACTGAAGCTCAGTACGTCTTCTTTCCTTGTTTTAATCTGTAATATTTAAGTGAAATATATTTAGCGTATATGTCTAACTATTCCTTTTTATTTATGGACAGGTGTATTAAGTGAAGACCTGTGTTCAGTTGTTCCCCGCACGGTGTATCTGCACGGAGAGTTTGTGTGTGCGTGTGCGCGTCTGATAGTGCTAACTACCTGATTCGTGAATATGCCAACATATCTTTGTTAAAACGTAAAAATGTGTCGACATTGAGCACCATCAGAAGACATGAATGAACAAAGAAATCTATTTTTTAGTAAATGTTCTTATATGCACACGAAGTGCTTCGGGCTTTTTATAATAATCATGTTTTTTTTGCTGTTTGTGTCCAGGATTGAATAATTATTTCATACACTATTTGACCATGGCTGGAAATAATAGCTGGAATGTGATTGTGAATTTATGACTGAAATAAAGCTGTTCATCGGCGTGCGTGAACCCCGATTTGTGCCTGAACTTTCACTTTACAAAAAGGCAGCGTTTTGATCAAAAGGCTGATAAACCCGTGCGATTTATCGATAAAAATCCCAGAAAGTCATCGCGTCTCACAATAATGCAGATCAAACATAATACACATGTCCATAAATAAAAAGGAATATTTAAGCATATAATAGGCACATTTACCTATTATTTCACAATATTGCAGATTAACACAAGGAAAGAAGACGTGCGGAGCTTCAGTACACTGTGATGGCGAAATATATTTTAGACAGAGATGTTTGCTCGGTCTTGTTCATTCGTTTTAACCCCCCCCCCCCCCCCCCCCCCAATTCTGCCAATTCCCCCATCAGCGAAACCGGTTTGATAACTTCACACCTATTGTGAATGAAAGGTGAGAAGAGGGATTACAGTAACTGGGGGTCTGCGGGTGTTCACTTCGCAGCGCGTTGTCACGTTGTCAACGAGTAGACTAAAACAAATCATGTCTATAATTCATGTAGAGTCTGAGAATTTATTTACCATAAGCTTTGTTGTATTGTTTTTAATCACTCTATACACAACCTATGATTTCACCCATGCTATTTTACGAATGGAATATTTTTTATGTTACACTCTAAAAACTGCTGGGTTAAATGTTAAAGTGCTGGGTTATTTTATCTATTTATTATTATTTAGTAGATTGCCTGTTAGAAATACCCCAAATGAAATTAATCCGCTGTTTTAACTACTGCAGAGATAGTTAATGAGCGGTAGTTTTCACTACTACTATTAATTATAATAATAGTGAATGGAGAAAGTGCAGTCAAAGAAGTATCATCATTGCAGGAGAGAAGAAAATGAAGAATAAATACATATCAGTATTTAAATACGTTTATGAGCTCTGCCGTTTGCTGTCAATGGCATAAGAGACATTTTCGGCTTCAGTTTAAATTTTCACAGCCGCCCGCGAGCTGCCACGGAAGCGCGCGAGATCCCTTTTCTTAATGGCCAGATGTGTAAGGTGAGAAACCTCAATGGAGAATGTACTGACTCCCCCCACTACTGACTGTTACTGCTAAATGCTGTGTTTGAAGTTTTTTTTCGACCTGCGCAAATGTGTTTGTGTTAAAGCCAGCTCAGGCAAACCTGACGAATGCAGGAGCACACACACGCACACACACACACACACCTGTGACTTTGAGACGTTTACAGTAAATTCGCCGTAGACAGTGTTTATTTTGCTGAACATTACAAAACTAGTATACTGTAAAATACATTCCAAAAATAGTATACTGTAGGTGATCCCTGTCCTGCAAAAACAGGCGCTACATCTCTGGAACTTTTTAGTTGTTTTAGTATTGTTCTCAAGTGTGATGTTTATGGGGATTTAATCTGTCTCTGCTGCCGCATCTATTCACACTTGTGATAAGTGATTAATGCCCTATCAGATTTTTGATGGGGGAGCATTATGCATGGTTAAATGACAAAATAAATACTGATCTGTTGTAATGATGCGGGTCGCGCATAAACTGTTCAGAACGGGCAGATCCGCATGCTGCTACCACAGCACAAAAATATATAAATCTCTCCCATAGGTCCTCGGTAAGGACATAAGCCCAGAGAGGATCAAAAGTGCGGAGGAATTTTGTTAGTTTTGTGTTATCAGTTTTCTTTTGTTTACTTTCAAGTTTCCTAATTAATAATCCCACGCCATATCCAAACGGAAAGGTCTTCCCGTGCGTATCATAAGCACTCTCACACACTCTTATTTCATTAAACCTCTTCTCATTAAACACATCTCGTGGTGCGGCTGTCCATACAGCGCCACGTAACATCCGTATGGGCAGATATTTGTTCCAGATATTATGCGCCATTAATCAATTTGTTATGCCAATTTTTTTTACTATCAACAAAAAAAACATAATCAAAAATATAGCGGAAACATACTCAAGCAGAAGTTACATTTTGAGCTTTACATTGCAGCAAAATATGATCTTTCAGTGTATTAAACAGAACTAGATAAAATACACCGTAATGCAAAATACATAGCCTGCATTTATATTCCGTATCTACAGCTATCGGTATAGATAAATTACACATGTTACCGTGTCTTTAAGGATTATTAAGGATGTCTTGGAAAATATTGCAATAACTAATTTTATTTACTAAGAAATTAATTAATTTTAAATAGCATAAGCATCATGGGTTGTGAATTGAGTGATTAAAAAAATATGTTTTATTAATCGGTTTTATTAGATTTTTTTACCATATCATTTATTTATGAAACTATGTTGACAATGCCTGTACAGTATATAGACATGCCGTATAAACTGCCTGGACACTGTAGTTAACTGAAGCAGTCCATGCTCCACCTGGCGAGATTACACAGCATTGCAACCATCTTATTGGAAAGCGCATGGGGGCGTTTATGGGGCGGGGCATCGTTAACTGCGTTATCGCGGGGGATCATGGTTCGCTATGGGACCCGCCATGTTCCAGGCGACTATTTCGTGTGGCTCCTACTGTATCTCCGCCTGTGGCACCCAGACTTTCCGCTACGGGAATAACACTGCTCTCGCGCTCTCTAACCCTCTCTAAAGTCTGGATGCGCTCCTCTAATGCTGATATCTTCTCCGTCAGGGTGCTAACTAACACACACCTATCACAAATAAAATTATCACTAATGACGGAGGAAGAATGTCTAAATATCCTGCACTCCACACACTGAGCGAGCTGAATGGTAGACATGATAACGTACCTTTGTGTCGGAGTTGTGATTATTTGCTGATGGATTCGCTTGTTGTTGGTCAGATGATACGCGCTTTCTCTCAAAAAGCGCAAAAAACCTCGGATAAAGTCCAGTAGTATTAAAGCGTGAAAACTAGTTTGTTATTTAGTAAAAACGGGAAAAATATATAATTATAAAAAAACAACAACAACAAAATATAATCTAAAACGCTGTTACAAACAGACGAGGAACTTTCGCGGGAACAATACGAAAAACAGGAAGCTACCACTGAGGACTGGTCCACCACTGAGGACTCCTCCACCTACTGACTTCCACCATCGATGGAACTTCCCCAACTGCCTTGGATCCATTGATGGGAAACATGTAGTAATCAAGGCCCCTGAAAACTCAGGGTCCCTGTTTTTTAACTACAAGGGGACTTACTCTATTGTGCTCCTGGCAGTGGTAGATGCCCAGTACTGCTTCCGGGTAGTGGATGTGGGCAACTACGGGAGGACAAGTGATGGTGGCGCGCTGGCTAACTCCACCTTCAGCCAGGCACTCAGGCACACCCTTGGCCTACCACAGGATGTTTTGCTGGCAGGCGCAGAACATTTGGGACCCCAACCACATGTGTTTGTAGCAGATGAGGCATTTCCACTCCGCCGAGACCTCATGCGCACTTTCCCAGGACACAATCTGGCTGCCAACAAAAGAATTTTTAATTACAGGCTTTCACGTGCCAGGCTGATTGTTGTGGCGTATGTACAAAGGAGTCATTGAGGTCAGCCCTGACAACGTGGATGCCTGTGTGAAGGCTACCTCTGTCCTGCACAACTTCCTGAGGAGGTCCAGAAGCAGCACCGGGATTCCCATATCATCAGCAGGAGACGGAGAAGCTGCTGGCCTACAGGAGGTCGCCCGAGTTGGCAGCAACAACCCCACACGGGAGGCTATCCGTGTCCGAGAGAAATTTATGTCATATTTCTCCACCGAGGGAGCTGCCCCCTGGCAACCTGTGGCATAAACTATTGTTTTTAACGGCTCTTTTAAGAGCCTTTAATTTATAAAAAAAAAACGATTTCCATAAATACCAAAAATTATCTAATCCTGCAGTCACATAAAATTATTTGAAATGTGCAATGGTCACTTTTTACAATAGACATATTTAATGACTTTGAACCTAATTATGTATTTATGTATTTCTTTGCAGACACTAACACCCTACATCGTCATCAGCTGCAGAGGATTGTCAATTACACCGCAGTCAAAAGAGTGAAGGACAGCGAACACATCATCGTGCTGACATATCAAGATCGTGCTGACATATCATTGAAACTTTAAACCACTGAACATTCACCTGTTATTTTAATGACAATATCATTTCTATCTATATTTAATGTTATATGATGTCCTCTCGAATAAGTGGCAAATAAAATTATTATTTGATGTATGAGTCTTGCAGGTATCTATTTAATTTCTTAACTTTTAACTTTAAAACATATTAAATGCTAAAAAAATATTAACAGTGAGGTAATAACTTTCAAAAATCCCTAATACATCACCACTTTCTGTATAGAAACTTGTGTTGGTTTGTAATATATATATATATATATATATATATATATATATATATATATATACTGTAATTTTTTTCATAGACTTGAAAGAAAGTTTGGAATCAAATACTTAACACTATAAAATATTGCTGGAATGAATACTTTTATAAATAACTTTATTAAACATAGGTAAAACTAATACTTTTATAAATAACAAACATTCAAACTGTCATGCACACTCGTAACACGACCGGCACTATGACCTGGAAGTAATACGGTCGCATTTCAGGAAGCATAAAAGGAAACAAGATGCCGCTTCACATTGCTCAGTCATTGAGTCTACCCATGCTGTCTCCGATGCTATCTCCTCCATTTCGTGAGTACTCACCATTTTGGGTTATATTCCTGATTGAGTGTGTGTTGTTAGAACACGGGTTTAATTGTGTAAACTCTTGCTCTCTACGTGAGAGAGTTCTAATAATAAATCGCGTGGTTATCCTGCCTGCTCGCGCTACTTCCGCGTTTGGGTTTACCATCCACGCTACACAGGCTAACTGCTAGTCTTCTGATCATCCTCCGGTTGCTTTGTGACAGAATGACTGAGCCAGCAGTAAACCCAGCGGATTACGCTCACCTCTGCGATATGGTGGACGGTCATGCCCGGTTGATTGAGCAGCTGAGCGGCGCTGTGCGAGGCGGCTTCTCAGCCGGCTAGGCCACCGCCAGTCGTAATGGCTGCTGCACCGCCACCCCCTCCCCCCTCCGATGTGTACTTAGCTTTACCGGATAAATGGGACGGCACAGATGGGAAGTGTAGTGTTTTCCTAACAGCACTGGATTTTGTGTTTGAGTTTAATTGCACCAGATACTCCACAGACCGGTTGCGCCTTGCCCTTCTCGTCTCTTTGCTGTCGGGGCAGGCAGCTGAGTGGGCCACGGCGGTCCTGCGTTCCGATTCAGACACAACCCATTCCTACAACGAGTTCATCCGTCAGCTAAAGCTCACCTTCGAACATCCTGCTGCTGAGGTGGAGACCGACTCCAAACTCTATCATCTGCGGCAGGGAAGGTCGGCCGTGAGCCGTTACACCGCCAACTTCCTGACCCTATCCGTGCAGACCACCTGGGGCGATCCCGCTCTCCGGACGGCCTACTACGAGGGACTGGCTTCACGCATAAAAGACAAGCTTGCTGGACGAGAGCTCCCCGCCACCTTGGAGGGGCTGATCCAACTCGCCCTCCAAATAGACCAACGACTGCTCTCTCGTCCGAGGCCAGCCCCTCGGACCCTGCCACTTGCCACTCCGTCACCATCACCGACCACGCCACTATCTTCCACATTTCTGCCCTACGCCCCAGTTCCCGAAGTACGCCGCTTTTCCACCACCACCACTGGACCTGTCGGTTCTCCACCTCCCGCCGTGGTTGACACCGGAGCCGGGGAACCCATGCAACTAGGACGCGCCTCCTTGACCGCTGCAGAGCGAGAATGGCGATTCAGGGAGGGGCTATGTGCCTACTGTGGGTCGGCGTCACACCACAGAGCTATCTGCACTGCTCTGCACCGTCCGGCCCTCCTCCTCACCTGCTGCCACGGGGTTTTTTGTGAAGAAAGGCGGTGACTTACGTCCATGTGTCGACTATCGGGGGCTCAACAACATCACAATAAAGAATCGCCATCCATTGCCTCTTACCAACTCTGGACGCCCTCTCTGGTGCTACCATTTTCACAAAGTTGGACCTACGGAGCGCCTACAACTTGGTGTGCATCAGAGAGGGCGATGAGTGGAAGACGGCCTTCATCACCCCAACAGGACACTATGAGAGTTTGGTTATTCCATTTGGACTCTGCAACGCCCCCACCGCCTTCCAACAATTCATTAACGACATCCTCAGAGATATGCTAGGCCGGTGGGCATTTGTGTACCTGGATGACATCCTCATATACTCCCGTACTGCTGAAGAACATGTCCAACACGTCAGGGCGGTCCTCAAGAGATTGCTCGCCCATCAACTGTATTGTAAGTTGGAGAAGTGCGCTTTTCACGAGCGCTCCACCACGTTCCTGGTTTTTCTTATCTCGCCCCAGGGTGTGGCCATGGACCCGCAGAAACTGGAAGTTGTGCGTCATTGGCTCCTACCCAAGACCCTCAAGCAACTTCAACGGTTTTTCGGGTTTGCGAATTTCTATCGTCGCTTTATCCGGGACTACAGTACGGTTGCAGCTCCTTTAACCGCCCTGACACGACCATCTTCTCACCCCTTCACCCTCAACTCTGCCACCATCTCCGCCTTCCAGGAATTGTGCCATCGCTTCACCACCGCACCAATTCTCCTCCATCCAGACGCGAACAAACCATTCGTTGTGGAGGTGGACGCTTCGGATGTGGGCGCCGGGGCCGTTCTCTCCCAACGAGGTCCAGATCAGAAGCTGCACCCTTGTAGCTTCTTCTCCAGAAAATTTTACCCCACTCAGCAACGATACGGGGTAGGGGACCGTGAGCTGTTGGCCATAAAGTGGGCTCTGGAGGAATGGCGTCACTGGCTCCAGGGCGCCATAGAGCCGTTCATCATTTGGACCGACCATCAAAATCTGATCACTATCCGGAACCTAAAACAGCTCAACCTGAGGCAGGCGCGGTGGGCTCTCTTCTTCGACCATTACAATTTCCATCTGTCATACTGCCCGGGATCCAACAATTCTCACTCACATGCTTGCAGATTTTGCACACTTCAAAACTGAAAACTTTTACTTTTTACCAGGATGCACAATTCATTTACACATGGAACATTTGCACACTTGCACATTTTGCACACTGTGAACTTGAACTGCAGCCTTGCACATTATCCTGCCAATAACTGGACACTACATTACTGGACTGCACTACATTGCATTTCTATTATATCTCATTTACCATATACATTTTCTATTTTTTGTAGATATTCTTTAACTTCTTTATATTTATCTTATTCTAATATTTTATTTTCATTTTTTCTTATTCTTATTGCTGTATATTATGTAAATAAGTGTTTCTTTATTTTTTAACATTTTAACATGAGGGGCCAGTAACATTAACAGTAAAAGAGAAGAATTACACATCAAACCTTCTATGAGCCAGCACAACTCCAATAGGGAGATCAGTCAGAGGAATAAAAGTAGAATGACCACGATTCAAAAGTGGCATAGGCACGGGAGGAAAATCCGTTTGGGTACCAACAGACACCTTAAAATCGGTCTGAGTGCCAACGGATACATAACAGTCAGGCCTTTGGATGGATGGCGCTGGAGTGCTGGACTCCGGCCTTATGGGCCTAAAAGATTGAGGAGGACTATCTGCCTCCAAACGCAGTCTTTTAGAAGGACCAGGCTTGGAGTCACCCTTCCTAAAATAAGTGAGGCCTTTCTCCTGTAGATATTGCATCAAGGATCCAGAGGACTCTTCTTGAACAGAACTCACCGAGGCCCAGTCCATAACAGGCTCAGTAGGGTTGTAGTCCTCAGAAGGAGCATAATCCGGACTGCCCTGACTGTCGGAGTCATCCAGAGGGATGTAGTTAGTGTTAGAGCAGTTGCGATTAGCTGTAAATATAAAGGTAAGGAAAATGAGGGAAAAAAAGAGGGAAAATGGGAAAAAAAAGTAAAGAAGCAATACGAGGGAGATGCTTACCCATGGTTGGTCTCTTGAGAAATGAAGAACAAACCGGAAAACCATGCAAGGTATAGTAAAAATAGGTAACACCCCACTATTTTTAAAAACTGAAGAAAGGAAAATGTAAAGATAATGGAAAACAATTAATAAGGGAATTAAAACATAATGGGAACTAATATGAGCATAAGGCGGAGTCAGATGACAAGGTATATGACGTAATAAAATGAGTCAGATGACGAGGTATATGACGTATTAAAATAAGATATAAAAACTATAATTATAATAGGAGAATTTATAAGAAAAAGTTGGATTATAATGGGAACATCTTCCAGGAATTAGGTGGACATCTTCCAGGAATGAGGAGAACTAACGAAGGTGGGGGTGATAAGGATGGGTACCTCCCCTCGATAAAACTGTATAAAAAGGCATGATTATTTCTGAAGAATTCAGTCTGTCTTTGGTAGTGCTTAGACTTCTAATCTAGGCATTGCTAAGCTGGCTCACTTGGGTTTATTGCTGCAATAAATCTTGTCTACTTCATCCAGATCTGCACTGAGTGAGAAGTCTTTCTTTGATTCTTTTTACTAAATTTAAGTATATGTTTAACAACTTGTACTGAGGCAACATCAATAGGTGGAAGACAAAAATCTTCCACAATAACAAAAACAACCCGAGATTTTTATTTAATACCATAGCTAAATTAACTAAAAACAAGACCACTGCAGAAATCTCCACAACAACATCATGCAGTAGTGAGGATTTCATGAACTTTTTCAATAACAAAATCATAAATATTAGGCAAAAAATTCAGGCTTTGAACCCAGACAATTTAAGTAATTCAGATGAACTAACCACATCACATCAGAACTTAGAATACTTTACTCCCCTTGAAGCGAGGGAACTAATTTCACTCATCTCTTCTTCAAAATCGTCAACCTGTATATTAGATCCTATACAGACACATTTTCTCAAACAGATAGTACCAGCAATAATAGAACCCCTGTTGAAAGTAATTAACTGTTCACTCAGTAATGGGTATGTCCCCAAATCCTTTAAATTAGCCATATTAAACCGCTAATCAAGAAACCTGACCTTGACCCCTGTCTGCTTTCTAATTACAGGCCATTATCAAACCTTCCCTTTATCTCCAAGATTGTGGAAAAGGTAGTATCACAGCAGCTATGTTCACATCTACACAGAAATAACATAAATGAACTGTATCAGTCAGGATTTAGGCCTCATCACAGCACAGAGACAGCACTTGTTAAAGTAGTAAACGACCTCCTATGGGCTTCTGATCAGGGTTGCGTCACTATACTTGTGTTACTGGACCTCAGTGCAGCTTTTGACACCATTGATCATAATATTTTCCTTCACAGATTAGAAAAGGTATTAGGAATTAAGGGAACTGCCCTCTTGTGGCTCAGATCCTATTTGACTGATCGTTATCAGTTTGTAGATTTAGATGGTGACCATTCCTCATGTTCTCAAGTGGAGTTTGGTGTTCCACAGGGTTCAGTTTTAGGCCCACTGCTTTTTTTTCCCTTTACATGCTTCCTCTGGGCAACATAATTCATAAACATGGTATTAGCTTTCATTGTTATGCTGATGACACACAATTATACGTCTCCGCAAAACCAGATGAGAGAAATCAGTTTGCTAAAATTGAGCAGTGTGTGCAGGACATAAGAGATTAGATGTTAATTAATTTTCTTCTGCTTAATCCTGATAAGACAGAAGTTCTGGTCATAGGACCACAAGTAGCTAGAAGTAAGCTTTCTGATCACACTGTAACTTTAGATAGCCTTTCTGTTCCATCAAGTGCAACAGTAAAAGACCTTGGTGTGATTATAGATTCCAGCCTTTCGTTTGAAGCACATGTAGATAATTTCACCAGGATAGCTTTCTTTCACCTTAGAAATATTGCCAAGATAAGAAACATATTGTCACTAAATGATGCAGAAAAACTAGTTCATGCTTTTATCACCTCTAGGTTGGACTATTGTAACGCCTTACTGTCTGGTTGTTCAACTAGGTGTATAAACAAGCTTCAGTTAGTCCAGAATGCAGCAGCGAGAGTCCTCACTAAAACCAGAAGATACGAGCACATCACCCCTATCTTATCTACACTGCATTGGCTCCCTGTGAAATTTCGCATCGATTTTAAGATACTACTTTTGACATTTAAAGCACTAAATGGTCTCGCGCCACAGTATTTGAGTGAACTGCTAGTGTCTTACGATCCGCCACGCCTACTTCGATCAAAGAATGCTGGCTGCCTGTCAGTACCACGTATTATTAAAACTACAGCAGGGGGCAGAGCTTTTTCTTACAAAGCCCCAAAGTTATAGAATAGTCTTCTTATTAATGTTCGGGACTCAGACACAGTCTCAGTGTTTAAGTCTAGGCTAAAAACCTATTTATTTAGCCAAGCATTTTTGTAAATAGATTAACCTTAGGTAAAGGAGCAGATCTGGGGGACTCATGGACGTAGAGTATTCTGGTGAACTGGTATGTTTAGATGCTGTCTTCCTCACTCTCATTGATCACTCAGGTTTGGTGACGGTGAGGTGATTGGTTGCTTTACATCACAGGGAGCCCTCATGTCTGTTTTTCCTTCTGGCTCTCCCTTTTAGTTATGCTGTTATAGTTAGTCCTGCCGGAGTCTCTGCTTGCACTTTGCACTAAATATACATTCACCTTATACATGTTGACTGTGACGATACCTAACTGCCATCTCTCTTTCTCTTCTGCTCTCTCTTCTTCTGCTCTCTCCTCTCTCTCTCTCCCTCTCTCCTTTCCCTCTCCCTGTCTCTATGTCAAGCTATCCATGTCGCTCCTGAGTTGCCAGTGATCCAGACCCCTCTGGACCCGTCTAACCCGTCCTGGAGTCCTGCTTCTGGTTGGAGATCTCGTCGCATGGCTGCCCCGTGTGGTCTGCCTGGATTCGTGTGGTAGCTGGTGATGGTTTCCATGAAGACTGTCCTGTCCTCGATTGATGCTGCTAACAGCTGTTCTCTGGGGACCTGTGACTTCAGTTGTTCGATGGCTCAGGACTGGAATTTCCTACAGTCTACCTGAGCCTCCAGGAACAAACTGGACTCCTTTTGATTTTAATTTTAACACATCTCCTGTTATACTGAACATCCAGTACACATTATTATGCTGATCAATCCCTGCTATCCGTTATCACCCAGATGAGGATGGGTTCCCTGTTGAGTCTGGTTCCTCTCAAGGTTTCTTCCTATTACCATCTCAGGGAGTTTTTCCTTGCCACCGTCGCCCTCAGCTTGCTCAACAGGGACAATCTTATCATTTTGATTCATACACATTGCATACAAGCTTACTTCTTTTTATTGTGTAAAGCTGCTTTGCGACAATGCCAATTGTTAAAAGCATAGAAATATGTATATATACAGTATGTATATGTAAATATAAAAAATTGTTTTGTGTCATGTTGTCTGCTTTCTTTGCTGGTGGGGGCGGGGGGGGGGGTATCTTCCCTTGTTGTTGCAGGTCCCACCCTCTTCAGTGTGCCTGCAATCTATTGGTTGCTGCCCTGCCTGTCCTTTGTTGGTCCTGCCTCCTGCCGGATGATTGGATGTCCAGGAGACTCAGAGGCCTACTTAAGGTCTTCAGACTACAATGCTTTAGACCGTGTCTTTGCTTACTGTTTTTCTGATGATTATTTGTAAAATTATATTGTATATGACCTTCTGCTACGTTTCTGACTTCGTTTTTGTGTTTGCCCTTCTTTGGTTCTGGTTGCCCGATTGTAAATACGTTTTGTATATATTTGTACATAGTTTTGTAATTAGTGGCTTAGTAGGGAGTCGACGCCATTTTGTTTACACCCTGTTTTCTCTTGGTTTGTGGTTAGCAAGGGAGTAAGGGAAGGATTTTGTATTTCTTTTTCTTTAGTTCTGGTGCAGGTTAGTTATTTCACTTTGGTACTAGGTAGAGGGCATTTTGTTTATTGTTTTGGCCTTGTCGGCTTCTGAAGCTCACAGCCACCTTTTGGGGATTTGCTTGTTCACTGTTTGTAAATAAACACTAAGCAAACGCACTTTTGGTCTCACCCCCTTTTTCCTTTTTTTCATTTTTTCTTTTTCATTCCTGTTATGGCCTGACCTAGACCGGGGCGTAACAGAATTGGGGGCTCGTCCGTTGCTTTTTCTCGCTCTGTACCGTTTGTTTCAGTGCACTTGTGTTTGGCTGGTGGCATTTGTCTTTGTGGTAGGGGAGTGTTTAGTGCAGGAAGGATGACTTGTTGCTGCTTGCTGACTTTTACAGCATCTCGGTCCCACGGAGCGCAAATAAGCGTGATATCAAACAAATGCTTCAGACGGAGCTGATGAAACAGGGCATTCTCATCGATCCTACCGAGGTGGGTGTTGCAAACCAGTCCGGTAAGTCTGAGGATTCAGCTACAGCGGAGGCTGTGGTCGAACCCAAGGACCCCGCACGCATAGATCCCGCGGTAGTAGGTTCACCACTGAATGACCCGAAGCTCGCACTGCAATTGAAGCAATTGGACCTTGAGTTAGCCCGTCAGCATTATGAAGCTCAACTGCTTCAATTTCGTATGGTGGAACTCGAGTCTCAGAGGGAAAGTAAATTAAAGGAATTGGAGTTGGCGCTAAGGAATAAGCCAGCTTCAGATTCTCTTGTTTGTGACCCTCTATCTCCTGTTCGTGCATCATCCCCTTTATCGCATCCTGCACCTGCAACCCCTGTACAGGCCAGTGAACCGTCACCTGCACCCAGTGGATCTTCAGCTGTAAGTTCACCTGGCTTTGATGTTAGTAAGCACATTGCTTTGGTGCCTATGTTTAGGGAAAGTGAGGTGGATACTTATTTCCCTGTGTTTGAACGTATCGCAGCCACTTTAGAGTGGCCTAGAAGCATCTGGTCCCTTCTTTTGCAATGCAAGTTTGTTGGGAAGGCACAGGAAGTGTGTTCTGCTTTAAGTTTAGAGCAGAGTTTGGACTATGCTACTGTTAAAAGTGCTGTTTTACGTGCTTATGAGCTTGTCCCTGAAGCCTACCGGCAGAAATTTCGTAAACATGCCAAATCCGTCAGCCAAACATTTGTAGAATTCGCTCGTGAAAAAGGCGTTTTGTTCGACAAGTGGTGTGCAGCAAGTAAAGTCACCACCTTTGATCAGTTAAAAGAACTGTTACTATTAGAAGAGTTTAAAGATTGTATTTCAGACAAAATCGTTGTTTATTTGAATGAACAAAAAGTCTCGTCGCTCGCTGATGCTGCCGTTTTGGCTGATGAGTTCGTGCTCACTCACAAAACTGTGTTTTCGCCTCCTCGTCGTGATATTATTTATCGTAGCCCTAAAGTTTCCGCTAGCCCGTCTAAGAATGGCAGTGAGTCCTGTGAATGTTTCTATTGTCATGAATCTGGACATCTCATCGCTACCTGTCCTGCATTAGCTCGCAAGAACCGTCGTAAAGCACAGAACACTAAGAGTGTGGCTTTAGTTCATGTACCACCGCAGCCAGCTGAAAGTTCAGATTCATTTTCATCAGTGGACGCTGCTTTTGATCCTTTTATCTTGAGTGGAATGGTTTCGCTTTCGGACACAGATTCTGAGCCTAAATCACTACGTATTCTGAGAGACGCAGGCGCCTCTCAGTCATTTATTTTGGAAGGTGTCTTGCCTTTGTCTGACCAGTCTAGTTGTGGTGCAGATGTTTTAGTTCAAGGAATTGAACTTGGTGTGGTGAAAGCTCCGTTACATACGATTTATCTTAAATGTGATATTATGTCTGGCTTTGTTAAGGTTGCAGTTCATCCTCAGTTGCCAGTTAAAGGAGTTTCTCTTATTTTGGGTAATGATTTAGCTGGTGGTAAGGTTTTTCACTTGCCTGTTGTAACGGATGCTCCTGAGGTGAATGAAAGTGATGCACTCTCACATGAGCTTCCCTCTGTTTTTAGTACTTGTGTGGTGACACGTGCTCAGGCTTGTAAAATGAAGGATGCTGCCGATATTTCAGATTCTTTCATATGTAGCGACAATCCAGTATTTGAAGATGAAAATTTGTCTTCCAGTCCACATGTTTCACTGGAGGATAAGGCCTCCTGCATACAGGAAGATGATTTCGCTACTTGGGGCGTTGGACAAGAGCAGTTTGTTGCTGCTCAGAAATCGGATGCGTCTCTTTCTCGTTGTATTGCTGCAGCTGTAGATAGTGCTGAGTTACCTCAACACTCAATGGCATATTTCTATGATGATGATGTTTTAATGCAAAAGTGGTCACCCTCGGATGTTAAGGATGAGTCAAGGGCTGTTTTTCAAGTTGTGGTTCCAAAACCCTATAGAACACAAGTTTTGCATATTGCCCATGACCACGATCATCTTGGTGTAAGGAAGACCCACCTCCGCATTTTAAATCACTTCTTTTGGCCTGCCATGAAGTCTGATGTTGCTAAGTACTGTCGATCCTGTCATGTTTGTCAAATTGCAGGGAAGCCTAACCAGATTATTCCTCCTGTGCCTCTCCAACCTATACCTATTATGGGAGAGCCTTTTGAGAGGATTTTGTTAGATTGTGTTGGTCCCCTTCCTCGAACTAAATCTGGTAATGTGTATCTGCTAACTCTGATGTGTGCTGCCACTAGATATCCTGAAGCCATACCTCTGCGTAGCATCAAATCACGTGCCATCATTCGAACACTTATTAAATTTTGCACCACTTTTGGTTTCCCCAAATACGTTCAGTCAGACCAAGGTTCAAATTTTATGTCTATTTGTTCAAGAAGGTTATGAACCAGCTTAACATTTGTCACCAGGTTTCTAGTTTCAGTCACTTGGATTCAGTCCTGCAGAATTAGTTTTCGGTCATTCTGTTCGTGGTCCCCTAAAAGAGCTACAGGAAGAGTTACTGTCTCGGAGTTCTGTGACAAATCCACCTATGAATGTTTTAGATTACGTGAGTTCCTTTCGCGAATGCCTACATGCAGCATGTGAGGTAGCAAAACGTTCTCTTGCTTCCTCACAAACTCGTATGAAGAATCATTTTGATAAAAAGGCTGTTGTGCGTCATTTCCAAGCAGGTGACAAAGTGTTGGTCCTGCTACCAGTGCCGGGTTCTGCTCTCCAGGCTAGATTTTCTGGCCCATACACACGTGGACAAAATTGTTGGTACCCTTTGGTCAATGAAAGAAAAACTCACAATGGTCACATAAATAACTTTAATCTGACAAAAGTAATAATTTAAAAAGATTCTATGAATGTTAACCAATGAAAGTCAGACATTGCTTTTCAACCATGCTTCAACAGAATTATTTAAAAAAATAAACTCATGGAACAGGCCTGGACAAAAATGATGGTACCCCTAGAAAATACTGAAAATAATGTGACCAAAGGGACATGTTAATTCAAGGTGTGTCCACTAATTAGCAGCACAGGTGTCTACAATCTTGTAATCAGTCAGTGGGCCTATATATAGGGCTCCAGGTAGTCACTGTGTTGTTTGGTGACATGGTATGTACCACACTCAACATGGACCAGAGGAAGCGAAGGAAAGAGTTGTCTCAGGAGATTCGAAAGAAAATTATAGACAAGCATGTTAAAGGTAAAGGCTATAAGACCATTTCCAAGCAGCTAGATGTTCCTGTGACTACAGTTGCACATATTATTCAGAAATTTAAGATCCATGGGACTGTAGCCAACCTCCCTGGACGTGGCCGCAGGAGGAAAATTGATGACAAATCAAAGAGACGGATAATCCGAATGGTAATAAAAGAGCCCAGAAAGACTTCTAAAGAGATCCAAGGTGAAATTCATGCTCAAGGAACATCAGTGTCGGATCGCACCATCCATCGTTGTTTGAGCCAAAGTGGACTACATGGGAGACGACCAAGGGGGACACCATTGTTGAAAACAAATCTTAAAAAAGCCAGACTGGAATATGCCAAACTACATGTTGACAAGCCACAAAGCTTCTACGAGAATGTCCTATGGACAGATGAGACAAAAATGGAACTTTTTGCCAAGGCACATCAGCTCTATATTCACAGACGGAAAAATGAAGCATATCAAGAAAAGAACACTGTCCCTACTGTGAAACATGGAGGAGGCTCTGTTATGTTCTGGGGCTGCTTTGCTGCATCTGGCACAGGGTGTCTTGAATCTGTGCAGGGTACAATGAAATCTCAAGACTATCAAGGGATTCTAGAGAGAAATGTGCTGGCCAGTGTCAGAAAGCTGGGTCTCAGTCGCAGGTCATGGGTCTTGCAACAGGACAATGACCCAAAACACACAGCTAAAAACACCCAAGAATGGCTAAGAGGAAAACATTGGACTATTCTAAAGTGGCCTTCTATGAACCCTGACCTCAATCCTATTGAGCATCTTTGGAAGGAGCTGAAACATGCTGTCTGGAAAAGGCGCCCCTCAAACCGGAAACAACTGGAGCAGCTTGCTCATGAGGAGTGGGCCAAAATACCTGCAGAGAGGTGCAGAAGTCTCATTGACAGTTACAGGAATCGTTTGATTGCAGTGATTGCCTCAAAAGGTTGTGCAACAAACTATTAAGTTAGGGGTACCATCATTTTTGTCCAGGCCTGTTCCATGAGTTCATTTTTGTTTTTTTATAATTCCGTTGAAGCATGGTTGAAAAGCAATGTCTGACTTTCATTGGTTAACATTCATAGAGTTCTTATTTATTATTACTTTTGTCAGATTAAAGTTATTTCTGTGACCATTGTGAGTTTTTCTTTCATTGACCGAAGGGTACCAACAATTTTGTCCACGTGTGTATTATACCGTATAATATACTGTATTATACTTGTATATACAATTATGGATGTGTGTGTGTAACAAACGAATATCCAACAAATTAAAATAACAAAACTAAAATATAACCCATGAAGACAGAAAAAAAATCATGAACTTACCGAAGACAAATTGCGAGGCGCTCAGCCGGCTCAATAGCGCGCCGATAATTGGTCCTGCCTCGCAATTCGCGGCCCCACTTTTGACAGCAGGCTGTCAAACTGTTGCCTGTCCAGCCTAAAGTAGCGCTGGAACCGGCGGTCATCCAGCCGCAGCTCCTGCACCAGCCGGTGATATTCCCCAAGCCGCTGACGGGCTAGTAGAATATCATGCACCCACAATGATCTCCAACGTGTTCTTCGCAGATAAAGCAATGGCACCCCAAACGCAACAACTTGATCTTCCATCGTGATGTGATTTTGATAAGAAAGCGCGCAACACTTTTTATAGGGAAACTTTTCCCCCTGGAACGCCTTTTTTTCAGCGGGGAATGCAATTCATTTGCTCAAAATGAACATACCATAAATTTGACCAATTGCATTAAACTTGCACTTTAAAAAGCCTAGGATAGTTTTTAATTAAAATTAACGTTGTTAATGTTATTTTAATTAAAGACAAAGTCTAGTAAGTAATTCTAATAATGCTATAATAATAAGAAATATAATATAATATAATAATAAAAAAAATATTAAATTAGACTAGCAATTCACAATGAACAGAAGCCACACCATACAAATGCCTTATAATTTGTTTATTTCTACAATACAGTTCTTTCTATCAATCAATTTCTTGTTTTCTTCTACATTTTCGTCTCCATAGCTTGATTGCTTTGCGGCCCCTTTAAATACAAGAAAGGCATTTGGTCTTCGTCGGAGCGGCGACAGGGCGTCGAGAGCGAACTTTGACGCTCTCGCCGCGTTCGGTGTGAATGCAGGGTAATACATGGCGCATGCTGTCTTAATACTATTGGCCACCACTGTGTATCTCTCTCTCTCGTGCGTGCGAGACTTTAACTAAACTTTGACTAAATTATTTTATCGCAGTAAAATGACTAAAATATCTGATAATATATAATTAGTGTAACACACTGCAGGTGCACTTACCGAGCCGCTGCCCTCCGCCATGTAGCGAGACTCACTGGGAGCCGTATTGAAGACAGCCGCTTCCCTGGGTCACGTGACTGACGAATGGATTCCATTCTGGCTCGATTGCTTTTCCTGTATTGAATTTGTACTTGAGTTTCCAAGCTTGAATTTTATGTACTTGAATTTCCAAGCTTGAATTTTATATTGAATTTGTACTTGAATTTCCAAGCTTGAATTTTCTACCTGAATTTCACAGCTTGAAATGGATTGTAGAAAATTTTGTTTGACATTCAGAGCACTTAAATTCAAAGATGTCAAATATTTCAGTTTAATAAATTCAGTAGTATTTAAATTTCAAAATTAACAATTCAACAGTGATTAAATTTCAAAATGTATTTTTCAAAGACTGATATAATTCAAGTAATTATGATGCTAATTTGCTTCCATAGATCAACCTGTATGGCTTAAGAAGGCCTTGGGCGGTTCGCGCTTGTTCTGTAAACATTTGTGAATGTTACTGCTATCGTAGCGGAGACCCAGCACACATCACTGAGAGCTGCTATCTGTTTGTTTTATTTCCCCTAGACCAGATGGAGGAGGGGGGTTTGAGCCCTGGCGCTGTGGCAGCGATCGGAGAGCTCTCATAGGCGGAGGAGGACGAGCTGGGGCCACTGGCCTTGATGGTAGTATAGCCCGTTGTTTTTTAGTTGGCATGTGGGGGCTTGCAGAAAAAGAGTGGGAGAGTTTGGTCCCAGTATACACCAGTTCCT
The DNA here is from genome assembly GCA_030347435.1 of Clarias fuscus. NCBI lineage: Eukaryota > Metazoa > Chordata > Actinopteri > Siluriformes > Clariidae > Clarias > Clarias fuscus. The sequence goes on from CM059218.1 coordinate 13,588,946, forward strand.
CCATTTTCTGTGAGAAGCTTAGAAGTGGAGATGCTGGAGAGAGGGATAATGTGTCTGGTGAGATGGGCTCTGGCCCTGGTGTTTCCAGTGGCTGTAGTATATTGTCCTGAATTCCCTGGCTGTTTTCCAGAAAGTCACTTTTGTAGTATGTCACAGTGAAGCTGTTGTAGTATGTCACAGTGATGAGATCTGTGAGCAAGACTCAGCCGGGATGTCCATGAGCAGTGGTTGTTTTGACTATGTGGTGTTATCAGTGTCCTTGCGGGATTCTTTAAGCACAGGATGACCACTGTCTGTGGTCACTCATACTTTGTCCAGGTGTGCATGTGCCATCCCGGTTGAGTGGATTGGCACACTCTGCTGAAGGATGATGAAGAGAGAAATAAATATTTTCCTTTAGCACCCTTGCACCAACTTTGTTTGGGTCGAGATCATCCAGTTTGAACAGCTGTCTATGGCCCCAGAAAAGATTGAACTTGTTGATGAAGTTGACTCCTTTTGAACAGCAGGTTCTTTGTAGCCATGTGTTCAGCCCAAGCAACCGTGAAAACATGTTAGTTCCAATTGCTGGGAGTGGTCCGCTGATGAACGAATGAACTTCAAGTTTTGAAGCATTTCAAAGAGTTCAATAGAGCTATCGCAGCAATATGAGATACTCATGACAATCTGATGTCTTGAGTGCCTTTGGCTTTCGATCCCTATTTGTGCCATCGATTAATCTGATTAATCAGTTTCAGCATGTTCCTTTGTTACTTGGTATAAACTGTTGAGACTTGCTAGATTCACGGGACTCACCAGACTGTATGCTGAGGGGTCTGTGATAACGATCTGCTGAGTATCCTGCCTGTTTTGGAAGTCCAACAAATAAATTTGTTTCAAGAACTGCAATCCTTTGTAGAAGTGTATGGCAGGTCATGCAGCAAGTAGATTCCACAAGAGGCATTTTCTTTCTCCTCTGTTTGAAGTAGGCAGCTATGTTTTCTCATCTCTGGAATGTAAGCTTCCAATTAAAAAAAATCAGAGAAAAGTACAGATATAGGGAGTAAAGCACAGAGCAGTGGGCAGGAACGTTCATTTGATGGCGAAGCCGGAAGAAGATTCTGTCATGCAAGGTAAAATTACTTATTGTTTTTATGTAAAGGTATTACGGTTTAAGTGTGATGATGTTATGTCTTTACATTTTAGCCTGTTGAAATAATGTTTGTTTAAAAAATATTATATTGAATAAATTACTGAATGTTTCAATCTTTCAGGTGTAAAATGTATGATTCATTACATTTTAATACAAAAGACTAATTTCCTCATATTAACTGTAAAATGTTTGTGGAAGACAGTGGCGATTTTAGGCATGGGCGTACTGGGCAGCCACACAGGGCGGCACATGAAGGGGGGGGGGGGGGGGGGTGGCGTGGGCTGATGTAATGCGCCCCTGTGCAAGTTTGCTGAAAAGGTGCCGTGCACTGAAGTTGTGATAAGTGGAAAGGGGAGCGGAGGGGAGGGGGCGCGGAGGAAAGTTCATCTCTCCCAAAAGGAGGGGAAATCCATCCAGTGGTGAGCTAAACACCTTGACTTTCTTACAAATAGTGGCGCACATTTCATTTACAATATTATAACACAGAGCTATAATTATTATTATTTTTTTTCAAAATTGTGTGAAATGGCTAATAAAAGTGGTAATAAAACGAAGAAATGATTATGTGGAGGTGAACTGGTTTAGTCCTGACTTCTAGTTTTAAGTGACAGTTAGGGGGGATGGGGAATCAGTTAATTGTCGATTTCAAAATAAACAGCGATGGAGAGAAAAAGGCCAAAGCTGTCAGGTGCCCAATTTAGAAAAAAGAGAAAAGAAGTAGAGAAGAAACGAGCAAAAGATAAAGGTATGCAAAAACGTTCTCTCTGTATGATTACTGTATCATGTCAATGAAGTTCTAATGATGATTAGTGTTATAACGTTAGGTTTGTTAGCCTTCTTGCTATGATGCAAGCCCTGCTAAAAAACAATATAAGCCCAATAGAAACCATCACAAAAATTTGAATGATTTCTATTAAATACCATTATGAACCATTAACTTTTTCCACTAAAACCTTATTAAAAATTCCTTATATTCCTTATTGTTTTTGGGTACTTTTCCAATATTATTTAACATCCCACCCACCAATAGAATCTATCACATACCAATACACACAATTATACTTTCCATTACAACCAATAAAATTCCCATTATAACCCTTAAATCCATTACATGGTGTTTTGGGCAGAGTTGTATTGTTTATTGACTATTATTATTATTATTATTATTATTATTATTATTATTATTATTATTTTATATAGTGTCTAATGAGTCATGACAGACATTTAGCATGTGAAGGCATGTTTGTTTAAATTTCCAATTTATAAGAGTTACACTGCAGGCTACAGTGTTTTGATGTCAATGCAATACACTAGGCGCCACACTGCACTTTGAAGGGCACTCTGATTTGGACAGTAGAGAGCTTGTGCAGGAAATCAAGAACTTCCCTCCCCTGCCATCAAAAACCATGACCCTCCTTGCAGGGCTGCAAAAATGGGGTATGCAGTATATGCAGTGCATGGGGGCGCCACACGGAGGGGGGCGCCATTGTGAAAAAAAATGTGAAAATTGTCTTTAATAAAGCTTTTAAAATATTTGAAAAATTATATTTGTTAAGAGACTATTTTTGTTTAGCATTTTAAACGAGTAAAAAAAAAAAAAATCTAGTTGCCAGACAGTCACGTATGCAAAATGGACAGAAGAGGGAAATTTTCTGGGGCGCAGAACAGAAAAAGAAAAAAAGAAAATGAAAAACAGTGTCTTAAAAATGAGGGCAGCAATGTCAAAGTGGATAAAAAGAGATTGGTAAGCTTGACCTATCATTTTGTATTACTGTAAGTCTTTAGTTCATCAACAATTAAGGTTATTGCCAGTGCCAGCGAGGCTGGGCATAGTTACCGTCCGTTAATATCAAATCATTATTCCTGAAAAATAGGCGTTTGGTTTAAAATTTTTAACTTATTGTTAAAAATGTTAAGTGAGGTTCGCACAACCAAGTTATTGGGCTCTTGCCATATCCTCTCAGTTCGTTATGTTCAGTCCAGGGGCGCAATAAATGCCGATTTCTTTTTCTCCGGAAAGCCCTGCTGTGTAAACAGAACGAGACTAGCATATGGATCCCTCTACACGTTCATTCATATAGTATTCGAGACCCTATTGTAAGCTTTTTGTAAACAGGATTCTCAAAACAGCTTGAAAAACCACAAAGTTTCTAAAAAAATTATGCAGTTTAAATTTATTAATGCATGAGCTTTTTTCCTGTTTCAGTGCTAATGAAATTACATCACTGTTTAGCAAATACAAAAAAAAAAATCAAGTAATTGAATTTATCTTGTCATGACCACTTTAAACAATATCAAAAAACATAAATTTGGGATTGATGATTTAAGGTACTGTATATATTTTGTGAAATATCTGGTTCATTTACTTAGCCATGAAGATGAGGAGGACAATGAAGCAATGATATAAAATGAGTTCAGAGCAGGTGAAGAAAGTAGGTAGGCCATACAGGATTTTATGACTTACACAGTATTAAGAAACATGCAGAATAAGTTATTGTAGTCTTACAAAACAAAGTTTGTGAAACATCTATTTTGTTTACTCAGTTGTGAAGATGAAGATACGCCCAAAGCATAATAAACAAAATTAAAATTAAACTTTTAATACTTGCCTGTAAATAGCCATTTATCAGGTGATTAAGCATCATTACTACTAGTATAAAATAAAGACATGACTCATGCCCAGAGGCGGTCTGGCCAGGGAGTAAATCAGTGTAGAACCGCCACTGGTGGAAGATGTATTGGTTGAGAGGCAATTTACTAATAAGATTGATTCAGCTCACTCTTTTTATGATCTTGTTACATGTCATTTCCTAAGAAAACCAGGTTGAGTTTAGACTTCATGTCCTCTCAAATTTTTGTAAATCATGTTTAATGTTTTCTAGACGTTGTTTTCGTGTTTAATGCTTCCTGGAGAATGTTTTACTGTACATCTCTGGCCTACCCATTCACATTCCAGTTGTGTCACACTGCCTGTCTGACACCAAACTTGTGATACCAAGGACCTTAATCAGTGAAATCAATCAAGAAGTTTGTGTGAGGGGTGTGTGAAGTCATCCACAATACTGGCTTTGCAGATGCAGTGTAAGTGTTTGTGAGTGTAAGATTTTGACTTCATGAAGGATGATCAGATAGTTGAAAGAATGACTAAAGTGCATTAAATTGTGCCAACAAATAAGTGTTTTAGCAGGATATTTAATTTCAAAATTGAAGAATGTGATAGTGATTTGGAATTAAGGTGGAAGCCAAGATAGTAAAATAAATCCAATTTATGATTATTATAATAAGTAAATTATGCCAATGTATGAATCTTAGTATTGACAGTAGATTCTTATTAATTAGTAGTATTAAAACAGCTGTAATATTACTCCATCTGCATTTAACAATTTGAAAAAGGAGCTAACAGAATAACTTAATATATGGCCAAAAATGAATGCAACCATGTCTTTCTCCAAAATAAGTAGGTCAAAGCTTTAACAGCATAATAGGTAGATACTTATTTAATCACAACTTTTACAGTGTTTACGCACTCACTCACTCACTTACTCATCTTCTATACTGCTTTATCCTTTTTACTGTAGGGTCGCGAGGGCCAGTAGCCTTAGGGCACGAGACGGTGTACACCCTGGAAAGGGTGCCAATCCATTATGTGTTTATTGGTAAAAAATAAATAAATAAAATAAAACTATATTGATGTTTTTTCCCTTTTATGCATATTCAGGACATATAATCTCAAATAAGTTAATTTTGGTTTCAGGTTGTAATACTGCAATATGTGTGGGGAAAATATTCAGTGTGGGTGAATATGCACTGTATACATTCAGAAGATAGTTACAGAAATACATTTAAACCTGCTCATTTATACTTAATCAGTCAATCATGTGGCAAGAACATAATACACAAAATTCAGGCAGAATCCAGTCAGGAGCTTCAGTTGATTTTCTATCAAACATCAGAATGGGGAAAATGTGATCTCAGTGACTTCTCTCAACAGCCACTATTGTATGGTGGTTGGTGCCAGATGAGCTGATTTGAGTATTTCAGAAAGCGGTGCTCTGGGGGTTTTATGCACAATACCCTCTAAATTTATATAACATTTTATAAAAAAATCATTCACTGAATGTCAGTTCTGCAGGCAGAAACAGACTTTTATAGTGGTCACAGGCTGACTAAAAAATTGACCAGTTATGTCTCCTCCTGACAGTTACTCAACAACAAAAACTTTTTTGTTTTTTACACCAAGAGTGATAGCTTCATTAAGTAAATTAAACGTTCTTCTGATGGCTTTTATTTTTAAAAAGCTGTACCTATGTCGTGAAAGCAAATAAGCACAGGTGTGATCAGTCAGTTTGGTAGCTAAATTCCTAGTATGTAACAGAGCATGAGTTTGCATTAAGTAGTTGATCTTTGGTTGTGGCTCCTTAAGGCAGCGAATGGATGAATGCAATAAAGCTAAGCAAATTATATTTTAAGGTGGGCTACAGTTTATTTCAACAAGTAAATCCAAGCTCACTTTTATTCAATAAAAATGGATATTAAAACTGTATAATAAATGTTTTAGCATATTTTATTCATAACATGCATTACACACTAATAACTGCTTTCCATTGATAACTTTTAACTTTCTAATAACTTTTATAACTTATCAGTTATTAGTGTGTAATGCATGTCATGAGTATTTTTTTTCAATGCTTGTTATTGCAAATATTATTTATGTTGTTCCTAATTCTTAACAAACTAGCCATATACCAAAGAAAATTGAAGAAAGCATAAAAAAAGAAATCATTGAATAGCATTTTAATTGTGCTGTTTTTGTAAATATCCATATATGGATTTAATTCAGTTAAAATAAATGATAGTGCTCCAGTCTTCATCAAATTATTTAATATATTAGTTATGCTGGTCCATGCAAGACTTAAAATTAAACATCTTCAAATGACAAAAGAAACCTTTTTTAAAATAATTTTATGAAAAACAGTTCATTACAGTATAGCTAGGTTGCTGTCCACTAAATTGAAAGCTTATTTTGTAATTTTGACTGCTTTTTGTGGCTCAATATGAGCCCTGAAGCAAGGCATAGCTTTTTTCATGTAACTCCTTAGGCTCTCATCTCTGAGGCCATAAATGAGTGGGCTGAGAAAGCGTGGAAGCAAAACGAAGCAAAAGTAGTTGAAAAATTGAACATCTTCCTGCATCCATCTAATGTTCAACACAATCAGGTTTTCAGTAATGGGGAATGTGAAGACCATAACACTGAGAAGCAGCTGTAGTCCATGTAACAACACAGTGTGCAGGGCTTTGGTTACTGAGGCACGGTCCTGGCGCATCTTTTGAGTCTCCAGAAGGATTCGAATGTATGTGAAAAGAATGATGATGGCCACTGCAGCAAAGAAGAGTATATTTACAGCCACTTTGAAAAGAGTCTGGATGGGCAAACCATTGAGTACTGCGGGCTTGCAAATCAGCGGGGTGGTGAAGACATCCCAGTACACATTGGGGCGCATCAAGATAAAATCCACTGTAGGAGGGATGCAGCTGATGACCCACAAGCTCAAAGCAATCACCCAAATTCTTTCAGGCCTCCAGGACATGGGTTGGCGCAGTGGATAGAAGATAGCAACATAACGTTCCAGGGACATGGCAGCTAGAATTAATGGGCCATTCTGAAATGTGGCAACAGAGACAAAGAGCAGTGGTGCACAGTAGATGATGGCAAACTTCACATTACCCATGACAAATAGAAAGAGCAGCACAGAAGACAGTAACTGCAATGTGTCATTGACCAGCATGTAGGCAAACAGGATGTAACGAGAACTGTCAAAGAATTGCCGGTGTGAGGCAAATGTATGCAGCATCAAAAGAATGCAGTAAAGAAAGACACTGAACAGTGGGATCACCACCGACACCTTTAGTATGATGGATGTGGTGTTGCTGGATATGGCATTGCTTGGAAATTTGGTCAGATTTTGCATAATGTCAAGGACCTGGCAGAGCCTGAAATGCAAAAATAAATAAAAAATTGTAATGCAGTTTACTTTGAAATTATGTGAACAAAATGTGTGCTAAAAATGAGTGAGGAGTTGAAATGTTAGGTCTGGGATAACACAAAATAAACAGCTTGAATTTTCTCAAAGTTTTTTTTTTTTGTCTGAAAACAGTTTCATTGCTTAAGTAAAGCAAGTTAAAGTAAAAAAAATTATAAACTGAATGAAATAAATTAAAACAGTATCACATGAATTACTGATTATATTAAAATTACATTATTAAGCACTTACCCAGTCTCTGTTAGCACAGCAAGTAAAGGATATTTTGAGAAGCGGTCCAAGTTTTATACATTTCGTCTTCATGTGAAGAAAAAAAAAGATTCCTTGGGGATTTGGTTAACCTTTTTTATTTACTAGCATTTTCACCCTGCTTTTAAAAGTTACAGTGTTTGCATGGGAAACATATACAGTAAGATAGATGAGACCATTTATATGTAATATCAAATATTATAAAATACTGTATAAATAGATGAAATATATAGATATTTTTCCAACATTAGGTCACCAATGATTCACTCACAAAGCCTATTATTTAAAGGTTTTGATATTAAATTAATTGAGAGATTAGACAATTCATAAAGATTAGAGTATACTGTATACTCACAAACATAATTATTACTGTCACTGAAACTGACCGACACTTGTTGCATCAAATTTTGTGGTATGTGGTTATGGGCTTATTAGGTCATGCATGTCTGTGTGACATTAAGTAGAATACAAGCTGAATGCATAATAATGTTAGCATTTCAGAAAATTGTGCATTTCAGAAAAGTTTAGGGTTGATTAGGGTTAAACTTTGTGCATCTGTTGATTATGATATTTAAACACAAGTGTTGTGTGATGTTTGAATTATCTGTGAACATTTTATTATAAGATTAATTTAAATTTTTGAGATAGGATTAAATGATATGATTAAATGAAATTATTCTCTATACCTCATGTACTGTATGCTATTTGAAAAAGCCATTGAAGTATAGATGGAGCTGTGGGTTACTTGGTCATAAGAGACCTAATTTACTATCTCCTTCCTAAGGTAATTAACTGAAGCAGAATATAAATAAAAGTGCAAATGGCTTATTAGACCACAGGGAGATAACCCCTGCCTCTAATTCCTTAATCATGTTAATTTGGTAAACATACAGATGTAATGTTTATCCACAGAAATATATTATTTTCATTCCTGTGGTTTTAAAGTTATCGCACATTTTTGTATTGTAAAAATTTATTCATTAATTTTTTTGTGGTAATTATTTTGCATTTTGTTCAATTTAATTGAATTCAATTTTATTTGTATAGTGCTTTTAACAATTGACATTGTCGCAAAGCAGCTTTACAAAATCAAAAGAATTAAGTTTGTATGAAATGTGAATGTGTATGTGTATGAATCAAAATGATAAGATTGTCCCTGATGAGCAAGCCGAGGGCAATGGTGGTAAGGAAAAACTCACTGAGATAGGAAGAAATAGGAAGAAACCTTGAGAGGAACCAGACTCAACAGGGAACCCATCCTCCTTTGGGTGAAAACGGATAGTAGGGATTGATCTGCATAATACTGTGTAAGACTGGAGGTTCAGTATAACAAGAGATGTGTTTAAATTAAATGGAGTCCAGTTTGTTCCTGGAGGCTTAGGTGGACTGTAGGAAATTCCAGTCCTGAACTATCGAGCGACTGAAGTCACAGGTCCCCAGCTGTCTGCATCAGTCGAGGACAGGACCGTCTTTGTGGAAAAGCAGAACCATTCCCAGCCACCACACGCATCCCAGGCAGACCACACGGGGCATCCATGCGACGAGATCTCCAAACAGAAGCAGGACTCCAGGACGAGTTAGACAGGTCCAGAGGGCAGAGGGGTCTGGATCACTTGTAGCTCAGGAGCGACATGTATAGCTCGACAGAGAGAGAGAGAGAGAGAGGAGAGAGCAGAAGAAATGGAGAGATGGCAGTTAGATATGGTCACAGTCAAACAATGTACAAGTTGAATATATATAATAATAATAATAATAATAATAATAATAATAATAATACATTTTATTTGTAACGCACTTTTCATTCATTAAATCTCAAAGTGCTAACATTAAAGAAAAATAAAGATTGAAAAGGTTTAAAGCAAAAAAATAAGACCACATCAAGGCTAAAATAATAATAAAAATTAAAAATAGAAGAGGTATAAAATAATCAATTTAAAACCAAATCAACAATTATAAACTTTCTTAAATAAAAAGGTCTTCAGGTTGACTTTAAAAGAGTCCAGGCTCTGTATGGCTGTCAGATGAACAGGGAGACGATTCCAGAATTTTGGTGCAACTGAGCAGAAGGCTCGATCCCCCATGGTACGGAGCCTGGTAAATGGGGCTTTGAGGAGCATGCTTCCTGATGACCTAAGGGTGCGGTTAGAATGTTGTACAGTGATCAGATCTTGCAGATATGATGGTGCCTGACCAGTAACACATTTATGGGTTAGCAGCAGGATTTTATATTCAATCCGGGATGAAACAGGAAGCCAGTGCAGTGATTGGAGGATGGGAGTGATGTGTTCAAATTTCCTGGTTTTTGTTAGAATTCTAGCGGTAGTGTAGTTTTTGAATGTCCTTTATAGAGATCCCAACAAAGAGTCCATTACAGTAGTCCAACCTTGATGATATGAAGGCATGAACAAGTTTCTCTGCATCAGGAAGTGTTAGGAGGGGGCGGAGTTTGGAGATATTTCGTAGATTGTATACTGAGGTTTTACACAGGTGTTTTATATGTTCGCTGAAAGTCAGCTGTGGGTCAAACCGAACCCCCAGTTTAGTGACTGTGGAGGACAGAGTGATAACCTGACCATCAAAAGTAAATTGAGATATGGGAGAGGAAAGGATCTGATGAGATGTACCAACAAGGAGTGCCTCAGTTTTACTGCTGTTCAGCTGTAGAAAGTTGTTGCTCATCCATGCCTTTATCTCCTCAAGGCATGCAGTAAGGTGCAAAAGGGCTTCAGACGGGCTTGGTGCAGTTTTAATATAAAGCTGCGTGTCGTCGGCATAGCAGTGAAACGACAGCCCATGTCTGCTGATGATGCACCCAAGAGGTAACATATAGATGGTAAACAGGATGGGGCCGAGAACCGACCCCTGTGGAACACCACATGTGACATTAAGCAGCCTGGACTTACATCCTCCCAGCATGACACATTCAGACCTGTTGGACAGGTAGGACTGGAACCACTGCAATGTAGTTTGCGACAAACCAATTACTGGAGACGATCCAGGAGAATGGTATGATCCACTGTATCGAAGGCTGCTGTCAAATCAAGAAGGATAAGAAGAGAAGGCGATCCTGCATCAGCTGTCATGAGTAGATCATTTATCACCCTGATCAGTGCTGTCTCCGTGCTGTGGGCTAATCGAAAGCCTGACTGAAATTTCTCAAATAAGTTGTTGCACTTGAGGTGGTTCAAAAGTTGAAAGGCAACTGTCTTCTCTAGGACCTTTGATAGGAACGTGAGATTTGAGATAGGCCTGTAGTTTCCAAACATGTCAGGGTCTAATGAGGGCTTCTTCAGAGTCGGACGGATAACAGCAGTTTTCAGAGAGGGTGGAATGTAACCAGTTTGTAATGAGAGATTAACAAACTGTGTTATTAATGGACTGATAATGGCAGTGAGTGACTTGAGCAGAACTGTTGGAATGGGGTCCAACGTGCAAGATGATGGTCTCATTCCTCGCAGAGTTTCTTCAATGTGGCTATTTGAAACCTCTGTAAAATATGGGAGAGATGGCAGACTCTCAGGTGAGTAGTCAGGGACAAAGGGAAATTGGGGGAGAGGCCGAGAAATTGAAGAGCGGATGCTGTGAACTTTTACACTCCACAGCTAAAAAAGTCAATAAAGCTGTTGCATCGCTCCTCTGTGGCTTCAATGAAGGAAGACTGTTGAGGCTCCAGGAGATGGTTTATGGTGGCAAAAAGTTGCTTAGAGTTGCCGGGATTTTTATTGATTTGGTTAGAGTAAAATTGACGCTGCATATCCTTCAAGCACTTGAAATATGCTTTTTGATGCTCACGGAAAGCAATCTTATAGACAGTGAGTCCAGACTTTCTAGACTGACGCTCCAAGGCGCGCCCAGCCATTTTCATACGGCGTAGTTCCTGTGTGTACCAAGGAGCAGAGCGTTTAAAACTTACTTCACGTGTCCTGATAGGAGCATGACGGTCAAGAGTACTGCTCAGGGAGTTGTTATAATGTTCTACCAGTTCATCCACTGTCATGCCGACTGGGCAGGTGATTTGTGTGAAGTCTGCAGCCATGGAGGTTAGATTAATGCATTTCCAGTTTCGAAAAGAAATTTGGCGAAATTTAGTGCAAAGTGCAAGCAGGGACTCCGACAGGACTAACTATAACAGCATAACTAAAAGGGAGAGCCAGAAGGAAACACAGACATGAGGGCTCCCTGAGATGTAAAGCAACCAATCACCTCACCTTCAACAAACCTGAGTGCCCTGCTGGCAAAAACAGCATAGACCAGCATAGCTTATTACCATTATACCAGCATATGTTGTGTTTTGATGCTGGTATGCTGGTGACCAGCATACATTTTGCAGGTATGCTGGTGACCAGCATTATTGTGCCATGATACTATGCTGTTCACCACCCCATATAATGTTGGTATGGTATAAAAGCCAGAATACATAGAAGATTGTCATCCAATATGTAAAATATAAAACAGAATCAGTATAAAATCAGCATTATTGGCCAACTCAAACTATTAAAATTGTTTAATATGTAACAATATATATAATATCCACGTTTTTAACAATATGATAATTTAACAATGAACAGCAAATAGGTTTTGATTAAAAAATAAAAATAAAACAATAACCCAAACAAAACCTGAGACCAACCTCTCAGGGACACTTTCACACAGTTACTTTCACACCACAGGAGTGTAAATGAGTGAGCTTGGCCCTCACTCTTTATTTAGGGGTCTGCAGGTTTATGGGCCCTGAAGTAGATCTGACATGTCCTGACATTTGTGTATTTTTCTTACTTACTGTATAAACATATACATGTAACTTTACTTATAAACATATAAATGTCACCTAGTGCAAAGTAAATGTCCAGGATTGAGGAAAGAGTGACACAGATGATCTTATACCCAGAAGGCACATTTCTAGGATACTGTAAATATGGCTGTGGAAACAGACATTCAGGGTAAAACAGTGGGAACAGGAACAGTGCACTATGAAGAAAGGGTGTTAGGTTTGTAAAAGCCCACTTTTACACCCTGTACACAGTCATACATCTTTTTACCTCTCTATTTTTAACTCTAGACACATCACAAGTGAACATCGCATACCTGCCATTTCCATGGTGTTTATGGCTGCTTATCATAAACTGATTTGCAATTCACACAGACCCTCTGACCAGCAGTGGTAACATTCCTGGCATCTGAGGTCAGTCCATGTGCTGGTTGTGCACACTCACAAGTGAAGCCTTATCGTCTAGCCAACCGCTTAAAAAAACACAAGAGATCCGTCCCGAATCCAGAACCCAGTCGTGGTCGAGGTTCCCATGACATAGTGATGGTCCGTCTGTATCTTGCCTGCTTGCTTGCGTTTGGTCTCTATAAAGCAGGTGGCTAATCATTTCATGGTCACAACAGCTTATAAAAAAGGAAAAAGAAACATAAGCATGATGATAATAAAATTACTGTCAATAATCATCAATAAATATTGACCATGCATAAAGACAACACAAACTTTTGCAATGTTATACAACGATTTATACTTTTTGCATTACGATTTATATTTACACCTTAATATCACAAACATCTGTAAGCTACATAAGGCAGTATTTTAGGCAACGGGAGCTAAAGTGTTTGTGCTAAATAACATTATAGATAGCACTGCCATAAGCTAACCAAAAACTGAACCAAATAGCTACCATAACATAAAGCTATCAAAAACGGGGTGAATATATTATAACATTTACACCACAGTTGATACTGACAACCATCTGTAATCTACATACTGTAAGGCATTAGCTTAGCCACCTGTGAGCTAACCTGTTTGTGCTAAGCTACATAAGGCAGTATGTTAGCATGATTTAGCAATGTTATCTACATGCTAACCAAACCATTTAAGTGACATTAAATGACAATGTTTCACATAAACTGGCAAAAGCTTGTGAGAAAATGAGGAAAAATAAATAATTATTAGTTTTATATTATCAGAATAAGGATTATATAAGATTTAAAAACTTACCCCTGTATGCTCCCCCTTCATTCTCTGTTGGAGTCTCAGTATTGTTCTGAGATAAATCTAAACTCCTCCCACTTTTCAGAAAATTCTGTAGAGCTTCAGAAACTTGTGCAGTGCCTAACATCTTCCACACGCGCAGGAAAATTATCGGATCTACTGTGTGTGTATGTGTGTGTGTGTATATTTGTGTGTGTGTTTGGGGGCCTTGTATGTAGATTATGCTGACTGTTTCCCTGTGAACAGCGTGTGGGCGTGTCCTGTCTCAGGTCATTATCAGTGCATGAAGTGAGGCAGAAAGACTGTATCTCTCCTTAGATTCATATTCCCACCGCCGGAACAGCTGACCCCATGGTGCTGGTGCTGGTGCTGGTAACCCTGCTGGTATAATTGCTGGTCAAGCTGTGTGTTTTTTTTTTCAGTTTTAAGTGATTTCCATTGATTACTTTTTCTTTTAAGTGCGTTTATATAAAAGGTTTGTGTTGTGTTTTTAGACAACCCACAGATATTTAATAAATGTAAAATAATGTATTTACATGTTTTTGGTAAATGGATTATTTTTGTCTCTTGTATGTAAATGCATTTAAAGATAACACTACACGGCCCATGTATTTACATCACACATTATTTTCAGTACTAACTATTAAAAACAAGATGAGCTAAAATGGTAACCAATTTTAACTACCAAAACCTTGCTGGCGGCCTAGCATATTAATCATGCTGGCCTATGCTGGATTTTTCAGCAGGCATGCTGGTCTTCCATCAGTTATGCTGGTTCACCAGCTAAACCAGCACCAGACCAGCACTAACTAGCAAGACCAATGCTGGTGGTAAGGTTTCATCAGCGTAGATATGCTGGTCTTCCATCAGTTATGCTGGTTCACCAGCTAAATCAGCATCAGACCAGCACTAACCAGTATTAACCAGCATAGACCAGCATATAAATCATGCTGGATTTTTCAGCAGGGTGATCAATGAGAGCGGGGAAGACAGCATCTAAACATACCAGTTCACCATAATACTCTACATCCATGAGTCCCCCAGATCTGCTGCTTTACCTGAGGCTAATCTATTTACAAAAATGCTTGGCTAAATAAATAGGTTTTTAGCCTAGACTTAAACACTGAGACTGTGTCTGAGCATGAACTAGTTTTTCTGCATCATTTAGTGACAATATATTTCTTATCTTGGCAATATTTCTGAGGTGAAAGAATGCTATCCTGGTAATATTATTTACTGTACATGTGCTTACATTTACATTTAGGCATTTGGCAGACGCTCTTATCCAGAGCGACTTACAAAAAGTGCTTTAAAGTTTACATTACTGGATAGATACTTACACTGGGTTAACTAGGTCAATAACTAAGTGCGATTAGTCTAACACAACTGGGAAGAGTTTTTTTTTTTTTTGGGGGGGGGGGGGGGGGGTGGGTTAGTCCTGTAAGTACTGGAGAAATAGATAAGTTTTGAGTCGCCGTTTAAAGATAGTCAAAGTCTCTGCTGTACGAACATCTAGAGGAAGTTCGTTCCACCACCTAGGTGCCAGAACAGAAAAGAGTTTGGATGAATGCCGCCCTTGATCCCTGAGAGATGGTGGGACGAGGCGAGCAGTGCTGGAGGACCGGAGGGAACGCGCCGCAGTGTGTGGTGTGATTAGAGCAGAGAGGTAAGTGGGTGCTGGGTCATTTTTAGCTTTGTAGGCAAGCATCAGTGTTTTGAATTTGATGCGGGCAGCTACAGGAAGCCAATGCAAGGAACAGAGGAGTGGGGTGCTGTGGGAGAACTTGGGAAGGTTGAAAACGAGACGTGCTGCTGCATTCTGGATCAGTTGCAGAGGACGAGTTGTAGACAGAGGCAGGCCAGCCAGGAGTGAGTTGCAGTAGTCCAGTCTTGAAATAACAAAAGACTGAACAAGCACCTGAGTAGCCTGTGAAGAAAGAAATGGGCGGATTCTTCTGATATTGTAAAGAAGAAATCTACAAGAGCGAGTAAGGTTAGCGATGTGAGGGGAAAATGACAGATGATTGTCCATGGTTACCCCAAGATTGCGGGCAGTGGCTGAAGGAGTGATTTGATTGTTGTCCAGGGATATCACAAGATCTTGACCTGGGGATGCGTCACCAGGAATGAACAACAGTTCGGTTTTACTCAGATTGAGTTTCAGCTGATGAGCTGCCATCCAGGATGAGATGTCTGCCAGACATGCTGAGATCCGCAGGGAAACCCGAGTGTCAGAGGGAGGAAAGGAGAAAACAAGTTGAGTGTCATCTGCATAACAATGGTATGAAAATCCATGCGATAATATGACCTTACCAAGAGACCGGGTATAGAGGGAGAACAGAAGAGGACCAAGTACTGAGCCCTGCGGAACACCAGTAGAGTCTACATGGGGCAGATGTAGATCCCCTCCATGTCACCTCATATGACCTATCTTCTAGGTAAGAAGCAAACCATTGCCACGCTGTTCCACAAATACCAAGGCTTGTGAGAATAGATAATAGGATCTTGTGGTTCACTGTGTCAAATGCAGCTGACAGGTCCAGGAGGATCAGGACAGATGACAGTTTAGCAGATCTAGCAGCATGGAGCTTCTCAGTGACTGACAGAAGGGCAGTCTCTGTGGAATGTGCCACCTTGAATCCAGATTGGTTGGTATCATTAAGGTTGTTCTGTGAGAGATAAAGAGACATTTGGTTATAAACAGTCCTTTCAAGAATTTTGGAAATAAAAGAGAGAAGTGATACCGGATGATAGTTGTAAACTTCTGATGGGTCCAGGCAGGGTTTCTTGAGGATGGGAATAACCCTTGCTTTTTTAAAAGCAGCAGGAACATGACCAGATGATATGGAATGGTTGATGATGGTTGTGGTGAAGGGAAGGAGGTCTCGTGAGATGGCCTGGAGCATTGTGGAAGGGATTGGGTCTAAAGAACAGGTAGTGGGGTTAGATGACGAGATGATCTGCTGAATCTCATCAGATGACAGGTTGGAGAATTCTGCTAAGGGAGGGAAGGGAAGTTCCTGAGGTTCTGCTGTTGGAGTTTGGTTGGGAGCGAAGGACTGGCGGATTGCTGCAATTTTCCCATCATAGAATGTGGCAAAATCGTCAGCAGTCAGAGAGGAAGGGGCAGGAGGAGTCGGTGGGTTGAGTAGTGAGGAGAAGATGTTATGGAGTTTGCCAGGATCATGTGCAGAGGCTTCCAGCTTTTCTCTGTAGAATGCAGTTTTGGCAGAAGTCACGTCACATGAGAATTTGGAGAGAATAGTCTGGTAAGAGACAAGATCGGCATCAAGCTGCGATTTCTTCCATCTTCTCTCTGCAGTTCTTAATTCTCTTCTGTTGTTCCGCAGTACATCAGATAGCCAAGGAGCAGGACAAGACGTCTTCCTTGGTATAGATGACAGCGGGCAAAGGAGCTCTATGGATGAGGAGAGAGAAGAGAGGAAAGTTTCAGTCGCAGTCTCTAGTGGTAGAGAGGAGAAGGAGTCTGGGTCTGGGAGGAATGATAGGGTGCATGAAGACATAGAGGAAGGGGAGACAGAGAGAAGGTTTCTGCGGGTAAGAGAGAAATTTTGGTGGCTAGTTTTACACAGAATAGGAAGGGTTATGGTGAAGGATACCAGGTAATGATCAGATTTATGAAGGGGAATAGTAGTGAGATCTGTGACTGGGGAAGGGCGGCAAAAAACGAGGTCAAGAGAATTCCCTGCCTTGTGTGTGGGAGGGCAACTGTTTAGAGTTAAAGAGAAAGAGTTAAGGAGAGGGAGAAGGAAAGAGGATTGGAGTTTGTCAGAGGGGAGGTTGAAGTCTCCTAGAACAGTGAGAGGAGTGTTAGCGGAAGGAAAAAGACTAAGAAGCATGTCCATTTCATCCAGAAAGTTTCCTAGAGAGCCAGGTGGACGGTAGATAACTAAGATGTGGAGGTTAATTGGAGGTTACCTTAACTGCATGAAATTCAAATGATGAAAAACTGTGATGAGACAGGTCAATAGGCGAGAAGGACCATCTCTTAGACAACAGCAGACCCGTACCACCATCTCTGCCAGTTCCTCGTGGAGAGTGAGAGAATATATAGGCAGAGGATAGGGCCCGGTGTAGCAGAGTTCTGAGGAGATATCCAGGTCTCTGTTAGTGCCAGAAAGTCAAAAGAGTAATGGGTAGCTAGGGCTGAAATAAAATCTGCTTTCTTTACAGCAGATTGGCAGTTCCAGAGCCCACCTACCACCAGTGCAGGACAATGAGACAGTACTGGAGGGTAGATGAGGTTTCTGGGAGATCTGCCTCTGCTGTGTGAGTAAAAGCATCTTGGTCTGTGAGAGCTGACAGAGATAGGTTGAACACACATCCTTAACTCCTAGACAGAATAAGATATTTGTCAAAAAAATGTAATTCCTTACTAAATAAGAATATATCTCTTTTCTATGTTCTCTCTTTCAATTCTATGTACACTTGCTATCTATTCATGAATTCATGACCAACTTTGTTGGAGGGTATGCTTATTTACTGCTACAAACACTTGTGTCTGTAGCAGAGACACCTTCAATATATGTAGCTAAGCCCTGCCCACAATTCACACCTTAAGGAAGCCTGAAACTCCTCTTGATTAATTACCTGAGAACAAATCATACTCCAATCAACACTGCAATCACACTGCAATCAACACTACCAAACAGCAAGAACTAGGTATACAGTAAGAACCAGTTGTGTTTCAAAAACAGTACAAATGTTAAAGACCTACCTTACCAGTGGAGAAGAATCCAATGTAGAAAACTAAAGCACACTGTGCTTAAAATAAAAGGGTGGAATCTATAATCACACCAAGGCCTTTTACTGTTGCATTTGACGGAACAGAAAGACCACCTAAAGTTATAGTATGATCAGAAAGCTTACTTCTAGCTGCTTGTGGTCCAATGACTAGAACTTCTGTCTTATCAGGATTAAGCAGAAGAAAATTAATTAACATCCAATATCTTGTGTCCTGCACACATTGCTCAATTGTAGTAAACTGGTTTTTCTCATCTGGTTTTGCTGAGACCGTATAATTGTGTGTCATCAGCATAACAATAAAACTAATACCATGTTTGCGAATTATGTTGCCCAGAGGAAGCATGTAAAGGGGAAAAAATCAGTGAGCCTAAAACTGAACCCTGTGGAACACCAAACTCCACTTGAGAACATGAGGAATGGTCACCATCCAAATCTACAAACTGATAACGATCAGTCAAATAGTATCTGAGCCACAAGAGGGCAGTTCCCTTAATTCCAACTACATTTTCTAATCTGTGGAGAATACTATGATCAATGGTGTCAAAAGCTGCACTGAGGTCCAGTAACACAAGTATAGTCAAGTCAAGTCAAGTAGGCTTTTATTGTCATTTCAACCATTTATAGTTCAGTACACAGTGAAACAAAACAACGTTCCTCCAGGACCAAGGTGCTACCGATCAGGTGTTGGGGGATGATTGTATTGAATGCTGAACTGAAATCTATGTACAGCATTCTGACGTAAGTGTCTTTCTTGTCCAGGTGTGTCAGTGCCAGGTGGAGTGTGGTGGAGATGGCGTCGTCCGTCGAACGGTTTGAACGGTATGCGAACTGCAGGGGGACCAGTGAGGGAGGCAGCAGGGTCGTGATGTGTCTCATGACAAGCCGCTTGAAGCACTTCATGATGATGGGTGTGAGTGCAACAGGGCATCTGCCAGCTGTTCTGCACATTCTCTGAGCACTGTGCCTGGGATGTTGTCTGTTCCAGCAGTTTTACAAGGGTTGACTCTTCGCAGAGTTTTTCTCACATCAGCCGTGGTGAGACACAGCACCTGGTCGTTCAGAGAAGGGGTGGTCTTTCTTTCCGTCACGTCGTTCTATATGTCGAACCGTGCGTAGAAGCTGTTCAGCACATTCGGAAGGGAGCCGTCACTGTCACAGGCAGGTGATGAAGTCCTGTAGTTGGTGATGGCTTGTACACACGTGGACAAAATTGTTGGTACCCTTCGGTCAATGAAAGAAAAACTCACAATGGTCACATAAGTAACTTTAATCTGACAAAAGTAATAATTAAAAAAAATTCTATGAATGTTAACCAATGAAAGTCAGACATTGCTTTTCAACCATGCTTCAACGGAATTATATTTTTTAAAAAAAACTCATGGAACAGGCCTGGACAAAAATGATGGTACCCCTAGAAAATACTGAAAATAATGTGACCAAAGGGACATGTTAATTCAAGGTGTGTCCACTAATTAGCATCACAGGTGTCTACAATCTTGTAACCAGTCAGTGGGCCTATATATAGGGCTCCAGGTAGTCACTGTGTTGTTTGGTGACATGGTATGTACCACACTCAACATGGACCAGAGGAAGCAAAGGAAAGAGTTGTCTCAGGAGATTCAAAAGAAAATTATAGACAAGCATGTTAAAGGTAAAGGCTATAAGACCATTTCCAAGCAGCTAGATGTTCCTGTGACTACAGTTGCACATATTATTCAGAAATGTAAGATCCATGGGACTGTAGCCAACCTCCCTGGACGTGGCCGCAGGAGGAAAATTGATGACAAATCAAAGAGACGGATAATCCGAATGGTAACAAAAGAGCCCAGAAAGACTTCTAAAGAGATCCAAGGTGAACTTCATTCTCAAGGAACATCAGTGTCAGATCGCACCATCCGTCGTTGTTTGAGCCAAAGTGGACTACATGGGAGACGTCCAAGGAGGACACCATTGTTGAAAACAAATAATAAAAAATCCAGACTGGAATATGCCAAACTACATGTTAACAAGCCACAAATCTTCTGGGAGAATGTCCTATGTACAGATGAGACAAAAAATAACTTTTTACCAAGGCACATCAGCTCTATGTTCACAGACAGAAAAATGAAGCATATCAAGAAAAGAACACTGTCCCTACTGTGAAACATGGAGGAGGCTCTGTTATGTTCTGGGGCTGCTTTGCTGCATCTGGCACAGGGTGTCTTGAATCTGTGCAGGGTACAATGAAATCTCAAGTCTATCAAGGGATTCTAGAGAGAAATGTGCTGGCCAGTGTCAGAAAGCTGGGTCTCAGTCGCAGGTCATGGGTCTTGCAACAGGACAATGACCCAAACACACAGCTAAAAACACCCAAGAATGGCTAAGAGGAAAACATTGGACTATTCTGAAGTGGCCTTCTTTGAGCCCTGACCTCAATCCTATTGAGCATCTTTGGAAGGAGTTGAAACATGCTGTCTGGAAAAGGCACCCTTCAAACCGGAAACAACTGGAGCAGCTTGCTCATGAGGAGTGGGCCAAAATACCTGCAGAGAGGTGCAGAAGTCTCATTGACAGTTACAGGAATCGTTTGATTGCAGTGATTGCCTCAAAAGGTTGTGCAACAAACTATTAAGTTAGGGGTACCATCATTTTTGTCCAGGCCTGTTCCATGAGTTTATTTTTTTTTATAATTCCGTTGAAGCATGGTTGAAAAGCAATGTCTGACTTTCATTGGTTAACATTCATAGAATTCTTATTTATTATTACTTTTGTCAGATTAAAGTTATTTCTGTGACCATTGTGAGTTTTTCTTTCATTGACCGAAGGGTACCAACAATTTTGTCCATGTGTGTAGGCCCTGCCACATGCGCCGTGTGTCACCGCTGTCTCTGAAGTGATTGTGGATTCTCTGGGCATGTGTACGCTTCGCCTCTCTGATGGCCTGGGACAGTTTGGCCCTTGCTGTTCTTAGGGCCGCCTTGTCCCCCGCTCGGAAGGCAGAGGCTCTGGTCCTCTGAAGTACACGCACTTCCGCAGTAATCCAACCCTGTGACACAACCCTGATCAGAGGCCAATAGGAGGTCATTTACTACTTTAACAAGTGCTGTCTCTGTGCTGTGATTAGGCCTAAATCCTGACTGATACAGTTTGTTTATGCTAGTTCTATGTAGATATGAACATACTGTAGCTCCTGTGATACTACCTTTTCCAGAATCTTAGAGATGAACAGGAGGTTTGATATCGGCCTGTAATCGGAAAGCGGACAGGCGTCAAGGTCAGGTTTCTTGATTAACGGTTTAATAACTGCTAATTTAAAGGATTTGGGAACATACCCACTGGTATTTCAATAGGTGCATCACTGAGGAGAGCAAACCTGTTGGACACGTGAAGCGCAGAAGAGGTGTGCTCCGGTGGGCTAGCCTTAGCGTTAGCTTTGGCTGAACGAGTATGCCGCCGAGTCGTCACCCACTCGCCCTGCTGTGAGGGCTCTAATGCCGGAGTCGGGGGCTGGTTATCTCCGCCTGCGGCACCTACAGTCATGGCCAAAAGTTTTGAGAATGACATAAATATTAGTTTTCACAAAGTTTGTTGCTTTCAGATCTTTGTTTCAGTTGTTTCTGTGATGCACTGAAATATAATTACAAGCACTTCATACGTTTCAAAGGCTTTTATCGACAATTACATGACATTTATGCAAAGAGTCAGTATTTGCAGTGTTGGCCCTTCTTTTTCAGGACCTCTGCAATTCGACTGGGCATGCTCTCAATCAACTTCTGGACCAAATCCTGACTGATAGCAACCCATTCTTTCATAATCACTTCTTGCTCACCTTTTCTTCTCCGGACAAGCCTTTTTCCAGATGCCCCAAACAATCGGAAAGAGGCTTCATCCGAGAATATGACTTTTCCCCAGTCCTCAGCAGTCCATTCGCCATACTTTTTGCAGAAGATCAATCTGTCCCTGATGTTTTTTTTGGAGAGAAGTGGCTTCTTTGCTGCCCTTCTTGACACCAGGCCATCTTCCAAAAGTCTTCGCCTTTTGGATGCGCTCACACCTGCCTGCTGCCATTCCTGAGCAAGCTCTGCACTGGTAGCACTCTGATCTCGCAGCTGAATCCTCTTTAGGAGACGATCCTGGTGCTTGCTGGACTTTCTTGGACGCCCTGAAGCCTTTTTTTTAACAAGAATTGAACCTCTTTCCTTGAAGTTCTTGATGATCCTATAAATTGTTGATTTAGGTGCAATCTTAGTAGCGACAATATCCTTGCCTGTCAAGCCATTTTTATGCAACGCACTGATGGCTGCACACGTTTCTTTGAAGGTCACCATGGTTAACAATGAAATGACAATGATTTCGAGTATCACCCTCCTTTTAACATGTCAGCCTGACATAATAATCTCCAGCCTTGTGCTCGTCAACATTCTCACCTGAGTTAACAAGACGATTACTTAAATTATCTCAGCAGGTCCTTTAATGACAGCAATGAAATGCAGTGGAAAGTGTTTTTCGGGATTAAGTTAATTTTCATGGCAAAGAAGGACTATGCAATTCATCTGATCACTCTTCATAACATTCTGGAGTATATGCAAATTGCTATTATAAAAACTTAAGCAGCAACTTTTCCAATTTCCAATATTTATGTAATTCTCAAAACTTTTGGCCACGACTGTAGACTTTCCGCTATGGGAAGAACACTGCTCTCCCGCTCTCTAACCCTCTCTCAAGTCTGGATGGGCTCCTCTAATGCTGATATCTTCTTCGTCAGAGTGCTAACTAACACACACCTATCACAAGTAAAATTATCACTAATGACGGAGGAAGAACGTCTAAACATCCTGCACTCTCCACACTGAACGAGCTGAATGGTAGACATGATAACGTACCTTTGTGCCTGAGTTTTAATTATTTGGTGATGGATTCCGCTTGTTGTTCTGAGAGGATAAGCTCAAAAAATGGAAAAAGTCCAGTAGTATTAAAGTGTAAAACATTGTTATTTAGTATAAATGTGAAAAATATAATTTAAATGCTGTTACATGCTGTATCATAATATGTCCTTAGCTTCATTGTAATATTTTCATTATTGCAACTATGGCCAAAATGTGTGTATGTAGACGTGTTAGTGGTCTGTTTATTGAAAATGTAACTTTTATTTTATTTCTGATCAAAAGAATGAAATTAACTAAATGAAATTTTGATGAACAAGATTTTGATGAATGAGATGTACGCTACCATCACCTAATTGGATTGGATGAATGTCCAGTCTAACCCCAAAAGTTTAAGCCCAACCCTAACCTCAGTCTTTTATTTTGAACAGATCCTTGGCATGTCATCAGGCACCTGAAATTAGCTAGGCCTTTAGGGGCGCCAGTGGCAGTGGTTAGGTGTATCCCGGGGGCCAGAGCACCGGACATAGCAGGTAATCTTAGGGCTCTGGGACAGCATAGGTTCTCCAAGACAGTAGTACATGCTGGAGCTAACAGTACACACCTTCGTCAGTCAGAGGTTAGTAAGAGTAACTTTACAGAGGTGTTTAACTAGCGAAGGCGATGTCCGATGAAGTAGTTATACCAATGTAACGTGGCGATATAACTTACAGCAAGTTATAAATAATGTGTGCTTTATAGATAACTGGAAGACCTTTGAGGGCAAAGCTGGCTTGTTAGGGCGGGACAGTGTCCATCCCACTCGGGAAGGTGCTGCTCTCATTTCTTGTAGTATAGTGCATAGTCTCAGAAGAGGCCTAGTTAATCGGTAATAATCCAGAGCCAGGCCAGGAAGCAGGCAAACAGGCTAAACCAACCGTCTGCTAGCTGCATAGAGTCGTCACTCTGGGTTCATCATATTGAGACTGTGTCTGTCCCACGAGCTAAACACAAATTTAGAAAGACTCAGAAAGTCTGTTTTAGTAATTTAATTAACATAGTTACCACAAACTCCGATCACACTGAATGCTCCTCTGATCTGAAGCTAGGACTATTAAATATTAGATCGCTCGCATCTAAAGCAGTTATTGTTAATGAAACTATCCCAGATCAGGAGTTATCAGATCAGATATATTATGTTTAACAGAAACCTGGATTAAAGAAAATGAGTATGTAGCTCTAAATGAAGCTAGTCCTCCTGGATACAGCTACATACACCAGCCTCGGCTAACTGGTAGAGGAGGAAGCATCGCAATTATATACAATGATAATCTGTCCATCGTACAAAAACACGGACTCAAATTTAATGCATTTGAAGTTCTCTACAGTAACTTAAAAAGTGTAGCTAAAAATATGAAGTCAGCTCAGTCAATCCCACTAATTATCATTTACAGGGCCGTACTCTGAATTTCTTTGTGAATTTGCAGATTTCCTCTCAAACCTTGTCGTCTCTGTAGACAACGTTAATTGCTGGAGACTTTAATATTCATTTTGAGAATTCAGAAGACCCCCTGAGAACAGCATTTATGT
This sequence comes from Clarias fuscus, assembly GCA_030347435.1. NCBI lineage: Eukaryota > Metazoa > Chordata > Actinopteri > Siluriformes > Clariidae > Clarias > Clarias fuscus. The sequence goes on from CM059218.1 coordinate 13,613,552, forward strand.
CCATACTGGACATATGGACTGGACACAGTAGGAGTAAATCAATGTGTAGTAGGACCCATGCATAAAGCAGGTCACACTTTAGATTTAATATTATCCTTTGGATTAAGTATAAAAAATATAACCACAATTACACAGTGTGAAGCTATTTCAGACCACTGTCTTGTCTCAATTAAAGTGTGTTATAGTAATAATGTACGCACAGCGCCACACTACCACATTAAACGTACATTCACATCAAATACCACACAGAGCTTTATCAATAATCTCCCAGAGTTATCAACTTTGATTGGATCGTTATTCGACTCCACAGAACTTGATCACGCGACTGAATATTAAGAGTCATAATGTAGCTCCAGCTAAAAGGAAATTGATTAGAGATAAGAAACACGCTCCCTGGTATAATGACCACACACGCACTTTAAAACAGACCGCTCGAAAATTTGAACGTAAATGTTAGTCTCCCAAATAGCATGGAAGGAGAGCCTCCTGAACTATAAAAAAGCTCTCAGTGATGCTAGATCATTGTATGTCTCCACTCTTATCGAAAATAACAAAAATAATCCTAGATTTTTATTTAACACTGTAGCTAAATTAACTAAAAACAAGACCACTGCAGAAATTTCCACAACAACAACATACTGTAGTGAGGACTTTATGAACTTTTTCAACAACAAAATCATAAACATTGGGCAAAAAATTCAGGCTTTGAAACCAGACAATTTAAGTTACTGTGTATAGATGATAAACTAACCACACCACATCAGAACCTAGACTACTTTACTCCCCTTGAAGAGAGTGAACTAATGTCACTCATCTCTTCTTCAAAATCGTCAACCTGTGTATTAGATCTTATACCGACACATTTTCTCATGCAGATAGTACCAGCAATAACAGAACCCCTGTTGAAAATAATTAACTTTTCACTCAGCAGTGGGTATGTTCCCAAATTCTTTAAATGAGCAATTATTAAACCACTAATTACGAAACCTGACCTTGACCCTTGTCAGCTGAAATCAAACCTTCCTTTTATCTCTAAGATTCTGGAAAAGATTGTAGCACAGCAAGTATGTTCATATCTACATAGGAATGGCATAAACAAATTGTATCAGTCAGGATTTAGGCCTCATCACAGCACAGAGACAGCACTTGTTAAAGTAGTAAATGACCTCCTATTGGCCTCTGAAAAGGGTTGTGTCACTATATTTGTGTTATTCGACCTCAGTGCAGCTTTTGACACTATTGATCATAGTAGTGTCCTTCACAGATTAGAAAATGTAGTAGGAATTAAGGGAACGGCCCTCTTATGGCTCAGATCCTATTTGACTGATCGTTATCAGTTTGTAGATTTAAATGGTGACCACTCTGCATGTTCTAAAGTGGAGTTGGGCGTTCCACAGGGTTCAGTTTTAGGCTCACTGCTTTTTTCTCTTTATATGCTTCCTCTGGGCAACATATTTCGTAAGCATGGTATTAGTTTTCATTGTTATGCTGAGGGCAAACAGTTATACGTCTCAGCAAAACCAGATGAGAAAAAACAGCCTACTAAAGTTAAGCAATGTGTGCAGGTGTCATGCGTACTCCTAACACGACCGGCACTAGGACCTGGAAGTAGTACGGTCGTTATTCAGGAAGCATAAAAGGAGACAAGATGGCTCCACACATTGCTCAGTCATTGAGTTGCCCATGCTATCGCCGACGCTCTGTCCGTCTAATCGTGAGTACTCACTTTCTTGGGTTTTGCTTTCGATTGAGTGTGTGTTATTAGAATGCAGGTTTATTTGTGTAAGCTCTTGCTCTCATTCCGAGAGAGTTCTAAAAATAAACAGCGTGGTTATCCTGCCTACTTGCGCTACTTCCGTGTTTGGGTTTACCATCTACGCTACAGGGCTAACTGCTAGTCTTCTGGTCCATCTCCGTTTGTTTGTGACAGAATGACTGAGCCAACAGCAGTAAACCCAGCAGATTACGCTCACCTCTGCGATGTGGTTGACCAGCACGCTAAGTTGATCGATCAGCTCAGTAGTGAAGTCGCGGTAGTGAAGCTACGGCAGGAGAATGCGACGCTCCGCGGGGCGGTCGCTCAGCCGGCTGCTGCTACGCCCATCGCAGCGGCTGCTGCTCCACCACCCCCTCCCCCTTCTTCTGATGTCTTCATTGTTTTACCGGACAAATGGGATGGCACAGATGGGAAGTGCAGTGTTTTTTTAACCGCATTGGATCTAGTGTTTGAGTTTAATTCCACCAAATACTCCACAGACCGACTGCGCGTTGCTCTTCTCGTTTCGTTGCTATCCGGGCAGGCAGCTGAGTGGGCCACGGCGGTCCTGCGATCTGATTCAGATGTAGCCTACTCTTATACAGAGTTCACCCGCCAGCTAAAACTCACCTTTGAACATCCTGCTGCTGAGGTGGAGACCGACTCAAAATTATATCATCTGCGGCAGGGGGGCTCGTCCGTGAGCCGCTACATGGCGGATTTCCGAACCCTCGCCGTCCAAACCGACTGGGGAGACTCTGCCCTCCGGACGGCCTACTACGTGGGACTGGCTGCACTCATTAAGGATGAGCTCGCCGGTCGTGAACTTTCAGCCACCTTGGAGGGCCTAACCCAACTCGCCCTCCGGATCGACCAGCGTCTGCTCGCCCGCCCTAAGCCAGCTCCTCGCACCCTGCCGTCCATCATGCCACCACTGCCTCATTTCACACCCCGAAGCTCCTCCTTCTTCTCTCGCACGCCTGTTCCGGAAGCTCGTTCCTCACTCTCTACTGCACCTACCGGATCCGTCGGTTCTCCACCTCCCGCCGTGGTTGACACCGGAGCCGGGGAACCCATGCAATTAGGGCGCGCCTCCTTAAGCGCTGCAGAACGGGAACGACGATATAGAGAGTGTCTCTGCGCGCATTGCGGGTCAGCAGCGCATCACCGGGCCATCTGTCCTCTACGCCCGGGAAATGCGCAGACCCGGTGAGAAGTGAGAGTGACTCACCGGGTTCCATCTCCCTCTCCACCACCCTGACCAATGATTCCCGTCTCACGGTAAGAGTACACCTCCAGTTTGGCCACAAACGAGTCGGAAGTACCGCCTTCGTTGACTCCGGTGCTGCTGGTAACTTCATTGACTCTTCTTATGCCAAGAAACTGGGGGTAAAGATCGAGGCGTTATCCCAGCCCGTAAATATTACATCTGTCAATGGTCGGCCCCTCTCCTCCAGCCCCATCACCTTCCAAACTCAACCCATCACCATGAACATCGGCCAACACCAGGAACAGCTTCACTTCTACCTCACCCCCATCTCATCACCTCCCCTCATTCTCGGACATCCCTGGTTACTTCGTCACGACCCGCTCATATCCTGGACACATAGTTGGATCCGACAATGGGGGCCGACTTGCTCTGAACTCTGCCTACGGGCCCGGGCTGGGACGTGTTCTAGGGAGTCCGAGGCCCCCGAGGTCGACACCGACGCCATCCCGAGTGCCTACCGAGACCTGGCTGAGGTGTTTTGTAAAAGACGGGCAACCCACCTACCTCCTCATCGCCCCTACGATCTTGCCATCGACCTTCAGCCAGGCTCCATGCCACCCCGCGGCCACCTCTACTCTTTATCTGCCACCGAGACGTAGGCGATGGAGGAATATGTTTGCAGCGGACTACGCCAAGGTACCATCCGGCCTTCTTCCTTGCCTGCTGCCGCGGGGTTCTTCTTTGTGAAGAAACGTGACGGCAACTTACGCCCATGTGTCGATTATCGGGGGCTCAACAACATCACCATCAAGAACCGACATCCATTGCCTCTTACCAACTCTGCCCTGGACGCCCTCTCTGGTGCCACCATTTTTACTAAGTTGGACCTCCGGAGCGCCTACAACTTGGTGCGCATCAGAGAGGGCGATGAGTGGAAGACGGCCTTCATCACTCCCACCGGTCATTATGAAAGTCTGGTAATACCATTTGGACTCTGCAACGCTCCAGCGGTTTTCCAACAATTCATCAATGACGTTCTAAGAGACATGTTAGGTCGATGGGTGTTCGTCTACCTAGACGACATCCTCATATACTCCCGAACTTTCAGTGAACATGTACAACACGTCAGAGCGGTTCTGAAGAGATTGCTCGCCCACCAGCTGTACTGTAAGTTGGAGAAGTGCGCTTTTCACGAGCGCTCCACCACGTTCCTGGGTTTTGTCATCTCGCCCCAGGGTGTGGCCATGGACCCACAGAAGCTGGAGGTTGTGAGTCACTGGCCCCTACCCAGGACTCTTAAACAACTCCAATGTTTCCTTGGGTTTGCGATCTTCTATCGTCGCTTTATCCGGGGCTACAGTACGGTTGCAGCTCCACTAACTGCTCTGACACGTCCATCATCTCACCCCTTTCACCTCACCTCTACTGCCATTACAGTCAACCATGCTCAGTAGTCAATGCTCAGTAGTCAATGCTCCACCTGGCGAGATTATACAGCATTGCAACCATCTTATTGGAAAGCGGATGGGGGCGTTTATGGGGCGATAATAATGCTGTATAATCTCGCCAGGTGGAGCATTGACTACTGAGCATTGACTACTGAGCATGGTTGACTGTAATCAGCATCTAGGTTAAATGTTTCCTGTGCCTTCGATCATATCTATTTGAAGTCTCCGGTCACAACATCAGCCATAGTGATGAATTTTCTTGGCCACTGAGGACGTACTGGATACCAGTTGGCCAGATCATGCCTCAGCCCTTCCCATCGTTTCTTTGGTGTGTGGTCCACAATGTGTCTCCATATATCACAGCAAGCTGTACAGGAAATCATCCTCGGTGGATCAGGTACTGGTGCCACCTCAGGTATTGGTTCCATCCTGTGACACATAGGTGTACAGCAAAACAAGAGACATGCAAGAACAAGATACCAAACCATTCTAGTGCTACTTCTTAATACAGTTATTTAAAGTATAGGATACAGTTAGTCCAGATATAGATTATAATCATTTTAAGCGTGAGTTAGATATTAGATTAAATTGCTTGGGTATAATATGCCATTATTATAGGCCATTTTAGTATACATGTGATTAATATGGAAACAGTCATTGGTTTCTCATGCAGTGCAGTGTCACTGTTCATTCATCTGCATGTAGACAGATGAATGAACAGTCCTCGTCTGTCATCCTCATCCTCGTCTGTCATCATCGGTCCGTGATGTTCTACAACGACTATGTATTGTCCCACCATCTTCTGAATGCTTGCTTTAGCCAGGGGAATGACGCAGCATGACTATATGAGCAGAGTTCCCAGTACTATCAGAACGATAGTTCCTAACTTTATAAGTAGCCCATACCAATTTGAAGGATTAAGCCAGTCAAACCAAGAAGTCCATGCATTATTCCTTTGCACATCTTGAGTGATCCTAACATGCTCATCTCTCATTCTCTGCATGGATCTTAAAATCTTAGTTATATTGCCGTCTGGACCGGTATGTCGTGGTATATAGGTGCAGCATTCTTCTCCAATTAAGGCGCACACCCCTCGCTGAGGTGCCAACATTGTGTCCAGGACGAATCTATTCTGCGTAGTCATTAATGTATTTTTATCCAATTGTTCCTGTACCAGTCTCATAACTCCGAAAGTATGATTCCAAAATCTTTGCTGATTGTAATAGAGTAAGTTAATCCATCTCGCATTTTTCGAAATTTGAACCCAAGGCAAGAAGTCTGTCGTAAAGATTCCTCCTACCCTGTTAATAACCTCATGTTCCGTTGGTACCCCAATTGGAATACCGTCCCAAGTCACTGATAGTCCTCCCTCTCTACCAAACTCTTCCCATACTGGTAGTTCTTCTAGGCCAATCTTTTTCACAACTTTTTCATCTTGCTTGTTTCGTTTCTTGTCTTTACCATGTAATCCTATGACCAGTAGGTCTCCTTCCAATAACACTGGAGCACAGCATCCACCCCAGTTGTTTGGCAACGTTTGTCTAACTGTAGTTCCACCACAGTACCAGAATATATCTGCTAATGGGGCTGTACCAGGACTCAAATCAGGTTGTCGTACCTTTACTGTCTCACTACATGACACATTGTCCATTTCGTCATCACAAAGCTGTCGCATTTCTATGAAGAATCCTGCTGCCGGCTGTGTTTCGTTGCAACTCGGTGACAGATCTCCTATCTCCATACTTCCATTTGAGCATATGCATAGCGGGTAGGTCTGCCGGCTGGGTGTTATTTCTCGTTGGACAGCGTCTATCGTTTCTACAGGATGATATGTGCACTTACTAGTATTTTGCATCCATTCTGGCCCATAATGTAATGCAGCTGAGTGTAGTAGGCAGCTGATGGGACACAATTGTGAGGCACTATATGCTGGATAATTTATGCACTCTTCCATACCTTGCGTCGCTATTACATGTTGAGGTTTATTACTTCTATCGTGGCACACAATGCAGTCCTTTTCCGTTAGAGTCTCTGCTGTGAATCTCACCCACTGAAAAAACATGTCGTTCTTCCATGTCATGTCAACTTCTGTCTGATTTTTGGGTGACTCTTTTGTCAATTGTGGAATTATCATTACATATGCCATCGATTCTTCATCTGATATTCTGGGTTGGTTGGGTGTCTTTGCATAACATCCCTGCCAATCTGGTAGTAATAAACATGTTCCTCGGATTTTACCTGTTGATGATGTATTGAATGCACACCAGTTATTGGATGTTGGGCTTGTTTCAATCGTTTCATATGACCTGGTCATCCTGTTCCATCCACGTTCCCCCTTCATTTTTACAAGGATGAGTACTTGTTTTCCCGAGGCTCGTGTTCTGTCTACTTTTATCTGAAAAGTTCCTGACCATTCTCCTGTTCTATCCCCCATAGATAATCTGGCTGTCCTTCTTGCTCTAGTTACTGTTGCTAGTGCACAACGTATTTGCCTCTCTTCAAGGGTCCATTCTGATTTATTTCTCTTGTTCCCAATAGCTCTGCTGTCAATCAAATCGATCATCAGAAACATTATTAAGATAAGTACAGGTCTTCTTAAGCTTTTTAAGGTGTAGTAAATAAGTGGTTTCTCCATTTGGATCACAGCGGCGGCACGTGGGATTATGTCCAAATAGTCTACACAATATATTTCTTGGGGTATTTTTAGTAGGGTGTGTATTGTCAACTGTGGTTACTCCAAGTATCCTAGTTACTATCTGATCCAGTGTCTCCTTCTAACTGTTTTCGTGCTGCCTCGAGTCTGATTCGTTTGTGTTCTCTTTGTCTGACTTGGGCTCTCGAGATGGTCCCGCGTGTTCCGCTTCTGCTTCTTCGTTGTCTAGCTCAGCTTCCCAATCTTGGATATCTTCTTGGGGCCACTCCGGCCAATATCCCTGTTCTCTTTCTGACTCTTCTGTCCACGGCAGTCCTTCAGTGCGTTCGTACGGGTCTGGAGCTTGTCGTCTGGGCCTTTCGTCGTCCTCCCTGGATTCTGGTTGACGGTTTGAAGGTCCCGCTTGTGGAGATTCTTCAGTGTCCTCCTGTGGTATTCTATCCCTTACCTGGTCAGGATTTGGCGCCTTGCAACAATGATTTAGGTGGTACCATACGTCTTTTCCTTTAACTTTCACAGCAGTTGGAGTTGGCAATACCACCTTGTATGGTCCTTCTCTTCTGGCTTGATTCCACCTTCTTCTGAACACTCAGAGAAATACCCAATCACCAGGCCATACTGTTCTCTCGTCTGCTTCTTCTGCATCTTCTGCGTCGTTAGCTGCTCTAACGTCGTTACCTGTTGGAAAATAACTTTGTGTATTTCAGATAAGTGTTTTACATAATGATCAAGCTCACTCTGGAGTTGCGCAAGGGTAGGGCCTTTATAGGGCCCCCCTGTAAGCATCTCATGTGGTGTTAGATGCGTGTTTCTGTTAGTTTGCGATCTCATGCACATTAGAGCTAATGGCAGGGCTTGGAACCAGTTCATACCTGTATCGGCACATATTTTGGCCAATTTCATTTTTAAAATCCCATTTGCCCTTTCCACCATCCCCTGAGATTGGGGGTGGTAAACACATCCAAATCTATGCTTAATATTTAACCATTGCGTTACTCTTTGTACTATTTTGTTTGCAAAGTGCCTACCATTGTCTGAACTGATTGTGTCCGGAATCCCAAGCCTGGGTATTACTTCCCTACACAGAAACTTTGCCACTGCTGTTGTATCTTCCTTAGCTGTTGCTACGGCTTCTACCCATCTACTGAATCTATCTACTACTACCAAGATGTATCGTTTCCCTTGTATTCGGGGTTCTCCCATGTATACATAATCAAACATTATATGCCTGAATGGCCCATCTGGTTCTGGGATGTGTCCTATTGGTGACGTGAAATGCTTCCTATTGTTAAATCTAGCACAAATGTCACAAAACTGTGATAGCGTTCGATTAACCATTGGACTTAAATATGGTGACCACCATGCCTTTTGGATTCTCCTTATTACTTCCCCTCTTGCTACATGATCATTACCATGAGCTTGTCTTATCAAGGTTATGAGGAAACTTTGTGGAGCTACAAAACGGCCGTCTGCACTCCGCCATACATTAGTGTCGCCATCTTTTCTTGCTCCTCTTGCGAGCCATTTACGAATCTCTTCTCCTGACGCCGTGGCCTGCATGTCTGCTAGTGAGGACAGATCTGGTGCAGGAGGTGCATAGTCTTCAGGTATAAGTAACAACCTGTCCTCCGACTCCGGACTGGAGCCTGGTTCTTCATCAAGATCAATGCTTGACTCAGATGAACTAAGTTCGTTGTCTGCTTGTGGACTAGGTTCTGTTTGTGTCATTGATTCTGGCATCATGTTTGCTTCATTTACTGCTGCTTTCTTTGCTGCCTCATCTGCTGCTTCATTTCCATCACTAACAAAGGTACCATCCTTCCTGTGTGCTGCACATTTAACTATAGCTAGTCTAAATGGTAGTTTAATTGAGCTTAATAGTTCTGCTATTGCTTCTCCATGTACAACTGATGTCCCGTCCGCTCGTTTGTAACCTCTTTGTGCCCATATGGGGTCGTACAAATGGCATATTCCATATGCGTAGCTGAATCAGTATATATTGTACAGGCCTTCCCTTCTGCTAGCTTACAAGCTTCAGTTAAGGCGAGCAACTTAGCTAACTGCGCCGAACAGGGTTGTGGCACATGTTCTGCCCGCATAATTTGAAAACTTCCTCCTTCTAAGGTTGGTGTTACCACAGCGTAGCCTGCTTTGTTACTGTCTCCATCCCTGAAACATGATCCATCTACAAAAAATATACAGTCTGGGTGAGACAGAGGTTGATTTTCTAAATCTTGGCACGTTTTTAAATGTTCTGCTGACACCAGGTGGCAATCATGAGGATCTCCCTCAGCTGGCGTCATCATACGATCTGCTGGATTTAGTCTGGCACCTTCGTATAGTTAGTTCTGGTGCAGCGAGTACTACATCATATCCTGTTCTTCTAGCATTCGTAATAACGAATGATGGACTGGTGAGGAGTGCGTGTAGTGCATGAGTGGTATATAGCGTTACTAGATGTCCCATAGTAATGGATGCCGCTTTTTGATAATCAAATGCGGCTGCTGCCACCCCTCTGTAGCAGGGAGGCATGCCTTTTTCTATATTATCCAGTGCTGTACTGTAATATGCAATCAGCTGTTTGCTAGGGCCCTGCTGTTGAGTTAGAACTCCTGTGGCAAAACCGCCACGCACTGAGACATAAAGATGGAAAGGTTTATTGTATTCTGGACTGGCTAATGCTGGTGCGGTACAAAGCTCTCTCTTTAACTGTTCAAAGGCCTCCAGGGCCTCAGGTTTCCATTCTAATACTGCACTACTCTTCAGTTGTCCAGCTGTCTTGATCAATACTCGTAGAGGTGCCGTTTTCATTGCGAAATCGCAAATCCAGTTTCTGCTGAATCCAACCATACCTAGGAAGGACAGCATTTCTTTTACAGTCCGTGGTTTAGGGGCTTTCAGTATCGCTTCAATGTGCTCTGGAGAGATGTGCCTAGATGTTCCCTTCAGTACTCGACCTAGATACTCTACCTCTTGCCTACAAAACTGTAGTTTCTCTTTACTGACTTTATGTCCATTTTCAGCTAGTACGGTCAGGACTCTTAATGAATCTGCCTCGCATTGTTCTCTGGTTGGACTACAAATTAGAAGGTCATCGCAGTAACGAAGTAAAGTGCTTTTGATGTTTACCGATGCCAGGTCTTCTTGAGTTAGTACTCGATTAAATATTGATGGACTTTCGCAGTAACCTTGCAGAAGATGATTGTAGGTCAATTGTTGTCCTTCGTAGGTGAAGGCAAACAGGTGTTGCGATACTGGATGTAGCGGAATGCTAAAAAATGCTGAACCTAAGTCTATGACCGTGTACCACTGAGTGTCCTCTGGTATATTGGACAGTAGGGTGTGAGGATCAGGTACCACGGGTAATTCTGCTTCTACAATTTGATTTATGGCTCGTAAGTCATGCACGAGTCTCCATTTGTCTGAGTTGGGCTTCCTGACAGGAAATATGGGGGTGTTGCAAGGGCTTTTGGTGGGTTTTAACACTCCAGCCTTTAAAAGTCCGTCTATAGTCAGTTTTATCCCTGCTATGGCTTGAGGTGTCAAAGGATATTGTCTTTGATAAGGCAATTTTGCATTTGGTCTTATTTTTATTAGGGCTTGTCCTCCGGACTTAACTAATCCTACATCTGTGGGATGCTTTGTCCATAGTTTTTCTGGGATAGTCTTTAGCCGCTCTTCCTCTAATCCTAATTCTCTCTCATCTACCTGTCCTACCACTTCAACTGTCATTTGTGTGTGTGATGACAACGGAATGTTACACATCCCCCTCTGAGGGTGTGTTGTCAACAGAGTGTTCCCATCTATCTCTGTGTGTGTAGCCCTCATTCTATCTATTCCTGAAAATATTATTTTTAAAAATCTTCAATCTGGTGATATATGTACAGATGGGTTAGGGGTTTGTTCCACTCAGTTACTTCTGCTGCTTGCTTAACCATTAGTCCCAATTCTTTAGACTGTGCGTTTTCCCCCACCAATAAAGAGATGTGGGGTGCTGTGTTTGGTACTTGATGCCAATGTTCCATCTGTTCAGTTAGTTGTACAGTGATGGCTGCTCCGGGGGCACCAACAATTATGTCGCCTAGTGTCACATCCGTGACAGTGTTCTCCATTACATCTGACCATAATTGTGCATATTCTTCATCCTGACTTTCTTGATTGTAGTACATGGTACAATGCAATGGTAAGGTTGCTCTTTTGCACTCTGGTCGTCGTTGTATAATCCATTCTTCCCATAACCTTTGTGCATGTTGAGCTCCTTTGCCTGTGCACAACAGCCAGTATACTGTATTTGGGTCTTTGTGGTTTTCAGTAGTCTGTAGGAATTGTCCTATCGTCACATATAGCCCTTTAGTATTGCATTGAATTTTAGCCTTGAGCTTACACAGCAGATCTCTTCCCAGTAAGTTGACTGGTGTTGTGGGTGAAAACAGTAAGGGCGCAGTTATAGTGGTGTCTTCTAATGTTATTATCTGGGGCTCTGTAAAGTGCAATACCTGTGATAGTCCCGAGAAGCCGGTATTTTTTATCGTATTGCCTGAGAGAGGGAGCTTTGAGCCTTTCAATCCTATACATGAGTAAGTTGCACCCGTGTCAATCATAAATGGAATTGGCTGCGAATTATTTATTGACACCATTACGGTTGGTTCTTGTTGTGGATGCAGTGTTGAGACGTACTGCATCTGCTCCCCCTCTGGCTTCTCTGGGCCTCGTCAATTCCAGTTCTGAGGTCCCATCCAGGGATCTGTCCATTGATTCTGTGATTGTCCTTGCATTCGAGCTCCAGGAGGTTGTCTTGGGCCAGGAGGTCCCCTGTTTCTTCGAGGTGCCTGACCTGCACCATATGGCCCTTGAACATGAGGTCCATTTTGAGCTCCCCATGTTGCTTGCGGACAATTTCTTCTAACATGTCCTTCTCCTCCGCAGTGCCAGCATACCATGTCTTGAGTGTTTGGACCCATCTGCCCTGGGGCGTTCATTCGAAATTGTTGCCTTCTTGGTTGCTGTTGATATGGTCCTCTTTGTCCCCTGCCTCCAAAAGGCCTAGGGCCCTGTCCTTGCCACCTCATAGGTGGGTTTTGTCCTTGCTGGTTTCCTGTGTACACATAACTTGGAGGGGCTTGGATTTCCACTGGTTGTTGCACTTGCTGTACTGGTCGAGCAGGGGGCGCTGCTGCTTCTTGTACCATCACAGCTGCTTGAACTTGGCTTTTTCCTCTTTCTTTCTCTTTTTTCTTTGCCGCTGCTAGTTCTCCCAGCTGTAACTTGTGTAATTGGGTGGCAATTGACTCCGCAGCTTCCTTGGCCTCTTTTCTCTTCTTCCGATGCCGGTCCACGTAATGTACAATGTGTGCCTGGAACGTGTCCCATGGCAGTGTGTACAGTCCTACCACTCCTTCTAGGGCTGTCGGGACTTCTTGAGGCATGCACTTTTTCAACATCATTAGGAACAGGCTCTTACTTGTGTCTGTCTGGTTCCATGAGCCTCATGTCTCTTCTCTCCACTTGGTTTGGAAGTCGTTAATTAATTTTACAACATTCTCGTTTTCTCCCACTGCTATTGATTCCAGTTTTCCTGAATCCATTTTGGTGGGATAAGCCTTCCGCAGGGCGTTCCATATCTTGTTCCTGTGTGGGCCAAATGCTAGGGTATCCCCTGCATCTTGTCCTGCTAGTGTTAGTAACTGGGCATCGTCTAATATCTCCATGGTTTTCACTTTCCCAATCGTTTGGGCCAAGATGGCTTTTATGTCTCCTACGGCTAGGAGGTGTCCAGTGGTTTTCTCCTCAAACTGTGTGTAACGGGTTTGACCCAAAGTTGCACGGGCGGCACCATGAAACACAGACACGAGGCGAGATCTTAGAGGAAAAGAATAATTTATTAGGAATAAATAAGGGAAGGAAAGGGTAAAAGGAGGGAGGACGGAAAGAAAGGGAAGGGATGATGTGTGCACGTGCAGGGTCCGAGGCAGTGCCCAGCTGGCATGTGGGCACGCGGCTGGCGGCGGTGGGCGGAGTGGCCGAACGGAGCACGCGAGGCAGCGTTCCTGCACGCTCCCTCTCGGTTCCTCCCCGCTGTCGATAGCCGGCCTGGCCCCTCCCAGCTCTCTGTGGGCGCGGCCTCAGGCGGAAGTCTCGCTCGGACGTCCTTCGGCTGGGCGGCTTTCCCGGCTGGGATCGGCGGCCTTAACGCTGTCCTCCTCGCGGCCTTTTCCTCTTCGGCGGCGGGGACGTGAAGGCGGGCTCGACGCGGGAACGAAGGGTGCCGTGGGAGCTCGTGCAGCTCTTTCCCGCGCTGTCCTCAGCGCGGAGATCAAAGGGGCGGAAATCCAATGTCCTTTTTTTAAAGTCTCTGGGGCACGTTCCATTATTGATGTTGCCACTCCCATGCCACTCTCGAGCTCCACCGCGTTATACTCTTCTCGGACCCCGGACTAAACTCTGCGCCTTGGTTTTATAATGCGGAGCAAGCCCGAGATCCTATTAACGTCAATCACTGCCAGCCGGCCCGCATAGGCGGCCCCGTCCTTTTGCACACCTGCAGAAGGGGTGCCGCCTACTTAGGGAGCCTACGAAGTGAGCGAGGGGCGATAATAGATTTGGGCGCACGCCCATCACAGGCGCACGCCGTGACACTGTGTTATCCATCTTTGAGCTCCATTACACAGGTCTGAAAGTTGATTAATCAAGCCTGTCATATCCATGAATGACCATGGCACATATTGATACTGGTTTCCTTTTGATACCAGTGGGTATTGTGAAGCTTCAGGGTGTTCCTCTGAGTCTTCTCCTTCCTCTTCACAGTGTTCAACATGCCTTTGTCGCCTGTACTTGTTTCCATAGGTAAGTGTTAGTTGGTATGGTCCGGTGTACCTGCTTGAAGGTCTCTTTATACGTGCAGATCTTCTTATCACACCTGGTCTTGATCGGGCCTCTTTTGTTTTCTTTACGGCGTCCTCTAATTCTCTGTCGAATTGTTCCTTCAGTCGACTGATCTCTTCATCAACAGCCTCGTTATTATAGGCATCTCTTTCGGCAGTATTAGGGACTTCATGTTGATATTCGTTGCTCCGTACTGGTCTTCTTTCTCTAGGGTATGCTGGGCTAGTGCGTTTAGACACTAGTGCGTTTCAATGAACATGTACCCCTTCACTCTTCTTTCCACTGCCTTGTGTTGTTTTCCTTCACTCATCTCACCTTCCTCGGTTTCTGGGTGATCTGTGTCTGACTCATTTGGTGATGATAAGAGTGACCCTTTGGGACTTAGATTAGTCTGGCTTCCATTGCCTGGTTTCCCTTCTTCTTCTTTCCCTGAAGGATATTTCTCTTCGGTACGGTTCGTTAACCTTTCTTCAGGTGCGACATGTTGCTCACCTCTGCGCCCTTGTATTTCAGACAGGTATTGCTCATTCTGTTCTTCCAATCTTCTCATATCTCTCTGTAGCTTTTCAATTTCTCTTGACTCACGTGGCTCTGTCCTTCTCCCGTTGCTCCATTCTTCTTCATTCTCGCTGCTGGGCCTGGGTGCTGTTGCTTCTTGTCTGTCAGCTTGTCGGTTCATCCGCTCCGTGTCACATGGTGTTACTGTAATCTGTCCTTTCACATGTCCTTCAAATCCCCAGGTTCCTTTATCACGCTCGTGCAGTTCCTGTATGGGATACATTCCTCTATCCATCTGTTGCAGGTGTTCCTCAGTGTATGGTGGTGGTCTTTCTAACTCCTGGTTTGTTTCATCATCTCTTCCCTTCTGATTTTTTCCTTTCCTCTCCTCACTTCCGTCTAACTTATGATCATCTTTTCTGGTATCTTGTTTCTCTTTTTCATTTTTCTCCTTTTCCTTTCCTTCCTTTTCGAACCATTCAACAATCTCTAGCTTTTGTTCTAGTTTCATCCTTTCCTTGCTGTTCTTTCCTCTGGTTGTATGTCTCAGCATTTCCTTTATTTCCTTGCAACATTCCTCCTTAAAGGTTCCTTGTTTGGGCCATTGCAATTCTCCCGATGTCCTGTCATGCCATTTTGCCATGCATTTTCTGATATATTTTTCATCTTCTTTATGCTTGGCTATAATTATTTCTGCAGGTGTCATTGGCTTTGGCCATGCGTTTTTTCCGTGGTAGAATATCTTCTCCATCACACTCTTCTGTTCTAGTTTATGACTAGGATTTTTATGCTTCTTTTCTCTTTTATTTATTAGAGTTCTTTTATTATTTACTTTTCGCTTGCTATCGATTTCCAATAACTGCTTTTTCTTTATGTATTTTTTAAGCATTAATCATCCATCAATGTCATAATCAGAGGCGTAACAATTTTGTCAAAGGTCTGACGAATTACTCTTCCGTCAGGGCCCACAGGTATGAAAGTAAATTCACTGTTATTACTAATCTCCCACTCACGACACAGCACTAGCGGACTAGCTCCTGCTTCATTTAGTCGGTATCTCTTTACTATTCGCCCTTCTGCGTTTTCATCCAATCGTAGCACGTCAAAGCCTGGGTGCGCTTGCAATAGAGAAATGAGTGGAGTGAAAAAGGGATGCCCACCTATTCCTCTAAATTCTAGCGTACTATTTATTACCTTTAAATTAATTTCTTTTGGTATTAACCCTATGAAGAAACTCATTTCCTCATGCTGAACTGTGATGTAAGTATTACAGTATGTGTATTGTAATTACGACCTAACACATCAGGTATTAATGAAAGTCTAAGTGTCCACTTTCTCTGGTTACACTCTTTTTCTGCAATTAAATCCTTTCCTGGATTACTCAATAACCATCTATATGTTTCACTCTGACTTAACTCCGAGACTCTAAACTCCCGTTCGCACTTTCCTATTATTCCTTCTTCTTCTATCTGCTCATCCCAATTAATCTCTCTAAACTCACTCGTCATTAGATCTTAATTATTTCATTATGCATAGTGCAATCACATGCATTATAAATATGATATGGCTTATATATTACTTATGTAATTTATTATTATATGGATTATAATCAAGGTATCCAAAACACCTCCTGTTATTTATATTTCTCTAGGTTGTCTCAAATAGGTATTATGGTTATTTATTATTTTAAACAGAATATTCTATGCATACACACATAAGGCCTGGCACAAAGATATCATGCACACGTATTCTTTTTTTTAAAAGACTCATTACACACAAAAGACACACAGCACAAGCGCTTTTTGTATTTTTCCAAACGTTAAAAATCGAGTACTCAACAACAGATTTCTCACATAAAACACTTAACACAAAATCTGGGCCCAAAAACTCCAATACCACCTGTAGGAATTTTATAAGCGCTCACTTTCTTTTCCTAGCGATACCTCACACACTAGTGGGTTCTTCGCTCTAGGGTTCAAGATCGCAGCACAACCACCTACAGGACTTTTTCTTATAATAAACAACTGTCCAGCTCCGCGTCTTAGAAACACCTCACAGCACAGTGAGTTCTATACTTAGCAGCTTGACACAGGACTTTTTCCACCTGCCACGTCTAGTGCTATTTGCAGGACTTTTTATCTGGGTCCAGCCCCACTTGTTTGGTAATGTCCCTTAACACAGGTTTTAACCTCAACACAGTGGCGTTACCGCAGATGTCATACTAGATATAAAAGAGAGTATACAAAAACACATACAGCAAAAACACACTAAAAGTATAACTTTTAGGAAATCTCCTTACTTGTATCTACTTTATCCAGTCTTTCACTTATTAAAACATATATTTATATTTATCAATAAATCTATCAATATTGGCAACATCAGAATTACTGTGTTCAATATACCTCAGGAGTTATTCCCTCCAGCTGGAAACACGCACACTAACAGACCATGAACTTTTAATGCAGAAATTTGATCAAACAGGTTTTCTGCTTACCTTTTATGCCGGCACACAAGTTGATGGTCTGTCAGCCCACGCTGATCCCAGATCCCCGGAGGGGCCCTCAGTGACGGCAATCGCAGTCGGGGGTCACCCATAAATGTGGGAGATTTTTGTCTTCCACCTATTGATGTTGCCTCAATACAAGTTATTAAACATGTACTTAAATTTAGTAAAAAGAATCAAAGAAAGACTTCTCACTCAGTGCAGATCTGGATGAAGTAGACAGGATTTATTGCAGCAATAAAACCAAAGTGAGCCAGCATAGCTTGCCTAGATTGGAAGTCTACACTACCAAAAACAGACTGAATTCTACAGAAATAATCATGCCTTTTTATACAGTCTTATCAAGAGGAGGTGCCCATCCTTATCACCCCCACCTTCGTTAGTTCTCCTCATTCCTGGAAGATGTCCAACCTAATTCCTGGAAGATGTTCCCATTATAATCCAACTGTCGCGTACCAACGGAACTCAGAAGAGACAGTCTCTGATGTTGGCCCGGCAGGGCGATTTATTCATAAAGTTGGGGACAACAAAAACACGGGGAACAAACAAAATGTGGAAATCAACACTGAAAATGAAATGCTGGGAAAAATAGGAAACAAAAAGCAAAGCAGAAACCAATAAAGAAACAGGCAAAAAGCGGAGCTGGCAGGAGGGAAAAAACGGGAGTGCATAGGAGACACGGAAGTACACTAAAACACGGAGACACGGAAACACGGAAGTACACAGGAGCGCGGAGCGAGGCAGACAACGAGAAACTGAAACATACGGAAAAAACACGGAAATAAACACAGTTTTAGTCCTTAACTGAAGAGTTCGGGTCGCGTGATCAATCTCGGACGGCGTGCTGGTGAAAGAGTGGTGCTTTTATGTGCGCGTGTGTACATCAGCCGAATACGGAGCAGCTGTGTGTGTGGGTGTGTGTGTGAGGGACGTGCGTGCGTGCTAGAACTCGGGTGACGTAGGACGTGGTGCAGGGGCGGAGCCTGGTGTGCGCGTCACAGAACCCCCCTCTCCACGGACCGCTCCTGAGGGCCGGAGAGTACGTCGTGGTGGTGGTCGACCCCTACCCCTGGGGGCCGGCATCTGGGGCTGAGCCTGATGGAACTCGGCGAGAAGGGTCGGGTCTAGGATATCATCCCGAGGAACCCAGCTTCTCTCCTCGGGACCGTACCCCTCCCAGTCCACCAGATACTCCAGATGACCACCTCGACGACGGGACCTCAAGATTTCGCGGACGGCGTAGATCGTGCCGTCCTCCAGGTCGAGGCTCGGTGGGGGCTCCTGTGGATCGCCAGACTCTGGGGAAACAGAAAGTGAGGGGGTGTGGTATGGTTTCAATAGGGAGACATGGAATGTGGGGTGTATTCTGTAGGTGCGTGGAAGACTTAACTTGAATGTGACTGGATTGATCTGGGACAGGATGGTGAAGGGACCAATGTATCGGGGTGACAGCTTCTTGCTGGGCAGACGAAGGCGGATGTCCCGGGTTGACAGCCAAACTCTTTGCCCAGGTCGGTACGTTGGGGCCGTAGATCTCCGGGTGTCGGCTGTGATCTTTTGCCTTCTGACTGCCCTCTGAAGCTGCCGGTGCGCTGATGCCCAAACCCTCTCACTCTCCTGGAACCAGTGATTCACTGCGGGAACCTCGGAGGTTTCTCCGTTCCAGGGGAATAGCGGGGGTTGGTGACCGAGTACGCACTGAAATGGGGTTAAACCAGTAGCTGGACTCCTGAGAGAATTTTGGGCGTACTCGGCCCAGACGAGGTACTGGCTCCAGGAGTTCTGGTGGCCGTGGCAGAAGGTACGTAGGTATCGACCTATCTCCTGGATCTTCCTCTCGGTTTGGCCATTGCTTTGTGGGTGGTACCCAGACGACAGGCTCACCGTCACTCCCAGGAGTGTGAAAAAGGCCTTCCAGAACCGGGAGATGAACTGGGGACCCCGGTCTGAAACGATGTCTTCCGGGATGCCAAAGTTACGAAATACCTGTTCGAACAGGGCCTCCGCCGTCCTCTGTGCTGTCGGGAGACCTGGGAGTGGAATAAGGCGACAAAATTTTGAAAAGCGGTCCACAATGACGAGCACACAGGTGTTACCTTGAGACACGGGGAGGTCCGTCATGAAGTCTATGCCCAGGTGTGACCAGGGACGTCGAGGAACAGGTAGTGGCAGCAGTTTTCCTGTGGGCAGTTGCTTGGGTATTTTAGACTGAGCACATGCCCGGCATCCCCGTACGTACCTCTGCACTTGTTCTCTCATCCGTGGCCACCAGAAACGCTCGCGGAGAAGGGAGAGGGTTTGGGTGACCCCCGGGTGACCGGTGCCAAGTGAGGAGTGTACCTGGTGGATAAGATGTTCTCTCTCTGGTTCGGGGACGAAGGAAAGCTGTGGTGGACAACCGGGCGGAGAGGCGCTGGGGGAATGGCTCTGGGAATCGGAGCTGCCTTCCTCCCATTGTATTGGCGAGACGAACAGAGTTGTCGGGAGGATGTTCTCTGGGTGTTCGGCCGTTTCCTCGGGATCGTGGACCCTGGAGAGCGCGTCGGCCTTGACATTCTTCGTTCCTGGCCTATAAGAAATGGAGAAATGGAATCTCGTGAAGAACAAAGCCCACCTTGCCTGTCTGGAGTTCAAACGTTTAGCTTCACGTAGATACTCCAAGTTCTTATGGTCAGTTAGGACCAGGAACGGATGGATCGCCCCTTCCAACCAATGCCTCCACTCCTCCAGGGCCAGCTTGATGGCGAGAAGCTCACGATTTCCTATATCGTAGTTCCTCTCCGCCGGTGACAGCTTCCTGGAAAAGAAGGCACATGGATGGTAAGCTGGATCCTTCCCCTGCTGCTGTGACAATACCGCTCCCACCCCGGTTTGTGAGGCGTCGACCTCTACGAGAAAGGGATGGTTAACGTCTGGAAGGGTGAGGATCGGGGCAGTGGTAAAGGCCTGTTGCAAATGTGACATGGCATGTGTAGCCTCAGGTGACCAAACTAGCTTCTTGGGCTTACCCTTTAGGAGGTCAGTGAGCGGGGCGACTTTCATGCTATACCCCTGGATGAATCGGCGGTAGAAATTCGCGAAGCCCAAGAAGCGTTGGAGCTGTTTAATATTGGTTGGGGTAGGCCACGATCGGACAGCCTCTACCTTCCTCTCATCCATCTGAATCCCCCTTGGACTGATGTTATAACCCAAGAAGGATATGGAGGACTGATGGAAGAGGCACTTTTCCGCCTTGAGGAACAGCTCATGAGATCGGAGTCTCTTAAGCACCTCAGTTACATGTCGGAGGTGCTCCGAGGAATCCCGCGAGTAGATAAGTATGTCATCGATGTAGACGACCACAAATCTACCCACACAATCCCGGAACACCTCGTTCATATAACCCTGAAAAACAGACGGAGCGTTCACTAGGCCGTACGGCATCACCAAGTATTCATAGTGACCCGTAGGAGTAATGAAAGCAGTTTTCCACTCATCACCTTCGCGAATGCGAATCAGATTATATGCGCTCCGGAGGTCTAGCTTCGTGAAGATAGTAGCTCCACGGAGCTGTTCCAGAGCGGAGGGGACGAGAGGAAGGGGATAACTGAACCTTACCGTGACCTTATTTAGCGCCCGATAGTCGATGCACGGCCGAAGGCCTCCGTCTTTTTTGGCCACAAAGAAGAAGCTAGAAGCAGCAGGGGAAGTCGAAGGTCTAATGAAGCCTTGCCGAAGGGCCTCCTCAACGTACGTCTCCATTGCCTTCTGTTCCGGGAGAGAGAGAGAGTAGATCTTACCTCTTGGCACCGGTGCACCTGGAAGGAGGTCGATGGCGCAGTCCCATGGCCGGTGTGGAGGTAGTTGTGTGGCTCGGACTGGGCAGAAGATGTCCTGAAAGCTGGAGTATGCCTCTGGAACCTCGTGATGATGCACTCCGGCTGGACTCTCCACGGAGGTCGAGTTGAGTGGTAGGGCTGGGACCTGGGAAAGGCAGTGAGAGAAACAGCCGGCGCCCCACTTCAGGATCTCCCCATCCTTCCATGAGAGGATCGGCTCGTGGAGAGTGAGCCATGGGCGCCCTAGAATCAGGTCAGACGTAGATCTTTCGAGGACCAGGAATCGGATCTTTTCCTCATGCAGCCAGCCGACCTGCATATGCAACGGAGGAGTGATGTAACGAACCAACCCCCCCGCAGGGGGTGCCCCCGTCACACAGCAGATCTGAAGGGGAACAGGGCGGAGTTCAAGGGGAACCTTGAGCTGGCGGCAGAGTGTCCTAGAGATGAAGTTCCCAGCGGAACCCGAGTCCAGGAGAGCCCTTACTGTGGGAGACATGGTGGCATGGTGGACAGTGACATTCATGGTGAGTGGTTTGGCATGGGGACATTCATGACTGACGTTACTCACCAGAGGTCTCGCTGGGCGCCGAGGGCATGATGGTAGTAGGTGCCCCCTTTCGGCGCAGTATAGGCATAACCCCGAGTCCAGCCGGCGTTGTCTTTCCTGAGGAGAAAGTCTGGCTCGGGTTTGGTTAATGTCCATTGGTTCGGGTACTGACCTGGGGTCTGGTGAGAGAAGGGCTGGTTGGAATTGAACCGGTGCAGGAAGTTCGGCAGCGCAATCCTGCAAACGGTTGGCGACTCTGAGGGTGAGCCGTATGAACTGCTCCAGCCCAACAGAGTCGTCGTGGGTCGCCATCTGCAGCCTCAATCGTGGTGCTAGCCCCTGCCGGAATTTGGTTAAAAGGGAGAGCTCGTTCCACCCACTGGCGGCTGCAAGGGTTCTAAAGGAGAGAACATAATCGTGAATGGAACCCTTACCTTGTTGCAGCCGGAAAAGTTGGTCCCCAGCAGTGGTAGAGCTCACCGAGTAATTAAATACTTCCCGGAAATGCGCAGTAAATTGCGCATAATTGTGGACGACGGGTCCATCCTGTTGCCACATTGCCTGTGCCCACTGGAGAGCGCGTCCCGTCAGTAGGGAGACAATGTAGGCAACCTTGGATCTGTCAGATGGGAAGCGCAGGGGCTGCATGTCAAAAAATATTGAGCACTGCAGAAGGAACCCATCGCAATTCCCCGCTTCACCGGAGAAGGGCGGCGGTGTAGCCACAGGACTGGTAAGCGCACCGGGGAACCGGGCAATGGCAGCCGCCATGGGCGCAGTGTGGGGAGCCGGGGGAGTCGGTGGAGTGACTGTGGGTGCAGCAGGTGGTGTAGTGGCGGAGGTTTGTGGTGGCAGAAGACGCTGGAGAGTGGTGATCAGCTCCGAAATCAAATTAGCACTTGCCGGGTCCATAATTGTGTCGGTCCGAGATTCTGTCGCGTACCAACGGAACTCAGAAGAGACAGTCTCTGATGTTGGCCCGGCAGGGCGATTTATTCATAAAGTTGGGGACAACAAAAACACGGGGAACAAACAAAATGTGGAAATCAACACTGAAAATGAAATGCTGGGAAAAATAGGAAACAAAAAGCAAAGCAGAAACCAATAAAGAAACAGGCAAAAAGCGGAGCTGGCAGGAGGGAAAAAACGGGAGTGCATAGGAGACACGGAAGTACACTAAAACACGGAGACACGGAAACACGGAAGTACACAGGAGCGCGGAGCGAGGCAGACAACGAGAAACTGAAACATACGGAAAAAACACGGAAATAAACACAGTTTTAGTCCTTAACTGAAGAGTTCGGGTCGCGTGATCAATCTCGGACGGCGTGCTGGTGAAAGAGTGGTGCTTTTATGTGCGCGTGTGTACATCAGCCGAATACGGAGGGACGTGCGTGCGTGCTAGAACTCGGGTGACGTAGGACGTGGTGCAGGGGCGGAGCCTGGTGTGCGCGTCACACCAACTTTTTCTTATAAATTCTCCTATTATAATTATAGTTTTTATATCTTATTTTATTACGTCATATACCTCGTCATCTGACTCATTTTATTACGTCATATACCTCGTCATCTGACTCCGCCTTATGCTCATATTAGTTCCCATTATGTTTTAATTCCCTTATTAATTGTTTTCCATTATCTTTACATTTTCCTTTCTTCAGTTTTTTTAAAATAGTGGGGCGTTACCTATTTTTACTATACCTCTCTTGGTTTTCCGGTTTGTTCTTCATTTCTCAAGAGACCAACCATGGGTAAGCATCTCCCTCGTATTGTTTCTTTACTTTTTTTCTCATTTTCCCTCTTTTGGTGTCTGACACATTCTTACCTTTATACTTACAGCTAGTCGTAACTGCTCTAACACTGGCTACATCCCTCTGGATGACTCCGACAGTCAGGGCAGTCCGGATTATGCTCCTTCTGAGGACTACAACCCTACTGAGCCTGCTATGGACCGGGCCTCGGTGAGTTCTGTTCAAGAAGAACCTGAGTCCTCTGGATCCTTGATGCAATATCTACGGAAGAAAGGCCTCACTTATTTTACGAAGGGTGACTACAAGCCTGGTCCTTCTAAAAGACTGCGTTTGGAGGCCGATAGTCCTCCTAAATCTTTTAGACCTGTACGGCCGGAGTCCAGCACTCCAGCGCCATCCATCCAAAGGCCTAATGGTTATGTATCCGTTTTCACTCAGACCGATTTTAAGGCGTCTGTTGGTATCCAAATGGATTTTCCTCCCGTGTCTATGCCACTTTTGAATCGTTCTACTTTTATTCCTCTGACTGATCTCCCTATTGGAGTTGTGCTGGCTCATAGAAGGTTTGATGTGTAATTCTTTTCTTTTACTGTTAATGTTACAGGCCCCTCATGCTATTTCCTACTTTTTATTTTGGGCCATATATTTTGTATTCTACTATATGCTTTTATAAACTATGTTTAACGTACTTTTATTTCTTGTGTTCTTTCTTTATTAAAGATGATGTACATACCAGCATCTGTGTGCCTCTTTCTTATCTCTGTGTCGTTCCTGACTCCAATGCACACCGGTATCTGCACATCTTTTAGCTATGTGATTTATCGTCTAATGAGCACGTATTCCTTGCCAGGTACTTTCCCCATACGTTTGTTGACAATTATAATATATGTTTTTTAATTAAATGCGTTCCTACGTGCACCTTTTATCTGTGTCTTTAGATTCGCCTGGTACACTGAGTATCTCTATCTCCTTACTGTGGCCCCCTGTGCCTGCTCTCCTTATCTCTTTCGTTTTTCCTGGTATCTTGTGCATGGGTCCTTCTCTGCTTACTTTTTATTCTTTGTTATTCAATATAATATTATTAAGGTTAATATTATGTTGATTAATATTGTCATATACATTACAAAGTACGACGACGCCGTGTCCTTCACCAAACCAAACGAAATCATCGCCATCATCTCCATCCTGCCAGTTCCAAGAGAAAGCGTCTGCCGATCGGAACTCGCCGATGACAAATTCCTCGCGATCTACGCCGTCTCAACGCAGCCAGAAAAGGGACTACCAGTAGAAGGGAATACTACAACTGAGGAGCCTTCACGAGACACCGCAGCGGAAGAACCCTATGTCGGATTCAATGCACAGATACAACAAATCCTGAACAAGGCGGACGCCCTCCACAGTGAAGCGGATCGCCAAGGACTCAAAGAGGTGCTGTGCAAATATAAGAACTCCTTTGCAAAGGATACCCTGGATTGAGGCCTGACCAACATCCATACGGTGCGCATCCCAACCTATCCAAATGCGCCACCCACGTTTGTACGACAATACAAGATTCCCATAGCATCATATGAGCCAGTGCAAGAAATCATCGACTCAATGTTAGAAAAGGGGGTCATCCGCCTGTGCAACAGCACATACTCCGCCCCGATATGGCCAGTCCTAAAGCCTAATGGCAAGTGGCGCCCTACTGTCGATTAACGGAAATTAAATCAGCAGACACCTCTGTCACGTTGGCCCATGACTCAGCTTGACCAAGAGATCCCCAAAATCAAGGGCGCGACGATCCTCTCAACACTGGATGTCGCCTCTGGATTCTGGACAATTCCGGTCCACCCTGATGACCAACACAAGCTGGCATTTACCTTCGGCAGCCGACAGTATACCTTCACGCGGTGCCCCTTTGGCAACGCCAACTCACCGGCAGAGTTCAAGATCTTCCTAAATAAAGCGTGCCCTGACGCCCGAGCCCGAGGTAACCTGATCTACGTGGATGACGTGCTGCTCAAGAGCTCCAACGTAGCAGACCACCTGGCAGAAATCGCTCATGTGCTAAGTCAGCTGACAGAAGCAGGAGCAAAGATCGCCCTTCACAAGGGTCAGTGGTGCAAGACCAAGGTGAACTATGTGGGCCTACCCGTGGGACGAGAGGGCCTCGAACCCCAGTCCAGCCATACCCATGCCATCCAAAACATCAAAAGACCCACTAACGTCTCCGAACTGTGGAGCTTCCTGGGAGTGTCTAACTGTTCACGACAATTCGTGGAGAACTACGCAGACCTCGCCCGACCACTGACCACCCTCCTGAAAAAAGATGAACCCTTCGTGTGGACAGAAGCGCAAGACACAGCTATGAGGGAACTCAAGCAGCGTTTGTGTTCTGCCCCATGCCTGGCATACCCAGACCCAGAGAAGGAATTCTACCTGGATGCTGGATTTTCTAACCACTGCCTCAGCGCAGGCCTCTACCAGCTTCATGACAAAGATAAACGGGTGATTGCCTATGCCAGCAAAACGCTGTTTCCTCCAGAATGCAAATACTCGGACTGTGAGAAGGCCCTTCTCTGCACAGCATGGGCGATCCAGCGCTTTTCAAACTACATCGGCGCACAGAAGGTCATCATCGAGACATGTCACCAACCGGTCACCTTCCTCAATAGTCAGAGAATCAGGGATGGCATAGTGACCAATGCACGTATAGCTACATGGCTGATGGCACTCCAAGGACGAGAGGTGGAAGCAAGATACGCCCAGAACCATAAATCAGCTCTGGGGAATGGGCTAGCTGCCTACCAGAACTGCTCGACGGACGCATCAACCCCACTGACAGAAGTTGACGATACAGCCCAGCCACAACCAACCAACTACAAGTACTTCGAGGAAAATGTGTGCGACGGGATGCCCACGGCATACGTTGACGGCTGCTCGTACAATCACCAAGGCAACCTTAAAGCCGGAGCGGGCGTGGTCTGGCTCAACGACGACCCCTGCCCACCGCAGCAGTTCAAGTTAGGAGCTCACTCCGCACAATACGCCGAAATAGCAGCCATTCTCATTACCCTTCAACTGGCCTCGTCCCATGGCATCAATGAACTCCTGATCTGTACGGACTCAAACTATGCCCGGCTGAGCTTCACGTGCCACCTACCGGGATGGAAACTAAATGGGTTCAAGACAGCTAACAACAAGCCTGTCAAGCACCGGGAACTCTTCCAAGCATGTGACGCCACCGTCGACAAACATCACCTGATCATCTATTGGAAGAAGGTCCGGGCGCACTCACGCCAGCCAGGGCAGGACAAGAATCTCAACGACCAAACCGACGCCCTTGCTAAAGCTGGTGCATTGCACGAGGAGCCCTGGACATTCAACAACCTCCCTGTTACCCCATCCGTGGCAGCTATAACCCGCCAAAAGCACGCCTCCGGCAGGCACTCCCCTACCACCTCCCACATGGCTACCTCAGTCCACGTCACTGGGGCCGACTTACTCAACTTACAGGCATCAGATCCTGTGCTCCGAACCGTGGCCGCCCACATCTCTGACCCGGCGGCCCATCCAGTCTCTGCGGCCGACCTGGCCAGGTTTCCCAACCTCTGCCGACTTCTCGACATCAAGCACATGTTGCATCTCTGGGACGGCGTCCTCACATATGTCCCTGAGCCCCACACTTCGCCGAAGCTTGTGGTCCCTCAAGGCCAAAGGGGGGTAATGCTGACATATGCCCACGACGCACCATGCGCAGGCCATCACGGTGCCAAAGCCACCTAGGAAGTACTGAAACAGGTCGTATACTGGCCTGGTATGCAGCAAGACGTCGCAGAGTATGTAAAGGAGTGCTTGGTGTGTTGCCAATTCCAACCAGCAAGCCCCAATCGCCGAGCACCACTGCAACGAAAGGGACTGAGCTTTCCATGGTCAGACCTACAAATCGATTGGGTGGGACCCCTACCGCGAACAACACGCGGTAACAAGTACTTCCTCACTGTGGTTTGTGAGTTCACTAAGTGGGTAGAGTGCCTTCCAGCTCCCAATGACACAGCAGAGACCACTGCTTGCTTATTGATGAACCACATCTTCTCGAGATTCGGATGATGACATAAGTCATCATCCCATCTTGTCGGGACAAGTCGAACGGGTTAACCGAACAGTGACCAGCATGCTGAAAAAGTATGTGGCCGCCAATCAGAAGGATTGGGACATGAAGCTTCCCCTGGTATTGATGGCCATAAGGGCTACCCCTCACCGGTCTACCGGAGTATCCCCGTTTGAACTAATGATGGGACGGCAAATGACACTGCCACTGCACCTGCTCTACCAACCTGGCGACGCAAACCTCGCCACGGCCTACACCGTCCACCAGTACCTGGAAGAGTTGCATCGGCACTTGAGAACGACGTTCGTCTTCGCACAACAACAACTTCAGAAAAGTGCAGAAGGCCAACAAGCATACCACGACCAAAGAGCCTCTCGCCAGGAACGACGTCGGAGACAAAGTATGGTACTACAGCTTTGCCCAACCAAGGCAGAACGCCCCCCATCGTCTGTCCAAGAAATTTCTTCCTCACTGGAACGGACCCCACGAGATCATAGACAAACTCTCACCTGTCACCTACCGAATCAGGATCAAACAAGGGCGCAACGAACCAGCCCTTCGATGGGTACATCGAAATCAAATAAAGAGACATGCTGACCCTGAGAAGAAAGAAAAAGGGAGGAAAACGAATCCCCCTGACACAGACCAACAGCCTCACTAGCCCACCACACTGACATGATTACTACCCTGCTAGAGAATTAGGATTACACATACCCTCTCTTTAACACCACTTTTAACACAATCTCCTCTACCGCCCTGCTAGGTCTAACCTCTAGTAGAGAGGAGCGCCCCACACCCGCAATACTGATGGGTGCTGGCTTAACCCCATCCAGGGCCCTCGCGATTATTACTAGTCATATTTACCGCTATTACCATTAGTTCTCAGAGTAGTAGTTGTTAAATACTTAAGTAATGTCTTTCTCCCCGGCCTAGCGCGAGTTGGCCTGTTGTTTTGTTTGTTTTCCTCTCCCTTTTGTTTTACTTTCTTCTTTCTTTTGGTTCTCTTCGTTTTCCCCGCCCATCACTCCTACTGCTTTCCTCCTCAGTCTGCCCATAATCGATTCCCACAACATCTACCGACTTAAGGATGTTGTCAATGTGGGATTCTGGCGTGGAAACACCCACGTTAAAATACATACCCGAGGTCGTGGCCTATCATGACGATAATGAGAAACTGTACCTGGTCCCAAACCTAAAAATGTGCACTCTCACTAAAGACATCCATTACCTATGCCCTAGCAAACCTTCATCCGTGATAACACCGAGGGTATTTGCGGCCTAGAAGCTGTCAAGCCTGACGCTAGCTGCCCGGCTGAGGCCACGCACCGGTCTCAAATCGAGGTAACGCAGGTCGAAATCATTGGTAACCGATGGTTAGTCAGCACCCCCGCACGGGCTGCCACCCTCACTTATGATCAACATGACATGGCTACACGTATCGTCCTGCCCAACCAGACCCTGTGGATCAAGGTCCCTAAAGGCTCGATCCTCCATATCAACGATTTGGCTTTATATCACCTCCCTGATGACGAGTATCAGGCTGAACTCGAGATTTCCTCTTTCTTTAAGCAACATTCCTTCACCCTTGATCCAGAGTTGGAAGAAAGGATCCAGGAGGAGGGAACTCAGCTTCTTGAGTTGACTCCCTTTAATGCAGCATTGGAGGCGATCGCTCATCTTCCCCCTGCTGGGGGGCCAATCATTCGCTCATGGTCAGCCGCCGATACCGCCCTCTGCGTCAGCACTATTGTAGGATATGTTGTGACCCTAGCCTTCCTTCACCACCAACGAGTAAACGCCATACGAGAGTCGCTCAACAAGTGCTCGGCCGTTCCGCGTAGTTTCCGCCGTGACAAACCTGATCGAGAACCAGAAACCGAGAATTCAATCAGTTTGATCGAGATCACACCCACTACACCTCTGCGAACGACTGATCACTAGGACAGCCAATTGACCTCGGCCCTAGGTAACACTCAAATAATAATCATCTATCAGTCAGTCTCCTCTCTATACCAAGGCAATTAAGTTCCGCACCACTTTCAGTGAGTAATGGAGTCGCTGTTTGTGCATTGCGTGTGTCTGTGTGTGTCTCTCTCTCTCCTGTGCTTTCTTCCAGTGCCCGTTGACGTTCATCACCAGAACCCCATCGGGCAAAAGGGGGAGATGTAGGAATGAACAGAGCCCAGAGTGGGCTATCACTCTATTGCACCCTAGGGGTCCCCTTTTAGTAGACTACATGACTCCAGCTCCTCCTTTTTATCTGTCTTCTGAGACAGTAAAGCCCAAAGACCTCAACCTCCAACCGTGTAAATTGGCCATCTGGTAAACAAGGGAGACATCTTTAGACCTCTGAGTGGGGGAACCACCCTCCCTAACCTAAGTTCACTGATACTCCCTTTGACCTCTGTGGGAGATTTTTTGTCTTCCACCTATTGATGTTGCCTCAATACAAGTTATTAAACATATACTTAAATTTAGTAAAAAGAATCAAAGAAACACTTCTCACTCAGTGCAGATCTGGATGAAGTAGACAGGATTTATTGCAGCAACAAAACCAAAGTGAGCCAGCTTAGCTTGCCTAGATTGGAAGTCTAAGCACTACCAAAAACAGACTGAATTCTACAGAAATAATCATGCCTTTTTATACAGTCTTATCAAGAGGAGGTGCCCATCCTTATCACCCCCACCTTCGTTAGTTCTCCTCATTCCTGGAAGATGTTCCCATTATAATCCAACTTTTTCTTATAAATTCTCCTATTATAATTATAGTTTTTATATCTTATTTTATTACGTCATATACCTCGTCATCTGACTCATTTTATTACATCATATACCTCGTCATCTGACTCCGCCTTATGCTCATATTATTTCCCATTATGTTTTAATTCCCTTATTAATTGTTTTCCATTATCTTTACATTTTCCTTTCTTCAGTTTTTAAAAATAGTGGGGCGTTACCTATTTTTACTATACCTCTCTTGGTTTTCCGGTTTGTTCTTCATTTCTCAAGAGACCAACCATGGGTAAGCATCTCCCTCGTATTGTTTCTTTACTTTTTTTCTCATTTTCCCTCTTTTGGTGTCTGACACATTCTTACCTTTATACTTACAGCTAGTCGCAACTGCTCTAACACTGGCTACATCCCTCTGGATGACTCCGACAGTCCGGCAGGGCAGGGCATAATCCGGCAGGGCAGTCCGGATTATGCTCCTTCTGAGGACTACAACCCTACTGAGCCTGCTATGGACCGGGCCGGGCCTCGGTGAGTTCTGTTCAAGAAGAACCTGAGTCCTCTGGATCCTTGATGCAATATCTACGGGAGAAAGGCCTCACTTATTTTAAGAAGGGTGACTACAAGCCTGGTCCTTCTAAAAGACTGCGTTTGGAGGCCGATAGTCCTCCTCAATCTTTTAGACCCGTAAGGCCGGAGTCCAGCACTCCAGCGCCATCCATCCAAAGGCCTGACTGTTATGTATCCGTTGGCACTCAGACCGATTTTAAGGTGTCTGTTGGCACCCAAACGGATTTTCCTCCCGTGTCTATGCCACTTTTGAATCGTGGTCATTCTACTTTTATTCCTCTGACTGATCTCCCTATTGGAGTTGTGCTGGCTCATAGAAGGTTTGATATGTAATTCTCCTCTTTTACTGTTAATATTACAGGCCCCTCATCTTATTTTCTACTTTTTATTTTGGGCCATATATTTTGCATTCTACTATATGCTTTTATAAACTATGTTTAATGTACTTTTATTTCTTGTGTTCTTTCTTTATTAAACATGATGTACATACCAGCGTCTGTGTGCCTCTTTCTTATCTCTGTGTCGTTCCTGACTCCAATGCACACCGGTATTTGCACATCTTTTAGCTATGTGATTTATAGTCTAATGAGCACGTATTCCTTGCCAGGTACTTTCCCCATACGTTTGTTGACAATTATAATATATGTTTTTTAATTAAATGCGTTCCTACGTGCACCTTTTATCTGTGTCTTTAGATTCACCTGGTACACTGAGTATCTCTATCTCCTTACTGTGGCCCCCTGTGCCTGCTCTCCTTATCTCTTTCATTTTTCCTGGTATCTTGTGCATGGGTCCTTCTCTGCTTACTTTTTATCCTTTGTTATTCAATATAATATTATTAAGGTTAATATTATGTTGATTAATATTGTCATATTGTTACATTACAAATATATTTTACTAAAATATGCTTACATATTTCCCCCTCTGCGACTTTTAAGTCGCATAAAAGAAAGAGTACTTATTCTAAAAATAAATTTTCTATTATCTTCCATCATTTTCCTTAATCATCTTCCTTACATATTACATCTTCCTTCCATCTTCCCCTTACATATTACATCTTCCTTCCATCTTCCTTCCATATTTCCCCCATCGGTTGAGTACATGACAAGTACATGGTTATGTTTGAGTATACATTTCGTTAGTATATTTATACATTTGATAAGTACACTTATGATGAATATTTGTCTGAATACATATTTGCTGAGTCCAGAGGTGGGCGAAAAAACCCTCCAGTTAGCCAATTCAGAAGGAAAAATTCCCACCTTGCCAGCCTTTTTGTGCTCGACAGTGCATTCACCACCTGGACTGCAGGCCTACTCTACTTAAACAAGATCAAAAGAAAGTTATAGTCAAAAGAAGTCGTTAATGCTGTTCAAACAGTGAATTCGGGTCCCTGTAAAACATGGAGAGGGTGTCAAGGTTGTCACCCTCATCGTTGTCCATTGCTTTGCAATCTTCATCCGTGTATTCAAGTACACACACGCCCTCACTGTTCAATAGTAATGCTATTGGGACTTGACGTGGTCCGTTAGTTTTCTGCCAAAGAAAATCAAACCATTCTTTAGTTGATGGTAGGCTCTCCAGTGCACGTTGCTGCGACAGTGATGTATCTGTCCATAAGATGTCGTTCCCAAAAAATTATTTGGTTACGATCTTTGTCGCCTCCATATAAACACAATCAATGTCAAACATCCCACATGAGCTCCTCGCGGCTCCATCCCCTGTAGGTTCAATTGCCTTGCAGAGGCCGAACTCCAGGTGTCGTCCAAGATGATATGAGGTTGTAGTCACTCAAAGTCCTCGGCATACATCTAGGTTAAATGTCTCCTGTGCCTTCGATCGTATCCATTTGAAGTCTCCGGTCACAACATCAGCCATAGTGATGAATTTTCTTGGCCACTGAGGACGTACTGGATACCAGTTGGCCAGATCATGCCTCAGCCCTTCCCATCGTTTCTTTGGTGTGTGGTCCAAAATGTGTCTCCATATATCACAGCAAGCTGTACAGGAAATCTTCCTCGGTGGATCAGGTACTGGTGCCACCTCAGGTATTGGTTCCATCCTGTGACACATAGGTGTACAGCAAAACAAGAGACATGCAACAAGAAGATACAAAACCATTCTATTGCTACTTCTTAATACAGTTATTTAAAGTATAGGATACAGTTAGTCCAGATATAGATTATAATCATTTTAAGCGTGAGTTAGATATTAGATTAAATTGCTTGGGTACAATATGCCATTATTATAGGCCATTTTAGTATACATGTGATTAATAAGGAAACAGTCATTGGTTTCTCATGCAGTGCAGTGTCACTGTTCATTCATCTGCATGTAGACAGATTCTCCTTCGACGTCCTCATCTGTCATCATCGGACCGTTATGTTCCACAACGACTATGTATTGTCCCACCATCTTCTGAATGCTTGCTTTAGCCAGGGGAATGACGCAGCATGACAATATGAGCAGAGTTCCCAGTACTATCAGAACGATAGTTCCTAACTTTATAAGTAGCCCATACCAATTTGAAGGATTAAGCCAGTCAAACCAAGAAGTCCATGCATTATTCCTTTGCACATCTTGAGTGATCCTAACATGCTCATCTCTCATTCTCTGCATGGATCTTAAAATCTTAGATATATTGCCGTCTGGACCGGTATGTCGTGGTATATAGGTGCAGCACTCTTCTCCAATTAAGGCGCACACCCCTCGCTGAGGTGCCAACATTGTGTCCAGGACGAATCTATTCTGCGTATTCATTAATGTATTTTTATCCAATTGTTCCTGTACCAGTCTCATAACTCCAAAGGTATGATTCCAAAATCTTTGCTGATTGTAATAGAGTAAGTTAATCCATCTTGCATTTTTCGAAATTTGAACCCAAGGCATGAAGACTGTCGTAAAGATTCCTCCTACCCTGTTTATAACCTCATGTTCCGTTGGTACCCCAATTGGAATACCATCCCAAGTCACTGATAGTCCTCCCTCTCTATCAAACTCTTCCCACACTGGTAGTTCTTCTAGGCCAATCTTTTTCACAACTTTTTCATCTCACTTGTTTCGTTTCTTGTCTTTACCATGTAATCCTATGACCAGTAGGTCTCCTTCCAATAACACTGGAGCACAGCATCCACCCCAGTTGTTTGGCAACGTTTATCTAACTGTTGTTCCACCACAGTACCAGAATATATCTGCTAACGGGGCTGTACCAGGACTCAAATCAGGTTGTCGTACCTTTACTGTCTCACTACATGACACATTGTCCATTTCGTCATCACAAAGCTGTCGCATTTCTATGAAGAATCCTGCTGCTGGCTGTGTTTCGTTGCAACTCGGTGACAGATCTCCTATCTCCATACTTCCATTTGAGCATATGCATAGCGGGTAGGTCTGCCTGCTGGGTGTTATTTCTCGTTGGACAGCGTCTAGCGTTTCTACAGGATGATATGTGCACTTACTGGTATTTTGCATCCATTCTGGACCATAATGTAATGCAGCTGAGTGTAGTAGGCAGCTGATGGGACACAATTGTGAGGCACTATATGCTGGATAATTTATGCACTCTTCCATACCTTGCGTCGCTATTACATGTTGAGGTTTATTACTTCTATCGTGGCACACAATGCAGTCTTTTTCCATTAGAGTCTCTGCTGTGAATCTCAACCACTGAAAAAACAGGTCGTTCTTCCATGTCATGTCAACTTCTGTCTGATTTTTGGGTGACTCTTTTGTCAATTGTGGAATTATCATTACATATGCAATTGATTCCTCATCTGATATTCTGGGTTGGTTGGGTGTCTTTGCATAACTTCCCTGCCAATCTGGTAGTAATAAACATGTCCCTCGGATTTTACCTGTTGATGATGTATTGAATGCACACCAGTTATTGGATGTTGGGCTTGCTTCAATCGTTTCATATGACCTGGTCATCCTGTCCCATCCACGTTCCCCCTTCATTTTTACAAGGATGAGTACTTGTTTTCCCGAGGCTCGTGTTCTGTCTACTTTTATCTGAAAAGTTCCTGACCATTCTCCTGTTCTATCCCCCATAGATAATCTGGCTGTCCTTCTTGCTCTAGTTACTGTTGTTAGTGCACAACGTATTTGCCTCTCCTCAAGGGTCCATTCTAATTTATTTTTCTTGTTCCCAATAGCTCTGCTGTCAATCAAATCGATCATCAGAAGCATTATTAAGATAAGTACAGGTCTTCTTAAGCTTCTTAAGGGGTAGTAAATAAGTGGTTTCTCCATTTGGATCACAGCAGCGGCACGTGGGATTATGTCCAAATAGTCTACGCAATATATTTCTTGGGGTATTTTTAGTAGGGTGTGTATTGTCAACTGTGGTTACTCCAAGTATCCTAGTTACTATCTGATCCAGTGTCTCCTTCTAACTGTCTTCGTGCTGCCTCGAGTCTGGTTCGTTTGTGTTCTCTTTGTCTGACTTGGGCTCTCGTTCTGTGAGATGGTCCCGCGTGTTACGCTTCTGTCTAGCTCAGCTTCCCAATCTTGGAGATCTTCTTGGGGCCACTCCGGCCAATATCCCTGTTCTCCTTCTGACTCTTCTGTCCACGGCAGTCCTTCAGTGCGTTCGTACGGGTCTGGAGCTTGTCGTCTGCGCCCTTCGTCGTCCTCCCTGGATTCTGGTTGACGGTTTGAAGGTCCCGCTTGTGGAGATTCTTCAGTGTCCTCCTGTGGTATTCTATCCCTTACCTGGTCAGGATTTGGCGCCTTGCAACAATGATTTAGGTGGTACCATACGTCTTTTCCTTTAACTTTCACAGCAGTTGGAGTTGCCAATACCACCTTGTATGGTCCTTCTCTTCTGGCTTGATTCCACCTTCTTCTGAACACTCGGAGAAATACCCAATCACCAGGCCGTACCGTTCTCTCGTCTGCTTCTTCTGCGTCTTCTGCGTCGTTAGCTGCTCTCTGCCTTGTACTGTCACTGAATGTGGCTCCCTTTACCTGTTGGAAAATAACTTTGTGTATTTCAGATAAGTGTTTTCCATAATGATCAAGCTCACTCTGGAGTTGCGCAAGTGTAGGGCCTTTATAGGGCCCCCGAACAAATGACGTGAGCATAGGTCTGCCTGTAAGCATCTCATGCGGTGTTAGATGCGTGTTTCTGTTAGTTTGCGATCTCATGCACATTAGAGCTAATGGCAGGGCTTGGAACCAATTCATACTTGTATCTGCACATATTTTGGCCAATTTCATTTTTAAAATCCCATTTGCCCTTTCCACCATCCCCTGAGATTGGGGGTGGTAAACACATCCAAATCTATGCTTAATATTTAACCATTGTGTTACTCTCTGTACTATTTTGTTCGCAAAGTGCCTACCATTGTCTGAACTGATTGTGTCCGGAATCCCAAACCTGGGTATTACTTCCCTACACAGAAACTTTGCCACTGCTGTTGCATCTTCCTTAGCTGTTGCTACGGCTTCTACCCATCTGCTGAATCTATCTACTACTACCAAGATGTATCATTTCCCTTGTATTCGGGGTTCTCCCATGTCTACATAATCAAACATTATATGCCTGAATGGCCCATCTGGTTCTGGTATGTGTCCTATTGGTGACGTGAAATGCTTCCTATTGTTAAATCTAGCACAAATGTCACAAAACTGTGATAGCGTTCGATTAACCATTGGACCTAAATATGGCGACCACCATGCCTTTTGGATTCTCCTTATTACTTCCCCTCTTGCTACATGATCATTACCATGAGCTTGTCTTATCAAGGTTATGAGGAAACTTTGTGGAGCTACAAAACGGCCGTCTGCACTCCGCCATACATTAGTGTTGCCATCTTTTCTTGCTCCTCTTGCGAGCCATTTACAAATCTCTCCTCCTGATGCCGTGGCCTGCATCTCTGCTAGTGAGGAAAGATCTGGTGCAGGAGGTGCATAGTCTTCAGGTATAAGTAACAACCTGTCCTCCGACTCCGGACTGGAGCCTGGTTCTTCATCAGGATCAATGCTTGACTCAGATGAACTAAGTTCATTGTCTGCTTGTGGACTAGGTTCTGTTTGTGTCGTTGATTCTGGCATCATGTTTGCTTCATTTACTGCTGCTTTCTTTGCTGCTTCATCTGCTGATTCATTTCCATCACTAACAAAGGTACCATCCTTCCTGTGTGCTGCACATTTAACTATAGCTAGTCTAGATGGTAGTTTAATTGAGCTTAACTAACTGGGCTCAGCTAACTGGGCCGAACAGGGTTGTGGCACATGTTCTGCCCGCATAATTTTAAAACTTCCTCCTTCTAAGGTCGGAGTTACTACAGCATAGCCTGCTTTGTTACTGTCTCCATCCCTGAAACATGATCCATCTACAAAAAATATACAGTCTGGGTGAGACAGAGGTTGATTTTCTAAATCTTGGCGCATTTTTAGATGTTCTGCTGACACCAGGTGGCAATCATGAGGATCTCCCTCAGCTGGCGTCATCATACGATCTGCTGGATTTACTGTCTGGCACCTTTGTATATACTGTCTGGCACCTTTGTATCATATCCTGTTCTTCTAGCATTCGTAATAACGAATGATGGACTGGTGAGGAGTGCGTGTAGTGCATGAGTGGTATATAGCACTACTGGATGTCCCATAGTAATGGATGCTGCTTTTTGATAAGCAAATGCAGCTGCTGCCACCCCTCTGTAGCAGGGAGGCATGCCTTTTTCTATATTATCCAGTGCTGTACTGTAATATGCAATCGGCTGTTTGCTAGGACCCTGCTGTTGAGTTAGAACTCCTGTGGCAAAACCGCCATGCTCTGAGACATAAAGATGGAAAGGTTTATTGTATTCTGGACTGGCTAATGCTGGTGCGGTACAAAGCTCTCTCTTTAACTGTTCAAAGGCCTCCAGGGCCTCAGGTGTCCATTCTATATATGGGTGGCTTCCTGTTGATGACGTAGCTTCCTGTTTTTCGTATTGTTCCCGCGAAAGTTCCTCGTCTGTTTGGAACAGCGTTTTAGATTATATTTTGTTTAGTTTTTTATAATTATATATTTTTCCCGTTTTTACGCTTTAATACTACTGGACTTTATCCGATTTTTGCGCTTTTTGGGAGAACACGCGTATCATCTGACCAACAACAAGCGAATCCATCACCAAATAATCACAACTCCGGCACAAAGGTACGTTATCATGTCTACCATTCAGCTCGCTCAGTGTGTGGAGTGCAGGATGTTTAGACATTCTTCCTCCGTCATTAGTGATAATTTTATTTGTGATAGGTGTGTGTTAGTTAGCACCCTGACGGAGAAGATAGTAGCATTAGAGGAGCGCATCCAGACTTTAGAGAGGGTTAGAGAGCGCGAGAGCAGCGTTAATCTTGTAGTGGAAAGTCTGGGTGCCGCAGGCGGAGATAATCAGCCCCCGACTCCGGCAGTAGAGCCCTCACAGCGGGGCGAGTGGGTGACGACTCGGCGGCATACTCGTTCAGCCAAAGCTAACGCTAAGGCTAGCCCACCGGAGCACACCTCTTCCGCGCTTCACATGTCCAACAGGTTCGCTCTCCTCAGTGATGCACCCGCTGAGAAACCTGAAAGAGCTCTGGTTATAGGAGACTCTATACTGAGACATGTGAAATTAGCCAGGCCTTTAGGGGCGCCAGCGGCAGTGGTCAGGTGTATCCCGGGAGCCAGAGCACCGGACATAGCAGGTAATCTTAGGGCTCTAGGTCAGCATAGGTTCTCTAAGATAGTGGTACATGCTGGAGCTAATGATATACGCCTTCGTCAGTCAGAGGTTAGCAAGAGTAACTTTACAGAGGTGTTTAAAATAGCAAAGGCGATGTCCGATGAAGTAGTTTGCTCTGGTCCCATCCCAATGAGACGTGGCGACATAGCTTACAGCAGGATATGGTCGCTGAACCGCTGGATGTCCAGGTGGTGCTCTGAAAACAACGTGGGCTTCATAGACAATTGGAGGACCTTTGAGGGCAAAACTGGCCTGTTAGGGCGGGACGGTGTCCATCCCACTCGGGAAGGTGCTGCTCTCATTTCTTGCAGTATAGCACATAGTCTCAGAAGAGGCCTAGTTAATCGGTGACAATCCAGAGCCCAGGCCAGGGAGCAGACAGACAGGCTAAACCAACCGTCTGCTAGCTGCAGAGAGTCGTCACTCAGGGTTCATCATATTGAGACTGTGTCTGTTCCCCGAGCTAAACATAAATTTAGAAAGACTCAAAAAGTCTGTTTTAGTAATTTAATTAACATAGATACCACAAACTCAGAATACACTGAATGCGCAGCCGGCAACTCTGATCTGAAGCTAGGACTGTTAAATATTAGATCTCTCGCATCTAAAGCAGTTATTGTTAATGAAATTATCACAGATCAGGAGTTTGATATATTATGTTTAACTGAAACCTGGATTAAACAGGACGAGTATGTAGCTCTAAATGCAGCTAGTCCTCCTGGATACAGCTACATACACCAGCCTCGGCTAACTGGTAGAGGAGGAGGAGTCGCAGTTATTTATAACGATAATCTGTCTCTCGTACAAAAACACAGTTTTAAATCTAATGCATTTGAAGTTCTCTATAGTAACATAAAGTCAGCTCAGTCGATCCCGCTAATCATCATTTACAGACCCCCAGGGCCGTACTCGGAGTTTCTCTGCGAATTTGCAGATTTCCTCTCAAACCTTGTTGTTTCTGTAGACAAAGCGTTAATTGCTGGAGACTTTAATATTCATTTTGAGAATCCAGAAGACCCTCTGAGAACAGCATTTATGTCCTTACTGGACTCAGTAGGAGTAAATCAGTGTGTAGTAGGACCCACTCATAAAGCAGGTCACACTTTAGATTTAATATTATCCTTCGGATTAAGTATAGGAAATATAACCACAATTCCACAGTCTGAAGTTATCTCAGATCACTACCTTGTCTCGATTAAAGCGTGTTATAGTAATAATGTATGCAGCACAGCACCGCGCTTCCACCTTAAACGTACATTTACATCAAATACCGCACAGAGCTTTATCAATAATCTTCCAGAATTATCAACTTTGATTGGATCGCCATCTGACTTCACAGAACTCGAACAGGCGAATGAATATCTAGAGTCAGCACTTCGTTACAGCTTAGATAATGTAGCTCCAGTTAAAAGGAAAATGATTAGAGATAAGAAACTCGCTCCTTGGTATAATGACCACACACGTGCTTTAAAACAAACCACTCGAAAATTCGAACGTAAATGGCGCCAAACTAAATTGATAGTATTCAAAATAGCTTGGAAGGAGAGCATCCTGAACTATAAAAAAGCTCTCAGTGATGCTAGATCAACGTATCTCTCCACTCTTATAGAAAATAACAAAAACAACCCGAGATTTTTATTTAATACCGTAGCTAACTTAACTAAAAACAAGACCACTGCAGAAATCTCCACAACAACATCATGCAGTAGTGAGGATTTCATGAACTTTTTCAATAATAAAATCATAAATATTAGGCAAAAAATTCAGGCTTTGAAAACAGACAATTTAAATAATTCAGATGATCTAACCACATCACATCAGAACTTAGAACACTTTACTCCCCTTGAAGCGAGGGAACTAATTTCACTCATCTCTTCTTCAAAATCGTCAACCTGTATATTAGATCCTATACCGACACATTTTCTCAAACAGATAGTACCAGCAATAATAGAACCCCTGTTGAAAGTAATTAACTGTTCACTCAGTAGTGGGTATGTCCCCAAATCCTTTAAATTAGCCGTTATTAAACCGCTAATCAAGAAACCTGACCTTGACCCCTGTCTGCTTTCTAATTACAGGCCGATATCAAACCTTCCCTTTATCTCCAAGATTTTGGAAAAGGTAGTATCACAGCAGCTATGTTCACATCTACACAGAAATAGCATAAATGAACTGTATCAGTCAGGATTTAGGCCTCATCACAGCACAGAGACAGCACTTGTTAAAGTAGTAAACGACCTCCTATGGGCCTCTGATCAGGGTTGCGTCACTATACTTGTGTTACTGGACCTCAGTGCAGCTTTTGACACCATTGATCATAGTATTCTCCTTCACAGATTAGAAAAGGTAGTAGGAATTAAGGGAACTGCCCTCTTGTGGCTCAGATCCTATTTGACTGATCGTTATCAGTTTGTAGATTTAGATGGGGACCATTCCTCATGTTCTCAAGTGGAGTTTGGTGTTCCACAGGGCTCAGTTTTAGGCCCACTGCTTTTTTCCCTTTACATGCTTCCTCTGGGCAACATAATTCGTAAACATGGTATTAGTTTTCATTGTTATGCTGATGACACACAATTATATGTCTCAGCAAAACCAGATGAGAAAAACCAGTTTGCTAAAATCGAGCAGTGTGTGCAGGATATACGAGATTGGATGTTAATTAATTTTCTTCTGCTTAATCCTGATAAGACAGAAGTTCTGGTCATAGGACCACAAGTAGCTAGAAGTAAGCTTTCTGATCACACTGTAACTTTAGATGGCCTTTCTGTTCCATCAAGTGCAACAGTAAAAGACCTCGGTGTGATTATAGATTCCAGCCTTTCGTTTGAAGCTCATGTAGATAATATCACCAGGATAGCTTTCTTTCACCTTAGAAATATTGCCAAGATAAGAAACATATTGTCACTAAATGATGCAGAAAAACTAGTTCATGCTTTTATCACGTCTAGGTTGGACTATTGTAACGCCTTACTGTCTGGTTGTTCAATTAGGTGTATAAACAAGCTTCAGTTAGTACAGAATGCAGCAGCGAGAGTCCTCACTAGAACCAGAAGATACGAGCACATCACCCCTATCTTATCTACACTGCATTGGCTCCCTGTGAAATTTCGCATCGATTTTAAGATACTACTTCTGACATTTAAAGCACTAAATGGTCTCGCGCCACAGTATTTGAGTGAACTGTTAGTGTCTTACGATCCGCCACGCCTACTTCGATCAAAGAATGCAGGCTGCCTGTCAGTACCACGTATTATTAAAACTACAGCAGGGGGCAGAGCTTTTTCTTACAAAGCCCCAAAGTTATGGAATAGTCTTCCTATTAATGTTCGGGACTCAGACACAGTCTCAGTGTTTAAGTCTAGGCTAAAAACCTATTTATTTAGCCAAGCATTTTTGTAAATAGATTAACCTTAGGTAAAGGAGCAGATCTGGGGGACTCATAGACGTAGAGTATTCTGGTGAACTGGTATGTTTAGATGCTGTCCTCCCCACTCTCATTGTTCACTCAGGTTTGTTGACGGTGAGGTGATTGGTTGCTTTACATCTCAGGGAGCCCTCATGTTTGTGTTTCCTTCTGGCTCTCCCTTTTAGTTATGCTGTTATAGTTAGTCCTGCCGGAGTCTCTGCTTGCACTTTGCACTAAATATACATTCACCTATACATGCTGACTGTGACCATACCTAACTGCCATCTCTCCTTATTTTCTGTTCTCTCCTTTTCTGCTCTCTTCTCTCTCTCCCTCCCCCTCTTCTTTCCCTCTCTCTGTTTCTCTGTCGAGCTATACATGTTTCGCTCCTGAGTTGCCAGTGATCCAGACCCCTCTGCCCTCTGGAGCCGTCTAACCCATCCTGGAGTCCTGCTACTGGTTGGAGATCTCGTCGCATGGATGCCCCGTGTGGTCTGCCTGGATTCGTATGGTGGCTGGGGATGGTTTCCATGAAGACTCTCCTGTCATCGAGTGATGCTCTGGGGACCTGTGACTTCAGTTGTTCGATAACTCAGGACCGGAATCCCCTACAGTCTACCTGAGCCTCCGGGAACAAACTGGACTCCTTTTAATTTTAAAACATCTCTTGTTATACTGAACTTCCAGTCTTACACATTATTATGCTGAGCAATTCCTGCTATCCGTTATCACCCAGATGAGGATGGGTTCCCTGTTGAGTCTGGTTCCTCTCAAGGTTTCTTCCTATTACCATCTCAGGGAGTTTTTCCTTGCCACCGTCGCCCTCGGCTTGCTCATCGGG
Source organism: Clarias fuscus (assembly GCA_030347435.1). Taxonomy (NCBI): domain Eukaryota; kingdom Metazoa; phylum Chordata; class Actinopteri; order Siluriformes; family Clariidae; genus Clarias; species Clarias fuscus. The sequence continues at coordinate 13,655,973 of CM059218.1, forward strand.
GACAATCTTGTCATTTTGATTCATATACATTGCATAAAACTTACTTCTTTTTATTGTGTAAAGCTGCTTTGCGACAATGTCAATTGTTAAAAGCGCTATATAAATAAAATTGACTTGACTTGACTTGACTAATACTGCACTACTCTTCAGTTGTCCAGCTGTCTTGATCAATACTCGTAGAGGTGCCGTTTTCATTGCAAAATCGCAAATCCAGTCTCTGCTGAATCCAACCATACCTAGGAAGGACAGAATTTCTTTTACAGTCCGTGGTTTAGGGGCTTTCAGTATCGCTTCAATGTGCTCTGGAGAGATGTGCCTAGATGTTCCCTTCAGTACTCGACCTAGATACTCTACCTCTTGCCTACAAAACTGTAGTTTCTCTTTACTGACTTTATGTCCATTTTCAGCTAGTACGGTCAGGACTCTTAATGAATCTGCCTCGCATTGTTCTCTGGTTGTCCACTACAAATGGACTACAAAAAAAGGTCATCGCAGTAACGAAGTAAAGTGCTTTTGATGTTTACTGCCGCCAGGTCTTGAGTTAGTACTCGATTAAATATTGATGGACTTTCGCAGTAACCTTGCGGAAGACGATTGTAGGTCAATTGTTGTCCTTCGTAGGTGAAGTCAAACAGGTGTTGTGATACTGGATGTAGCGGAATGCTAAAAAATGCTGAACATAAGTCTCTGACCGTGTCCTCTGGTATATTGGACAGTAGGGTGTGAGGATCAGGTACCACGGGTAATTCTGCTTCTACAATTTGATTTATGGCTCGTAAGTCATGCACGAGTCTCCATTTGTCTGAGTTGGGCTTCCTGACAGGAAATATGGGGGTGTTGTTGGGTTTTAACACTCCAGCCTTTAACAGTCCGTCTATAGTCGGTTTTATCCCTGCTATGGCTTGAGGTGTCAAAGTATATTGTCTTTGATAAGGCAATTTTGCATTTGGTCTTATTTTTATTAGGGCTTGTCCTCCGGACTTAACTAATCCTACATCTGTGGGATGCTTTGTCCATAGTTTTTCTGGGATAGTCTTTAGCCGCTCTTCCTCTAATGCTAATTCTCTCTCATCTACCTGTCCTACCACTTCAACTGGCATTTGTGTGTGTGATGACAACGGAATGTTACACATCCCCCTCTGAGGGTGTGTTGTCAACAGAGTGTTCCCATCTATCTCTGTGTGTGTAGCCCTCATTCTATCTATTCCTGAAAATATTATTTTCAAAAATCTTCGATCTGGTGATATATGTACAGATGGGTTAGGGGTTTGTTCCCACTCAGTTACTTCTGCTGCTTGCTTAACCATTAGTTAGACTGTGCGTTTTCCCCCACCAATAAAGAGATGTGGGGTGCTGTGTTTGGTACTTGATGCCAATGTTCCATCTGTTCAGTTAGGTGTACAGTGATGGCTGCTCTGGGGGCACCAACAATTATGTCGCCTAGTGTCACATCCGTGACAGTGTTCTCCATTACATCTGACCATAATTGTGCATATTCTTCATCCTGACTTTCTTGATTGTAGTACATGGTACAATGCAAAGGTAAGGTTACTCTTTTGCACTCCAGATTTCACAGTAAACACGCCCATTGAAGCCATATATATATTCATTTACCGTCCGCCACCACTAGATGCCGCTTTGTTCTCAAGAAGACGTTAACAGAAGTGAGCAACTTACTGTAGCTGCTGAGTAGTAATCACGTGATTTTAACCCTCGTCACCCCCGCCGGAGTGACGCTAGCAAACTGCAGTATGGAGATGAATATGAAGACAAAGACGACAGTTTAATTGACTTTTTATTCAGGGTAAGTGGTGACATTTCTAAATAAAATTTCGGTTAATTTACAATTTAGTTCCCAGTTTATTTAATGCATTTTTATTGGCCATTTTGCATTGCCAGCAACGGTCAGATGTGAATTTAGGTAACTTAATAATCTGTTTACCAAGTCTGGAGTTACAGCTTACCGCTTCAATACTTGGCTAAGTTATAGGGTTAAGTTATAGGGTCTCAAGTTTGGCTTGAGAGTTGCACTAATGGTCATATACGAGTGTTATATCGCTTAACTTGAAACCGCATTAAGTAAATTCCCGTTAATTTAATACAGACAGACAGTGGCTAAGTTCACCGGTTTATTTACATTCAGCACAGGCAGTTTATTTACATTCCAGGATTCCTAATTTTACACACTCTTTTGGTATATATGCTTATTAATGTCTATTATTTTTCCATACAAAATAGATATTCTGTCAAGTTTATTTATTTTTCTCTTTAATAAAGTATCTTGTTTTCTCTTGGGTGATGGTTGGCCTTTTGGAGCTACTGGAGGAGCATGAACAACCTGGAGTCCTTGAGGGCCTGGCTGACTGTGCACCAGTTTTAGGATGATGTTTGGTCAGGTCTACATGTTAGGGGAAACAAAGACTTACACTGTTCCATCTCTGATAGTTTTTAAAAATGGATACTAATATATATATATATATATATATATATATATATATATATATATATATAACAGATAGAGACTGATAAGCAGCTGGTGTTATCCATGTACTGTATTTTACTGACCTTTAAGCAAAATACAAGTTGTATTCACCTGTGTTATACAGTACAAATTACTGTTTTAACTTTGTCTAGATTTGAAAGAATAAAGTTTTATATATATATATATATATATATATATATATATATATATATATATATATACTGTACATCATGTTTGTGCATTTTAATTGTTGGGGTATTGTTAGGCCATTTTTATTTAAAAAAAAAAACATTTACTTGAACCAACTACAGTACATCAATGGGCTAAAACAGGAGACAACTTTGTTTTAAATAGTCAAAGAGTTGGGCAAATAATAAAATTAATAATAATAATAAAATATATATTATTATATATTATATTTTTTTGTAATAGAAACAAACAAAAACAACCATTAAACACTTGATCATACAGTATGTATCTATTCTATTTTGTAGTTATTGTGACCCATATTTATTTTTCCTCAGTATAAATAAATGCTTTGGGTTGTAAGAACTACATCAAAAGAACAAAGGCAGAAGGTGAGAAACCCCAACAGAGAATGTACCGGTGCTAATTGCTTTGTGTGTTTTTTTTTTGGGGGGGGGGGGGGGGGGGGGGCGATCATTCAACTCACCGACGCGCAAATGTGTTTGTGTTAAAGCCAACTGATAAATCCAGGAACACACACAGAAATACCTCGCCATCCACAAACACACTCACCTGTGGCACTTTAACTGTTGTCTTGTACTGTAAATACAGTAGTTGATTAAACCTATGAGCGCAACTGTTTAGAAGCAGTCCTAAACACAAGCGTGTGTGTGCTTTAGGTTCCTATGGGTGCATTCTTAAATTCAATCTAAATACACGCTATGTTGGAAAAACCATGTTTGAGAAACGACACATTCTGTACCTGTTAAGAAATTCCCTCGGAGAGCTCTACAGCCTGGAGATTATCATTATTATTATTATTATTTCTCTAATTGTCTTTTAATTCTTTAAAGCTGCTTTGCGATAGTAATTATTGTAAAAAGCTCATTACAGTATACATAAAACTGAATTGAATGTTACAGTTAATCACGAAAAAACGGTTACTGAGTTCTGATTAAACAAGAAGCATTCCATGATCCAAATAATATGGCATAATTCCCTCAGAATAACCCTATTTAAAAGAGGAAGACAAACTACTGTATTTTATGATACCTGGCCAATGTCTGTATATAAAAGGTAAGCATAAAGGTAATATACTGTTTTAAAAGTGTTAAAAGTGAAAAAAGAATTCCTTTGTGCGTGATACTTAAAAAATTTAATACACTTATTTGTGAATATTTATACCATATATATTTTTATATTTTATAAATTTTTACCATAACAATGAGAAATGTTTGGGGGGAAGTGGATTGATTTACCACTCCGACTTTCTGCTTTTATTAGGAAAGTGGTGTTTTATTACTAAACAAATCTGGGAAACTGTAACAGTGTAGTGCGAAAAAATAAACAAAAAAGAAGTATTTGATGCATTGCAGTACTGTTTATTAACAAGTGCCCTAACAAACACAGATACAGTGTGGAGTACAAACGAAGAGAATGTGCGCTAGTGGGGATAGGAAGATTGTTCATTTTCCACTGTGCCCCCCATTGTTTTTTACTATCATGTCCAGTACGTTATGAAGTCCGGCAATAAATGTACTGCAGAAGTCTGGGGTAACTTTTGTCTCCCAAAATACTTCTATGGCACGAATAAGCTCTTGTTTTGTGCCTGGCTTTGCCTCCTTTCGGATAAAGTCTTTCATGGATGAAAAGTCTTAAATCTTAAATCTTAAATCTTAAGACTTAAAAAGTCTTAAGTCTTAAATGATAAAGTCTTTTTCAGTTGATTCCCTCTGACGCAATGCAGGATGCAGCAGCAGTGTGCTTCGGATCGTTATCCTGGAAGAAGCGATGATGCGGTCCAAAATACTTTCTTATATATGGTCCTGCAGCTTCCTTGATGATGGAATTTTCAAAGAATTGTTGCACATATTATTCAGAAATTTAAGATCCATGGGACTGTAGCCAACCTCCCTGGACGTGGCCGCAGGAAGAAAACTGATGACAAATCAAAGAGACAGATAATCCGAATGGTAACAAAAGAGCCCAGAAAGACTTCTAAAGAGATCCAAGGTGAACTTCATGCTCAAGGAACATCAGTGTCAGATCGCACCATCCATCGTTGTTTGAGCCAAAGTGGACTACATGGGAGACGACCAAGGAGGACACCATTGCTGAAAACAAATCATAAAAAAGCCAGACTGGAATATGCCAAACTACATGTTGACAAGCCACAAAGCTTCTGGGAGAATGTGTTATGGACAGATGAGACAAAAATGGAACTTTTTGCCGAGGTACATCAGCTCTATGTTCACAAACGGAAAAATGAAGCATATCAAGAAAAGAACACTGTCCCTACTGTGAAACAGTAGGGTGTCTTGAATCTGTGCAGGGTACAATTAAATCTCAAGACTATCAAGGGATTCTAGAGAGAAATGTGCTGGCCAGTGTCAGAAAGCTGGGTCTCAGTTGTTGGTCATGGGTCTTGCAACAGGACAATAACCCAAAGCACACAGCTAAAAACACCCAAGAATGGCTAAGAGGAAAACATTGGACTATTCTAAAGTGGCCTTCTATGAGCCCTGACCTCAATCTTATTGAGCATCTTTGGAAGGAGCTGAAACATGCTGTCTGGAAAAGGTGCCCCTCAAACCGGAAACAACTGGAGCAGCTTGCTCATGAGGAGTGGGCCAAAATACCTGCAGAGAGGTGCAGAAGTCTCATTGACAGTTACAGGAATCGTTTGATTGCAGTGATTGCCTCAAAAGGTTGTGCAACAAACTATTAAATTAGGGGTACCATCATTTTTGTCCAGGCCTGTTCCATGAGTTTATTTTTTTAAATAATTAGGTTGAAGCATGGTTGAAAAGCAATGTCTGATTTTCATTGTTTAACATTCATAGAATTCATATTTATTATGACTTTGTCAGATTAAAGTTATTTCTGTGACCATTTTGAGTTTTTCTTTCATTGACCAAAGGGTACCAACAATTTTGGCCACGTGTGTAGGTAATTGTGGTTCACGAATCTGTGCTTTAATGAACTTGCCCCACTTATGGATTACTTTACTTACATCCCTTTCTAGCTGTCCTATCCAAAACACATTTGCTTGTGGCTCAGTCATTACCATTAGATTTTTTATACCATTCATGTCAACATACACCCCTTCTGGAGAACACCATATTTGCAATCCTAATTTACACAATGCATCTCTGCCCAACAAATTAACCAGTGTCTGACTTGAAACTAATACAGGTATAGTCACACTTTTATTGCTAGTTAGTAGACGGACTGGAGAAGTCATAGGAATTAACTGCTATCATCCCGATAATCCTACTGCCTTTGCAAATTTTCCAGGCATGCGGAGATGACTTAAATTTAGGCATGACTTAAATGTACCAACTCCTCCTGTATCTACTAACAAGGGTTCCTGTTCAGCATTAGTTGTTAAAATAGGTAACTGAATCTCCCATGTTTTGGACCCCCCCATGGGTTTACTGGGCCTTGAGCTTTATCTCGAGGAGACTGCTGCCACCCCCCTCCCATCGCACCCCTCGGGAGCTGGGGTCATGGATGCGTGGGGCATCTTGATCGGTTATGTCCAGCCAGTCCACACCCCCAGCATACTCCTGGTGGAAAGTTAGCATAAGTGTCTCTTTGTCCCCTTTTGCACTGATTAGTTCTACGCTCTTTCTGAGGGTAAACATTGATGGCTGGCGCAGGCATCTGGTGTGAGTTTGGGGGTAGTGCTGCTGGTGCGGTCATCGCTGTGACTGCAGCTGGCTGTATCATGGGTGAAGGATTGCCTGGGGCGCCCCCAGATATTTGATCTGCTGTAATTAGGGTCTCTTGGACCTTTTTGTTGTTTTTCTTAGTCAGTTCTTCAAGCTGTAACTGAGCTAGTTTCTGTTGTAGCTCTTTCTCTTGAGCTTTCAACTTCTGCTCATTTTTCCTGTACTGTTCAACAGCATGTGAGATGTGATCACAGAACTCTTTGTGTGATCTTGAGTTTAAACCACCCACATCTCCAACTGATCACCCTTTAATGCCTTTGGGTCAATTCTAGCTGGATACTCTGCACACAAGGCCTGCCACACAGCAGGGCAGTAAGCATCAAAGACAGTTCCATCCATATGGTATGGTATCTACAGCCTTGTTCAAATCAAAAGCACGGAGGACGTTCTCCATCTTTCCTCCCCCCGAAGTCTTTGCCAGAAGCGTTTCATATCTCCAACCGACAACAGATTGCCTGAGGTCTCCTCTTCCAAGACCTTAATCCATTTCCCTGCACCCTCGTGAATGTTAGGGAGGCGGTTGACAAGTCCCTAGAGATCTTGAGTTGCCCATGGTACATATTGTCCCCATGCACCTTTGATTAAAATTGGGAATAGTGGAGCTTGGTTCCTAAGTCTCCCAGTGTTCCTTCCATGTTTCCAACTACCAATGTTAAATGACAACTCCTCCTCACCCCCATCCTCTCTATTGTACAATGGCCTATGTCCAGTCCTTAATCTGACTTCTTGACTGTCCTGGTGTTTTTGTGCTCCTGTCTATCTTCTCTCCACTTACATGCACCCCTTCTTCTCCCTCTATCTTATCTTCCTTCCCATACAACTTTTTCACTCTCTGTAGATCTGCCCTTACTTCCTTATAACAATCTAACGGTGTGCTTTCCTTTCTCCCTCCATCCACCTATCCTGTCTCTTTCTAGACTTCACACACAGCTCTCTATAACCTTCATTTAAATCTACATGACCTTCCATGTTGATTTCTCCCGAAACTTCAACCATTCCCTTAAGCATTGGGAATCAACCTTCTGTCTGCACGTTTGGGGGAGGTGTAACTAACGCTTCCCCTCTGGTATTCTGTGCCTCACTTTCTAACTTTAACTTTCTCCTCACCTGCTTTTTCTTTCTTACAAACTCATCTCCTTTTTTTCTTAAACAGAGCCAGGACCTCTCTCTCCTGCTGTCTTTTCGACTCTGGACACGCTTTTTCTCTCTAGCCGCAGTCTTGTAACTTTTTACCAAAGTTTCCATTTCTCCACACAAAGCCAAATCAAATGTCCCCTCCTTTGGCCATTTTGTAATCATATCTTTAGTTCTCTTTTGCCTTTTATTTGAGATCTTAGTTATGAGATCTCCACACAATTCACTTCAACTCCACAGGAGAGGCTGCCATTATACTTTATAGCCTCTGTCACCAAAAACCAAGATATTCCTGTATTATCTTATACTTATGCACTTACTTAGTGACTAAATTTACTTACAGCAACATACAATATTATATAATCACCTAAACATCCACCTTCATTAACAAGATTTAGCTATGATTGCCACTCTATAATATACAATATTTCACTACTTTTCTATTAGTACTTGCCAAAAAGCACAGTATTTTTATACACAGTGTATGTTATCATGCAAGAACCGATTAATGCCTCAGTATTAATATTGGATTCAAACACATCACTCTCACTTGTCCCTTTTATTTTATTTATTCATTTATTTATTTACCTAGAAGGGCTCATACACACTTGTCCCATTATTTTATTTTATTGATTTATTTATTTATGTATTTCCCTAGAAGGGCTCATGCACACACGCCTCTGGTCTGGCAGCAGCCGGCCCCCCCTCTGGTGGATTGCACACGCAACTCCCTCAGGGGTTCAGGCCTGTTTACTGGACACGGAGCTTATGATATCACTCAGCCAGATTCTCTCTCTCACTCCCACTCAGACACACACACACATAGAGCTCTCATTTACTCAGACAATATCAGACAACATTAGACAGTACAACATCAATTAGACACAAACAATGCAATTGCTTACAACTTAATGGCACACAAGCGGTGCTCCTCATAAGAAAAGATTTAAATTAAAAGAATTAAATTTTCTGCTATACCTCATACAATCCATTAATCAGCAGCATACAAAAACATTGACATACAACTGTATGTTCCACATAACGAGATATTCATAAACGCTGCTACACTCATACGATACTGGTTAATCAGCAGCAATACAACTCATTGACATACATCTGTATGTTCCACATAAAGAGATATTCATAAAAAAGCCACAATGCTCATACTATAGGGTTTAGATGGCTACACAATTCTTTTGACATACCTAAGTACGTTCCTCATAAAAGGGATATATTTATATCAACTACTGCGGATCCTCACACAAGCAGTATTACTAATTAAGCGCAATTCCTTATTAACCTACTCCATTGCCATCCATCTAGGCCCTCTTGACAATGAGTACAAATTAATACAGCATCTATCTAACGGTATGCATTGCTATCTATCAAAACCCTCTTAGCAACACAGAAAGACCTTCAAATGCGCTTCCTCATACCCGTCCGTTATTACTACCATCTATGAAAGCCCTCTTGACAGCAAAACAGACCAATGCAATGCTTATTTTAGTAACTAGTAGTTAGTAAGCTGATGCATGCATTTTCCTTCTGAAAACAAAGCCCATTCCAAAATTACTTAATTTGGAGAGGTCTTTATCAGGCATCCTTACCACCATGGGTGATCCCTAGCAAACAACACAAACTAAGTATATAAGCAAAAGTTGCTTACCTGTGTAAGTGGCCACCTGTTTGTGCTCGCCTTTGCCCCTTATCCAAGCCTGCTCGCAGCGCCAAGATGTTGTGGAAATTAATTGAAGACTCAGGCTTTGATTTCAGAAGGTTACAACTTTATTGGTTGATCAACAAAGTCGGGAGGTCTGCAGAACAGACCACAACTCTTGACGGCTTCTCGTTTAAATACTGCCCCTGTTCCCGTATTGACCGCCGCCACTGGTCTAACTATTCTTTTTTATTTTTGGACATGTATATTACGAAGTGAAGACCTATGTTCAGTTGTTCCCTGCATGGTGTATCTGCATGGAGAGTTTGTGTGTGCTTGTGTGCGTCTGATAGTATTAACTAACTACCTGATTCGTGAATATGTCAACATATCTTCGTTAAAACGTAAAAATGTGTCGACATTGAGCACCATCAAACTATTTTAATCTAACTTTAGATCTTAGAACTTAGTCTAGGAAGGAAACGGTTGTTGTTATTTTACAAAATCTGAATATATTCAGTAAATTTAGTTAATTACACTCAAAGTATGTAAGGTTTTATAATATTGTAAGACATTGAAATCTAATCAGTTCAGATTCCTGTGCCCTGAGAACAGACCCCTCACTGTGCTTCCTTATGCCTTCTGTGGTAACACCTTCTATATCCTGTACCCAGATGAATATACATCCAAATGGCTCTTGTCTGCTAGAACCCTTTTGTTTAATCAGGAGAATGCAAATGTATTTCCTCTCTCCTGTCTGTCTCCGGCTCTCTCTATCACTGACATGTGAATGACTGGTTCTTTTGATGTTCAGGACGTAGCACCGTTTTAAATGTGCTCTCCTTGCTGAGAATAAACTAGAGATCTTCAGACATCATGCCTGTGTGTGTGTTTGTCTCTCCCGGTCGATCGGGCCCGGACCGGTATGGTATCAAGGTTTAACACAACAAGTTAAACTCTTCTTCTCTTAGCTTAAAACTTAGCTCGGACACACTACTTCTTCATTTAAAACTTAACAAAGTATCAACTCCAACAATGAAGTCTGATTTAATTGGTACCATTAAACATTTTATTTATATTTATTCTATTTTTTTTGCTGGCGAAATAGATTTTAGGCAGAGACATCTGCTCGGTCCCCACAAATCTGAATACAAAAATGGATAATCTTTAATAAAGTTAGCCTAAAACAATATTGTTTCCAATGCTGAAGCAAACATGATTTTGATTTTGTTTTAGTCTATTTGTTGAATACAACGCGACAGCGCGCTCCGAGGTGAACATCCGCAGAACCCCAGTTACTGTAATCACTCTTCTCACCTTTCATTCATTATAGGTGTGAACTTATCAAACCGGTTTCACTGATGGGGGAATTGGCAGAATTGAGGGATAAAAATAAATTAACAAGACCGAGCAGACATCTCTGCCTAAAATGTATTTCACCAGCAAAACATAAACATAAATAGAAACAAATAAAATGTTTAATGGTAGAAATTAAATCAGACTTCATAGTTGGAGTTGATACTTTGAGTGTAATTAACTAAATTTACTGAATATATTCAGATCTTGTAAAATAACGAAACCTGTTTCCTTCCTGGACCGTTTGTCCACATCACAATGAACTGAAGCTCAGCACGTCTACGTTCCTTGTTTTAATCTGTAATGTTTAAGTGACGTACATTTGGCATATATGCTTAAATATTCCTTTTTATTTATGGACAGGTGTAGTATGTTTGATCGCATTATTGCAAGAGGTGATGACTTTCTGGGGGAGTATTTCTGTGAAAGTACGAGCCGAGGGTTCACGCACGCCGATGAACAGCTTTATTTCATTCATAAATTCACAATCACATTCCAGCTCTGATTTCCAGCCGTGGTCAAATAATGGATGAAATAATTATTCAATGCTGGACACAAACAGCAAAAAAACATGATTATTATTTTTATAAAAAAAGGCCGAAGCAAGTGTTCAAATTTTAAAATCACGTGATTGCAACTCAAATTGTTGGCTTGTGTTAACGTGTTCTTGAGAACAAAGCGCCATCTAGTGGTGGCACCAGGTAAATGAGCTTAAATAAATAAATAGAGCTTGAATGGCCGTCTTTACTGTGAAATCTTGACACACCTTCCTGGCAGGAGAGGGAAGGGGGACTACGGGGTCCAAAAGGAAGGAAGGACGCTCCTACTGTATGTTTAGATGCTGTCTTCCCCACTCTCATTGATCACTCGGGTTTGTTGATGGTGAGGTGATTGGTTGCTTTACATCTCAGGGAGCCCTCATGTCTGTGGTTCCTTCTGGCTCTCGCTTTTAGTTATGCTGTCATAGTTATTCCTGCTGGAGTCCCTGCTTGCACTCTGAACTAAAGATACATTCACATTATACATTGTTTGATTGTGACCATACCTAACTGCCATCTCTCCTTCTCTTCTGCTCTCTCCTCTTCTCTCTGTTCTTTTCTCTCTCTCTCCCCCCTCTCTCTCTCTTTCCCTCTACCTGTCTTTCTGTTGAGCTATACATGTCGATCCTGAGCTGCCAGTGAACATACCCCCTCTGCCCCCTGGAGCTGTCTGACTCGTCCTGGTGTCCTGCTTCTGGTTGGAGATCTCATCGCATGGATGCCCTGTGTGGTCTGCCTGGGGTGTGTGTGGTGACTGGGGACGGTTCCACTTTTCCACGAAGACGGTTTTGTCCTTGGCTGATGCAGACAGCTGTTCTCTGAGGACTTGTGACTTCAGTCGCTTGATAGTTCAGGACTGGAGTTTCCTACAGTCTACCTGAGCCTCCAATAATGAACTGGACTCAATTTTAACTTAAACACATCTTCTGTTATATTGAACCTCCAATAGTATGATGCAGATCAATCCCTGCTATCTGTTTTACCCACATGAGGATTAGTTCCCCGCTGAGTCTGGTTCCTCTCAAGGTTTCTACCTGCCAAAAAACAGTGACAAAAAGTCAAAACCAGAATATACAACCAAATATCAAAACGCCAAAATCACAATCTCTTTCCTCTTTCCCGCGTCTCTCTCCGGTTTACATATGGTCGCGCTGGTTGACGATGTCACTCTCAGGGCGTAAGCAACTGTGTGGAAGGTCAGGGAGATGCCGATGTGGGGACAGTCAGAAAACCTGGAGTGGAGTCTGGAGCGGCGCGCGACCAGGACACGATACACACACGCGGGCGCAACAAAGCATTTATACAAAGCATAATATTTTTATTATTTTTGTTTTTTCATTAATTTGTTTTACTCAGTAGCGAATATGATTTAAAATTTAGCGAATTACAATACTTCAAACAAAACATACTTAAGTAAAAGTAAAATTACAGATTTTAAAAACTACTTTAAAAAGTAGAAGTACACAAACAAACTGCTCAATTACAGTAATGCGAGTAAATGTAATTCGTTACTTTAAACCTCTGGTTATCTGTAACAGATCCTGACTAGCTTGTTGACGTGCAAGAAGATAAGTAGTTAGCTCATCTTTTAATGTTTTCATAGCCTCATTAGAATTTCCCCAAAGAAAGTCATATTCCTTTTTTTTTTTTTGTCCCCTGTCTACGTTTTAATTTTTTCCAGTACAGACCATTTATCTGGTTCAGGGTTTAAGCATTATATTGTCTTTATCAATTCAGCCTCATCGTACCCATCTCCCTAAACTGATTGTAAAAAAAAACTGATTGGTCCCATGGAGAAAACAAATGCAGTGTTTTCTTGTCGAGGTTTGGAGCGAGACCTCTCATCCGGACCTTCATCGTCCGGGATTTCATCATCCTCACCATCAGTATCCTCGGGATCATCCAAAAGAGGGCTGTCAGGAGTTCATCCCGACATTCTCTTGGGAGTCTTTCCCTTTCCTGAGGAACCCCCCTCCAGCGATGGTGGGCACGCGTTTGTGGGTACGGGGGAGACAGGCACAGATGGGCAGCTCACAAACGGATTTTGGATAAGTAGTTGTGGTCTTTTACCCATTTTATAAATGTGAATTAACCCGCAACAGAAATAACCAATATCTTCAACAAACAATACACAATACTTCAACAAAGACAACAAAATAGCTCAACAAAGACAACAACAAAGAGTGGGCAACAGAGTACAGCTTCCACACTTGTGCTTCAGTTCAAGGAACCTTTCAGAATCGAGAGCGCGCTATACTGGCGTAAAAGCCACAAGACAATCCTCCCCTTACGTGGTCCCGATATCAAAAACCAAGGAAGCATGCTTGCTCTATCCTTATAGAGAAAAATAAAAATCAGCACTCACCTGATTAGTGGTATCCGGACAGAGCCCCCAAATTGTAAGGATTTCTTGTTTGTTGGTAGACCCCCTTTGGTCTACTCAGTGCTCCGCCTGTATTTTGCTGCCCCGCTTGGGCCCAGCGAACCCCTCAATGAAACACACAAGTCAGTGCTCAGTGAGATGTACAAAGTTTATTGTGGAAGACAGAAGTATATATATATGCACACACACACAAAAAGCACCAAAAAGGAGGGTGCAGGAGCGATTACTATACATCTGGTCTGGAATGATTTTTAAAAGATAACATGGAGAAGAACAGGAGCTTGGGAGTTGTTCTTAGTTATAAGCCTCCAATGGTTTCACGACCTGGACATAGATTATACTAAGGAATGTGTTTGCTGATAGTGCATCGTGTCAAGGTCAAAGAAAGAAAACACTCTGTTCTCATGCACACAGAATATCAGAACCTGATACATCTCAGGTAAGTTTATTTTTCACAAATTCGTACATGTTTAAGAGAAGTAAAATTACAGAGATGTTTTAACTATAGCAAGTAAGATTTTAGGAGTTTAAAACGGTGGCAAGGCGCATGCACCGAATTGATTCCTCTTCCTTCGGATAGTAATGCCTGTTCATGTGGCCTTAATGACGTATTTTTGACAGTGGTGTAACACACTACATTTATGGACGTAATTTTGCAATTCGTCCGTGTAACAGAGGAGTTGTAAAAACGAGTTTTGTGTCTTTAAACAGTCAGAGTCGTGTATTTCAGAATTGTACTGTAACAAACACACAAAATATCGTATCTGTAAGCTGTCATGGCCGTAGATTTTGGAATCCAACTTAGACAAAACACAGAATTACACATAAATCTTTTTTTTACGCATGATTATATTTTACACTGATTTTATTCCTGTCACGGGACGGGCGGAAGGAGGTGAATCCAAGTGCAGATGTTTAATCGCAACGTTAAATGGAAGTGAGTCAAAAGCCGAGTTAAAAGCTAGAAGAACGCCTGCGGTCGACCTGTCTCTTGTACCTTCTGCCGACCTGTAACAGTGTCCTCCTTGCTTGCAGCCATGTCCTTCTGCAGTGTAGAATAAAAGCTTGGGGTGACGGAACACAGACCTCCTCCTTCTGAGATGGAAACAAGGGCGATTGATATCCCAGGCAGCACTGGAATGGGGACAAACCAGTAGATGATGATACCTGGGAGTTGTGGGCATGCTCTACCCAGAGAAAGAACTTCCTCCATGAGGTAGCTTCCCGGGAAGTCATGGACCTCAAGACGACCTCGAGGGATTGGTTCTTCCTCTCGGTCTGACCATTTGACTGAGGGTGGAACCGTGAAGACAGGCTCAGAGTGGCCCCAATTAATTTGCAAAAGACCTTCCAGAATTGGCAGGTGAACTGCGGTCCCCGGTCCAAAATGATGTCCTTTGGGAGACCATGGAGCTTGAAGACATGGTTGATCATGAGTTCTGCGGTCTCTTTGGCAGATGGGAGTTTTGGCAGTGGAATGAAGTGAGCCACTTTGGAGAACTGCTCTTCAACAATCATGATGTAGGGTGGCCATTGGAAGAGGGTAGCCCTGTGAGAGCAGGTCCAGAGCGATGTCGGACCAAGGGCGGTGTGGGAGGGGTAAGGGTCTGAGGAGACCTGGTGGAGCTGTATTGGCGTGCTTATATCTGAGACAAATGTCACATGCAGCCACGAAGCTGGAGACGTCCTCCTTCAAAGTCGGCCACCAAAAATGTTATGTAATGTTGAAAAATGGGTGAAGTTGAACCTGGTGGAGAGGAGTAACCATTAAGCTGGGTGAGAGTTGAGCCTCTTGGTGCTCCTGAGGTATTCCAGGTTCTTGTGGTCAGTCCAGACCAGGAATGGAACCTCCGTCCCCTCCAATCAGTGTCTCCATTCCTCTAGGGTAAGCTTAATGACTAAAAGCTCTTGGTCACCGATGCCATAGTTCATCTCAGCAGGTGTTAAACTGTGAGAGAAGGAGCATGGGTGCAGTTTATTATTGTGCGTAGATCTCTGGGACAGGAAACCCCCTACCCCCGTACTGGACCTCAATGATGAATTGTTGTGACGGATCCAGGATGGTGAGGATAGGGGCGGACATGAATAATTTTTTATGCTCAGCGAAGGCTCTTTCAGCTTCCTGGTTCCAACTGAACTGGGTCTTGGGTGAGGTCAGGGCTGTGGGGCAGCGATGGAACTGTAGCCCAGGATGAAGCGGCAATAGAAATTTGCGAAGCCCAAGAACCTTTGAAGCTGCTGCCATGAGGTGGGAGTGTGCCAATTGGTCACTGCTTGAAGTTTGGTGGGCTCCATCTCAATGCCTGTAGGGCCAATGACGAACCCAAGAAACGTGGTTGAGGTGGTGGAAGACAGCAGGGGCGTTAGTAATGCCAAATGGAACCACTAGGTATTCATAATGTCCTGTAGGAGAAGTTCGAAAGCAGTAGCCATTAGTGGCTCTTCACACTAATGTCGTTCAGGTCCTTATTATCTATGCAGGGATGAAGCGTAATGTACTCGGTCCATGGCCTGGCATTACTTGGGTGACAAAGAGTATAGGCGATCCTTGGGAGGAGTGGTGCCTGGGAGCAGATCAATGGCGTGTGGTCGGTGGGGGGGAAGGGAGATGGCACGGGACTTGCTGAATGCCACCCTGAGGTTGTGGTATTCTAAAGTGACGTGGGTGAGATCCGGTAGCTCTTTCGTGGAGGTGGGGCTAAATCATCACGTGGCTTAAAGAGTCTGTGTATGCCTAAAAAGTCTGTGTATGCCTAAAGAGACTGTGTAAGCCTAAAGAGACTGTGTGGGCTACAAGACCCATGTGTGCACTAAAAGAGCCCTGTGTATATATGTTTGTTTGTTTTTTGTTCATGATTAAAGACTTTTTCTGTTTACCAACCCCTCTTAATTATTACAATAATGTTTATTTAAAAAAATAACTATTTATTAATTTAAGTATTGACAGTAGACTTATGTCTTATCATGACATATAATGTGTTATTACAGATGCAGTATTTCTCCATGTGCATTGAACAATTTACAAAAAGAGCACACAAAATAAGGCAACTAAACATACAGCCAGAAATGTATTGTAAGCATTTGTTTTTCCAAAAGAAATAGGTTGCAGATTTGACAGCAGTGTGGGCAAATACTTATTTAATCACACCTTTTATAGTGTTTAATCATTAATAATTAAGCAAACTATATTGATTTTCTTCTTATGTATTTTATGCATATGCAGGATACAATATTCAATACTTGAAAATGCGCTGTATACACTCTGAGGATACTTATAGACTTACATTTAAGCCTAATCAATCATAGACAATACAAACATCACATCAAACATCGAATGAAAAGAAAAAGTAATCTCAGTGACTTTCACTAACAGCTACTATAATATTTTAATTGGTGCCTGATGAGCTGGTTTGCACTATTCAAAATGTTATGAAAAGCATTCAGTGAATGACAGTTCAGAAGGCATAAACAGACATCTATTGGTAAAAATATAAGAAAATTTACCAATAGATGTTTCCAGAAAATTCTATTTTAAGGTAGGCTGCAGTTTACTCCAACAAGTAAATCAATCAATTGCCTATGTTATTGCATAACATGTTTTGATGAAACAAAACAGTTTCAAACACATGTAGCCATATATAAATAATAATAATTATTATATACAGTTGTGTTCAAAATAATAGTAGTTCAACATCAGTAACCAAATCAATAATTGTTTTGGGAGAAATAATATTTCTTCATCGTAAAGATTTTACTTCTAGGTGTATAGTGGAGTAATAGAAAACCAAAAGACCCAACGGTCATGACTTGCATGCACCTGATTCTGTGTAATTGAATCATTAATTGAAATGAGGTGTGTTCAAAATAATAGCAGTGTGGAGTTCAATTGGAGAGGTAAATTATTCTGTGAAAAACATGTTCCCCCTATTTAAGGATAAATGCAGAAAAGATGGTCCTGTGCATTTCTCTCTGAAAATCTGAGTAAAATGTGTCGTTCCAGACATTGTTCAGAAAAACAGCGTACTTTGATTTAATAGTTTATTAGAGATGGGAAAACATACAATGAAGTGCAGAAAATGAGAGGTTGCTCTGCTAAAATGATATCAAATTCTTTAAAATGGAGACCAAAACCAGAAAGAAATGGAAGAAAACGGAAAACTACCATTTGAATGGATGGAAGAATGACAAAATTGGCAAAGTCTCAGCCAATGATCAGTTCCAGCATAATCAAAGAACACCTAAAGTTACCTGTGAGTACTGTTACTGTTTGAAAATGGCTATTTGAATCCAAGCTATCATCAAGAAGTCCCACTGTTGTAAAAAAGGCATGTGCTGAAGAGGTTACAGTTCGTCAAAGAACACATTGACTGGCCTAAAGAGAAATGTTTTTTAAAAAGAGAATATTTTGGACTGATGAAAGCTATATTGTTCTTATTGGGTCTAGAGGCCGCAGACAGTTTGTCAGATGACCCCCAAACACTGAATTCAAGCCACAGTACACTGAGAAGACAGTGAAGCATGGAGGCACAAGCATCATGATAATTCAATGCTTCTCGTACTATGGTGTTGAACCTATTTATCACATTTCAGGGATCATTGATCAATTTGAGTACATCAGAATATTTAAAGAGGTCATGTTGCCTTATGCCAAAGAGGAAATGCCCTTGAAATGGGTGTTTCAACAAGACAACGACCCCAAACACACCAGTAAGCGAGCAACATCTTGGTTCCAGACCAACAAGATTAACGTTATGGAGTGGCCAGCCCAATCCCCAGACCTTAATCCAGTAGAAAACTTGTGGGCTGACATTAAAAATGCTGTTTCTGAGGCAAATCCAAGAAATGCAGAGGAATTGTGGTGTGTAGTACAATTGTCACAAGTGTGAAGCAGTTCTCAGAAACCATGGTTATACAACTAAATATTAGTTTAGAGATGCACAAGAAAGATTAAACTTTAATAATTTTTGTTTAAACAGTAAATTCATCACTTTGTAAAGATGAATGATGACACTGCTATTTTACTGAACAGACTAATGTTTGTTTTTCTTCACTTTCTGTAAACTAATAATACATTTAGCACATTTTCCTTCATGTGGTGATTCAGAATAGAACATGAATAGTGTTCAATGCATTTGTCTGATTTAAATTAAAAGGTATTATATGGATATGGAGCTTGACTCACTTTTTTCAACACACTGCTATTATTTTGAACACAACTGTATATATCGGTTTTTCATTGAAGGTAGCACTAAAAATTCATTAGATGATGGTAACAAACTTAATCATGTAACATTTTGCCATTTTTCTAAGCAAAGTTGAATTTAATTTATTTTCAAAGTTGAAATAAATGACAGGCCTTAAGTCCTTATTAAATGATTTCACATATTGTTTACGCTGGGCCATGCAAGACTTTAAATCAATATTTAATATATTTCAGTGATATAAGAAACTGACTTTAAAAAATTCATGAAAAAAAATCGATTACAGTACAGCTGGGTTGCTGTCCACTGAACTTAATGCTCAATTTGTAATTTTGAATGTGGCACAATATGAGCCCTGAAGCAAGACATAGCTTTTTTCATAAAGCTCCTTAGGCTCTCATCTCTGAGGACATAAATGAGTGGGCTGAGAAAGCGTGGAAGCAAAACGAAGCAAAAGTAGTTGAAAAATTGAATATCTTCCTGCATCCATTTAATGTTCAACACGATCAGGTTTTCGGTAATAGGAAATGTGAAGACCATAACACTGAGAAGCAGCTGCAGTCCATGTAAAAACACAGTGTGCAGGGCTTTAGTTACTGAGGCACGGTCCTGGCGCATCTTTTGAGTTTCCAGAAGGATTTGAATGTATGTGACAAGAATGATGATGGCCACTGCAGCAAAGAAGAGTATGTTTACAGCCACTTTGAAAAGAGTCTGGATGGGCAAACCATTGAGTACTGTGGATTTGCAGGCCACTGGGGTGATGAAGACATTCCAGTCCGCGTTGGGGCGCATTAGGATAAAATCCACTGTAGGAGGGATGCAGCTGATGACCCACAAGCTCAAAGCAATCACCCAAATTCTTTCAGGCCTCCAGGAGATTGGCCGGCACAGTGGATAGAAGATAGCAACATAATGTTCCAGGGACATGGCAGCTAGAATTAATGGGCCATTCTGAAATCTGGCAACAGAGACAAAGAGCAGTGGTGCACAGTAGATGATGGCAAACTTCACATTGCCCATCATAAATAGAAAGAGCAGCACAGAAGAGAGTAACTGCAATGTGTCATTGACCAGCATGTAGGCAAACAAGATGTAACGAGAACTGTCAAAGAATTGCCGGTGTGAGGCAAATGTATACAGCATCAAAAAAATGCAGTAGAGAAAGACACTGAACAGGGGGATCACCACACACCTTTAGGATGATGGATGTGGTGTTGCTGGATGTGGAATTGCTTGTAAATCCTGTCAGATTTTGCATAATGTCAAGGACTTTGCTGAGCCTGAAACTGAAATATAGGTATAGGAAAATCTTGTGGTATTTAAAAGGTGTAGACAAAGACACCTGAACTGAATGAGTGTTTTAAGACTGGGACAGAACAAAACAAACAGCATGAGATGTTGTTAATTTAAATACAGTACAGTCTATGTTTAGGCTTAGCATCTACTTAATATACTTACCACAGTCTCTGTTAGTAGCAGTTAAATGATAGTTTGAGAAGTGGAGCCAAGTTTTATACCTTTCATCTTCATTATGAGAGGAAAGGGATAATTCCTTAGGGATTTGCTTTACTTTGTCACTATACACTGCTTTTGTAATTAAACATCATTTAAGAACTCGCCCAGCATTTTACATCTCAAGGAACTTTATACATTTGGTGGGAATATACTTTACACAATCAAAGGAAATTATAGAAGGTTATTTAAACAGCACATTGGTACTTGATAGTTAATTTAACATGTTAAACATTTCCTGTAAATCCTATGTGGCTAATTATGTGTCGTGAAAGACACATAGATTTTGCATTATTAAACATTCAAATATTCACCAATGCAAATTATATTTTATTATGTTATTTGGGAAGACATTTATGTACAAATGTAGCACTGGTCCACTTGGTCATAAATTCACTATCTGCTTTCTCTAGCAATTAAACTAATTAATATTGTCTTTATTTGGTAAACATGTTGATGTAACCTGTATGTTTGTTCACAGAAAATATATTAAATCCATGTGTGTGGTTTTAGAGTTATTGCTAATGTGTTTATTGTAAAAAATGCTCATACAACTATGTATACATTTTTCTATCGTAATGGTTTTATTCTGGCGAGTATAATATATGATACATTTAGTATAATCAGGGCATGATTTGAGGGGAGATGTGTATTGAAAAAAAATGACATTAACCATCCCCTCTGTAAAACCATCATTCCTCTTACCATCTCAAATTACCGTAAAATTTGTCATGAAAATTTTATATTGAAACTCTCTGTGGATGATCATCTACGATCATCGACGCAATGAAAACGAAGATTCAGTTTAATACGGTAGACTGACAGCTTGAATGATTATAAAAGATGAGTTCTTTACCCAATTTATGTAATTTCATTCTCAATTTAAAGTATTAGACTTTGTGGATTCACCTTGCATGCTTGTGGATTCACCTACATGCTACACACGTGGACAAAATTGTTAGTACCCTTCGGTCAATGAAAGAAAAACTCACAATGGTCACATAAATAACTTTAATCTGACAAAAGTAATAATAAATAAGAATTCTATGAATGTTAACCAATGAAAGTCAGACATTGCTTTTCAACCATGCTTCAACAGAATTATTTTAAAAAATAAACTCATGGAACAGGCCTGGACAAAAATGATGGTACCCCTAACTTAATAGTTTGTTGCGCAACCTTTTGAGGCAATCACTGCAATCAAACGATTCCTGTAACTGTCAATGAGACTTCTGCACCTCTCTGCAGGTATTTTGGCCCACTCCTCATGAGCAAGCTGCTCCAGTTGTTTCCGGTTTGAAGGGTGCCTTTTCCAGACAGCATGTTTCAGCTCCTTCCAAAGATGCTCAATACGATTGAGGTCAGGGCTCATAGAAGGCCACTTTAGAATAGTCCAATGTTTTCCTCTTAGCCATTCTTGGGTGTTTTTAGCTGTGTGTTTTGGGTCATTGTCCTGTTGCAAGGCCCATGACCTGTGACTGAGACCCAGCTTTCTGACACTGGCCAGCACATTTCTCTCTAGAATCCCTTGATAGTCTTGAGATTTCATTGTACCCTGCACAGATTCAAGACACCCTGTGCCAGATGCAGCAAAGCAGCCCCAGAACATAACAGAGCCTCCTTCATGTTTCACAGTAGGGACAGTGTTCTTTTCTTGATATGCTTCATTTTTCCGTCTATGAACATAGAGCTGATTTGCCTTGGCAAAAAGTTAAATTTTTGTCTCATCTGTCCATAGGACATTCTCCCAAAAGCTTTGTGGCCTGTCAACATGTAGTTTGGCATATTTCAGTCTGGCTATTTTATGATTTGTTTTCAACAATGGTGTCCTCCTTGGTCGTCTCCCATGTAGTCCACTTTGGCTCAAACAATGACAGATGGTGCGATCTGACACTGATGTTCCTTGAGCATGAAGTTCACCTTGGATCTCTTTAGAAGTCTTTCTGGGCTCTTTTGTTGCCATTCGGATTATCCGTCTCTTTGATTTGTCATCAATTTTCCTCCTGCGGCCACGTCCAGGGAAGTTGGCTGCAGTCCCATGGATCTTAAATTTCTGAATAATATGTGCAACTGTAATCACATGAACATCTAGCTGCTTGGAAATGGTCTTTTAGCCTTTACCTTTAACATGCTTGTCTATAATTTTCTTTCGAATCTCCTGAGACAACTCTTTCCTTCGCTTCCTCTTGTCCATGTTGAGTGTGGTACATACCATGTCACCAAACAACACAGTGACTACCTGGAGCCCTATATATAGGGCCACTGACTGGTTACAAGATTGTAGACACCTGTGATGCTAATTAGTGGACACACCTTGAATTAACATGTCCCTTTGGTCACATTATTTTCAGTATTTTCTAGGGGCACTTTTGTCCAGGCCTGTTCCATGAGTTTATTTTTTAAAATAATTCTGTTGAAGCATGGTTGAAAAGCAATGTCTGACTTTCATTGGTTAACATTCATAGAATTTTTTAAAATTATTACTTTTGTCAGATTAAAGTTATTTATGTGACCATTGTGAGTTTTTCTTTCATTGACCGAAGGGTACCAACAATTTTGTCCACGTGTGTACGTGCAGAAGAGTTAAAAAGAGATTATAATAGTGATTTGATTATTTGTGTGTGTGTGTGTGTGTGTGTGTGTGTGTGTGTGTGTGTGTGTGTGTGTGTGTGTGTGTGCGAGAGAGAGAGAGTGAGAGAGAGCGACTGGTGCGTAGTCATACAAAACTACAGTACTATTAAATTCAGTTATTGCATTATTATTAAATAAAATTTCGTCACTAATGTTTATGTAGATTTTTATTCTACTCTTATAATCCTTCCCAGATGAAATTCATGGAAAAGATCAAATGACACTTTTCACAAATTCATATTTAAATGCATGTGTTTTGTTTTGATGGCTCCAAGTTGATTTAATTAAGCTTATATTTTGTTAATAATGTAAGATATAAGTAATAATGTAAAATAATATATTTTGTTAAACTGTTATAATTTTTTTTTTCATATTTCCCAATCATTTTGTATGGTTAGTTACAGTCCCCCTGAAAAAAAAATACTTGGCCAAAACCAGGTCGCAAGTTCAAGGCCACGGCCGACGACAAGACTTAAAAAGGGGTGGGGCATTGTAATCCTGCTTCCCAATATCACTTACCATCTGGGAGTCAGAGACAGGCTATAAAAAGATACTAGAAAACCTTTCTGGTGAGTG
The DNA here is from genome assembly GCA_030347435.1 of Clarias fuscus. NCBI lineage: Eukaryota > Metazoa > Chordata > Actinopteri > Siluriformes > Clariidae > Clarias > Clarias fuscus. Next base: position 13,679,367 of record CM059218.1, read on the forward strand.
CGATGTTACAAGCTAGAAAAAAAATTATTTTTGTCTTTCGTTCTAGACTCCAAGAGCCCAGGAGAATTTTGCTGTTGAGTGCCTCGGAGGAAGTCTCACCCCGGCAACATCTCGCTGTCGAGCGCCTCCCTCATCTGCCAGCCCAGTTTGTTGGCCTCGCTTGGCCCCTTGCTTCTGCTGCTCATCCCCAGAGGATGAGCATGTCACCTGTACTGATATATATATATATATATATATATATATATATATATATATATATATATATATATATAAAACACACTGTTCAAGCACCACAAAACTCCGTCTCTATCTGTGTCAGTGCCCCCGCCGCTTAACAACTTTACAAATACATTTATAAATAGAAAATTGCTTTTTAGGAAGGCAATTAGAACATTTACTTTGGTCACATCACAGGTCATTTTCAAACAACCAATGAAAGACTGTTGTTGTATGTGCTATTCTCACAAGTTGCATATATAATAATAGCACAATTATCCTTTGCTTTAGTTGTAAAAATGTTTTTCTTCTCTGTTGGACACATTCCCCTGTCAGACTGGTTCCAATAGCTAGCCGGCTTGAGATTATCTCTTCGTGTCCTGGGGATCCCTGTATTTATCTCTGTTTTTGTGTTTCTTTTGTGCTTTGTAGGACTTTTATGCACACTATGCACGACACACAATGGTGTTGGTACACGGACCCTAACCACATGGCTGCGGACCGGTACTAGGCCATGGATGATTTCGTTCCGGGAGCACAGAAAGAATGAAAAATATATATCTAATTTTATTTCCATTTTATTTATCATCTCCAATTCTCTTCCATCTGATGATCGCAAGATATGATTCACATGCTCAAATCTCATTATGTAAAATAAATATGGCATTAAAAGTGTGTTTGAAACAACTTAAACTCTGCTGATGTTCTGGATTAAAATCAAGGCGGGATATCCTCAAATCTCCACAGAAGCAGTAAAAACCCTGCTTCCATTTTCAACACCCCCAGTAAAAAAAATAATTTTTTTTAAACACTTTAGTGTATTACAAATAGATTGAAATCTTCAATAGTACATTGCAAATATACTAACAAAAAGTTGTACCATCAATTAATATATAAAAAGTATACTAATATCATGCTTTTACCAAATTTTGGAATTAAACTTAAAACATACAGTACTTCAAAATAATTGTTATAGTACACTTTCTAAAAATATATTATAGGAAAATATACTTTAAGTGAAAGGTTGGTCTAATTTCCAAAGCACACTTATTTAAACTTTGTTTTTCAGTTTATTTTTGGTATATATTTTTTAAAAATCTGCTTGAAATAATCATTGAAGAAATGTACATAAAGTATACATTAGAATACAAAATTTAATATACAGTAGTCCCAGCATATTTTCAGATGAATTTAAATGTACTTATTCATATGTACTTATTTATGCTAATATTAAGTGCACTACTCTCTCGTGTGCGCGCACTCTCAAACTCGTTTTTGGATTGCTGAATTTTTTTGCCTTTCCAAGATTATTTGTGTGTTTGAACTCTGTCTCTTCTGTGCGCTCACTATCATAAAGCTACACTTGCACAAACTGCAGCAGCGTTAGAGCTCTGCAACTATTCCAGCCAACTAGAAAATACTGAAAATAATGTGACCAAAGGGACATGTTAATTCAAGGTGTGTCCACTGATTAGCATCACAGGTGTCTACAATCTTGTAATCAGTCAGTGGGCCTATATATAGGGCTCCAGGTAGTCACTGTGTTGTTTGGTGACATGGTATGTACCACACTCAACATGGACCAAAGGAAGCGAAGGAAAGAGTTGTCTCAGGAGATTTGAAAGAAAATTATAGACAAGCATGTTAAAGGTAAAGGCTATAAGACCATGTCCAAGCAGCTAGATGTTCCTGTGACTACAGTTGCACATATTATTCAGAAATGTAAGATCCATGGGACTGTAGCCAACCTCCCTGGACGTGGCCGCAGGAGGAAAATTGATGACAAATCAAAGAGACGGATAATCCGAATGGTAACAAAAGAGCCCAGAAAGACTTTCTAAAGAGATCCTAGGTGAACTTCATGCTCAAGGAACATCAGCGTCAGATCGCACCATCCGTCGTTGTTTGAGTCAAAGTGGACTACATGGGAGACGACCAAGGAGGACACCATTGTTGAAAACAAATCATAAAAAAGCCAGACTGGAATATGCCAAACTACATGTTGACAAGCCACAAAGCTTCTGGGAGAATGTCCTATGGACAGATGAGACAAAAATGGAACTTTTTGCCAAGGCACATCAGCTCTATGTTGATGGAAAAATGAAGCATATCAAGAAAAGAACACTGTCCCTACTGTGAAACATGGAGGAGGCTCTGTTATGTTCTGGGGCTGCTTTGCTGCATCTGGCACAGGGTGTCTTGAATCTGTGCAGGGTACAATGAAATCTCAAGACTATCAAGGGATTCTAGAGAGAAATGTGCTGGCCAGTGTCAGAAAGCTGGGTCTCAGTCGCAGGTCATGGGTCTTGCAACAGGACAATGACCCAAAACACACAGCTAAAAACACCCAAGAATGGCTAAGAGGAAAACATTGGACTATTCTAAAGTGGCCTTCTATGAACCCTGACCTCAATCCTATTGAGCATCTTTGGAAGGAGCTGAAACATGCTGTCTGGAAAAGGCGCCCCTCAAACCGGAAACAACTGGAGCAGCTTGCTCATGAGGAGTGGGCCAAAATACCTGCAGAGAGGTGCAGAAGTCTCATTGACAGTTACAGGAATCGTTTGATTGCAGTTATTGCCTCAAAAGGTTGTGCAACAAATTATTAAGTTAGGGGTACCATCATTTTTGTCCAGGCCTGTTCCATGAGTTCATTTTTTTTATAATTCCGTTGAAGCATGGTTGAAAAGCAATGTCTGACTTTAATTGGTTAACATTCACAGAATTCTTATTTATTATTACTTTTGTCAGATTAAAGTTATTTCGGTGACCATTGTGAGTTTTTCTGTCATTGACTGAAGGGTACCAACAATTTTGTCCATGTGTGTAGTTTAAAATATAGAATCTAATGTGTAATTCCTAAATCTTATGTAATTGCCTCTGGTATTCTGCTCCGTAGCTCCATAGAGTATCTGTGTAACAGTTAGAATCAACACACCAGGTTTGAACTAATACTGTACTTGTATATTCTAATACTAATGCCTTTAAATTGTACTTTTATACAATTTAACTACAACTTAAATGCACTTTGTACAAAATTAGTTGTTCCAAAATAGCAAACTTATTATTCATTAGTCTGGAGCAAGTACACTTAAGTATGCTTTGGCACTTAGTATACATTTTTTTTACTTGAAAACCTTTATGAGACAAGGTTGTGTGCAGTGACAGCAATGTAAATGAAATTATGGAGCAGACTGGACATTTCAGGTGTTGCTGTCCCCCTTCACTTCTAGGTGGGAACGCCTTCTCACAACAAGCTCAGAGCTCACACTGATTCTGTTATTGTATGTTGTATATATTATGCACTTTATTATACTTTGTTACGAGCGCATAATGGCCAGTCCGTGGAAAACTGTCTTACATAAAACTGGTCCGTGGTTGAAAAAAGGTTGGAACCCACATTGTTAATATGCTGCACATGGTGTTCAGCCATGTTAAATGTGATTCCAAACCGCAGATAGTGAAACTGCGCAATACAAAACGAACTGCGAATGGTGTAGGGAATAACTGAAAAATGGGTCTTCACTTCAAAAGGGAAAAAAAAAAATTCCCATCAGTCAGTACGTCTTGCTGGAGTGTGAAAATAATAGAGCTCGATAAGGATTTATGTATGTATGTATTTATTTATTTATTTATTTTTTACCCTCGATTTTCTGCCTAATTTAATCAGGTCCAATTCCTCTCCGTCACTAGGGGCTCCCATATTAAGCGAGTATTATTTAAATTCAATTAAATTTGAATTTTATTTCTATAGCGCTTTTAACAATAGTCATTGTCTCAAAGCAGCTTTACAAAAATAAAAATAAAATTTTAGAGAATTACATAAATATTGGAAATTGGAAAAGTTGCTGCTTAAGTTTTTATAATAGGAATTTGCATATACTCCAGAATGTTATGAAGAGTGATCAGATGAATTACATAGTCCTTCTTTGCCATGAAAATGAACTTAATCCCGAAAAAAAAAACTTTCCAGTGCATTTCATTGCTGTCATTAAAGGACCTGCTGAGATTATTTCAGTAATCGTCTTGTTAACTGAATGAGAATGTTGATAAGCACAAGGCTGGAGATCATTATGTCAGGCTGTTTGGGTTAGAATGGCAGACTTGACATGTTAAAGGAGGGTGATGCTTGAAATCATTGTTCTTTCATTGTTAACCATGGTGACCTGCAAAGAAACGCGTGCAGCCATCATTGCGTTGCATAAAAATGGCTTCACAGGCAAGGATATTGCACCTAAATCAACAATTTATAGGATCATCAAGAACTTCAAGGAAAGAGGTTCAATTCTTGTTAAGAAGGCTTCAGGGCGTCCAAGAAAGGCCAGCAAGCGCCAGGATCGTCTCCTAAAGAGGATTCAGCTGCGGGATCGGAGTGCCACCAGTGCAGAGCTTGCTCTGGAATGGCAGCAGGCAGGTGTGAGCGCATCTGCACGCACAGTGAGGCGAAGACTTTTGGAAAATGGCCTGGTGTCAAGAAGGGCAGCAAAGAAGCCACTTCTCTCCAAAAAAAAAACATCAGGGACAGATTGATCTTCTGCAAAAAAGTATGGCGAATAGATTGCTGAGGACGAGGGCAAAGTCATATTCTCGGATGAAGCCTCTTTCCAATTGTTTGGGGCATCTGGAAAAAGGCTTGTCCGGAGAAGAAAAGGTGAGCGCTACCATCAGTCCTGTGTCATGCCAACAGTAAAGCATCCTGAGACCATTCATGTGTGGGGTTGCTTCTCATCCAAGGGAGTGGGCTCACTCACAATTTTGCCCAAAAACACAGCCATGAATAAAGAATGGTATCAAAACACCATTACTACAAGCAACTTCTTCCAACAATCCAACAACAGTTTGGTGAAGAACAATGCATTTTCCAGCACAATGGAGCACCGTGCCATAAGGCAAAAGTGATAACTAAGTGGCTCGGGGACCAAAACGTTAAAATTTTGGGTCCATGGCCTGGAAACTCACCAGATCTTAATCCCATTGAGAACTTGTGGTCAATCCTCAAGAGGCGGGTGGACAAACAAAAACCCACTAATTCTGACAAACTCCAAGAAGTGATTATGAAAGAATGGGTTGCTATCAGTCAGGATTTGGCCCAGAAGTTGATTGAGAGCATGCCCAGTCGAATTGCAGAGGTCCTGAAAAAAAGGGCCAACACTGCAAATACTGACTCTTTGCATAAATGTCATGTAATTGTCGATAAAAGCCTTTGAAACGTATGAAGTGCTTGTAATTATATTTCAGTACATCACAGAAACAACTGAAACAAAGATCTAAAAGCAGTTTAGCAGCAAACATTGTGAAAACTAATATTTGTGTCATTCTCAAAACTTTTGGCCACGACTGTATGTGTGAGAAAAATGTGTCTAGATAATGAGATTGTCCCTGATGAGAAAGAAAAGGGTGATGGCAACAGTGGCAAGGAAAAACTCCCTGAGATGGCAATAGGAAGAAACCTTGAGAGGAACCAGACTCAATAGGAAACCCATCCTCATTTGGGTCATAACGGATAACTTAAAATGATAAAATTCTAATTATAAAAATTATATAATATGTGTGTTATGCAGCTGAAAGTTCAACATAACAGAAGTTATTTAAATTAACATGAAGTTCAGTTCAGCACAGGGATAAGTCAGCAGGTGCAGAGGGCAGATGGGGTCTGGATTACTGGGAGCTCAGGAGCAGCATGTGTAGCTCCAAACCATCATGAAGCAAAATGCAGCTTGAGCTGGTCCTTCTCTGGATGCCTCGGGATGGGTAGAAAAATAAAGAGCAGGTGGAAAGAATTAGCGTAGTTGCCATTCAGGATAGATGTACTGGAGTATGAGGTTATTGGATGAATTATGTGTATGCCAGATTAAAGAGATGCATCTTGAGTCTACTTTTAAACTGGGAGACTGTGTCTGAGCCCTGAACACTATTCCAAAGTTTTGGACCTAAATATAAAAATGCCATATCCCCTTTTGTAGATTTTGACATTCTGGGAACGATGTCCGAACCAAGTCCGGAGTTTTGTGATTTTAGGGAACGTGGTAGATTGTAACGTATCAGAAGACTGGCTAGATATGTGGGAGCTAAACCATTTAGAGCCTTGTATGTAAGTAATGCTATATTGTAGTTATTTTGTAATAAACTGAATAGGTAGGCAGTGCAGGGATGATAATATTGGGGCTATATGATCATATTTTCTTGCTCTAGTGAGAACCCTGCTGGCTGCATATTGGACTAACTGTAGCTAGTTTGCAGAGGATGCAGGACAACTACCTAGTAATGCATTACAATAGTCCAGTCTGGAGGTCATGAATGCATAAACTAGCTTTTCTGCATCAGAAACAGATAAAATGTTCCTAGGCTTGGCAATATTTCTAACGTGGAAAAAGCCTGTTTTTGTGATATTGGAAATATCAAAGGATAAGTTATTGTCTAATATTACGCCCAGGTCCTTCACTGTTGAGCTGGTAGTAATAGTACATCCTTCTAAACACAAGCTGAATTTTGAGAGCTGTTGTGTACTGGTTTTGGGGCCAATAAGTAATATCCGTCTTATCTGAATTTAGTAAAAGAAAGTTATCGGTCATCCAATCTTTTATATCTTGGACACGCTCAGTTAGTCTAGACAACTTAGGAATTTCGTCTGGTTTTGTTGAGATGTATAATCAGCATAACAATGGAAACTAATCCCATGTCTTCTACAGTAATGATGTTACCCAAGGGAGGCATATATATTGAGAATAGCAGAGATCCTAAAACTGACCCTTGTGGGACCCCATATTTCGCTGTCATTACACCGGACAGTTCTCCATTTAGATCTGCAAAATGGTATCGATTAGACAGGTAGGATCTAAACCATTTTAATGCCTGCCCCTGAATACCTATGTGATTTTGTAAGCGATCTATGAGAATATTATGATCTATACTGTCAAAATGCAGCACTAAGATCAAGTATGACGAGTATTGAGATGCAGCCTTGGTCTGAAGCTAAAAACAAGTAATTTGCACTTTTAACTAGTGCAGTTTCAGTACTATGATGGGGCTTGAAATCTGACTGAAATTCTCTGATGATATTGTTTTCCTGCATTAATGTGCATATTTGAGCTGTTAATACATGTTCTAATATTTTTATATAAAAGGAAGGTTTGAAATTGGTTGATAATTTGTTATTTAATTCGGGTCTAAATTAGATTTTTTTTAAGAAGAGGCTTAATAAATGAAGCTAAACATAGAAACTTTTAAGAAACTTATTAAGTTTGTTCATTTTCTTCGCCCTTACCTCGGACAGTATAAGCGATCTTGTACTTGATCTAGGGTGCTTGTACATTTTCATTTTTCCAACACTTTTTTGCCTGTTTGTGTTTTTAAATTTTTTTTTTTTTTACCAATGCAATTTGAGAGGAGTGTGTATATACATTTAGTTAATATTGACCTGTCCTGTAAAGCACTGAAAATCTAAATGTGAAGCTTTGGACTGGACTGGATTATGAGATGCTATTAGAGGTTGAACTTCCATTATTTTCTTCCTGATACTATAAATCTTTTCATTGAAGAAGTCCATGAAGTCTTCACTTCTAAACTGTGATGGAATACTCCCTGCAGGCATCTGAGGTTTTGTTAGGCTAGCCACTGTACTAAATAAAAACCTGGGATCAGTTGGCTCTGATACTCGGCCCTAGCCGCTTTTAGAGCCTGTCTATAGCTGCACATACTATCTTTATGAGCAATTTAAACTTCTAATTTAAAATTTTCTCCACTTTCGCTCGAGGTTACGGGTTGCTCTCCTTAGGGCACGAGTATGACTATTGTACTATGGTGCAAATGTTTTTATCTCTGGCTTTTTTTTTTTTTTAATCTGATAGGAGCAACAGTGTCTAATGTACTGGTAAAAAATAGTGCCCATGCTGTTAGTCACTTCATCTAGATCAGGAGTCTTCAACTAAAATTCCTTGAGGTCCAGTAAATGAACAATACTCACCAGCTAAGGTTCGGGCAACCCAAAAACATGCACTGATGCTTTGAGTATAGATTAAAAAAAAATTGAACAAAATATAATATATTCTTATATGGATAAACATGTCTTATGTATGTAATGTATGAACAGACATAAGTTCACATCCTTCACAAAAAAGATCTCATATGAAAAAAACAGCATAGACCAGCATGATTTATGTGCTGGTCTATGCTGGTTAATACTGGTTAGTGCTGGTCTGATGCTGGTTTAGCTGGTGAACCAGCATAACTGATGGAAGACCAGCAGATCTACGCTGATGAAACCTTACCACCAGCATTGGTCTTGCTAGTTAGTGCTGGTCTGGTGCTGGTTTAGCTGGTGAACCAGCATAACTGATGGAAGACCAGCATGCCTGCTGAAAAATCCAGCATAGACCAGCATGATTTATATGCTGGGCCACCAGCAAGGTTTTGGTAGTTAAAATTGGTTACCATTTTAGCTCCTTATCTTGTTTTTTAATAGCTAGTACTGAAAATAATGTGTGATGTAAATACATGGACTGTGTAGTGTTATCTTTAAATGGATTTACATACAAAAATAATCCATTTACCAAAAACATGTAAATACATTATTTTACATTTATTAAATATCTGTGGGTTGTCTAAGAACACAACACAAACCTTTTATATAAATGCACTTTTTAAAAAAGTAATCAATGGAAATCACTTAAAACTGACAGGCGAGCCCGACAGAGGGTGGTTCGATCAGCTGAACGCACCATCTGTACCAAGCTCCCTGACCTTCAGACGATCTACTTTTTTGTTGTAATATTGTAGGTCCACAGCAGTCGTATAAGTATTTCACTTCATATCATACTGTGTATGACTTGTATGTGACAAATAAAATTTGAATTTCAATTTGTTTAGCAGCAACAACTGCAATGAAGCGTTTTCGATAACTTGCAATGAGTTGGTTACAGCGCTGTGGAGGATTTTTTCCACTCATCTTTGCAGAATTCTTGTAATTCAGCCACGTTGGAGGGTTTTCAAGCATAAACCGCCTTTTTAAGGTCATGCATCTAAATTGGATTCAGGTCAGTACTTTGACTAGGCCACTCCAAATCTTCATTTTGTTTTTCTTCAGCCATTCAGAAGTGGACTTACTGGTGTGCTTTGGGTCATTGTCCTGCTGCAGAACCCAAGTTTGCTTCAGCTTGAGGTCAAAAACAGATGGGCAGATTTTCTCACTTAGGATATTTTGGTACACAGGAGAATTTATGGTTCCATTTATCATAGCAAGTCTTCCAGGTCCTCAAGCAGCAAAACAGCCCCAGACCATCACACTATTACCACCATATTTTACTGTTTGTATGATGTTCTTTTTCTGAAATGCAATGTTAACACTTTTTCACACAGGGCTATGTAGTTTTGGATTTTGTTTTCCCTTAATACTAAAAACTTTCATTTAAAAATTGCATGATGTGTTTACTTTTTTATCTTTAATATTTAAATTTATTTGATGATCTGAAACATTAAAGTGTGACAAACATGCAACAAAAAAAAAAAAAAAAACAGTAAGCGGGCAAACATTTTTTTCACACCACTGTGTATGAAAGGGATTGTGGAACCCATTTAAAACAAAAAACATTAACATAAATTATTTTCCTTTCTCTTGGTGATCAAGTAAGTGCTAAGTTCCACTTCCACATCTCTACGGTTAATTTAGCTGCTTTATATTCTTTTGTTTCTAAGAGTTTAAATTCTTGATTTTTTTGAAGTTATTAAAATGGAAATTAATAATTATATGTCCCAAATCATAGTTACAGGGATAGTTATAGTTTTTATTTTTTTTAAAGAAAATTAGGGAAATGAGTATTAAATGCGTGAGAAAATCTGTATGAATCACAATGAGGAAGCCGAGGGTGACCGTGGCAAGGAAAATGTTCCTGTGATGGCAGTAGGAAGAAACCTTGAGAGGAACCATACCGAACAATGAATCCATCATGCATGTTTTGCAGTCATACTGTGTGTTAGGAGGCTAGAAGTTCAATTCAATTCTATTGACTATTGAGCAATGCCAGTCACAAGTCCTCAGAGAACAGCTGTCTGCATCAGCCAAGGCCAGAATCGTCTTCATGATAAAGTGGAACCGTCACTAGTCACCAAACGCATTACAAGGCGACCACATGGAGCACACATGTGATGAGATCTCCAACCAGAAGCAGGGCACCAGGATGAATCAGACAGGTTCAAAGGGTAGAGGGGGCCTGGATCACCGGCTCTAAGGAGCAGCATGTGTAGCTCGATAGAGAGATCTATTAGTGCAGGGGTTTGTTTACATAATGAGCAAGTAGATTATTACAAGCTTTTTTAAGTAGATTATTAAATCTGGCATATAACTGTTAATGAAATTGCTTTTACTCAACATTTTAATTTCATTTATGATGGCGCTTGGTGAGATACTTAGATAAACTTCAGGCAGTTATCTAAGTAGTGCAAATATTCATTAAATTCTGATGAAAAGATGATTGAAAGATCAATCATCATGTACAGACAAAACCTTTTTTATTTATATAGATAGTATAATCAGGGATTAAAATCAAGGATCCAATATACCTTTACCTAATGCATTAAACTTAGTGATGGATACTGAAACAACAACATCAACAGACTAAACAAATGTATTTACATATGTAAGGTTGTACTTACATATGTAGACCCTAAAGGAATAACTTGCATTGCATCACCATTTAGTTAATAGATCAACAATTTCTCAAATCTTACGTGTCTAATTATAACCTGTGAAAGACAAGCAGGTTCTGAATTATTAATCATATTTGTTAATACAAGTGAATTGGAAAATTTGTCAAAGGCACGCTTCAGGCCCAGTGCACCAGCATCTGCTTCCCTTGGAAATTTAACTAAAGCAATATCAAAACAAGTGTTCCATTAATTATGTTTATCTTAGATTAAGACTACGGGGAGTTGTCTCACAAATCCACTGGCCTAATTTGTAAACATACTGAAATATTTTTCCACGGAACTTTCAGTCTATTAATGTTTGACATTTTAATATTTATTTGACATTTATGCAGATTTGTATATTTCGATCTATTAATACAGTATGTACTGATTGCATCAAATTAATTTTACACAAACATTATTTTATATTTTAACTTAGATAAAATTTCCTGAGCTCCTTACTGCCTGAGAAATGGAAAACAGTGACTTTCTAAGCATCCACTCGCAGTAAAGAGGTTCTTGGTTGTGACCTTATCACACTAGCAATTTGCAATTAGGCTAGAGAAAAATACCTCCCTGGCTTCTCACTGACACAAGTACATCTGTCTATCCCAAGAGGAAAAGGAACATGCCAATGTTGGGGCAGGAAATACATTACATATTCAAACTGGTCATCTTTCTTCTGTGTCTCGCAGATTGCTGAAGAATGTTGGCTCTAAAGAAGAAGGAGGACATGTTCAATCACTTTTGGAGCCAGGTACAGCTAATAGAGAGAAGAGAACAGGTCTGCAATACCAGCCATCTATTTACTCATCTGAGATGACTCTTCAACTACCATAGACAGTAATCAGGCCAAGAGTGTTTATCAAGTGGAGTTGGCAGCCACCTCAGAGCCTAAAACAGTTTTGCAGCTCATTCAGGTCCCACTCATTGGAGCTCTCTTTTAGCACTAAGCCACTTCAGGCAGTTATCTAAGTAGTGCAAATATTCATTAAATTCTGATGAAAAGATGATTGAAAGATCAATCATCATGTACAGACAAAACCTTTTTTATTTATATAGATAGTATAATCAGGGATTAAAATCAAGGATCCAATATACCTTTACCTAATGCATTAAACTTAGTGATGGATACTGAAACAACAACATCAACAGACTAAACAAATGTATTTACATATGTAAGGTTGTACTTACATATGTAGACCCTAAAGGAATAACTTGCATTGCATCACCATTTAGTTAATAGATCAACAATTTCTCAAATCCTACGTGTCTAATTATAACCTGTGAAAGACACGCAGGTTCTGAATTATTAATCATATTTGTTAATACAAGTGAATTGGAAAATTTGTCAAAGGCACGCTTCAGGCCCAGTGCACCAGCATCTGCTTCCCTTGGAAATTTAACTAAAGCAATATCAAAACAAGTGTTCCATTAATTATGTTTATCTTAGATTAAGACTACGGGGAGTTGTCTCACAAATCCACTGGCCTAATTTGTAAACATACTGAAATATTTTTCCACGGAACTTTCAGTCTATTAATGTTTGACATTTTAATATTTATTTGACATTTATGCAGATTTGTATATTTCGATCTATTAATACAGTATGTACTGATTGCATCAAATTAATTTTACACAAACATTATTTTATATTTTAACTTAGATAATATTTCCTGAGCTCCTTACTGCCTGAGAAATGGAAAACAGTGACTTTCTAAGCATCCACTCGCAGTAAAGAGGTTCTTGGTTGTGACCTTATCACACTAGCAATTTGCAATTAGGCTAGAGAAAAATACCTCCCTGGCTTCTCACTGACACAAGTACATCTGTCTATCCCAAGAGGAAAAGGAACATGCCAATGTTGGGGCAGGAAATACATTACATATTCAAACTGGTCATCTTTCTTCTGTGTCTCGCAGATTGCTGAAGAATGTTGGCTCTAAAGAAGAAGGAGGACATGTTCAATCACTTTTGGAGCCAGGTACAGCTAATAGAGAGAAGAGAACAGGTCTGCAATACCAGCCATCTATTTACTCATCTGAGATGACTCTTCAACTACCATAGACAGTAATCAGGCCAAGAGTGTTTATCAAGTGGAGTTGGCAGCCACCTCAGAGCCTAAAACAGTTTTGCAGCTCATTCAGGTCCCACTCATTGGAGCTCTCTTTTAGCACTAAGCCACGAGGTGCCCCAAGACTCCACTGCTTTCACTCCTTTTGCCCTTCTCTCCAGTAGAAGTCCACAAATACTCTTGTGATCCAGAAGACCTGGGAGCAACAGCCATCATCCTAATGCTTAATGAAGGAGAGGCAGAAGTGTAGGGGAAAGCTAAGCTAAAGGCTAATTGTAATCCCTACAAACCAGCCAGCTAAAGTATTTTTCTCTCCAACACAAATAACAGTCTCTTGGCTAGATCAGAACACCCCGGATGCAACCTAACAGGCTGTGCTGTCTTCAGAGTAGATACTGTAGGACTGTTCAATCTGGTAAGAGCAGAGGAGGATGACATTGTATTTACATAAATGACAGATGTTGGGAGAAAAAGCAGTCAGAGATCCACCTCGGTTATTTTGAAAGTAAAAAGTGTTAAATTACAGAACTTTCTATTTTCCCAGAGTGTTTAAATTGGTTGTTATAACAGCTATTTATGCACCACCACAAGCTAAATAAAAAATGGAAATGTAACCTGTTGTGCAGAGATTATGTATGTATGAAACAAAAACAACAGCAAGGTTCAACAGCAAGGTGAGGACCCTGCTCAGATCATGGGATTCTGCATATAAATCTGAAAACCTGCAGGCCTACAAAAAGACATGGAAAAGCCTAAGGAGGGACATAAGAGAGGCCAAGAGCAGGTACAAGCAGAACACTTTACCAGTAATAACACCATACATATGGCACGGGATAAAAGCTCACTGGCTGCAAGGAAGGCTCTAAGGTCAACCCACATACAGTATCATACTGCCACACACAATTAATTTTTTTCAACGATGTGTTTTGCCCTCCAGAACAAAGAAGACAGGACCCATCTTGCATTATTATTATTATTATTATTATTATTATTATTATTATTATTATTTTTGAAGAACGACCCGATACTGCTGTACCAACATCAGGTCAGATCCACCCATTGCAGAGTTAACATGAGGAAAGCAGCTGGTCTAGATGGAGTCACTGGATTGACAGTCTGCAGTTCCCATGTTCCCGCCTTAAGTCAGTCACAAACATTCCAGAAAAAAAGAAACGTACAGTAAACTGCCTTAATGACTATCACTCAGTTGTTTTAACCCCTTCCATCATGTGTTTTGAGAGACATGGGGTATTGTCAAGAGGAAGATGAGAAGCACCCAACCGAACAATACAGATGAACAAAGTAACCTGTTTTTTTATTTTTTTATGGAGGTGATCTCCATGCCATGCTGCATTGATACAGTAATTAATGCTGAAGAAGCCCTGACCAAGTATTGAATGCAAAAATAAGCATTTTTTTCTTTATTTTTGTGTGATAAATACCTTTTTGATTGATCTTAGGAAATAGTCTAATATTTTGTGATACTGGACTTTTGGTTTGCATGAGCTGTAATCTTTAATCATCCAAATTAAAACAAATAAAAAGCTTGAAATATTTCACTTTACATGTAATAAATCTAGAACATATGAGTTTACTTTTCAACATACGTTTATTTAACAATCCTTTCATCAGTAACTAAATACATTCATTTGTAACTGGATAATAGGCTTTCGGAACAACTGCCCCAAGACTGTTAAAGAACGGAGGCAGGGGGCACCTCTTGTACACTGAACCTGAGAACCAATATCCTTACCCTCCTCCCTTATGTATGTCTCTATTCACAACTCCTATAGCATCATTTAGTATGTGGAAAACACAAGTCATTAGACTGAAAAACCATGATTCTGCACACAGGAGAGAAATGCCTAATTTTGATGATGAGCGGAGAACGATCTAGCCATCAACACAAAATATAAATCTAAAATGGCCATCCCTCATCATGTTTATTCTCTCAGAGGGCACTATTACCATTTTTTTTTTATTTACCATTTTATGCAGAATTGCCTCCACCCTCTATTTACTCCCTCCCCGATGTTACGTTGATGTCATCAGTAATTAAGTATTAAATGAGTCTAGTCAAATATTTCTGTATATATTGGTCCAGGGTCTCTTATTCAGGAAAACTCCTTTCCAACTGCAGGTAAAAGATGAAAACGTTAGTTAACATTTTAATTAGCATTAACATTTTACCACACATAGATATTTTTTATCTATTTTTATCTGTTGAATTTCATTAAATCATGGATTGTAGATTCTACAAATTGGTTCTTTTATCATAATTATTTGTATATTTGTTTGGACTATTTTATTATTTTAAAGTCGCAATTGTAATTATATTGACATTTGTTTCCCTAGATATGTGTACAGAAGAATGTAATAGCAGTCATCATTTGCAATTGGTCCATTCATCATCAATAAGACTTAATGTATCAATACCCATAACCCAGATCTTTGTATGGCCATTTATCTACATCAACATCCTCATGCTTCTAACGTTTTTTAGGAAACAAGCCTTCACAACCGAAACACGCTATATTCTTTTTGCCCATACTTTATTTGTGGACTTAATTTTTCTTATGCTGACAGATTTTATAATAATAATTTCATATAGCTATGTACTTATGCCCATGGCATTCTGTATTCCATTTTGCATGCTCATGGAGACACTTACAACATGCACGCCACTAACTATCACTGCAATGTGTGTGGAGCGTTATGTGGCCATTTGCATACCCCTGAGACATAGTTCTATCTCCACTGTCAGCAGGACCTTTACAGCTATTTTTATTATTTGGATTGTAAGCTTCCTAAGACCTCTTGTGGATCTGTTCATCCTTGTAACAACTGCCTCAAAAGAATATCTGTCTCAGTTGACCTTCTGTTATTATGAAATTATGATGACAGAAAACTGGCACCGCTTTATGAGAGGTGTTCTATATATCTTAAATTTTATAATAGTTTTACTTGTTGAGTTATTTTGTTATGTTATGATTGTGATCTCTGCCAAAGCAGCCTCTGTTGACAAGAAGTCAGCAGTTAAAGGTCTGCGCACCATCTCTTTGCATATGCTTCAGCTTACACTGTGTACAGTTGAGATAATTTGTCCATATATTGAATCATTAATTATGGAGCTAGATATTCAGTTGTATCTGTCAGTCCGATTTTCCAATTTCATAATATTTAATCTTATCGCCAGGGCAGTGAGTACACTTGTTTATGGTCTTAAAGATGAAAGATTTTATTCTGCCCTACTGTACTACATCAGATGTAGACAAGGTAGTATTTCATCTGACAGCAGAGTACCAAATATTGTCAATATAGAAAGATAAATACAAGAAAAGTTATGTATTAGATATTCCCAAAACAGGTTTTGTCTAGTTTTGTCTTTGTTAGTGATTTCAATTGATTAAAGCTTTCCGAGGCTAGGCCTAAATGGTTAACAAACATACAGTTCCAGTCAAAAGTTTGGACATACTTTCTAATTCAGTGGTGTTTCTTAAATTTTCTTTCTTTCTACATTGTAAAACAATGCTGAAGGCATACAAAATATGCAATAATCTCCCGTATATAACAGCTCTAATCTCAGATGCTGTCAATTTGTGATTTCTGAGGCTGGTAACTCTAAATGAACTTCTTTGTTAGAACAGACGTAAGTTTTGGTCTTGCTTTCCTGGGATGGTCTTCATTAGTCAGTTTCATCATGGGGCATAATGGGTTTTGCAAATGCAATTAAAAATACTGTACTTGCAAGAACTATTTCAGAACAGCCATCCTTGGTGTCTTAAAAAAACATCTGACTGTAGTTGTTGTTACTTGGGTTATTTCATTACCCAATGTCATATTTTTTATTTCATAGTTTAAAAAATCCAGTATTGTTCTAGGATGTAGAAAATAAATCCAAATTGTGGCCAAGCTTTTTACAGTAGTATAGGATCGGTCCTCCTCCGTAGGGTCTTAAATGGTCATAACATTCAAAATAAAAATAGCTTGTTTTACTGTTGCTTTATTTGCATTGTTTGTTTGAATAAATAGAGCACTCCATTTTACTATTTTAACTAGTACACATACTATACGCACTAAGACACATTATTGGATAGGATATTTGAGATTCATGAACAGTGTTGGGTAAGTTACTCAAAAAAGTAATCTACTACAAATTACTACTTAAAAATTTTGATTTGATATACATTACTGATTATTACAGTACATGTAAAAAGTAATCAGATTACTAATTACATTATTTTCAAGTTATTTTGAAAACATCTGTCACGGCGTGCGCCTGTGATGGGCATGTGCCTCAACCAACCTGCTGTCGCTCTTCGCTCATTCCCTAGGCTCCCTGCATAGGCGTCCCTTCCCTCTGCAGGTGCGCAAAAGGGCGAAGCCGTCATATCGGGCCGGCTGGCGATAATTAATGATTATCAGGAAAAATAATTAGATTAAAGTAACAGGTTATACCCAACTCCGTTCATGAATACATTAAGTGATTTTATTGTGTGGTGTGGTGTGTTAAATTCTCACCTGAGTTGGGCAACAATGTGTGCTGTTATTCATACTCATTATATTATGTTCGCATATTTTACTGTTTGGTTATATCATGTGGCAGCACAAAAACAATTATTTTGCTTTGTGCTGATGCATTACAATTGTAATTGGGTATAAACCTCAATTATGATTCTATGCTGACTGGAATAATATTGATTTCCAAATTACAAATGATTTAACTCCCAGAGATTCAGTTAAAAAAGATTGTGCTTACCTTCTAGCACAATCTTTCTTAACTGAATCTTTATGTTTATAAAATACCAAAAAATAGGCAGGGAAAACCTTTGCTGCTGAAGCAGCCTTAAAACAACACACTCGTTCTTTTATTGGCACCTGACATTTACAGTAAAGTAACAATCCCAGTGTTTAACCAGAAGTAACAGTTTATGTTGAACTACTTGTACAAGGACCTACCTTCTGAACATTTCTGTCAGTGATGTAGGCGAGGCATAGACGCAGAGGTTGAGACTTAGTTTTTAACATAAAGAAAACAAACATAACCAGAGGTAACTAAACAGGTGAACAAACAAAACAGCAGGATAATCACAGAACCAAGACAGATCAACCAAAACAGCTTAACTAATTCCAGATAGCTGGGTTAACTTACCATTTGGTAAAACTTAACCTCCAGGTTGATTTACCCCAAACCCGCATACCATGAGTATGTGGGTTCCAAAACCCCTGAGAAGAATAAGTTTAATCAACCTCCTACTGGTTACCCAGAGTTAATGCGTGTGCACGGTGCATACATAAAGACATTTTCAATGGATCGCCGATTTCACGAGTCAAAATGGAAAATCAAAGTGAAAAAAAGAAAGTGGAATACTTCACAGAGGCGGAGATGAAGGTTTAAATGCAGCATATGAAGAATTCAAGCCAATAATAATGAAAAAAAGCAATATGGCTGCATCGGCTAAAGAAAGAGAGTTGGCTTGGCAAAAAATAACAGGCAGAGTAAATGCGTGAGAGTATTAAATAGCAAATTTGACATCGGCTTCCCTTTTATTATACACTGTAAACCCTAATGCTCAAAGTAATTAAACACTGAGTACTGTTAATGTAAATAATTGCAATTAGGTCAAATTAATAGACCTTTTTGAGTATTCAGAACTTTTTGATATTTTAAGTAATCATGAGTACGTAAGTAACAGTAACCGTCACCTTAAAATTCCACCAACTTAAACTCTATAGAGCACTGGTGGCTCAGTGGTAAGTGTTTCACCTGTCGTGTGAAAGACCCGGGTTCGATTCGCAACAACAATTTATTTGATTTGCAACAAGTTCAACAAACTCTAAAATTTATAGTTCCGTTTACTTCAAATTGGAAACATCATTACTTAAAAAAATTTATGTAACTGATTACCTCAAATCTTTTGAGTTTTGCCAACTTAATCGGGTTTATGGTGTGTGTAAAAAGTGTTTAAGTGCCAGACATACTGTGTGAACGGCTCTACACACAGTTGCTTTGCCCACATGCTCTGCATTACCCGCATTGTACAAGAAATGCCATGACGCAAAAAAAACGAAGTGCTATGCACACTGTAATAAGTTACATCAATTTTTTAAAGTGATGATGTTTCCAATTTTAAGTACACAGAACTATCAATTTTTTAGTTTGTTGAACTTGTTGCAAATCAAATAAATTGTTGCTGCTGTCATCACATCAGACAAGCCGGTCCAGGGATCGAACCCAGGCCGTTCACATGGCAGGCGAAACACTTACCACTGAGCCACCAGTGCTCTATAGAGTTTTAGTTGATAATTTAAGGTGACAGTTACTGTTACTTACGTACTCACGATTACTTAAAAAATATCAAAAAGTTCTGAATACTCAAAAAGGTCTATTAATTTGACCTAATTGCAATTATTTAAGTTAACAGTACTCAATGTGTTTAATTACCTTGAGCATTAGAAATATGCGGTTTCAAGAGATGTGTTAAGTAAATTAACGATTCCCTTGAAAACCGATAACACTCTTTCAAATATTCATTAAGAAATTAAAAGACATCAATACGCGGTCTTATAACTCTCTCCCGGCGAAAATGTCATGCACACGTCATGCTTAATAAACTTCTGAAACAAACTTACCCTGGAACATAACCTGCTACCGAGCAGGTTACCTTCAGAGAGTAAGTTGCTATGGTTACAAGCATACCCAGAAAGTTACCTCCGTTTTTGGAACCGAAAGTTGAGGTTATCCACAAACTTACTCTTAAACTTACCCAGGTACATAACCTGCTTTCTGGAATACCCCCCAGATGCAAGACAAAATAATTTAACTTAGGCAGGCTATTTATACAACACTAATTAGCCATCTCGGTTCAGGCAAGTGCTCCAATCACCGGACTGCGGTGCATTCTGGGAAATGATGTTTAAACAAAAGAAACTACACAAAGGCGCCCTGACAATTTTTTTAATACGCTTCAGTGTTGTATTTTATTTTTTTTTCAGGATACTGAATAAAAAAGTTTTTCTCTCACGAAGAGTATGAGTTTGTTTATCTCACAACTAGATTTTTGCTATGACACGTACGTCAAAAGCTGTGTTCTCAACTTTCTCAACATTTAGGATTAAGAAAATCACCCGTCATAAACTGGAGCTAATGTTATCATTATCAGTACCTGACTCTACAAAAACACTTAAATACTTGCACCAATTTTCCAGCCAACCTGAAAACAGACAAATCAATGGTTAATATGCAGCTTTATATAAACCTTTCAGACATAAAATTTTTATTTTTATTTTTTTTCATGTCTGCCACGGTTTCCTCCCGCCTCCCAATATAATTGTCCCCAAAATATTATAAAATTTTCCCCAAGAGTGAATATGTGTACTGGGTGTCCTGTGAAAACTACAGTTGTTGGCAGAGCTTTTTCTTACAATGCCCCAAAATTATGAAATAGCCTTCCAATTAATGTTTGGGACTCAGACACAGTCTCAGTGACACAATCTAAGTCTAGGCTAAAAAACAGTAATCCAGACCCCCTTTGCCTTCTGGACCTGTCTGACTCATCCTGGTATCCCGCTTCTGGTTGGAGATCTCATCACATGGATTCCCCGTGTGGTCTGCTTGGGATGCGTGTGGAGACTGGGGACGGTTCCACTTTTCCATGAAGACAGGGCTGGCCTTGCCGATGCTGGCAGCTGTTCCCTGAGGACTTGTGACTGCAGTCTACCTGAGCCTCCAATAACGAACTGGACTCATCACATCTCACATCTAAACACATCTCCTGTTATACTGAACTTCCAGCCTCCTAACACACAGTATGACTGCAGATCAATCCCTGCTATCCATTATCACCCAAATGAGGATGGGTTCCCTGTTGAGTCTGGTTCCTCTCAAGGTTTTTTCCTACTGCTATCTCAGGGAGTTTTTTCTTGACACGGTTGCCGTCGTCCTTGGCTTTCTCATCAGGTACAATCTTATAATTTGATTCATACACCATCACATTTCATACACACTTAAATAATTCTTTTGATTGTTTAAAGCTGCTTTGTGACAATGTCAATTGTCAAAATCACTATACAAATTATATATAACTTAATGGAATTGAAGAGCAGCACTAGCTCCTTGGTGATAGCTTTGGAAGTCACTTTCGAAGTAGAAAGGCCTCAGGGTAGCATGTGACATAGTCCATTGCAGTCCTCTGGCACTCGGGACACGACTGACAGAAGTTCTTTATTTTGGCCTCAAGCCCCAGCCAATGGAAGCAATCCTTGATCTTCTCCATTGTGTTCTTCACTCCAAGGTTGCCACGTAGAGGGTGAGAGTGGTCCAGGTGCAGACCAATGTCGACCTTTCCTTGCGGGACCACTAGGAGGTTGCATGGTTCTCCTCTTCTTATCGTGTTATAGTATAGTAGTCCTCTACGGATGGGCGCCCATCATCCTCAACCTCTCTCTCGAGCTCTCTTACTTGTTCCAAACTGTTTTTTAGGCGCAGATCTTCCTTCTGCTGTAGGGCGAAATTGCCCTCACACTGTTAGGGCTCTGCAAGGTCATGATGGATCCAAGTGCAGGTAAGAGGTTGGAAGAAGCGAACAGCCCAATTAAGGGAACAGCCCTCTCCTGGCCTCTATTTGACTGATTGTTATTAGTATGTAAAGTTAAATGGTGATTATTCTGCATGTTCTCTAGTTTGATGTTCCACAGGGTTTGGTTTTAGGCCTACTCCCTTTTTCCCTTTACATGCTTCGTCTGGGCAACAAAGCATGGTATTAGTTGGATATCTGGGTAAGCATGGTATTAGTTTTCGTTGTTATGCTGACAACACTCATTTATATGTCTCATCAAACCCAGATGAGAAAAAACAGCTTAATAAAGTTGAGCAATGTGTAAAGGATATACAGTAAGAGACTAGATGCTAATTAACTTCCTTCTGCTTAATCCTGATAAGACAGCAGTTCTAGTAATAGGACCACATGCAACTAGAAGCAAGATTTTAGATCACTCTAAGTTTAGATGACCTTTCTGTTCTATCTAGTGCAATAGTAAAGACCCTGGTGTGATTCTAGATTCCAGTCTTTCATTTGAAGCTCATGTAGATAATATCACCAGGATAGCATTCTTTCACCTCAGAAATATTACCAAGATAAGGAATATATTGTCAACAAATGATGCAGAAAAAATACTTCATGCTTTTATCACCTCTAGATTGGACTATTGTAACCCTTACTGTCTCGTTGTTCAACATTTTATTCCTTAAAAGTAAGTAGAATCACAATAATCAAATAATACTCCCATATCTCCCCCCTCTGGGGTTTATGAGTCCCACATTAATTGTTATCTAGAGTGCAAATCCATGTGCCAGTCTTCCTTACACTATCTGGTGATAAAATTAAATCACTGGACTTTTATCAATGACCAATATATGGATTTGCACTCTAGTGGAGAATCGGCCAAACATCTCCTTTCCCACTTGACTAGAAAGGAGTAAAAAAACTCGAGCTCCACAATATTTTAAACCTATACTTTTGAAAATACAAATTCAACTTTTCTTTGTCCCATACACGGTGACATAACATGAGTATATAATTAATGTAGCATTTTTCCATGATTGACTTATGTATCATAACAACCAAATTGGGACATACATAACATAACACAGATTAAAGTTAGCACATTTTGAATGTCCTTATTGTTCTATAAACATCTTCGACTGTTCTATAAACATCTTCGACCCAGATACTTTGCGTAGAGAGTCAGTTGGAGCCCACAAGAGAGGTTACTAGCACTTCATTATGGGCCTGTGCCTTCCATCCTTCGCTATGTAAGATACGTATCCGCATATGAGTCAGTAAAGTCTCAGATTAGAGTTATGTATGGGTGAGTTAGGGATATCTTTGATGATTGTATCCAAAGAGTCGTCCTTGTCTGTTGTTGCTAACTAATTCTGTTAATTTTAGAAAGCCTTTGGTTAGATATAAACAACATAAATTTCATTAGACATGGTAATGTCACCCATTAGCTGCTCCAATGAAATTTCTGCACCTGGAATAAAAGAGAAAGTTGTTTAATGGCATTACACATTGTCATGATTTCTTACAACTTCCTTCCTTCCAGTGCACTTTTCCTGTTGAGGAAATTAAAATTAATTGTTGCTGCTGCTGTTTTATCTTTAAAAGCAATATAGTTTTGTTTAAACAGAAATGTAGTTATACAACATAGAGAACATTAATCGTTGTCACATACAATCTGTACAAATGTTTGTCAGTTGTGTCAGGGGGTAAACTGGTCAGTCAGTCGGTTTCGACTGTATAAGATGTGGGATGCTGCTCTCAAGCAGATTCTCATACTTTATTTGGAGCAGTGGAGTGTTCAATACTGCACAATTTAGTATACAACTTGTGCCAATAGTTGGTTATTTTCCAATAAGGATTTAATTTCTTTGCACTTTGCTTCTATTGGATGTTGGGTCCTCCTCTCTTCCTTCCGCTTTATCAGTCTGCAGTTTCCCTCCTTCTTTTTCTGTACTTATTTTTGGGAACTCTCGTGTAATGGTTCAAATGATACCACGTGGTTCTGCCTTCACCTGAACTGATGTTGGAATAGCTGCTAGGACCCCCGTATGCAACAAAAATATATTTCTCAATATATTATGTGACAATATATTTCATGTGTATTTGTATATTGTGAATAGTACATAGTAATATATGTTTTGATATATTCTATAATATATTATATATATGTAAGCATTATATATAAATATATGAAATAGGCAATATATGAAAATACTGCAAATATTGCCATTTTCATATATTGAATAAATACGTTGTTATACTGTTTAATATACACACGTGGACAAAATTGTTGGTACCCTTCGGTCAATGAAGGAAAAACTCACAATGGTCACAGAAATAACTTTAATCTGACAAAAGTAATAATTTTAAAAAATTCTATGAATGTTAACCAATGAAAGTCAGACATTGCTTTTCAACCATGCTTCAACAGAATTATTTTAAAAAATAAACTCATGGAACAGGCCTGGACAAAAATGATGGTACCCCTAGAAAATACTGAAAATAATGTGACCAAAGGGACATGTTAATTCAAGGTGTGTCCACTAATTAGCATCACAGGTGTCTACAATCTTGTAATCAGTCAGTGGGCCTATATATAGGGCTCCAGGTAGTAACTGTGTTGTTTAGTGACATGGTATGTACTACACTCAACATGGACCAGAGGAAGTGAAGGAAAGAGTTGTCTCAGGAGATTCGAAAGAAAATTATAGACAAGCATGTTAAAGGTAAAGGCTATAAGACCATTTCCAAGCAGCTAGATGTTCCTGTGACTACAGTTGCACATATTATTCAGAAATTTAAGATCCATGGGACTGTAGCCAACCTCCCTGGACGTGGCCGCAGGAGGAAAATTGATGACAAATCAAAGAGACGGATAATCCGAATGGTAACAAAAGAGCCCAGAAAGACTTCTAAAGAGATCCAAGGTAAACTTCATGCTCAAGGAACATCAGTGTCAGATCGCACCATCCGTCGTTGTTTGAGCCAAAGTGGACTACATGGGAGACGACCAAGGAGGACACCATTGTTGAAAACAAATCATAAAAAAGCCAGACTGGAATTTGCCAAACTACATGTTGACAAGCCACAAAGCTTCTGGGAGAATGTCCTATGGACAGATAAGACAAAAATGGAACTTTTTGCCAAGGCACATCAGCTCTATGTTCACAAATGGAAAAATGAAGCATATCAAGAAAAGAACACTGTCCCTACTGTGAAATATGGAAGAGGCTCTGTTATGTTCTGGGGCTGCTTTGCTGCATCTGGCACAGGGTGTCTTGAATCTGTGCAGGGTACAATGAAATCTCAAGACTATCAAGGGATTCTAGAGAGAAATGTGCTGGCCAGTGTCAGAAAGCTGGGTCTCAGTCGCAGGTCAAGAGTCTTGCAACAGGACAATTACCCAAAACACACAGCTAAAAACACCCAAGAATGGCTAAGAGGAAAACATTGTACTATTCTAAAGTGGCCTTCTATGAGCCCTGACCTCAATCCTATTAAGCATCTTTGGAAGGAGCTGAAACATGCTGTCTGGAAAAGGCACCCTTCAAACTGGAAACAACTGGAGCAGCTTGCTCATGAGGAGTGGGCCAAGATACCTGCAGAGAGGTGCAGAAGTCTCATTGACAGTTACAGGAATCGCTTGATTGCAGTGATTGCCTCAAAAGGTTGTGCAACAAACTATTAAGTTAGGGGTACCATCATTTTTGTCCAGGCCTGTTCCATGAGTTCATTTTTTTTATAATTCCGTTGAAGCATGGTTGAAAAGCAATGTCTGACTTTCATCAGTTAACATTCATATAATTCTTATTTATTATAACTTTTGTCAGATTAAAGTTATTTCTGTGACCATTGTGAGTTTTTCTTTCATTGACCGAAGGGTACCAACAATTTTGTCCACTTTTTAAAATTTTTTTTTTAAAAGTTTATTTTTTAAAATAATTCCATTGATGCATGGTTGAAAAGCAATGTCTGACTTTCATTGGTTAACATTCATAGAATTTTTATTTATTATTACTTTTGTCAGATTAAAGTTATTTCTGTGACCATTATGAGTTTTTCTTTCATTGACCGAAGGGTACCAACAATTTTGTCCATGTGTGTAGGAACATGGAAACAACTATAAATGAACGAAACCACTTTAAAAATAAATAAAATATTTCCAAAAGGACAACTGTCCTCCATTAAGGATAAATAAAACCTTCAGAATAACAGAATAGTCCCTCAGTGGAAAAAAACAGTAAAAAAAAAAAAAAAAAAAAAAAAATTTTTGAATCTAACAAAATGCATGCTAAAGGCCCGCTCTGATTGGCCAGTCTTACACTCTAAAAATTAAAACTGTGCTGTACTAAATTTTTTTGGGTAAACATTTTTTTGGTGAAACATTTTTAAAACTTACAAAATCATCTAAAATATACTTAACTAATTGAGTAGACATCAGTAAAAATAAATTGAGTAGACCTGAATAACTATATTTAGTACAATGATGTACAAAATTGAGTAAATGTAATCAAACACAGAAGTTAATGCAATGGTTACCCTAAGTGAAAATGAGTAAAATAATTTAGTAGATATAATTGAAATGCAAGTTAGAAGAAACTGAAAATTTGACTATTATTTAACAAACAAATGTGCTACATTTACTAAATATTTTAACTGAACTTAATTCAAACTGCTCTATCACAGAATTAATATGTTGCACTTACTTAATTTTTTAAAACTATATTTACCCTTTACTCAAGGAGTATTTTTATTCAGGTCAATGTATCTAATGATACCAAATTATAAACAAAGAATCGATAAACACATTACCATTTTAATTAAACATTTGTTTGCCGAAAATGACAAGACATGAAGTCTAAACTCATGTCACTAAAACTTGGTTTACTTTGCAAATGACAGGTAACAAGAACAAACAATGACCTGAATTGATCTTATTAGTAACCAGTCTCAATACAAGTCTTCTGCCACAAATATTATACAGTTAACATCTGGAAAGTAGACTTTTGTATTAGAATCTAATGAGTCACATTTGAAATCTGAAACATTGCACACCTTCACACTTCAGTTTCCTGCAAACTGTGGGATCCATACAAATGTGTGTGCTGACCTTCTCAGGTCTTAAAGAAACAATGACAGTCTAAATGAAGACAGGACAGTGTCTTTTAAAACATCCTGTGCATTGTGTTACCTTTGCCACATGTACACATGTCTCTGAGTAAATTTCAGACATCCCTGATACTTCCACAGCCAGTAGGGAGGGGGAAACAGATTTTCTTGATGCTCAGGAAAATACGTTTCCCATACTTCAATTTAAAAGACAATGTTTTAAAAAACATTCTGTGCATTGTGTTACCTTTGCCCCATGTACACATATCTCTGAGGTAATTTCAGACATCTCTGATACTTCCACGGCCAGTAGGAAGGGGGAAACAGATTTTTCCTGATGCCCAGGAAAATATGTTTCCCATACTTCAATTAAAAAACGGCGTTTTTTAAAAAAACATTCTGATAACTATTTTATCTTTGCTACAGGCACACATATCTCTGAGTCAGTTTCAGACATCCATGATACTTCCACAGCCAGTAGGAAGGGGGAAACAGATTTTCCTGATATTCAGGAAAATACGTTCCCCATACTTTTATTTAAAAGACAGTGTATTTTAAAACATTCTTTGCATCGTGTTACCTTTGCCCCATGTACACATGTCTCTGAGTGAATTTCAGACATCCCTGATACTTCCACTGCCAGTAGGGAGTTCCAAATACTACAATTCAAAAGACAGCGTTTTTAAAAACGTTCTGTGTTACCTGTGCCCCATGTAAAAAATAACAAATCCAATTACCAAATCTCCAGTATTGTTCTATATTTGAGAAAAGAAATCACAAAGCAAAAAGACATTGAGTTAGAAGAGGTGTCCATCCTTTTGACTGGTACTGTACATAAATACATACTGTGTGTGTGTGTGTGTGTGTGTGTGTGTGTGTGTGTGTGTGTGTGTGTGTGTGTGTGTGTGTGAGTGACAAAACACAAATACACACACGCACACAGTTCTTCTGTTACTTCGTCACATTCACTCCTTTCTATTTTCATGCAGAACCTACATTGTTTTTTTGAAAACTAGTTTGTCATGTAATGTGTTGCTTTTTCACAGACATGCAAATATTATTTTGGAATATTACTTATTTATTGTATTTTAAGGTTTGGAATTGTGAATAGTTTTGTATATAACAGACAAGATAAACATATATAACATTTGAACTACAGATAACATTGTACCTAAGCCTTTTGAACAGACTCACCCCCACACACATACTGTACACACAAACATACAATGTATACAGTCTTATGCAAAAGTTTGGGCACCCCTTGATAAATAACAGATTTTGGTGATTTTTTTTTTAAAGTAAAGATGTTAACACAGTCTCTCTCAGAAATAGGAAAAAATGCACAATATTTTCAGCAAACATTGATGTATAGTTACTTCTATACAATTTATGCCATAAATTGAACAAAAATAAAAATAAAAACATTATTGTGGCACTGTGCAAAAGTTTGGGCACCCTAAGAGTTCCAGAGTCTCAAATTCTTATTACAAGGTTTCAGATGTTAATCAGCTTATTAGATCTGATGCATGGCAAGAGCTGTCATTATTAAATGCCAATTTCAAAGCTTTACAAATACTAATGACTCTTCAAACCTTGTGCACACACTTGCGGACACTTAACAACCATGAGTTCCTCTAAGCAGCTGTGTAAGACTCTGATAATGAAAGTTATTGATGCCCACAATGCAGGAGAAGGTTACAAGAAGATAGCAAAGCATTGTCAGCTTGCAGTTTCCACAGTGAGAAATGTAATTAAGAGATGGCAGTTCAGGGGAACTGTGGAGGTCAAGATGAGATCTGGAAGACCAGGAAAACTCTCGGAGAGAACTGCTCGTATGCTGGTCAGAAAGAGAAATCAATACCCCCATTTGACTGCAAAAAACCTGCAGGAAGATTTAGCAGACTCAGGAGTGGTGGTTCACCGTTCCACAAGACCTTCATGGACGAGTCAGCAGAAGAAAACCTTACCTGCGTTTCCATCATAAAATCCAACGTCAGAAGTACGCAACAGAACATCTACAGAAGCCTGAAACATTTTAGAAACAAGTGCTGTGGACTGATGAAGTAACAATAGAACTCTTTGGCCACAATCAGCAAAGGTATGTTTGGAGGAAAAAAAAGTAGCAGCATTTCATGAAAAGAACACCTTGCCAACTATTAAGCATGGGAGTGGATCTATCATGCTTTGGGGTTGTGTTGCAGCCAGTGGCACAGGAAACATTGCACGGGTGGGGGAATGGATTCCATTAAATATCAGCAAATTCTGGAAGCAAACATCACACCATCTGTAAAAAAGCTGAAGGTGAAAAGAGGATGGCTCCTACACAAGGACAATGATCCTAAACATACCTCGAAATCCACTATGGATTGCCTCAAGAGACGCAAGTTGAAGGTTTTGAAATGGCCATCACAGTCCCCTGATTTAAACATTATTGAAAATTTGTGGGTAGATCTTAAAAGAGCTGTGCATGCAAGACGACCAAAGAATATTACAGAACTAGAAGCCTTTTGCAAGGAATAATGGGAGAAAATCCCAAGTACAGGGATTGAAAGACTTTTAACTGGCTATAAAAAGCGTTTGCAAGCTGTGATGTCTGCCAGAGGAGGTGTTACTAAGTACTGATTATGTAGGGTGCCCAAACTTTTGTACAGTGCCACAATAATGTTTTTATTTTCTTTATCTTTGTTCAATTTATGACATAAAATGTAAGTATACACAATGTTTGCTGAAAATATTGTGCACTTTTTCCATTTCCAGGAGAGACTGTTAACATCTTTTCAATTAAAAAAATAATTGTGATATATTTATCAAGGGGTGTCCAAACTTTTGCATGAGACTTTACATATGTGTGTATATATACACATATACATACACACACACAATAAAATAATGTATCAAAAGTACTGTCTTTTAAATTAAAGTGTGGGGAACATATTTTCCTGGCCATCAGGAAAATCGGTTCCCCCTTCCTACTGGCTGTGGAAGTATCATGGATGTCTGAAACTGACTCAGAGATATGTGTGCCCATAGCAAAGATAAAATAGTGATCAGAATGTTTAAAAAAAAAAAACGCTGTCTTTTAATTTAAATATGGGAAACATATTTTCCTGGGCATCAGGAAAATCCGTTTCCCCCTTCCTACTGGCTGTGGAAGTATCAGGGATGTCTGTAATTGCCTCAGAGACATGTGTACATGGGGCAAAGGTAAGACAATGCACAGGATGTTTTAAAAGACACTGTTTTTTAAATAAAAGTATGGGAAACATATTTTCCTGGCCATCAGGAAAATCTGTATCAGGGATGTCTGAAATTCACTCAGAGACATGTGTGCTTAGGTAATACAATGAGATGTTTTTTTAAACACTGTAATTTAAACAAGACACCAGGAAATCAATCCTCCCAGTTAACATATGTAATACATTTCAAGCTTTCATACTTTGTGAAATTAAAGGAAAAGAATCATTCAGATACACTATTTAATGTAAAAATACTATTATAATATGTGCTGTGCCAATTATGTATGTCTGTTTTAACATGGTTAACCATACAGTGTATCATAGATTTCAGGATCTCGTGTTTCTCACCATATGTTGGTGTAGATGTATGTGTAGGTGTTGTAACAGGCGGTTGCCTAGTTACGGGCTCCCGGCCAGCGGGGGCGCTGTGGGAGCTGGTTACATTGAATCAATAAAAGAAGAAGAAAGGCTGGGCTAGGGAACAGTAGCCATTACCCAGCTAAAGCCGAAGCTAATGTTAAAGCTAAAGCCGAAGCTGAAGCTACAGCTGCTTTTTGTAAACCCGAATGCGGGACCTGGTACGTCCTAAGCGCATGTGAGTAAAAATTGTTTGTTGTATGTTTGTGTGTTTAAAGCCCGCCGAGGCATTTATATCATCACTGTCATTGCTTAATATGCACTCACGGCATCCCTCCTGCTGTGGTTATGCAGGAGGGTTTTTCTTTTCCTTTTTCTTGTTTTGTTTGTGTTGTGAGTGTATTCCGCGTGAGTTGACGTGTGACATCTGCTCCTCCGGGGATAACTACACCAACGGCCTTGTGCGCGCGGGACCGTTTCATCGGTGACTATCGCGTCGCAAGCAAAGAAGACGTCGCTCGTGGCGGAGGACTTCGGGCGCAGAGCGGGACGTTCTCCGATTTTGTTTATTTTGTTTATGGACTTGAGAGAGAGAGAGAGAGAGAGAGAGAGAAAGAACTCTAATTCCTATAAATAATAGATTGGGTGAATGTGGTGTGCAAGGCCGGCGTATGAATGGGAAAGGCACAATAAATAAATGTATTTACACATGAATGAATATATTTTGTCTCTGGTGGTCCTTATCTAACCCTGATTTCTGAGGGTTATTATTTTTAGTAATAGTAGCGTGTTTGTTACAGTGTGATGGCTGAAAGTAATTCAGATACGTATTTGCACTTGAAAAACTATGAGTGTGGTTTCCTATAATCGCTGTACCTGTGTGTTTGATCTGTACGCCAGATGGTTTAATAGAACTGGATGTGTGAGTGAGGACAACGGAGTAGGTGGTTAGCAGTTACTAAGTATCACCAGTAGACACTCTACCCTTGAGTTACATGGTATCATCAGTTAGAGTATAATCTATTTAGAATAAATCAATATCACATCCATAATCACACAGCTAATGTACGGGAATTAAAATTAATCGTGATGTCAGTACATGCCCAGCAAACCAGACTTTTGCAGCGAATTAAAACGTCTGAATAATCTTCAAATATGCAAAAAAATGAAAACATTAAATTATTTTGCATATGTTTGTTTAACTCAAAGTTCGTAAACACAGTTTAAAAACGAGAGAAAAACCGCCAAAATCCTCGTTCGCACTCTCGGCGTTAGGTAGTGAGTGACGTCATGATTGCATCAGCGCGCGCACTACGCGCGACCGGGGACACACATGGACACTGAATTTCCCGGAACACTCGGACTCGGATCTGTGCTCTCTGCTGCATTTAAGTTTTTTCAAACAGTTTCCTACAGTAGCGTGCTCAGTGTTTAATCATGTTAAATACTCACATACAGAAACGGATAAAATACTGTCAGAGCCCAGACACTGCATCTCATTTCTGCTGTTTAAACTTGCTTTGGTCTGCGTTTCCTCCAAAGTGTCCGAGTGTAACAGGCAGACTCGCGGTTCAGTGTGTGAGGTGGACCATTACAAACGCGTTAATTATTTGAACATGCTAGTTTTATATTCTCGTCACAGTGGCGGTAGGCTGTGCAAAAACACCGCATTTGGTGGGAGAAATTCAAATATTGCGGCGCGGCCGCCTACAGCGAGAAACCCGAAGGAAAGTGCAACATACACGCGCATGCTGCCCGGTGTTAAACGAATAAATCTCTCCTTTTACACCAGATTTTAATTATCTGTATTAAAACGCACTTTAGCTGAGCAATTTTGTGGTTGGAACAAACAAGCAAAATCACAATGAACACCAGGACTGGCCTATTGCTATGTAGCTATCGTTAGCTCTGGAGCACAGCAGTGACAGAACAGTAACTTACACCCTATAAAATTGTGTATGAATGCAGTTAGAGTCATTATTTCATTAACATGTTACTTACCAGGAATTGTAAGGAGTGTTCCATGTGCTTTTTGTCTGTTCTCACAGCAGCGTGTCCTCGCTCCTTGTCAAGTCAAGTCAATTTTATTTATATAGCGCCTTTAACAATTGACATTGTCGCAAAGCAGCTCTACACAATCAAAAGAAGTAAGTTTGTATGCAATGTGTATGAATCAAAATGATAAGATTGTCCCTGATGAGCAAGGCGAGGGCGACGGTGGCAAGCAAAAACTCCCTGAGATGGTAATATGAAGAAACCTTGAGAGGAACCAGACTCAACAGGGAACCCATCCTCATCTAGGTGATAACGTATAGCAGGGATTGATCAGCATAATAATGTGTAAGACTGGAAGTTCAGTATAACAGGAGATGTGTTAAAATTAAAAGGAGTCCAGTTTGTTCCTGGAGGCTCAGATAGACTGTAGGAAATTCCAGTCCTGAGCTATCAAACAACTGAAGTCACAGGTCCCCAGAGCATCAATCGATGACAGGACAGAAACCATCCCCAGCCACCACACGGATCCAGGCAGACCACACGGGGCATCCATGCGACGAGATCTCCAACCAGAAGGAGGACTCCAGGACGGGTTAGACGGGTCCAGAGGGCAGAGGGGTCTGGATCACTCAGGAGTGACATGTATAGCTCGACAGAGAGAGGAGAGAGCAGAAGAGGAGAGAACAGAAAATAAGGAGAGATGGCAGTTAGGTATGGTCACAGTCAACATGTATAAGGTGAATGTATATTTAGTGCAAAGTGCAAGCAGGGACTCCGGCAGGACTAACTATAACAGCATAACTAAAAGGGAGAGCCAGAAGGAAACACTGACATGAGGGCTCCCTGTGATGTAAAGCAACCAATCACCGCACCGTCAACAAACCTGAGTGATCAATGAGAGTGGGGAAGACAGCATCTAAACATACCAGTTCACCAGAATACTCTACGTCCATGAGGCGCCCAGATCTGCTCCTTTACCTAAGGTTAATCTATTTATAAAAATGCTTGGCTAAATAAATAGGTTTTTAGCCTAGACTTAAACACAGACTGTGTGTGAGTCCCGAACATTAATAGGAAGACTATTCCATAACTTTGGGGCTTTGTAAGAAAAAGCTCTGCCCCCTGCTGTAGTTTTAATAATACGTGGTACTGACAGGCAACCTGCATTCTTTGATTTGATCGAAGTAGGCGTGGCGGATCGTAACACACTAGCAGTTCACTCAAATACTGTGGCGTGAGACCATTTAGTGCTTTAAATGTCAAAAGTAGTATCTTAAAATCGATGCGAAATTTCACAGGGAGCCAATGCAGTGTAGATAAGATAGGGGTGATGTGCTTGTATCTTCTGGTTTTAGTGAGGACTCTCGCTGATGCATTCTGTACTAACTGAAGCTTGTTTATACGCGTAGTTGAACAACCAGACAGTAAGGCGTTACAATAGTCCAACCTAGAGGTTATAAATGCATGAACTAGTTTTCTGCATCATTTAGTGACAATATGTTTCTTATCTTGGCAATATTTCTAAGGTGAAAGAAAGCTATCCTGGTGATATTATCTACATGAGCTTCAAACGAAAGGCTGGAATCTATAATCACACCGAGGTCTTTTACTGTTGCACTTGATGGAACAGAAAGGCCATCTAAAGTTACAGTGTGATCAGAAAGCTTACTTCTAGCTACTTGTGGTCCTATGACCAGAACTTCTGTCTTATCAGGATTAAGCAGAAGAAAATGAATTAACATCCAATCTCGTATGTCCTGCACACAATGCTCAATTTTAGTAAACTGGTTTTTCTCATCTGGTTTTGCTGAGACATATAATTGTGTGTCATCAGCATAACAATGAAAACTAATATCATGTTTACGAATTATGTTGCCCAGAGGAAGCATGTAAAGGGAAAAAAGCAGTGGGCCTAAAACTGAACCCTGTGGAACACCAAACTCCACTTGAGAACATGAGGAATGGTCACCATCTAAATTTACAAACTGATAACGATCAGGCAAATAGGATCTGAGCCACAGGAGGGCAGTCCCCTTAATTCCTACTACCTTTTCTAATCTGTGGAGGAGAATACTATGATCAATGGTGTAAAAAAAGGTCCAGTAACACAAGTATAGAGAACTTCAAATGCATTAAATTTAAATCTGTGTTTTTGTACAATAGACAGATTATCGTTAAAAATAACTGTGACTCCTCCTCCTCTACCAGTTAGCCGAGGCTGGTGTATGTAGCTGTATCCAGGAGGACTAGCTTCATTTAGAGCTACATACTCGTCCTGCTTAATCCAGGTTTCTGTTAAACATCACATATCAAACTTCTGATCTGTGATAATTTCATTAACAATAACTGCTTTAGATGCGAGAGATCTAATATTTAACAGTCCAAGCTTCGGATCAGAGGTGCCAGCTGTGCATTCAGTGTGATCTGAGTTTGTGATATCTATGTTAATTCAATTACTAAAACAGACTTTCTGAGTCTTTCTAAATTTATGTTTAGCTCCGGGAACAGACACAGTCTCGATATGATGAACCCTGAGTGACGACTCTATGCAGCTAGCAGACGGTTGGTTTAGCCTGTCTGTCTGCTCCCTGGCCTGGGCTCTGGATTGTCACCGATTAACTAGGCCTCTTCTGAGACTATGTGCTATACTGAAAGAAATGAGAGCAGCACCTTCCCGAGTGGGATGGAGACCGTCCCGCCCTAACAGGCCAGCTTTGCCCTCAAAGGTCTTCCAGTTGTCTATGAAACCCACATTGTTTTCGGAGCATCACCTGGACATCCAGCGGTTCAGCGACCATAACTGTCATGGGTCTAGCCTGGTGGTGCTGGCTAGACCCGGCTGATGTTGTTGCCGTGGGCATATGGGTAGGCATGAAGGCAGAGGGCAAACAGAGAGTCTTTTTATTAACAAACTCAAAAACAGACAAACGAACAAAGAAACAACAAACGTAAACTAAAACTAGGGCTCAGGAAAAACACAGGGAACGGCGCGCTAACACAGGGACAAGAACTGGACACAGGGAACCAGGAGCTGACACAGGGAACCGACAGAGAGAACTGGGGATGAGGAAACATGGAGCTGAAGCTAACTAAGACACATAGGGGAACTAGAGATGAGACAGGGCTAGACAGGAGAGACAGGGCTAGACAGGAGAGACAGGGCTAGAGACGGGACCAGGGACACAGAGACGGGACTAGACTGGCTGGGTTAGTGGTTAGTTGGGTTAGTAGCTATATGGAATATGGGGGACACTGGATGCTGAACTAACCAGGTTAGTATCTAATGGGGTTAGTGGCTAACCAGGTTAGTACTGACCTAATAGGGGAGCTGAACACAAAAGGCAAGGCACACATGAGGCTATTCCAAACTAGCGGCTAACCTACTAACGACCAGAACCACTAGCAGTCAATCCCACTAGAGGTTAGCCTACTGGAGGCTAACCCTACTAGGGGCTAACCCTACTAGCAATCAAGGCCTACTAGCGGCTAACCCTGCTAGCGGCTAGGCCCTCATGTGGCTACACAAAACTAAACAGACAAAGAACTAGACTGGAAGACAAACACTGGGAAGACACAGAACAGTACTTACACCATACACAGGAGGAGACACAGCCTAGCTAAACACTGAACAGTACAGCTCCATGAATCCACAAACACATGGAACATCAGGAAAACAAACCAAAATATAAACTTAAAGAAACAAGAACCAAACAAAAGGCATGCCCACATGACGGTATATACAAAAACAAACATAACAAACCAAACAAACAGACAAGCATTGCTCGACCCAGTTTCCCAGAACAAACTGATATTTATAGAAGCTTTAACGAGCCACCTCAGTTCAGGTGAGCACTCATCACCTGACTGAGGTGGCTTCTGGGAAACTGAGTCATCCAACAAAAACTACAGAGACAGACATGAACAGTGACCTCTAGTGGAGGTTCCTAACAATAACCTGCTGTAAGCTATGTCGCCACGTCTCATTGGGATGGGACCAGAGCAAACTACTTCATTGGACATCGCCTACCGCGGTGAAGTTGGTTTGTACCGGAGATTCGCTAACAGAGTCCGGCGAAAGCACCTCGCCTACTGCGCAAGTTAGGACCGGCTGCAAATTACTGTCCGACTGAAAAACGGAAAATATTAATATTATAAACATAATTAAAATAAATAAATGAACTATTGCCTCAAAATATTTTCTAAAATGTGTGTCCACTTGTCCTGCAGAGGGCACAACCTTTTTTATTCAATATTATCACTTTTTATATTTATTAAAAATTAATATGTAATAATTCTATATTTTACTTCAATAACTTCCAGGTCATATGACCCATTGCCTCAAACTCTTTTCTAAAATGTGTCTCCACTTGTCCCGCAGAGGGCACAACCTTTTTTTTATTCAATAATCACACTTTACATATTTATTAATAATTTTTATAGAACTTTTATTGATTTTATTTCAATAACTTTCAGGTCATGTGACCCATTGCCTCAAAATCTTTTCTAAAATGTGTGTCCACTTGTCCTGCAGAGGGCACAACCTTTTTTGTTCAATATTATCACTTTTTATATTTATTAAAAATTAATATGTAATAATTATATATTTTACTTCAATAACTTTCAGGTCATATGACCCATTGCCTCAAAATCTATTCTAAAATGTGTGTCCAATTGTCCTGCAGAGGGCACAACCTTTCTTTATTCAACATTATCACTTTGCATATTTATTAATAATTAATATGTAATAATTCTATATTTTACTTCAATAACTTCCAGGTCATATGACCCATTGCCTCAAAATCTATTCTACAATGTGTGTCTACCTGTCCTGCAGAGGGCACAACCTTTTTTATTCAATATTATCACTTTTCATAATTATTAATAATTAATATTTAATAATTCTATATTTTATTTCAGTAACTTTCAGGTTATGTGACCCATTGCCTCAAAACCTTTTCTAAAATGTGTGTCCACTTGTCCTGCAGAGGGCAGTTATTTATAACGATAATCTGTCTCTCGTACAAAAACACAGTTTTAAATCTAATGCATTTTAAGTTCTCTATAGTAACATAAAGTCAGCTCAGTCGATCCCGCTACTCATCATTTACAGACCCCCAGGGCCGTACTCTGCCGAATTTGCAGATTTCCTCTCAATCCTTGTTGTTTCTGTAGACAAAGCGTTAATTGCTGGAGACTTTAATATTCATTTTGAGAATCCAGAAGACCCTCTGAGAACAGCATTTTTGTCCTTACTGGACTCAGTAGGAGTAAATCAGTGTGTAGTAGGACCCACTCATAAAGCAGGTCACACTTTAGATTTAATATTATCCTTCGGATTAAGTATAGGAAATATAACCACAATTCCACAGTCTGAAGTTATCTCAGATCACTACCTTGTCTCGATTAAAGCGTGTTATAGTAATAATGTATGCAGCACAGCACCGCGCTTCCACCTTAAACGTACATTTACATCAAATACCGCACAGAGCTTTATCAATAATCTTCCAGAATTATCAACTTTGATTGGATCGCCATCTGACTTCACAGAACTCGAACAGGCGAATGAATATCTAGAGTCAGCATTTCGTTATAGCTTAGATAATGTAGCTCCAGTTAAAAGGAAAATGATTAGAGATAAGAAACTCGCTCCTTGGTATAATGACCACACCCGTGTTTTAAAACAAACCGCTCGAAAATTCGAACGTAAATGGCGCCAAACTAAATTGATAGTATTCAAAATAGCTTGGAAGGAGAGCATCCTGAACTATAAAAAAGCTCTCAGTGATGCTAGATCAACGTATCTCTCCACTCTTATAGAAAATAACAAAAACAACCCGAGATTTTTATTTAATACCGTAGCTAACTTAACTAAAAACAAGAATGCAGTAGTGAGGATTTCATGAACTTTTTCAATAATAAAATCATAAATATTAGGCAAAAAATTCAGGCTTTGAAAACAGACAATTGAAATAATTCAGATGAACTAACCACATCACATCAGAACTTAAAATACTTTACTCCCCTTGAAGCGAGGGAACTAATTTCACTCATCTCTTCTTCAAAATCGTCAACCTGTATATTAGATCCTATACCGACACATTTTCTCAAACAGCAATAATAGAACCCCTGTTGAAAGTAATTAACTGTTCACTCAGTAGTGGGTATGTCCCCAAATCCTTTAAATTAGCCGTTATTAAACCGCTAATCAAGAAACCTGACCTTGACCCCTGTCTGCTTTCTAATTACAGGCCGATATCAAACCTTCCCTTTATATCCAAGATTTTGGAAAAGGTAGTATCACAGCAGCTATGTTCACATCTACACAGAAATAGCATAAATGAACAGTATCAGTCAGGATTTAGGCCTCATCACAGCACAGAGACAGCACTTGTTAAAGTAGTAAACGACCTCCTATGGGCCTCTGATCAGGGTTGCGTCACTATACTTGTGTTACTGGACCTCAGTGCAGCTTTTGACACCACTGATCATAGTATTCTCCTTCACAGATTAGAAAAGGTAGTAGGAATTAAGGGAACTGCCCTCTTGTGGCTCAGATCCTATTTGACTGATCGTTATCAGTTTGTAGATTTAGATGGTGACCATTCCTCATGTTCTCAAGTGGAGTTTGGTGTTCCACAGGGTTCAGTTTTAGGCCCACTGCTTTTTTCCCTTTACATGCTTCCTCTGGGCAACATAATTCGTAAACATGGTATTAGTTTTCATTGTTATGCTGATGACACACAATTATATGTCTCAGCAAAACCAGATGAGAAAAACCAGTTTGCTAAAATCGAGCAGTGTGTGCAGGACATACGAGATTAATTTTCTTCTGCTTAATCCTGATAAGACAGAAGTTCTGTTCATAGGACCACAAGTAGCTAGAAGTAAGCTTTCTGATCACACTGTAACTTTAGATGGCGTTTTTGTTCCATCAAGTGCAACAGTAAAAGACCTCGGTGTGATTATAGATTCCAGCCTTTCGTTTGAAGCTCATGTAGATAATATCACCAGGATAGCTTTCTTTCACCTTAGAAATATTGCCAAGATAAGAAACATATTGTCACTAAATGAAGCAGAAAAACTAGTTCATGCTTTTGTCACGTCTAGGTTGGACTATTGTAACGCCTTACTGTCTGGTTGTTCAATTAGGTGTATAAACAAGCTTCAGTTAGTACAGAATGCAGCAGCGAGAGTCCTCACTAAAACCAGAAAATACGAGCACATCACCCCTATCTTATCTACACTGCATTGGCTCCCTGTGAAATTTCGCATCGATTTTAAGATACTACTTTTGACATTTAAAGCACTAAATGGTCTCGCGCCACAGTATTTGAGTGAACTGTTAGTGTCTTACGATCCGCCACGCCTACTTCGATCAAAGAATGCAGGCTGCCTGTCAGTACCACGTATTATTAAAACTACAGCAGGGGGCAGAGCTTTTTCTTACAAAGCCCCAAAGTTATGGAATAGTCTTCCTATTAATGTTCGCGACTCAGACACAGTCTCAGTGTTTAAGTCTAGGCTAAAAACCTATTTATTTAGCCAAGCATTTTTGTAAATAGATTAACCTTAGGTAAAGGAGCAGATCTGGGGGACTCATAGACGTAGAGTATTCTGGTGAACTGGTATGTTTAGATGCTGTCCTCCCCACTCTCATTGTTCACTCAGGTTTGTTGACGGTGAGGTGATTGGTTGCTTTACATCTCAGGGAGCCCTCATGTTTGTGTTTCCTTCTGGCTCTCCCTTTTAGTTATGCTGTTATAGTTAGTCCTGCCGGAGTCTCTGCTTGCACTTTGCACTAAATATACATTCACCTTATACATGTTGACTGTGACCATACCTAACTGCCATCTCTCCTTATTTTCTGTTCTCTCCTTTTCTGCTCTCTCCTCTCTCTCTTTCCCCCTCTTCTTTCCCTCTCTCTGTCTCTCTGTCGAGCTATACATGTTTCGCCCCTCTGCCCTCTGGAGCCGTCTAACCCATCCTGGAGTCCTGCTTCTGGTTGGAGATCTCGTCGCATGGATGCCCCGTGTGGTCTGCCTGGATTCGTATGGTGGCTAGGGATGGTTTCCATGAAGACTGTCCTGTCATCGAGTGATGCTCTGGGGACCTGTGACTTCAGTTGTTCGATAACTCAGGACCGGAATCCCCTACAGTCTACCTGAGCCTCCGGGAACAAACTGGACTCATTTTAATTTTAAAACATCTCCTGTTATACTGAACTTCCAGTCTTACACATTATTATGCTGAGCAATTCCTGCTATCCGTTATCACCCAGATGAGGATGGGTTCCCTGTTGAGTCTGGTTCCTCTCAAGGTTTCTTCCTATTACCATCTCAGGGAGTTTTTCCTTGCCACCGTCGCCCTCGGCTTGCTCATCGGGGACAATCTTGTCATTTTGATTCATATACATTGCATAAAAACTTACTTCTTTTTATTGTGTAAAGCTGCTTTGCGACAATGTCAATTGTTAAAAGCGCTATATAAATAAAATTGACTTGACTTGACTTGACAACCTTTTTTATTCAATAATCACACTTTACATATTTATTAATCATTTTTATAGACCTTTTATTGATTTTATTTCAATAACTTCCAAGTCACATGACCCATTGCCTCAAAATCTTTTCTAATATTCAATATTATCACTTTGCATATTTATTAATAATTAATATGTAATAATTCTATATTTTATTTCAATAACTTTCAGGTCACGTGACCTATTGCCTCAAAATCTATTCTAAAATGTGTGTCCATTCGTCCTGCAGAGGGCACAACCTTTCTTATTCAATATTATCATTTTGCATATTTATTAATAATTTTTATTGAAATATTAATGATTTTATTTCAATAACTTCCAGGTCACATGACCCATTGCCTCAAACTCTTTTCTAAAATGTGTGTCCACCTGTCCTGCAGAGAGCACAACCTTTTTTTATTCAATAATCACACTTTACATATTTATTAATCATTTTTATAGACCTTTTATTGATCTTATTTCAATAACATTCAGGTCATGTGACCTATTGCCTCCAAATCTATTCTAAAATGTGTGTCCACTTGTCCTGCAGAGGGCACAACCTTTCTTTATTCAATATTTTCACTTTGCATATTTATTAATAATTAATTGTAACACCTGTACCGCACCACAGGGAAATAAGATCTAGCTCACCGGATTACTGAGTCGACGCTTTATCCCCACCTAGTGTGTCTATGTGTGTACTACCTGCACTTAATCACTAAATGATGAGCACCTGTGATCCCCTTGTGTGTCTGTCTATATATTCCAGTCGAACCCGTAGAGCGACGTCTGTTCACTGACGTGCAATGTTTGCAAAAGTCTACATGTTCCGTAAATACGTGTTGTCTTCTTCTGTTTTTTCCCCAGGACTGAGCAGTGTCTGCAGGTGGGGTTCGTTTGAGTAGGAGGTGTCGTCGCCTGGCACCCAGTAGTGTGACTGACTACACCTTTATGTTTTGTTTTGTTGTTGTTGTTTTTGTTGGCCCACCTGCAGACCCGGCCTGGGGAGAATCTAGTTCCCAGTTTCGCCTGGGTTAAAACAGAGACACTAAGAAAAAGAAAATAAAGAAACGTTGATTTAATGGATCCTGCGTCTGCGTCCGCTTCATTGTACAAAGACATGACATTAATATGTAATAATTCTATATTTTACTTCAATAACTTCCAGGTCATATGACCCATTGCCTCAAAATCTATTCTACAATGTGTGTCTACCTCTCCTGCAGAGGGCACAACCTTTTTTATTCAATATTATCACTTTTCATAATTATTAATAATTAATATGTAATAATTCTATATTTTATTTCAATAACTTTCAGGTCATGTGACCCATTGCCTCAAAATCTTTTCTAAAATGTGTGTCCACTTGTCCTGCAGAGGGCACAACCTTTTTTATTCAATATTATCACTTTGCAAATTTATTAATAATTAATATGTAATAATTCTATATTTTATTTCAATAACTTTCAGGTCATGTGACCCATTGCCTCAAAATCTATTCTAAA
Source organism: Clarias fuscus (assembly GCA_030347435.1). NCBI lineage: Eukaryota > Metazoa > Chordata > Actinopteri > Siluriformes > Clariidae > Clarias > Clarias fuscus. The sequence goes on from CM059218.1 coordinate 13,721,624, forward strand.
ATGTGTGTCCACATGTTCTACAGAGGGCACAACCTTTTTTATCCAATATTCACATTTACATATTTACTAAGAAATTCCTCAATTATTTAACAATTTTTTTTTTTAACACCCAGGGCTAGTGATTTGAATCTAATCAACGCTGATTAGAAATGTCTTCAAACAAACATTTTGCATGCAAAAATGTGAATAATTGCTCACACAGCATGCTACTTTGTACATATTAAAAAGTACATTTTCTGTACGAAAAATACAAAGTTCAATCTACTTGTACTTCAGAATATATCTGCAATGGTCACCTTCCTTAATCAATATTTGCATGTCATTTTCCCCCAGACCTACTGTTTAGGTGTGTCCAGTGCATAGTTGACACTCCCAAACAGTAGGTGGCGATAATGGATTTTCAATAATTGAATAATTAAAATAAAGCACATGGTAGAACAGTTTTTCCATTTTGTTCCAAACATGGTCCGCTTCAAGAAAGGCCACAAACAGAAGATTAGAGATCGCTGGGAAATTGCTGGAGGAAGAGATGTCATCATTAGGAATTTTGCTGAAAATGGGTTTGTCAGTTTTAATGTTACACCTGAGCAGTGGTCTCCTATAAGTTTTACTCTTTTTAAAAACAGCACAAAAAGCCAGTTGAAGTGGTTAAAGGTTATATGGTCTCAGGACAGACATGGAATCAGGACAGAAGTGCTTCATTCAGGTATAGTCTCATTGAAATTGCTAAATATTTTAGGTTATTATATCCTAACATTTTTCATATAAAGAGAGCAGAAAGGGAGACAGAGATAATGTTACTGACAAAGAGAATGAAGAAATAATAGATGAGAAAATAATAAATTTTAGTTTGACAGGTGAAACAAGAATGACAGATAAGGAAGTTAAAGACACTGGACTGGAAAACAGAGAAATGTATCTAACGCTGAAACCAGTGAAGGCAGCAAGTGGAGAAAATGAGAACAAAAATCCTGATAATGTGATAGGCCCAAGGAATGCCAACCAGAAAGTCTAAATGAGCAGAATGCCTGATATGCAAAGTAATGAGAAAGAAAAAGATGTATCAAATTGGTGCGGTACCCATAAAAAAGATGCACAGGCTGATGCAGAAACATGCAGAAAGCAGTTACATGACATATATCGACCAAGAAGTTGACACAGACAGTGAAGATGAGGCAAAGATTAAGCCAAAACAGTGGGAAAAAATACAACCTAAACGTGGAAGGAAAAATCTTATTATAAAGAATTCTTAAAAACAAACCCATGTTGTACACTTTCTTTTAAGTACCAACATGTGAAGATGAGTCATAGTCGGGAAAAAAAATCTCCATTTTTCCATGCCTCAGCAAGATGCACATTTGATGGATGCAAGGCTGTATATACTTTTATAAAAAAATCTAAGCCAAAGTCAACTGATAAAAACGTCTGTTTCTGGATTAGGAGAAATGGTAAGGTTAAGCATCTTCAAAAACAATGAAAATGTAGACAAGTCAAATACCTACGAAGGGGAAAAATTGCAAAAGCTCTAAGCACAGGTGTCAGCAATTTTTACTATCGCATGTTGAAGGACACACCGACACAAGAAGTCTTAGCTGGTAATATGAGTAGAAGCCTAACCAAGGATGTTTTAAAGAAAATATCCTCAGAGGTGAGAAAGTGTGCAAGACTTCATAATGACATGATGCTCGAGTTGATGCTGACTCAAAAAATAATAAAAGAGACTGGCAGTCATGCAACAGCAAAAGGTTATCTACAGCACTTGCAGATTGATCCTTTTGCTGTGCATTTATATACAGAAACAGGTATTCAGATATTAGCTGCACACTTAAAACAAACATCACCCATTACTTTGCACCTTTAACAGGTGGTGTTGTGCAAAAAATCCCAGACCAAAGCAGACGTGTCTTATATTATGCCCTAGTATTGCAGGGCATGGGAAAAGATAAGCCTCCCTTACCTGTCACAGAACTGGTGTCAAACAGCCATTCCATCCCAACCATTTCCTATTGACTCATGGAATTCCAAAGGAAGATGTCATATGCAACAAAGAGAAGGATTGCACATGTAACAAACACGCTAATATTATTTAAAACAATAGCTTGCCGTTAACAGAATCAGGGTTGGGAAAGGACCACCAGAGAACAATATTTCCATGAACCAAAAGTGTATATACATTTATTATTCAGCGCACACCATTCACTTCCTGTTTTACACACACACACACCTACATACGTACATACGTACAACATACATGCACCCTCATACAGAGTCCTTTGTTATCCACCCCAGAACCTTCCTCATCATCAGCGTCTAGATAGAGGCATTAAGGGTGTTAATGAGCTCATTCCACGACGTCCCCTTTTATGATGGAGTGGTGGACGCAGACGATCCCCTCCTCACGAGCACCACCCAAACACAGTACGCGATGCGTTGACACGCCGGGGCAGGAGACACAGGAAGAAGAGATAACCAGCCCGAGCCGGAGAGAGAAATAAACATACAACAAAACCCTCATGCGTGTTTGGACACAATCTATCCCGCATTCGGGTTGCGTTATGTTAATAGTTTTGGTCGTGAGCATTCGCTTTAAGCATTAGCCATCTGGTTGCTGCTATCAGCCTAGCCTAGCCACTCTTCTTTAATTACCTTAACAGAGAGGTTTCCCATACAACAACCTGTTACACACAGGTGGAAACAGAATATAGCTGAGCTCTGATCAACAGTGTACTTTTATCCTTTAACAAGGAAAACACTGACGTGTACCTTGACAGAGCATTTGAAATAGTGTGTTCATCAACGCTACAGAAAATCCCCATCTTTACTGTAGTACACCTTTGCTCTGCCCACATGCTTAAGACAGTGTCTCAAGCATTTGGGGGAAAAAAAACTGGAGACAGAGGCATACAAGAGTATGCAACGTTCACATTTGCTTACCTTCTAAACTGCACAACTATGCAGGAGGTCCTAAATATTTTTTACCATATGTCTGTGGTTTTCACAGCAGAGGAGGATATGCAGTTGGTCAAAAACAGCAAGACCTATCTTGACAGGTGCATCCTCCAATTTAAAGGCACAAATGTTGAGAAACATGAATGTGTGAAGATGTGGAACATTGGTTTGGTTTAGTGAAGCACTCCATTCTATTAAAGAAAAAATACCTAAGACCAGCAGAGTTTATTTTGAAAATATATGATTCGATTCAAGGACGATATGTGGAGCATATTGTGCAACATGACCTCCCAATGGAAATTCTCGAAAAAAAAATGGCAGCTTATACCAGCATAGCTGATGACCATCAGGAACAGTGGGCCAAGCGGGAGAGCTCTAGCCATTCCAAAACAAAGTCAAAGTATTTCAACCCCCCAAAAGAGATGCCAAGACCCAGACTAACACGTGGCAAAAAACAGAAGAAAGAAAAAATTGATCTTCATGAAAAAAATGGACAGGTACATTAATTCCTTTTTATGTAAAAAATTACCCAGTAGGAAAGTGCATTGTTTCTACTGTTTAAAAAAGTAATGTGCCTTTTTTCATGTGAACATAGTTATTAATATCGGCCTACTGACTTGGTTAATCCTATTTTGCAGTTAACGTTGTTGTGGGGAAAAAAGGATACAGAGGTGGTTGTTTCAGTTCTACCACTACAGACCAGAGGCCGCAGCATTTTAATCCACCACAGTGAGCTATGCTCACTTCGTCCAAACCAGTGGCTGACAGGCAAAGTATGCTACTGATTATTTTTTAGTGATCAGTTTCAACAAAATTTACACTGTGACATGTATTTGATGTATTATTTTGATTACATTTAAAATTACAACTAGAAAATGTTGTCATGTCCTGTAACTTATGGTCTGTTTTTTTTTAGATTATTGAAGGCCTGTTTCATATTGCTGCGCATAAATTGAATATGGTAAACAACATCTACATCCTAAATCATTACACGGCTGGTGAAATCTTGTTTGGTGACAGAACACGGTTATCTTACCACAGTTTACCAAAGGTAACATGTTTGTGTGTGCATACAGAATATACACTGCCCATCTAAAAAGTTGCACACTAAATCTGTACTTCATTGGACTTATGCGTTGATTATTAAACTTATATAATTCTTTTGATTGTGTAAAGCTGCTCTGCAACAATGTCAGTTGTTAAAAGCGCTATACAAATAAAATTGAATTGAATTGAATTATGGCAGTGACATTGTTTCAACAAGCTTATGAAACATCACAAGTATTTCCATCACGTTAATTTCTCTCCAAGATTTGTATTGATGATCACTGCAAAAACTCCTGTTTAGTTGTTTAGTCACAATAACTTGAGTTCTCTTCATGTTGTGCGTGTTAGGTTAGGTTTATTGTCATTGAACATGGTAGATAGAAAAGAATGGAAATTATTACCCAGAACCACTATCCAACATTAAAAAGGAATCTCAATAATAATAATAACATTCTCAAGAAAGCTAAGAGTATATAGGCCGATAAAACCTAAGCATATAGTAATAATAAGTTAATAAACACACAGCATGTGTAGAAAAATATGACCCTAAATGCAACCGTCATTTTGAGTGCAAACGTTACTTAAATTAATAAATTCATTGAGTTTATTATCCTCATAGCCTCAGGGGAAAAGCTGCACCGCAGTCTTGTTGTCTTAGCTCTAAGACTTTGCAGCTTTTACCCAAAGGAAATGCTCTTAATTTGACAATTAAACATAGCCATGTGTTTTACTGTAGTTTTTTATGATTTGATTTAACCGAACATTTAGGTCATCATAGATGATGGGTAACCACCATCCTTCCAGTTTTTATAATGCATTTTCCAGTTCTTAACCCCGTTTTAGTAGTTTCAGTAATCTCCTTAGTTGTTTTCGTTGCTTGATGCAGGACAATAATTTAAGAAAACATCTTTTGCCCAACCACAGGATATGTCTTCTGACATAGGTGTTGAGGAAATGAGAAGCTCCTCACTGTACCAGTTAGGGCTAAATAACTTGTTGCAGGTGAACCATATTAATCACTGCAGTAATTCTACAATGGAAGACTCTTATCTATTTGCTTAGTTAAATCCACATGGTTGCTGACAAATGACAGCCTTGTGCCATCATGGATGGATTACGGAATCGCCTTACTGGGCACAGTGCTTCACTTGCAAACTATTCCTGAAACAAAACAAGATGAAATATAGTTGCAAGCAACGATGACGGCCCCAAGCACCCTGCGCCATTCCCACCCCGGGCGCACCGCACAACCTGTGTCATTCGAGTGTGCTATGACCTCGAAAAAGCTATCGCCACTCGGTTGCACCTCACAACCTGCACACATCACACACTATACAGGGCTAATGTCAGTTTGGGCCCTAAATATTTGTTGAGTGCATTAGTGTGTGTGTGTGTGTGTGTGTGTGTGCATGTGTGTGATGTATGAGTGTGTGTGTGTGTGTGTGTGTGCGCGCATTAGTGTGTAAGGGTTAGTGTGTGTGCATCGTGAGAGGTGTATGTGTGTGTGTGTGTGTGTGTGTGTGTGTGCGAGAGTGTAAACATTTGTAATATGGGTGTCTGTATGTGTGCATGTGTGTGATGTATGAGTGTGTTTGTGTGTGTGCATGCAGCATGCCTGTGTGTGTGTGTGTGTGTGTGTGTGTGTGTGCGCGCGCGCGCATTAGTGTGCAAGGGTTAGTGTGTGTGAGTGTGAATGGTTTGAGTCTGTGTGTATTAACATTAGTGATATGTGTGTTAGTGTGTGAGATGTGTTTGTGTGCATTGGTGTGTGTGTGTGTGTGTGTGTGTAATTATCACATTGTGGGGACATCGCTCTGGATACACACCAACATTATCTGGATACACACCAACATTATTGGGACCGAAACCATTATGGGGACAAAAACCCATGTCGCCATAATGGTGAAGCATTGTAGGGTGTTGGGGAGGCTGTAAATAAGTGCCTCACCAATTTTTAGCTTTGGCACATAAGTGACCTTATGGACAGGTGATTTTGTGTGAACGTTTGCTCTACGTCGCCCCCTTTAGTCTTGAGCCGGTATTTATTTTGGGGGCGGGGTTCACACACACGCTTCACACATTCTGCAAGTCTAATTTATGCAAATTACGGCACTGCGCACGCGCGTTACGGCCGTTTACTCAGAGGCCTGTGGGTAATCTGCACATGCGCAGTAGGTAGAGCATATAATAAACACGTTCACGTGCGTACAGGAGGACAGGCTGCCTTTACAGTAATGCGGTAAGTCTAATAATATTAAATGTGTGTTCAGTTAGATCTGAAAGTTTTTAGGGTAGGTGTGCAAATAAGTCACTTAATAGATCAGTAAAGTTGTCAAAAACGATAATTAAATTAATTTAATGAAATGAAGTTAAAGAGTGATAAGTTAAAACAGATAATTATCATGTTTTATTTATGGATGTCTTTGATGGAAATTCAATATTTTACGTTAAATTACGTTTTTTATTTCAAACGGTGGAATAAACCCCATAAGCGGTGTCATGGCGGATTTGTAGTCTTTTTCAATATCAACCTGGTTTGGAAACATCGTGTGGGAATTGGAAATGAACTACATTTCCTATCTGCCCCGGATGTTCCCGCCCACCTAATCAACGCGCTTCCGGTTTAACGCGGACGTCAGAGAACAGCGGTGAGCGCTCAGGTAAGTGTTTATCTCAGTATATACACGTTTTAAAGTTTGTTTTTGTGTATTAGTGTTATATAAAAGTAATGGCGATGTTAGAGTGACTTATGCTAGCGGACATGCCGAGACAGTTTAGCACACGCTTGTAACAGAGTGAGGTAAAGTTTAGTAAACTCTTAAAACATATTAAATGTATTAAATTTAACTCCTGTAGTTGTTATTTATTAGTGTTTAATGAAATACCTGTCTATTGATCTAGTTATTCCTCGTAATATAGTTAATGTGAGGTGATAAACAGCAGCAGCATATTTGTGAATAGCTCTATAGTGTTGGATTTGAGCTGTGAGTGGAGTGTAAAGTGTGTGAGATGGAGCTCAGGGCTGGAGAGGAGCATCACAGCTCAGTAGTGCAGCTCATACTGGACTTTTATTATCATCTCTACAGTGCTGGGGCGCGGCTGCTGTCAGGGACCTGAGATACACTGGGTTTAAGATCAGGCTCAGCTGTGTTCTGTCTGTCAACTGGTTTTACACAGAATAATCTCAAGGAACCTCCCAGAGTATTAAAATTAATATACTGTATGAACTTTTTTCCTGTGAAGGTGAAATGACACGAATGATCAGCCGTCTCACAGATGCCGTGAGTGCATCAGAGTGACGAGACATCACAGCTGGAACACATCAGTCCAGATAAAGGTGTGTGTGTGAGCAGTGTGTGTTGATTCCTGGGTCTCAGTCGAACTGATTTTTTATTTCCTGAATCATCTCTTAATATTCACACAATTTTTTTTGTTTTTTAGAATCATATTTATGGTTCATCTCTGGTTGTTTTAACATCAGGATTGCAGTTAACAAGCGTTTGAAAGTCAGATAATCTGTTGATTAAAATAAAACAATATTATTAAAACAATAATAATAACTGCTTATTGAGATTATGAATCATGCAGTGATTCTATGGCTATTTACCCACCATGTTAATACTCAGCTTATGATTGTTTTAAACATGTGCTTATTAACAACAGAGATAACCAACAATAAAGATCAATACTTCATTCACAATCTGTAATAATTTCCTGCTGATAAAAAAAATACAAAAAGACCTTTATACCTCTCTCATCAATCCTCCTTCATTTTTGCACACACCACTCTAACCTGTGTCATAATGGAGAGGTCTCCTGACTTCTAGAAAGTAATGATGGATCTGATTGGTCAGATTGTCATTAAAGGTTTGTTTTGGACCTGACACAAAATCGAAAATTCTATTGAAATTCATATACTTTAGAGCAGGGGTCTCAAACTCAGTTCCTGGAGGGCCGCAGCCCTACAGAGTTTTGTTCCAACCCTGCTCCAACATACACACCATGTAGTTTTCAAATAAGCCTTAATGACTTGTTTAGTTGGATCAGGTGTTTTTAATTATGGTTGGAACAAAACTCTGTGGGGCTGCGGCCCTCCAGGAACGGAGTTTGAGACCCCTACTTTAGAGTATTTTTCTAAAACCAAAATTTTAGTACACACACACAAAGCTTAATATCTAGTGAGATATCTATATGAGAATATCTAGAAACATTCCTCTTGATGACAAAAAAAGCTAAGCTCTAGGACCAATGGTTCTCAAGACAGAATGCCTGGATTGACACAGTGCTTCCTATGTATTTTAATAGCGAGTGTAAGATGTTGTATTAGGTGCCCATTCCACCTGGGCCAGACCACGCCCATCCCCCCCCACACACTCAGAGTCACAGCTTGACTTGCATGGCCTGATCTTAGGCAAAAGCCTTAAACCTCTGTAACACGCAGACAGCTTGACCAAGGACCAACAAACTTTGCAGCCTAGCATAATGCCTAAGCTAGGGGATAATGGCACCACACCATCGCCTCACTAGCTAGTCCTCACTGTTCCTTCAAAGGCACATGTGTCTAAACTAGAAATGATAAATCCATTTTTACAGTCAATGTTTCTTCTTATAAGGAATTGCACATTCTTGTGTTGCATGTTCCTCTTTTAGAATCCACTAAATGTTCTTAATTGTCCAATACGTTTACAGAATATGGAAGAGGACACTGCTAACAACATCCAGAGGGGACAGCACCAACCATCAAACATCTTGTGAACAGCAACAGTGCTCCAAAATCATCAGCGCCTGAACAGGTAAATCTCCACCATCATAGTAGCATTGTTTGTTAGAGCATTATTCATGTTTTATCCCCTTATTCACTTGCTGACTGGGTCATGAACACCCTCTATAATGGCAATACATCTCGAGTGTACATGAGAACAAATGTAGAAGATAAATGTTATTACTTAAGTGACATCTGAAGTGCCAACAGACTCTCCTTTGTGTTTCTATCTGGTTTGTTCATACTTTTTATACGGCATCCCCATAAAGCATGTTTGGCTAGGTGTGTGTGTATCTGTGAGGAAGACTTTTGATTTTTGAGTAGACATGTAGAACAGTGTCCCCAGAAGTGACTTAAACCTGAACCTTATTAAACGTTTCTGAAAGGATGTTTTGGCTGTGCCCATCCCCCCACACGCTCAGACTCAGGGCTTGACATGCATGGCTTGATTGAAGGCAAAAGTTTTTCCTCTTTTAGCATCCACTAAATGTTCTTAATTGTCCAACACATTTACAGACGAGGATACTGCTAACCGCAACTTCCAGGAGACATGGCAACAACCACCCAAGTCTAGGCGTGTTGTGAAGGCCAACAGTGCTAAAAAATCATCACCAACTGAACAGGTAAATCTCCACCATCTTAGTAGCATTGTTTGTTAGAGTGTTATCTATGTTTCATCCCCTTAATCACCTGCTCACTGGGTCATGAACACCCTTTATAATGTCAAGACATCTGCAGTGTACATGAGAACAAATGTAGAAGAGAAATGTTATTACTTAAGTGACATTTGAAGTGCCAACAGACTCTTCTTTGTGTTTCCATCTGGCCTGTTTTTTTTTTTTTGGATTTTTCCCCGATTTTCTCCCTAATTTAGTCGTGTCCAATTCCTCCCCGTTACTAGGGGGCTCCCACATTAAGGCTACTACTACCACTCAGACGGGAGGGCCGAAGACTATCACGTGTTTCCTCCGAACCACGTGACGCCAGCCGACTGCATCTTTTCGAACTGCTTGCTCGCGCACCGTTGGGGGCGGCGCTATCCGCTCCCTCCGTTGCGTGAGCTCACAGACGCCCCTGACTGGCTGTAGAGCCGTGATTAATGTAGGAGCACTAAGTACCTCTCATCCCTCCCCTCTGAGAGAGCTCGGCCAATCAGCTCTCTCTAGACCTCCGGCTGCGAGAGGTTACAGCACCACCCGGGATTCGAACTGGCGATCTCCGGATGATAGGGCGAGCGCTTTAACCACTGCGCCACTCGGAGGCCCCATCTGGTCTGTTTATACTTTTTATACGGCGTCCCCATAAAGCATGTTTGGCCAGGTGTTTGTGTGTGTGTAAGGGAGTCTTATGACGGTTGAGTAGACATGTTACTGTAGAACAGTGTCCCCAGAAGTGACTTAAACCTGAACCTTATTAAATGTTTCTGAAAGGATGTTTTGGCTGCGCCCATCCCCCACACACTCAGACTCAGGGCTTGACATGCATGGCTTGTTTGAAGGCAAACGTTTTTCCTCTTTTAGCGTCCATTAAATGTTCTTAATTGTTCAATACGTTTACAGAATATGGAAGAGAAACTGCTAACTACATCCAGAGGACACCGCACCAGCCAACAAAGTCTAAACATCTTGTGAACAGCAACAGTGCTACAAAATCATCAGCAACTGAACAGGTAAATCTCCACCATCATAGTAGTATTGTTTGTTAGAGAGTTATCTATGTTTCATCCCCTTAATCACCTGCTGACTGGGTCATAAACACCATTCACAATGTCAATACATCTCCAGTATACATAAGAACCAACGTAAAAGAGATGTTATAACTTAAGTGACATTTAAAATGTAAACAGAGTCGTCTTTGTGCCTCCATCTGGTCTGTTTATACTTTTTATACGGAGTCCCCATAAAGCAGGTTTGGTCAGGTGTTTGTGTATCTGTAAGGAAGTCTTATGATGGTTCATTAGACCTGTAGAACAGTGTCCCCAGAAGTTACTTAAACCTGAACCTTATTTAATGTTTCTGAAAGGATCTTGAAATGATAAATCAATTTCTCCAGTGAACGTTTTTTTTTTAAAGAAATGCCATATTTGTTTTGTGTTTTATATTCTTCTTTAGAATGCACTAAATATTCTTAATCGGCAACACATTTACAGATCACAGACGAGGACACTATTAATCACAATGTCCAGGAGACATGCCAACAACCACCAACACCTAGACATCTTGTGAACAGCAACAGTGCTACGAAATCATCAGCAACTGAACAGGTAAATCTACACCATCATAGTAGCATTGTTTGTTAGAGTGTTATCTATGTTTCATCCCCTTAATGACCTGCTTACTGGGTCATGAGCACCCTTTATAATGTCAATACGGCTCCAGTATACATAAGAACAAATGTAGAAGACAAATGTTAGTACTTAAATGACATTTGAAGTGCCAACAGACTGTACTTTGTGTTTCCATCTGGTCTGTTTATACTTTTTATACGGTGTCCCCATAAAGCAGGTTTGGCTAGGTGTGTGTGTGTGTGTGTGTAAGGGAGTCTTATGACGGTTGAGTAGACATGTTACTGTAGAACAGTGTCCCCAGAAGTGACTTAAACCTGAACCTTACTAAACGTTTCTGAAAGGGTGTTTTGGCTGCGCCCATCCCCCACACACCCTCAGAGTCACAGCTTGACATGCATGGCTTGATTTGAAGGCAAAAGTTTTGAACCTCTCTAACTCTGACAGATTGACCATCAACCAACAAACTTTGCAGTCTAGCATGATGCCTAAGCCAGGTGAGAATGGAACCACACCCACGCCTCACTAGCGCCACCAGGGGAAAAAGATTTAAACCCCCCATATCTTTCAGACTTTCTGACCCAAACTTAGCAGTTAATCATGACGCCTCACTTTGGAATCCTCCAATAGCTTTTATATGTAACCTTGAAATTATGAATTTATTCTTACAATCAATGTTGTTCTTATGAGGAAAGATTGAAAGACATATTTGTTTTGTGTTTCATATTCCTCTTTATAGCATGCACTAAATGTTCTTAATGGTCCAATATGTTTACAGAATATGGAAGAGACACTGCTAACTACATCCAGAGGACACCGCACCAGCCATCAAAGTCTAAACACATTGTGAACAGCAACAGTGCTACAAAATCATCAACAACTGAACAGGTAAATCTCCACCATCATAGTAGTATTGCTTCTTAGAGCATTATCTATGTTTCATCCCCTTAATCACCTTCTGACTGGGTCATGAACACCCTTTATAATGTCAATACATCTGCAGTGCACATGAGAACAAATGTAGAAGATAAATGTTATTACTTACACACGTGGACAAAATTGTTGGTACCCTTTGGTCAATGAAAGAAAAACTCACAATGGTCATAGAAATAACTTTAATCTGACAAAAGTAATAATAAATAAGGATTCTATGAATGTTAACCAATGAAAGTCAGACATTGCTTTTCAACCATGCTTCAACAGAATTATAAAAAAAATGAACTCATGGAACAGGCCTGGACAAAAATGATGGTACCCCTAACTTAATAGTTTGTTGCACAACCTTTTGAGGCAATCACTGCAATCAAACGATTCCTGTAACTGTCAATGAGACTTCTGCACCTCTCTGCAGGTATTTTGGCCCACTCCTCATGAGCAAGCTGCTCCAGTTGTTTCCGGTTTGAATGGTGCCTTTTCCAGACAGCATGTTTCAGCTCCTTCCAAAGATGCTCAATAGGATTGAGGTCAGGGCTCATAGAAGGACACTTTAGAAAAGTCCAATGTTTTCCTCTTAGCCATTCTTGGGTGTTTTTAGCTGTGTGTTTGGGTCATTGTCCTGTTGCAAGACCCATGACCTGCGACTGTGACACAGCTTTCTGAAACTGGCCAGCAGATTTCTCTTTAGAATCCCTTGATAGTCTTGAGATTTCATTGTACCCTGCACAGATTCAAGACACCCTGTGCCAGATGCAGCAAAGCAGCCCCAGAACATAACAGAGCCTCCTCCATGTTTCACAGTAGGGACAGTGTTCTTTTCTTCATATGCTTCATTTTTCCATCTGTGAACATAGAGCTGATGTGCCTTGGCAAAAAGTTTCATTTTTGTCTCATCTGTCCATAGGACATTCTCCCAGAAGCGTTGTGGCTCGTCAACATGTAGTTTGACATATTCCAGTCTGGCTTTTTTATGATGTGTTTTCAACAATGGTGTCCTCCTTGGTCGTCTCTCATGGCTCAAACAACGACGGATGGTGCGATCCGACACTGATGTTCCTTGAGCATGAAGTTCACCTTGGATCTCTTTAGAAGTCTTTCTGGTCTCTTTTGTTACCATTCGGATTATCCGTCTCTTTGATTTGTCATCAATTTTCCTCCTGCGGCCACGTCCAGGGAGGTTGGCTTTAGTCCCATGGATCTTAAATTTCTGAATAATATGTGCAACTGTAGTCACAGGAACATCTAGCTGCTTGGAGATGGTCTTATAGCCCTTACATTTAACATGCTTGTCTATAATTTTCTTTCGAATCTCCTGAGACAACTCTTTCCTTCGCTTCCTCTGGTCCATGTTGAGTGTGGTACACACCATGTCACCAAACAACACAGTGACTACCTGGAGACCTATATATATAGGCCCACTGACTGATTACAAGATTGTAGACACCTGTGATGCTAATTAGTGGACACACCTTGAATTAACATGTCCCTTTGGTCACACTATTTTCAGTATTTTCTAGGGGTACCATCATTTTTGTCCAGGCCTGTTCCATGAGTTTATTTTTTAAAATAATTCTGTTGAAGCATGGTTGAAAATCAATGTCTGACTTTCATTGGTTAACATTCATAGAATTTTTTAAAATTATTACTTTTGTCAGATTAAAGTTATTTATGTGACCATTGTGAGTTTTTCTTTCATTGACCGAAGGGTACCAACAATTTTGTCCACGTGTGTATGTAGTACCTTGGTACTGGAGGAACGTTGTTTCGTTTCACTGTGTACTGAACTGTATATGGTTGAAATGACAATAAAGCCTACTTGACTTGACTTGACAATGAGTAAAAATTAATATAGAGCCTACCTATCTTTTGCTATCTATCAAAGCCCTCTTAGCAACACAAATAGATGCTCAAATGCGCTTTCTCATACTTGTCCGTTATTGCTGTCATCTATCAAAGCCCTCTTGACAGCAAAACAGACCAATGCAATGCTTATTTTACCAGTTACTATTAATGTACCACCCATGACAAGAGTTAGTAAGCAGATGCATGCATTCCCTGCTGGAAACAATGCCTATTCAAAAATTACTTAATTTGGAGAGGTCTTTATCAGGTGTCCTTACCACCATGGGTGATCCTCAGCAAACAACACAAACTAAGTATATAAGCAAAAGTTGCTTACCTTTGTAGGTGGCCACCTGTTTGTGGTACTCGCCAAGGAAGCTCATGCTGATCAGTCACACCTTTTCCCCTTGTTCCAACCCTTCTCGCAGTGCCAAGATGGGAAGATGGAAGGAGTACTTGAGGAAAGTAAAAGAGAACAAAGAGTAGAAGAGGTGACTGTTGTGTAGTAGGAAGTAGCAAAAATTAGTTAGAGTGAGGTGAGAAGCGGGCGTTCAAGAGAATGAAGAGTGGAAAGGCAGTTGGTCCTGATGACATACCTGTGGAGATATGGAAGTGCTTAGGAGAGGTGGCAGTAGAGTTTCTGACTAGTCTGTTTAACAAGATTTTAGAGCGTGAGAGGATTCCAGATCCCAGGCTACAGGAAACAGAGGTAAGGAAGGTGCAGGACTTTAAGTATTTTCACACTATCTGTCCAGAGCAATGGAATAGGAGGCAGGTTGGAATGGGTGGAGAAAAGTGTCAGGTGTGTTTTGTGATCAGAGGTGGGTAGGAACGAATTACATTTACTCTGTTATATTTACTTAAGTAACTTTTTGAAAAAAAATATTTCTATGAGTAGTTTCACTGCACCATACTTTTTACTTTTACTTGAGTAGCTTTGTGAAGGAGAAATTATACAGATCTGGCCATTAAGAATGCGTGCTTTTTCCCGCGAGATCCCGCAATTCGGCGCGCGCCATGCCGCGAGATCTCACAAGCAACATTCGGGAATTTAAATAAATGTGTTGTGCTTCATGGAATATTCACCAGATGGCACATGGAAGGACTTTATCGAAAAGCCAGACCAAGTACAACGAAGAATTGTGTATAATTACAGTAGGAGCCCTGTCAAACAGCCGCCTGGAACATGGCAGGTCCCGTAGCGAACCATAAGTCCGTGCACGATCCATGCACGGAATGTGATCCCCCACAATGACGCAGTTAACGATGCTCCACCCCATAAACGCCCCCATGAACTTTCTAATAAGATATTTGCAATGCTGTATAATCTCGCCAGGTGGAGCATTGACTGCTTCAGTTAACTGCAGTGCCCAGGTAGCCTTATACATCATGTCTATATACTGTACAGGCTTGTCAATATAGTCTCATAAATAGATGATATGGTAAAAAAAAAAATAATAAAACCGATTAATAAAACAGAATTTTTAAAATCACTCAATACACAACCCATGGTGCGTATAACATCTGTAATTTATCTATACTGATAGCTGTAGATACGGAATATAAATGCAGGCTATGTATTTTACATTACGGTGTATTTTATCTAGTTCTGTTTAATACATTGATAATATTTTGCTGCAAAGTAAAGCTTAAAATGTAACCTCTGCTTGGGTTTGTTTTCGTTATATTTTTGATGATGATTTTTTTCGCTGATAGTCAAAAATTGGCATAACAAACTGATTAATGGCGCATAATATCTGGAACAAATATCTGCCCATACGGATGTTACGTGGTGTGGTATGGAGAGCCGTACTAAGAGATGTTTTTAATGATAAGAGCTTTTACGCAGGGCATGAGAGGGGTTTAACAAAATAAGAGTGTGTGAGAGTGATTATGATGCGCACGGGAAGACCTTTCCGTTTGGAGATAGCGTGGGATTATTAATTAGGAAACTTGAAAGGAAACAAAGGAGAACTGATCACACAAAATAAACAAAGCTCCGCCGTCTACGGAGAACGGACGGAGCTCTTGAAACAAAAATAAAACTTTTGATCCTCTCTGGGCTTATGCCCTTACCAAGGACTTATGAGAGAGAGTTATGCATTTATTTGTGCTGTGGTAGCAGCCTGTGGTACTGCCCATTCTGAACAGTATATGCGTGTATCTACATCTCGTGCGACCCGCTTCATTACAACAGATCAGTATTTCTTTTGTCATTTATCCCTGCATAGCGTTCCCCCATAAAAGATCTGATGGGGCATTAATCACTTATCACAACTGTGAATAGATGCGGCAGCAGAGACAGATTAAATCCCCATAAACATTCACACTTGAGAACAATACTAAAACAACTAAAAAGTTCCAGAGGTTTAGCGCCTGTTATCGCAGAACAGGGATGACCTACAGTATACTACTGTGTTTTTCACTGATTTCATGTGCTATTTGTGTGTGTGCGTGCGCGTGTGCGTGTGTGCGTGTGCGTGTGTGTGTGTGTCATTTGTGTTAATAGGTTTAATCAGCTATTTACAAGATGCACTAACGATTAAAGTGCCACAGATTAAAGTGCCAGCTCACTCGAAAGTTCGCGTGAGCTGGCGAACCTGACGGGGCATTAATCACTTATCATAACTGTGAATAGATGTGGCAGCAGAGACAGATTAAATTCCCATAAACATTCACACTTGAAAACAAATCTAAAACAACTAAGAAGTTCCAGAGGGTTGGCGCCTGTTATCACGGGACATGGATAGTTTACCTAGAGTAAATTACTGCATTTTTACTGCTTATATTTTTGCCCTAGTTTTAGTTGTTTTTATGCAATTTCATGTGCTGTGTGTTTGAGAGAGAGAGCTTTTATTGTCTTGGATTACTACTACTACCACTACTATTAATAATAACATTTTGTTATGCAAATTAAAACCATGGTTCTCAATCATCAACAATCAATCATCATTTCAGGTGCTATTTGTGTGTGTGTATATGTGTGTGTGCGAGAGAGAGAGAGCTCATGCGCGTGCAAGAGAGCTTAAAGTATATTGTGATTTGTCCAAGGTTGCTAAAGGCTGGCTTACTACTACTAATAAAAAAATATTTCAATTAAACCTATTTGTCTCAATCCCAAATTAAGCCAACGCTGTAAACAGATGACGCAACAAATTATACATTTTCATATATACGTTTTACAAATTATACATATATACTGTATATATTTTCAATTATAACATTTGAAAATATATATATAAAAAAATATTGAAAACAATCACCAATTGTTGTGGCTGTTCAGGGTCACGTTTATAAGGGCATTTGTTAATACAGAGTACAGCAATGCACCAAACACTTATTTCCTGTTTTTTTCTATTATAAATAGTGCTTATTAAAGTGTAACAGGCAGTTGCCTAGTTACGGGCTCCTGGCCTGCGGGGGAGCTGTGGGAGCAATTCACCTTAAAACAATAAAAAAAAAGAAGGGCTGGGCTAGGTAACAGCAGCCATATCACAGCCGAAGCTGAATGCTATTGCTAACAAGCTAAAGCTAAGCCATTTTAAACCCGAATGCAGGATAGCCTTGTCCGATATGCATGTGAGTATTTATGGTTTGATGTGTTTGTATGTGTGAAGCTCACTGTGCATTTACGTCTATTCCGCCTGCTATGCAGGAGGGTTTTTTCTTGTGTTTTGTTTTGTGTCTGTGTGTTTTCCTGAGTGTTGAGGAGTGTGTCAGCTGGTCCTCCAGGGAAAACACATCAGCGGCAGTTTGCGCGCGGGACCGGTTCGTCGGTGACCACCACGTCGCCCTAAAGGAGACGTTGCTCACGGAGGACATCGGGCGCGGAGCGGGACGTTCTCTGGTTTTTGTTTATTTGTTAATGGACTTGTGTGCAAAGGAGAGAAAGGACTCTAAATCTTTGGCAACATTGTGGACTGTATGAGTGTGATATGCGTGGCGGGTGTATGGGTGGTGTAAATATACAGCATAATATTAAATGTACATACACTTTAAATATATAATCGATATCTCTGGTGGTCCTTACCCATTATTTCTGTTAACAGCTCGTTACTATTGCAAGAATAGTAGGTGATTTGTTACAGTGGCGCCCAACGTGGGGCCATCAGAGTTTATATAGTGATTTAATACATTGTGTGTTACATTTATGCTATCGTTGTTAGCTGTTACCATTGCCAGCCTTCTCTCATATCTTTTCACGCAGCAAGACATACTCACTCAAAGGTTTGGTAAATCGCATTGTTTATTAAAAGTAAATTGGGGGCAAAATATGGCCAAGTCCGATGCACGAGCTGAGGAAGGGTTGGTAGCCCATGACTTCACAGCAGGCCCTTTCGTGACGCGTCGTGAACCGATTTAAGAGCTCATTAACACACTTGGCCACCTTTATCTAGACACTGATGATGAGGAAGGTTCTGGGGTGGATGATGAAGGCCCACAAGATGACGAGAGCGCGGAGCAGCCGCTCGACGATGAACAGCTGCCTCCACCTCCTCCACCCGTGGAAACAGAGGATGATCAAAGCCTCATTTCCCTGGTGCTGGCAACCCGCCTTAGCCAACTAGAAACGGCTCTGCAGGCACTGGACGATAAACTCTCCCAGCGAATGGATGAGCTGTCGGATCAGATGGGTGAGCTACAATGCAACCATAAGACAGACACATTAACATGCCAGCAGAAACTGGAAAATGCTCAAGCGGAAATGCAACAACTGTGTCAGATGGTAAAAAAGCAGTGTGAGGAGCAGTTAAATGATGTAGGTCAGTCCGTGGTAGAGTGCATGAAGAGGCCAGACTCGTAATTAAAGGCCATGATGGGCACGCCACCGGTCGCTACCTCCACTCCCTCCCTTCGGCCGGGTCCAGTTCTCTTCCTCCCCTTCCCAATAGCTGCTCACACGCTACTACCTTCAAGGCCCCTGTGAAGCTGGATTTCCCCAGGTTTGGTGGTACTGAAGGAGAAGATCCCATCAGTTTTGTGGAAAGGTGTGAGGAATACTTAGCCTTGCATCCGCTCTCGGATGGTGAAATTCTAGCTACACTCCCCTCTGTACTCTCTCACACTGCAAAAGATTGGTGGACAGCAGAAAAACACAGTGTCAGGAGCTGGGGGGCATTTAAATCGGCGCTGCTGAAGGCGTTCCTTACCGAGGACCATGAGGTCGAGGCTGAGAAGCGTCTGAGGGAGCGGATCCATCTCCCTGATGAGAGCATAAGGGACTTTGCCTTTCAATATTGTGCTCTCTGTCTGAGGTGGAAACCGGGGATGACTGAGAGAGAAATTGTACAAGCGACGCTGAGGAACTGTAATCCCGCATTGCCAGCCTGCTGAGGAGCACAGTCGTCACCATAAGCGAGCTGGTGCAAATCGGAACGCTGGTGGAGAGAGATTTTAATGCCGCCAAAGCATTTCGACAAAGGCAGATCCCCGCTCAAACACCTAAACAGATGAAGGAGAGCAAAAATCCCACCAGCCTCAGTATCGCTTAGCCCTTCTTTGTTGATGGTACAACTCACCTTAAATCAGATTCCCTGCACAGCCGTCATCGATACAGGCAGTACCTTCTCCCTCATAACCGAGACGCTGTGGAAGAGTATAAAGAAACCAACTGAAAGGTGGCAACCAGCAAAAGGGCAGACATTCTCATTGGCCAATGGCCTGGTACAGGCTGCAATAGGCAAACTGCCAGCCCGATACTCCTTGCCGGGAATAGAGTCTGAGGTTTGGCTTTTTATAATGAGAGACAGTGATTTAGCGTTCCCCTGTGTGCTGGGGCTAGATTTTTTGACAGACATCGGTATGCAGATTAATTTTAGCCATCTCCAGCTTGGTCAGCAACGCTTCCCTGTCAGAAGAACACAAGTGTCAGTTACAGGAGTTGTTGATAGAATGGCCGACTGTATGTACTGACCGAATTGGCCATACCAAGGCCATAACCCACCATATATACACCACCGACGAAAGACCAATCAGGAAAAAGGCCTACCCCATCCCTGTCCATAAGCAGCAGGTTGTAGAGGAGGAAGTCGCCAAAATGCTGGAAGCAGGGAACATCAGACCATCTACCTCGTCATGGGCTTCCCCTGTCGTGCTAGTGGGAAAAAAGGATGGAGCGACCCGCTTTTGTGTGGACTTTAGAGCCCTCAACAACAAAACACCGCTGGATGGCTTCCCTATGCCCCAGGTCCACGAGATCTTGGAAGCACTCTACGGGGCTACCATGTTCAGCTCTTTAGACCTGCGTAGTGGATATTGGCAGGTGACGATGCATCCAGACATCATTCCTAAGACAGCTTTCGTCACAAAGGACAATCAATACGAATTTCTCCATCTTCCCTTCGGCCTGAAAAATGCTGGAACAACTTTTCAGAGGCTTATGACTTCTGTTCTGGCAGAGGCCATCGGAAAGTATTGTTTTGTTTATATTGATGACATCGTTGTTTACTCTAAAGACTCCATCACTCAACTTAACCACCTCCAACAACTATTTGCACTCCTAGAAGCTGCTGGTCTCACACTCAAACTACCAAAATGCAACTTCTGTCAGACGTCCCTCTCCTTTCTAGGACATATTATATCTGCCGACGGCATAAAAACGGAAGAAGCCAAGGTAGCAGCCATACAATCTTACCCAGTTCCCTGCAACCTGAAGGAGCTAAAACGCTTCCTAGGTTTGGCTGGTTGGTACCATCGGTTCATCCCCCACTTCTCAGAGCGTGCTGCTCCTTTACACGCGCTGAAGAAGAAAGGAGCCAAGTGGGTGTGGAACCCCGAAAGCCAGTCAGCCTTTGAGGATCTGAGAGCGGCTCTGCAAAACACACCAGTTTTAACAGCCCCAGACTTCAACTGCCCATTCAAGGTGCAGACGGACGCCAGCAACGTAGGCCTGGGGTCAGTACTCACCCAGGATCATGAGGATGGAGAACATGTGATCGCCTACGCCTCCCGAGTACTACATGGAGCTGAAAGCAGATATTCGGCATCAGAGAAAGGATGTCTGGCTGTGGTGTGGGCAGTGGAGAAATGGCGTCAATATCTGGAAGGCAAAGCTTTTACCATCATAACAGACCATGCTGCTTTGACTTGGGTTTTTAATCAGCCGAACCCCTCCTCACGCTTAACACGCTGGGTACTCAGGCTGCAGGCATTTGAGTTTGTAGTTCAGTACCGAAAGGGGCAATGCAACACCGTACCTGATTCCCTGTCACGGCGCTGGGAGGAAGAGATCACGAACGCCCATCTGGCAATACACCAAGGCAATGATATGCAGTGGGGTCTGCCATGTGACTGGGGGGAGTTGGAAAAGGCTTAGAAGGCGGATGAAGCGCTTCATGCACTGTGGAGAGAAGCAAAGATAGATCCTGATGTCAAAAAAATACATTACTGCATCATAAACCAGTTCCTCTGTCGCCAGATCCCCAAACAGGCTAGGTGTAGTCTCCTCCAACTGGTCATCCTAACATCTCTGCGGCCTCAGTATCTGCAGTATGCCCACGACAACCCTCTCAGCTGTCATCTGGGGCGGATGAAGACCCTAAGGAGGCGACTGGAAGTCGCCTACTGGCCGGAGATACGCAGAGATGTCTGGGAATTTTGTAAAAGTTGCATCACTTGTCAAAAATATAAACCTCGTATTAGTAAGCTGGCAGGTTTACTGCAAAGCACACCCGTAGTGGAACCTGGTTTTATGTTGGGGGTAGATCTCATGGGTCCATTTCCGCGTTCATCCCGGCTCAACGAACATTTGCTGGTGGTCGTTGATTACTGCAGCAAATGGGTTGAGATGTTTCCTCTGAGAACAGCCAAGGCTCACAGCATAGCCAGTATCTTAACTGAAGAGATTTTCACACGGTGGGGTACTCCGGCTTACCTGGTTTCCGACAGGGGTCCGCAATTCACTTCCCAGCTGCTCAACACCATCTGCCGGCTCTGGGGCGTCAACCAAAAGCTCACCACAGCTTACCATCCACAGACTAACATCACGGAACAGACTAACCGAACATTAAAATTTATGGTCGCTGCATTCATTAAAATCACAAGAAGTGGGATCAATGGCTTCCGGAGTTCCGGTTTGCTGTCAATTCGGCATGGCAGGAAAGCACTGGTTTCACCCCCGCAGAGATAGCACTGGGGCGCAAGCTAAAGGGACCACTGGAGAGAATGCTGCATCGCACCATCCCACCTGATCACCCGGCCTATGCCACAGTGGAGCGTCAGGAGACACTGTTTCAGGTCGTCCAGAGCAATGTAGCCCGTGCCCAGGAGCGCCAAGGGAAGTACTATGATCTCAGACGACAAGCTGTCACATACAAGGTGGACGACCTTGTGTGGGTTCGTGCTTTTCCTCAGTCTCGCGCGGAGGACTCACACATGGCCAAACTAGCTCCAAAATGGAAGGGACCAGCTAAAATCATCAAGATTCTGAATAAGGTCAACTATCAGGTGGAATCAGCTGATCAATCAAGCCGGACCATTCACAGTCCACGTGGTTAATTTAAAGCCCTTTTACGGCGAAGTCACGCCTTTTTCTGAGGGGGAGGGCGTGTAACAGGCAGTTGCCTATTTACTGGCTCCTGGCCTGCGGGGGCGCTGTGGGCGCGATTCATCTTAAAACAATAAAAGAAGAAGAAGAGCTGGGCTAGGTAACAGCAGCCGTATCACAGCCGAAGCTGAATGCTATCGCTAACAAGCTAAAGCTATGCACACCGGTTTATGCACACCGATGAACAGCTTTATTTCAGTCATAAATTCACAATCACATTCCAGCTATTATTTTCAGCCATGGTCATTTTAAACCCGAATGCAGGATAGCCTTGTCCGATATGCATGTGAGTATTTATGATTTGATGTGTTTGTATGTGTGAAGCCCGCCGAGGTATTGATATCACCTGGTATTGCTCACTGTGCATTTACGGCTATTCCGCCTGCTATGCAGGAGGGTTTTTTCTTGTGTTTTGTTTTGTGTCTGTGTGTTTTCCTGAGTGTTGAGGAGTGTGTCAGCTGGTCCTCCAGGGAAAACACTTCAGCGGCAGTGTGCGCGCGTGACCGGTTCGTCGGTGACCGGTGACCACTGCGTCACCTTAACGGAGATGTCGCTCACGGAGGACATCGGGCGCGGAGCGGGATGTTCTCTGGTTTTTGTTTATTTGTTAATGGACTTGTGTGCAAAGGAGAGAAAGGACTCTAAATCTTTGGCAACATTGCGGACTGTATGAGTGTGATATGCGTGGCGGGTGTATGGGTGGTGTAAATATACAGCATAATATTAAATGTACATACACTTTAAATATATAATTGATATCTCTGGTGGTCCTCACCCATTATTTCTGTTAACAGCTAGTTACTATTGCAAGAATAGTAGGTGGTTTGTTACAAAAGAAAGCACTTTTTATGGGACATGGCAGTTTTGTAATGTTCTGCAAAATAAACACTGTCTACGGCGAATTTACTGTAAACGTCTCAAAGTCACAGATGTGTGCTCCCGCATTCGTCAGGTTTGCCTGAGCTGGCTTTAACACAAACACATTTGCGCAGGTCGAAAAAAAAAAAACCTTCAAACACAGCATTTAGCACTAACAGTCAGTAGTGGGGGGAGTCAGTACATTCTCCATTTTCTCACCTTACAGATTTGGCCATTAAGAACGCATGTTTCAAGAAAAGGGATCTCCCGCGCTTCCGCTGCAGCTCGCGGGAAGCTGTGAAAATTGAAACTGAAGCCGAAAATGTGTTATCTGTCTTATGCCATTGACAGCAAGCGACAGAGTTCATTAACGTATTTAAATACTGATATGTATTTATTCTTCATTTTCTTCTCTCCTGCAATGATGGAACTTCTTTGACTGCACTTTCTCCATTCAGTATTATCATTAGTAGTTGTAGTGAAAACTACCGCTGATTAACTATCTCTGCAGTGGTTAAAACAGCGGATTCATTTCATTTGGGATATTTCTAACAAGCAATCTACTAAATAAAAATAAATAGATAAATAGATACTAAATAATAATAAATAGATAAAATAACCCAGCACTTTAACATTATGTTTAGAGTGTAACATAAAAAATATTCCATTCGTAAAATAGCATGGGTGAAATCATAGGTTGTGTATAGATTAAAAACAATACAACAAAGTTTATGGTAAATAAATTCTCAGACTCTACATGAAGTATAAACATGATTTTGTTTTTGTTTTAGTCTATTCGCTGACAACGTGACCATGCGCTCACCCGCAGACCCTTTCCGTAATCCCTCTTCTCACCTTTCCATCACAATAGGTGTGAAGTTATCAAACCGGTTTCACTGATGGGAGAATTGGCAGAATTGAGGGGTTTAAAGCGAATTAACAAGACCGAGCAGATGTCTCTGCCTAAAATGTATTTCGCCAGCACAATGGACTGAAGTTCAGCACGTCTTCTTTCCTTGTTTTAATCTGTAATATTGTGAAATAATAAGTGAAATGTATTTCGCGTATATGCTTAAATATTACTTTTTATTTATGGACATGTGTATTATGTTTGATCTGCATTATTGCGAGACGCGATTACTTTCTGGGTTTTTTTTATTTTATAAATTGCACAGGTTTATCAGCCTTTTGATCAAAACGGTGCTTTTTTGTAAAGTGAAAGCTGACGCACAAATGGGGTTTATGCACACCGATGAACAGCTTTATTTCAGTCATAAATTCACAATCACATTCCAGCTATTATTTTCAGTCATGGTCAAATAATGCATGAAGTAATTATTGAATGCTGGACACAAACGCAAAAAAACATTATTATTATAAAAAGCCTGAAGCACGTCGTGTGCATATAAGAACATTTACTAAAAAATAGATTTCTTTGTTCATTCATGTCATTTTGATGGTGCTTAATGTCGACACATTTTTACGTTTTAACAAAGATATGTTGACATTCACGAATCAGGTAGTTAACACTATCAGAGGCGCACAAGCACACACAAACTCTCCGTGCAGATACACCGTGCGGGGAACAACTGAACACTTCGTAATGTCCATAAATAAAAAGGAATAGTTAGACATATACTCTAAATATATTTCACTTAAATATTAAAGATTAAAATAAGGAAAGAAGCCGCGCTAAGCTTCAGTTCATTGTGATGCGAACAAAAGGTCTAGCAAAGGAAATGGTTGTCGTTATTTTACAAAATCTGAATATATTCGATAAATTTGTGAATTACACTGAAAGTATCAACTCCGACTATGAAGTCTGATTTAATTGGTACCATTCAACATTTTATTTATATTTATTCTATTTTTTTGCTGGCGAAATATATTTTAGGCAGAGACTAAAATGTGATCTGTAATGTTTAAGTGAAATACATTTTACGTATATGCTTAAATATTCCTTTTTATTTATGGACAGTTGTAGTATGTTTGATCTGCATTATTGCAAGAGGCGATGACTTTCTGGGGGAGTATGTCTGTGAAAGAACGAGCCGCAGGTTCACGCACGCCGGTGAACAGCTTTATTTCAGTCATAAATTCACAATCACACTCCAGCTATTATTTCCAGCCGTGGTCAAAATAATGGATGAAATAACTATTCAATGCTGGGTACAAACAGCAAGAAACATGTTGATTATTATTAGAAAAAGCACAAAGCACTTCATGTGTATATAAGAATGTTTACTTAAAAATATAGATTTTTTTTCTTCATTCATGTCTTCTGATTATGTTTTAATGAAGATATGTTGACATATTCATGAATCCGGACATTCGCATAATTAACACAGATAGCCTATCAGGAAATTAAATTAATTTTAAAACCATTTAAACTGAGGCATTGCCATGTCTTTCAAGGTTTTGTCCCTGTTAAGACATTACAAAAACTAGAAACTTTTTATTATGAATTTTAACGCACGATTTAGGGCATCTCATTTCATTATTATGAAGAAAATCTGAAGCACATACTGTATAGAAGTCAAGTCAATTTTATTTATATAGCGCTTTTAACAATTGACATTGTCGCAAAGCAGCTTTACACAATAAAAGAAGTAAGTTTGTATGCAATGTGTATGAATCAAAATGATAAGATTGTCCCTGATGAGCAAGCCGAGGGCGACAGTGGCAAGGAAAAACTCCCTGAGATGCTAATAGGAAGAAACCTTGAGAGGAACCAGACTCAACAGGGAACCCATCCTCATCTGGGTGATAACGGATAGCAGGGATTGATCAGCATAATAATGTGTACTGAAAGTTCAGTATAACAGGAGATGTGTTTAAAATTAAAATTAAAAGGAGTCCAGTTTGTTCCTGGAGGCTCAAGTAGACTATAGGAGATTGCAGTCCTGAGCTATCAAACAACTGAAGTCACAGGTCCCCAGAGCATCAATCGATGACAGGACAGTCTTCATGGAACCATCCCCAGCCACCACACGAATCCAGGCAGACCACACGGGGCATCCATGCGACGAGATCTCCAACCAGAAGCAGGACTCCAGGACGGGTTAGACGGGTCCAGAGGCAACTCAGGAGTGACATGTATAGCTCGACAGAGAGAGGGAAAGGAGAGAGAGGAGAGCGCAGAAGAGGAGAGAACAGAAAATAAGGAGAGATGGCAGTTAGGTATGGTCACAGTCAACATGTATAAGTTGAATGTATATTTAGTGCAAAGTGCAAGCAGGGACTTCGGCAGAACTAACTATAACAGCATAACTAAAAGGGAGAGCCAGAAGGAAACAGACATGAGGGCTCCCTGTGATGTAAAGCAACCAATCACCTCACCGTCAACAAACCTGAGTGATCAATGAGAATGGGGAAGACAGCATCTAAACATACCAGTTCACCAGAGTACTCTACGTCCATGAGTCCCCCAGATCTGCTCCTTTACCTAAGGTTAATCTATTTACAAAAATGCTTGGCTAAATAAATAGGTTTTTAGCCTAGACTTAAACACTGAGACTGTGTCTGAGTCCTGAACATTAATAGGAAGACTATTCCATAACTTTGGGGCTTTGTAAGAAAAAGATCTGCCCCCTGCTGTAGTTTGAATAATACGTGGTACTGACAGGCAGCCTGCATTCTTTGATCGAAGTAGGCGTGGCGGATCATAAGACACTAGCAGTTCACTCAAATACTGTGGCGCGAGACCATTTAGTGCTTTAAATGTAAAAAGTAGAATCTTAAAATCGGTGCGAAATTTCACAGGGAGCCAATGCAGTGTAGATAAGATAGGGGACATGTGCTCGTATCTTCTGGTTTTAGTGAGGACTCTCGCTGCTGCATTCTGTACTAACTGAAGCTTGTTTATACACCTAGTTGAGCAACCAGACAGTAAGGCGTTACAATAGTCCAACCTAGAGGTGATAAAAGCATGAACTAGTTTTCTGCATCATTTAGTGACAATATGTTTCTAATCTTGGCAATATTTCTAAGGTGAAAGAAAGCTATCCTGGTGATATTATCTACATGTGCTTCAAACGAAAGGCTGGAATCTATAATCACACCAAGGTCTTTTACTGTTGCATTTGATGGAACAGAAAGGCCATCTAAAGTTACAGTGTGATCAGAAAGCTTACTTCTAGCTACTTGTGGTCCTATGACCAGAACTTCTGTCTTATCAGGATTAAGCAGAAGAAAATTAATTAGCATCCAATCTCTTATGTCCTGCACACACTGCTCAATTTTAGCAAACTGGTTTTTCTCATCTGGTTTTGCTGAGACATATAATTGTGTGTCATCAGCATAACAATGAAAACTAATACCATGTTTACGAATTATGTTGCCCAGAGGAAGCATGTAAAGGGAAAAAAGCAGTGGGCCTAAAACTGAACCCTGTGGAACACCAAACTCCACTTGAGAACATGAGGAATGGTCACCATCTAAATCTACAAACTGATAACGATCAGTCAAATAGGAGCTGAGCCACAAGGGGGCAGTTCCCTTAATTCCTAATACCTTTTCTTATCTTTGAAGGAGAATACTATGATCAATGGTGTCAAAAGCTGCACTGAGGTCCAGTAACACAAGTATAGTGACGCAACCCTGATCAGAGGTCAATAGGAGGTCGTTTACTACTTTAACAAGTGCTGTCTCTGTGCTGTGATGAGGCCTAAATCCTGACTGATACTGTTCATTTATGCTATTTCTGTGTAGATGTGAACATAGCTGCTGTGATACTACCTTTTCCAGAATCTTGGAGATAAAGGGAAGGTTTGATATCGGCCTGTAATTAGAAAGCTGACTGGGGTCAAGGTCAGGTTTCTTGATTAGCGGTTTAATAACGGCTAATTTAAAGGATTTGGGGACATACCCACTACTGAGTGAACAGTTAATTACTTTCAACAGGGGTTCTATTATTGCTGTTTGAGAAAATGTGTCGGTATAGGATCTAATATACAGGTTGACGATTTTGAAGAAGAGATGAGTGAAATTAGTTCCCTCGCTTCAAGGGGAGTAAAGTATTTTAAGTTCTGATGTGATGTGGTTAGTTCATCTGAATTATTTAAATTGTCTGGTTTCAAACCCTGAATTTTTTGCCTAATATTTATGATTTTGTTATTGAAAAAGTTCATGAAATCCTCACTACTGCATTATGTTGTTGTGGAGATTTCTGCAGTGGTCTTGTTTTTAGTTAATTTAGCTACGGTATTAAATAAAAATCTCGGGTTGTTTTTGTTATTTTCTATAAGAGTGGAGAGATACGTTGATCTAGCATCACTGAGAGCTTTTTTATAGTTCAGGATGCTCTCCTTCCAAGCTATTTTGAATACTAACAATTTAGTTTGGCGCCATTTACGTTAAAATTTTCGAGCGGGTTGTTTTAAAGCATGTGTGTGGTCATTATACCAAGGAGCGAGTTTCTTATCTCTAATCATTTTCCTTTTAACTGGAGCTACATTATCTAAGCTATAACGAAGTGCTGACTCTAGATATTCATTCGCCTGTTCGAGTTCTGTGAAGTCAGATTGCGATCCAATCAAAGTCTGGAAGATTATTGATAAAGCTCTGTGCGGTATTTGATGTAAATGTACGTTTAAGGTGGAAGCGCGGTGCTGTGCATACATTATTACTATGACACGCTTTAATCGAGACAAGGTAGTGATCTGAGATAACTTCAGACTGTGGAATTGTGATTATATTTCCTATACTTAAGCCGAAGGAT
The DNA here is from genome assembly GCA_030347435.1 of Clarias fuscus. NCBI lineage: Eukaryota > Metazoa > Chordata > Actinopteri > Siluriformes > Clariidae > Clarias > Clarias fuscus. Next base: position 13,750,566 of record CM059218.1, read on the forward strand.
AATATTAAATCTAAAGTGTGACCTGCTTTATGAGTGGGTCCTACTACCGACTGATTTACTCCTACTGAGTCCAATATGGACAAAAATGCTGTTCTCAGAGGGTCTTCTGGATTCTCAAAATGAATATTAAAGTCTCCAGCAATTAACGCTTTGTCAACAGAAACAACAAGGTTTGAGAGGAAATCTGCAAATTCACAGAGAAACTCAGAGTACGGCCCTGGGGGTCTGTAAATGATGATTAGCGGGATCGACTGAGCTAACTTTATGTTACTATAGAGAACTTCAAATGCATAAAATTTAAAACTGTGTTTTTGTACGAGAGACAGGTTATCATTATAAATAACTGCGACTCCTCCTCCTCTACCAGTTAGCCGAGGCTGGTGTATGTAGCTGTATCCAGGAGGACTAGCTTCATTTAGAGCTACATACTCGTCCTGTTTAATCCAGGTTTAACAGGTTCTGTTAAACATAATATATCAAACTCCTGATCTGTGATAATTTCATTAATAATAACTGCTTTAGATGCGAGAGATCTAATATTTAACAGTCCTAGCTTCAGATCAGAGGTGCTGGCTGCAAATTCAGTGTACTCTGAGTTTGTGGTATCTATGTTAATTAAATTACTAAAACAGACTTTCTGAGTCTTTCTAAATTCATGTTTATGTTTAGCTCGGGGAACAGCCACAGTCTCAATATGATGAACCCTGAGTGACGACTCTCTGCAGCTAGCAGACGGTTGGTTTAGCCTGTCTGTCTGCTCCCTGGCCTGGGCTCTGGATTGCCACCGATTAACTAGGCCTCTTCTGAGACTATGTGCTATACTGCAAGAAATGAGAGCAGCACCTTCCCGAGTGGGATGGACACCGTCCCGCCCTAACAGGCCAGTTTTGCCCTCAAAGGTCTTCCAATTGTCTATGTAGCCCACATTGTTTTCGGAGCACCACCTGGACATCCAGCGGTTCAGCGACCATAACCTGCTGTAAGCTATGTCGCCACGTCTCATTGGGATGGAACCAGAGCAAACTACTTCTTCAGACATCGCCTTCGCTATTTTAAACACCTCTGTAAAGTTATGCTTGCTAACCTCTGACTGACGAAGGCGTATATCGTTAGCTCCAGCATGTACCACTATCTTAGAGAACCTATGCTGTCCTAGAGCCCTAAGATTACCTGCTATGTCCGGTGCTCTGGCTCCCGGGATACACCTGACCACTGCCGCTGGCGCCCCTAAAGGCCTAGCTAATTTCACATGTCTCAGTATAGAGTCTCCTATAACCAGAGCTCTTTCAGGTTTCTCAGCGGGTGCATCACTGAGGAGAGCGAACCTGTTGGACACGTGAAGCGCAGAAGAGGTGTGCTCCGGTGGGCTAGCCTTAGCGTTAGCTTTGGCTGAACGCCGAGTCATCACCCACTCGCCCCGCTGTGAGGGCTCTACTGCCGGAGTCGGGGGCTGATTATCTCCGCCTGTGGCACCCAGACTTTCCGCTACAGGATTAACGCTGCTCTCGCGCTCTCTAACCCTCTCTAAAGTCTGGATGCGCTCCTCTAATGCTACTATCTTCTCCGTCAGGGTGCTAACGAACACACACCTAACACAAATAAAATGATCACTAATGACGGAGGAAGAATGTCTAAACATCCTGCACTCCACACACTGAGCGAGCTGAATGGTAGACATGATAACGTACCTTTGTGCCGGAGTTGTGATTATTTGCTGATGGATTCGCTTGTTTTTGGTCAGATGATAGGCGCGTTCTCTCAAAAAGCGCAAAAAAACTGATAAAGTCCAGTAGTGTTAAAGCGTAAAAACTAGTTTGTTATTTAGTAAAAACGGGAAAAATATATAATTATAAAAAACTAAACAAAATATAATCTAAAACGCTGTTACAAACAGACGAGGAACTTTCGCGGGAACAATACAAAAAACAGGAAGCTACGTCACCAAACAGGAAGCCGTGGGTTAATGTTATCACACACATTCATCATGAAAGATCTATTGTAAAACAAAATAAAATTCATGTTTGCTTCAGTATTGGAAACAATATTGTTTAAGGTAAACTAATTATACACAATTCCTCGTTGTATTTGGTCTGGCTTTTAGGTAAGGTCCTACGCCATCTGGCGGATAATCAGTGAAGCACAACACATTTATTTAAATTCCCGAATGTTGCTTGTGAGATTTTGCGGCATGACGCACGACCAATTGCGGCATTTCGTGGGAAAAAGCGTGCATTCTTAATGGCCACATCTGTCTATTTAATGTTTATAAGTACATTACAGCAATTCTTACTGTGTTACAAATACATGATTAATATAATACATCCTTATTGCAGCAGTAGCATGCTGATTACAAATGCTAAAAATGTACACTTTGTGGTTAAAACAAATATACTTCAGTATATAATGTAGTACACACAGTCTTCTATAATACTGTATTGCAAATGTGTTACCAGTACACTAAAGGTGTTTAGGATAATTTACAAAGACTGAATCCATTTTCTACACTATAACATGTTTTTGAAACACATTACAGCAGTAATTATGAGGCAGATTATATTAATGAGTTCAACAGATTTCATTTGCACAAGATTACAAAAAAACAGTACTATAGTTTATTTGTGTTCAATAAAACGTCAGGTTGTCTTACAAACATACAAAATAAAATTTAAACTGTTGTCTAAACCAAGACAGACATTAGTATTAGAATATAAAGGTACAGTATTAGTTCACCCACAGTCCAAAGACATGTAGGTTAGGCTAATTGGCGTTCCCAAATTGTCCGTAGAGTGTGAATGAGTGAGCGTATGTGTGTGTCTGTGCCCTGCTATGGATTGGCACCCTGTCCAGAGTGTACCCTGCCATGTGCCCCAAGTCTCCTGGGATAGGCTCCAGGCCACCGTGACCCTGAATACAGGATTAAGCGGTATAGATGATGAGTGAGTGAGTGAGTGAGTATTAGTTCAAACCTGGTGTTTTGATTCTAGCTGTTACACAGACTGAAAACAGGCCGAGAGCTCTGTAGCATTATACCAGAAGCAAAGTACATACGATTTAGCAATAACACATTAGACAATACATGTTTTATTTATACACCATAACAATAATTCATATATCATAACAAAAACCATAAAATTTACCTTATGCCAATGAAAATAAAATAATAAATGATATGAACTAACACATGCAATGATGCAGCTTCCAGGCGTGAATTCAAACTAGAAGCGGAGAACTGGGGGGCCAATCAGAAAATAGACAGTCCAAATCTGCCTGCCTCCAGTTTCTGATTAGCTGATATGGCACCGATTCTAGTCTCTGGTTGGCTAGAATAGTTGCAGAGTTCTAACGCTGCTGCAGTTCGTGCAAGTGTAGCTTTATGATAGTAAGCGCACAGAAAAGAGAGAGTGCAAACACATAAATAATCTTGAATGCGCAAAAGAGATTTTCAGCATGCGAAAACGTGTTTGAGAAAAGCACGAGAGAGAGAAATGAAGCGTGCAAAAACGAGTCTAAAAGCGCACACACACAAGAGAGTAGTGCCCTAAATATAAACATAAATATATATAAATAAGTACATTTAAATTTAACTGAAAAAATACTGAGACTACCGTATATTAAAATTTGTATTCTAATGTATGCTTTCTGTACATTTGTACAATGATTATTTTGAGCATATTTTTTAAAAATATACCAAAAATAAATACTAAAGAAAGTTTAGTTTGTACTAAACTGTCACATCTGTGCCACCTCAGCCCTGGGGAGTAAGATCTGGCTCACCGGATTACTGAGCCGACGCTTTTGTCCCCCCCTAGTGTGTCTACAAGTGTACTTGTTTTCACTGTTTAACCAAATTAAGTTCACCTGTGTCGTCCCCGTGTGTCTCTCTATTTATTCCGGTCGAACCCGTACACACTTGTCTGTTCTCCGTTGTGCACCTTTATGTTTCATGTTTGTACGTCGAGAAACACGTTCGTTTCATCTCTCCCCCAGGACTGAGGAGGCTCTGCACGGTGCGGCTGGTCATCGTCAAGGTCAAGGCTGAAGGAAGCTCAGTCTGTTGCCAGTTCTCGTTGGCTGTTTAAGTTGTTTCTTTTTTTTTGTTTTCTTTGTTGTAACGTTTGCTACCAGCCCACCTCCAGACCCAGCCGGGGGAGATTGTCTGTGTTTAGTTTGTTTTCCTTGATTTTGTTTTCCTGGACATTGCCTGACTGAAAAAAGAAAAAAAATATAGACTAAAGTACCTGAGTTAACCCTGCGTCTGCGTTCGCCTCTCGTCACACAAGACATGACATAAACAAAGTTTAAATATGTGTTCTTTGAAAATTAGACCAACCTTTCACTTAAAGTTTATTTTCCTATAATATATGTTTGGAAAGTGTACTATAATACAATTATTTTGAAGTATGTTTAAAGTTTTAATTCCAAAATTTGGTAAAAGCATGATGTTAGTATACTTTTTATATATTAACTGAGGGTACAATTTTTTCAGCATGTGTTACACTAATTATATATTAACAGATTTTTTTGTCATTTTACTGTGATAAAGGAATTTAGTCAAAGTTTAGTTAAAGTTGGGCTAGTGAGCATGAGACACAGACTGATGTTTGTTACATGCACGCACGAGAGAGAGAGAGAGAGAGAGAGAGAAAGTGTTGACAGTGGTGGCCAAAAGTATTAAGCCAGCATGTGCCATGTATTAGTTCTCTCTGTGCACAGAACAGGTGACGTCACCAGTTAGTTCAGGTCCGGCTGAAGAGTTGTGTTAATTAAAATCATCTGCTTTAGTTAATTGATGGAACAGATAAGTGGCAGGACTTATACTTTCTGAAGCCAGGGTGTCCACCTCTGTACAAAACCTTCAGGTTTAGAAGAAAATGACTTGAAACTAAATACTGATAGTTGTATGGCAATTTAGTAGCATAAAATGAGTTTTTCTGTATAGTAATTATTTAAACGTTTGAGGTTATGAAAGCAGTGACTTTCACTTTTGTTCACCACTGTAAATATTATTATAAAGCTAATTATGTTGACCATGTGTGAATATAATGCCTCAGGACAACTTGATTTAGTCCCTGATCTTTTTGTTTTTGCTTTCAGTACAGGTTGTTCTCTAGCACATCACCTGGCCTCACAATGGAGATGAGGATGATGATTGTTCACTTGATGCGCATGTCAGGCTATTAATCGTCAGTTCATCAAAGATTTTATGTGATTTTATGTAGATTTTCTTTTTTGTAATATGCTATACTTTATGTAAATGTGAGTTGATATTACTTAAACATATTAAAGACGTGTCCAGTGAGCAGTTCTGGATTGTTACTCATAAAAATTAACAGCAGTAGATGGAAGAGAAGCTGTATTCTCATCTAGATGGTGTCCAACTTAAAACGAAATTGCAAAATAACTATTTTACAGCCAAAAAGTACGATCACTTTGCTTAGTCACCAGACATAAATATGTATTTATACCAAATTAGTCTAGGTTATTTGATAAGCAGTGGTTATATCTCATGAGGAGGAGTTTGTCTAATTGTTTGTCAATTAATTGTTTGACAGTGGTTAGTTATGGTTAAAATATTGCATATTCATACAGTATTTGGGAGCAATAGTTCATTCAAGCACTGATCAGAGGTGCTAGAACATTAAACATTTTCTTACCACAAAACCTTTTTCAACTCTGTATTGTAGACACACGTCCATTCACATACTAGTTAAAACAAACTGTTGTATCACAGATGCAACCATTTCACTATGCTCATTTAGTACAAAATTTATAAATGGAAGCATTGGCTCGCAATAGTTAATAGCATTCATCCAGAATATTATGATCATAAAACAGCAGCTACAGTAATTTACAGTAATTTTAAATACCATTTTAAGTATGAACAGGATCAAACTGTCATAAATATTACTCATTGTTCAAAAGATTCATTAGATTGAAATGCAGCAATGTAAATGTCACACCCAAAGGACTGGGATGCAGCCCTTGAATGTACAGCCTCTTAATGTTGTAAAATTGTCTATTGATGAGGGGGATTCCCAGACTTGACACAGCACTGGAGTGGTCAGAAAGAGGTTTTCTACTGTCCTCCCAATCAGCAGATTGTTGAGAGTCTTAAAAGCAGGGGGGAAAATAATGCAGAGTAAGATAATTGAACATCACACATGCAATAACAATGGAACATACACCCAGTATAAATTTTATAATGTTTTGGCGTTTGGCCTCTGTACATCACCACATTTCATTTGAAATGAAACACTCAATATGCCAGTGAAATTGCAAGCAAAGTGTGGCATTAACCATTCAGGAACTACAGACATGTTCACATACACACACACTTATTTTGAGGGTTCATAAATAATGGGGAAAAACAATTAAACTTAAAGATTGCCTTTAATACTTGAATAAAAATTATTTGCAGTCAATAACTGCCTGAAGTCTGAAACCCATGGACATGACCAATGCTCTAGATGCTTTGCCAGACTTGTGGGTCTTCCTGCTTTCAGTCTTTGTTCTTCCTTTAGTGAAAAGCATGCTTTACTTTTATTTACTTGCTGAGTCATGCTACACCTGGACATGCAACTACTTGTCAGCCATTTTTTCCCATTATTTATGAGCCCCAACCCAAACTTTATGATGGTTTTAAGTTAATATAAACATTTAACCTAACAGTTACTGTAAGATCACAGCTAGTTTTCCTGCAGCTGCACACAGTCAGAGCACACTGACAAACTTTGCAGTGTCATTTCCTCCACAATTACAGATTTTTTTTATTATCACAATTGCTATCAATTTACCGACTTTTGGTGATACTGAATATAATTTACCTGTTCCATAAATACTTGCAATAGCCAGATTTATTTGAAGGTGACTCATTTCAGAATTATCGCTTTTTAGGCACTTTAGTAGCAGATTCTCCATTTTTGCCAGACTACATTTATGACCTTTCTCACCTGCTATTGTCATTACTTTGCCAGAAATTAAAAGGTTGGAAAGATTTGGCAGGATGTGTATTAACATAACATGAACATCATGTACACAAATTTTCCACAGAAGTTCACAATTCACTTGAGAGTTTTAGGCACTGTACAGAGGTGGACACCCTGGCTTCAGAAAGTATAAGTCCTGCCACTTATCTGTTCCATCAATGAACTAAAGCAGTTGATTTTAATTAACACAACTCTTCAGCCGGACCTGAACTAACTATTGACGTCACCTGTTCTGTACACAGAGAGAAATAATACATGGCACATGCTGGCTTAATACTTTTGGCCACCACTGTGTATCTCTCTCTCTCTCGCTCTCTCTCTCTCGTGTGTAACAAAAATCAGTCTGTGTCTCATGCTCACTAGCCCAACTTTAACTAAACTTTGATTAAATTCCTTTATCACAGTAAAATGACTAAAATATCTGATAATAAATAAGTAGTGTAACAGACTGCAGGTGCACTTACCGAGCCGCTGCCCTCCGCCATGTAGCTAGACTCACTGGGAGCCGGTATCAAAGATGGCCGCTTCCCTGGGTCACGTGACTGAAGAACGGATTCCATTCTGGCTCGATTGCTTTTCCTGTATTGAATTTGTACTTGAATTTCCAAGCTTGAATTTTGTATTGAATTTGTACTTGAATTTCACAGCTTGAATTTTCTATCTGAATTTCTACGATGGCGTATTAGGGCCCAGAGGGGATAAAAAAAAAAAAGACTTGGAAGGGGAGGGGCAGGAAAAGTTTACAACTTGAAAGTTTCGAGATGAAAACTCAGAGGTTTTGAGATGTAAACTCGAAAGTTTTGTGTTTCAAACTCTGTATTTTTTTTTTCTTCCTCAAGGAAGGAAACCGCATATTTTACAAGGTTAGGCAGGCATCACTCGATTTGCATTATGCCTGGAGTATGCTTGCTTGAGTAACAAGGAAATACATGTTATGTTAGCCCAGAATCATCAGATCGTCATAAGCATCCGAACTTTGAAGAGAAATTGCTGTAAGTTGAACCTATTTTGAAGAAAACACCATACTGACTTGGATGAGGTGATTGCCTTTGTTTATCAGGAACTACAAAGCAATGGACAGATGCAAGGTTATCACTGGTTACATCAACGTGCAATACAAAGGAGATTTGTGGTACAGCAGGCAACAATACGACAGATAATTAAATTGATCAATCCTCATGGTGTGGACCTTCGTAGAGCACAGCGTCTTAGGCGCCGGCACTACAATACAAAAGGGCCTAATGCTCTTTGGCATATGGACTCCTATGACAAATTGAAACCATATGGTATAGGGATAAATGGATGTATCGATGGTTTTAGTCGTTTTGTTGTATGGATGGAAGTTTATACACACGTGGACAAAATTGTTGGTACCCTTTGGTCAATGAAAGAAAAACTCACAATGGTCACAGAAATAACTTTAATCTGACAAAAGTAATAATAAATAAGAATTCTATGAATGTTAACCAATGAAAGTCAGACATTGCTTTTCAACCATGCTTCAACGGAATTATAAAAAAATGAACTCATGGAACAGGCCTGGACAAAAATGATGGTACCCCTAACTTAATAGTTTGTTACACAACCTTTTGAGGCCATCAATGCAATCAAACGATTCCTGTAACTGTCAATGAGACTTCTGCACCTCTCAGCGGGCCCACTCCTCATGAGCAAGCTGCTCCAGTTGTTTCCGGTTTGAAGGGTGCCTTTTCCAGACAGCATGTTTCAGCTCCTTCCAAAGATGCTCAATAGGATTGAGGTCAGGGCTCATAGAAGGCCACTTTAGAATAGTCCAATGTTTTCCTCTTAGCCATTCTTGGGTGTTTTAGCTGTGTGTTTTGGGTCATTGTCCTGTTGCAAGACCCATGACCTGCGACTGAGACCCAACTTTCTGACACTGACCAGCACATTTCTCTCTAGAATCCCTTGATAGTCTTGAGATTTCACTGTACCCTGCACAGATTCAAGACACCCTGTGCCAGATGCAGCAAAGCAGCCCCAGAACATAACAGAGCCTCCTCCATGTTTCACAGTAGGGACAGTGTTCTTTTCTTGATATGCTTCATTTTTCCGTCTGTGAACATACAGCTGATGTGCCTTGGCAAAAAATTCCATTTTTGTCTCATCTGTCCATAGGACATTCTCCCAGAAGCTTTGTGGCTTGTCAACATGTAGTTTGGCATATTCCAGTCTGGCTTTTTTATGATTTGTTTTCAACAATGGTGTCCTCCTTGGTCGTCTCCCATGTAGTCCACTTTGGCTCAAACAACGACGGATGGCGCGATCTGACACTGAGCATGAAGTTCACCTTGAATCTCTTTAGAAGTCTTTCTGGGCTCTTTTGTTACCATTCGGATTATCCGTCTCTTTGATTTGTCATAAATTCTCCTTCTGCGGCCACGTCCAGGGAGGTTGGCAACTGTCCCATGGATCTTAAATTTCTGAATACTATGTGCAACTGTAGTCACAGGAACATCTAGCTGGTTGGAAAATGGTCTTATAGCCTTTACCTTTAACATGCTTGTCTATAATTTTCTTCGGAGACAACTCTTTCCTTCGCTTCCTCTGGTCCATGGTGAGTGTGGTACATACCATGTCACCAAACAACACAGTGACTACCTGGAGCCCTATATATAGGCCCACTGACTGATTACAAGATTGTAGACACCTGTGATGCTAATTAGTGGACACACCTTGAATTAACATGTCCCTTTGGTCACATTATTTTCAGTATTTTCTAGGGGTACCATAATTTTTGTCCAGGCCTGTTCCATGAGTTTATTTTTTTTTATAATTCTGTTGAAGCATGGATGAAAAGCAATGTCTGACTTACATTGGTTAACGTTCATAGAATTTTTTTAAAGTATTACTTTTGTCAGATTAAAGTTATTTATGTGACCATTGTGAGTTTTTCTTTCATTGACCGGAGGGTACCAACAATTTTGTCCACGTGTGTACAACAAATAATGACCGCAAGGTTGTGGCTGATTATTATATTCAAAATGTTGTGCGCTAGGGTGGGTGTCCAGAGAGGATGCGTGTGGACCACGGCACAGAAAATGGGCATGTCACCACCATGCAGGTTTTTTTGAGGAGAAACCACACTGACGCCTTTGCCAAAGACAACAGTTTTATTTATGGACGCAGTACGGGAAATCAACGTATCGAATCCTGGTGGGGGATTCTAAGGAAACAAAGCATTTAGTTTTGGATTAACATGTTCAAAACCCTCCAAGACAATGGCCACTTCTCTGGAGATTTTTTGGATAAAAGCCTAATTCAATTCTGCTTCCTGAATCTTGTTCAGGTAACTCTCTCTCTCTCTCTAACACACACACACACAACGATTAAGAACAGAGGTCTCAAACTCCCAGGTGCGGCCCCCAGTTTAATAAAGGTATGGTTAAACCTGGACCGCAGCCTCGCTTCCTTAAAACACACTGCATGTGGCCGAAGCGCGCGCGGCCGAGGCGCACAATCGATGCAGAGTTGTTTGTGTGGTGTGCTATATGTTTATGCATTCACACTCCTGGTCTTATGCCAAGTTTTGCCTGCCAGCTGAGAAATTCTTGCCCTTTGCAGGAATGCGCACAACACTGTACTGGACAGCATGAGAACTGTTGACACTCAACCACTGTTGTGTCTGTGCTGTGCACAGGGCACGCAGTGCTCGACAGACAGGAAGATGATGTTCGTTTTCAGACCAGACTGAATGCTCATTGGCCTCGCTGTAGTTTGAGTCATGTGATAAAATAAAAAAGTGACTCAAAATATGATTATTCATAGGCTGGCTTTCTAACTTACTTCAAGTGAAATAACGTTTGTCCTGTAATGTAAATTTTTGCAGGAGGAACTGGATGAAATGGTGCGGACATGGAATACCCACAAGATCCAACCTAGACCAGGCCAACATGTGCACGGCCGTCCAGTCCTCATGTATACAGTCCCACAGTTGTATGATGCAGAGGACAGGCTCAAAACAGTGGACCTTGAGGAGGTGGATGTGTGCAAGGAAGAGTGCACACCCAAGAGTCAGCTCCCTTGTGATGAGACAGTTTTCGATGTCTGTGTCTTACTAATGCAGGAGAATGGATGGGATGATCCAACAGATGCTTTTGAAGCTGCTGAGCTATACACCTCGCTAAGAACACTGATACTTGAAAATATCTAAAGATAGGCTGTAGTTGTCCCCATTTATCAGTTGCTTTGCTGTGTACTCATTATTGCATGGTGTTACTGGTGTCTTAATGTATAATAATAACACAAACTGGAATATCAGTTTTCTTTCTCCTGATACATTTATAAATAATAAAGTAGACCTAACAATGGTTATACAATTATTGCAAAATTCTGCTTATACAGCAGAGACATTATTCAAATCTAATCATGTAGTGTAGTGTAATTCCACCTCAAAAACTGTTATTAAAACACACCTGCAAGTATTAGTGAGGTATTGCCCAGCCTTGTCACAAAATGTAACACACCTACACTTCACTCTTCGACAGATCAGGTATAACTTTTTATGTATGAGTTTATGTAAAGAGTTTTAAGTGACCAGCATTATACAAAATAGTTTTAATTTAACAAAACATATTTTACTGCAGCTTCTTTCCAATAAAGATTATTGAACATAATTGTGCCTTACTTTATGCTAATAAAAGCATATGAACAGCAGTCTGGGTAAGTGAGAATTGTTAAGGCTGAATTGCACATGTACTGTAAACAATACATAAACCTATTTACATGAATACCTAACAGTTCTACAAGAGAAAACAGTGCAAAACATAGAAATAAGTTGGTCAATTATTTTCAAAGTATAACAAAACTTTTTTGTGGCAGTTTCAACTTTTGGTTTGTTTGAAAGAAAAATATGTGCTGTATATAAACACCACCAAAAAAACAACACAGATAAAAAGATCAAACTAAATGTAATTGTCTGTAAAATTATCTCTAAAACAAACAAGGGCACATGAGCTACACAATGTCAATAATCCATACACACGTGGACAAAATTGTTGGTACCCTTCGGTCAATGTAGGAAAACTCACAATGGTCACATAAATAACTTTAATCTGACAAAAGTAATAATTAAAAAAAATTCTATGAATGTTAACGAATGAAAGTCAGAAATTGCTTTTCAACCATGCCTCAACAGAATTATTTAAAAAAATTAACTCATGGAACAGGCCTGGACAAAAATGATGGTACCCCTAGAAAATACTGAAAATAATGTGACCAAAGGGACATGTTAATTCAAGGTGTGTCCACTAATTAGCATCACAGGTGTCTACAATTTTGTAATCAGTCAGTGGGCCTATATATAGGGCTCCAGGTAGTCACTGTGTTGTTTAGTGACATGGTATGTACCACACTCAACGTGGACCAGAGGAAGCGAAGGAAAGAGTTGTCTCAGGAGATTCGAAAGGAAATTATAGACCAGCATGTTAAAGGTAAAGGCTATAAGACCATCTCCAAGCAGCTAGATGTTCCTGTGACTACAGTTGCACATATTATTCAGAAATTTAAGATCCATGGGACTGTAGACAACCTCCCTGGACGTGGCCGCAGGAGGAAAATTGATGACAAATCAAAGAGACGGATAATCCGAATGGTAACAAAAGAGCCCAGAAAGACTTCTAAAGAGATCCAAGATGAACTTCATGCTCAAGGAACATCAGTGTCAGATCGCACCATCCGTCGTTGTTTGAATCAAAGTGGACTACATGGAGACGACAAGGAGGACACATGTGAATCATAAAAAAGCCAGACTGGAATATGCCAAGCTACATGTTGACAAGCCACAAAGCTTCTGGGAGAATGTCCTATGGACAGATGAGACAAAAATGAAACTTTTTGCCAAGGCACATCAGCTCTATGTTCACAGACGGAAAAATGAAGCATATCAAGAAAAGAACACTGTCCCTACTGTGAAACATGGAGGAGGCTCTGTTATGTTCTGGGGCTGCTTTGCTGCATCTGGCACAGGGTGTCTTGAATCTGTGCAGGGTACAATGAAATCTCAAGACTATCAAGGGATTCTAGAGAGAAATGTGCTGGCCAGTGTCAGAAAGCTGGGTCTCAGTCGCAGGTCATGGGTCTTGCAACAGGACAATGACCCAAAACACACAGCTAAAACACCCAAGAATGGCTAAGAGGAAAACATTGGACTATTCTAAAGTGGCCTTCTATGAGCCCTGACCTCAATCCTATTGAGCATCTTTGGAAGGAGCTGAAACATGCTGTCTGGAAAAGGCACCCTTCAAACCGGAAACAACTGGAGCAGCTTGCTCATGAGGAGTGGGCCAAAATACCTGCAGAGAGGTGCAGAAGTCTCATTGACAGTTACAGGAATCGTTTGATTGCAGTGATTGCCTCAAAAGGTTGTGCAACAAACTATTAAGTTAGGGGTACCATCATTTTTGTTCAGGCCTGTTCCATGAGTTCATTTTTTTTTTATAATTCTGTTGAAGCATGGTTGAAAAGCAATGTCTGACTTTCATTGGTTAACATTCATAGAATTCTTATTTATTATTACTTTTGTCAGATTAAAGTTGTTTCTGTGACCATTGTGATTTTTTTTTTTTCATTGACCGAAGGGTACCAACAATTTTGTCCACGTGTGTATGTTACTTTCCAACACTAAATTGAATTCAGACCGGATGTCTGGGAAGCTGTCATAGCAGTCAGCCATCTCTAGAACCCTTCCACATGTGTGTCCAACAGGCCTTCTTGTGAATTCGGACATGTTTGTAAACATGATCTCAATTCTGTCAGAAGTGACCACATCACTTCCTGTGGTGAACCTTAGAAACTTGCCAAGTTTCTCCTCATCTAACTCCCTGATGTACCTTTAAAGGTGGTTCTGAACCTCTCTTTGCTTTGGTGCCATCACAGGGAACTGAATGAGTCCCAGTACTTCCTTAGGAGATGGTTTAAGGTTGTCATACAGCTTCAAAAGCTCATCATGGTTAAAGGTGATATTTGGCTGCATCACCTCCTTCCAGCAGTCACATACATTGGCGTTTGCACAAGCTCTTTGTGTGCAATCTCCATCAGGATGTCTTTGAGTGTCTCAGCTGCAACTCTTTTTCGGCATTCATAGTTGTCTAAGACCTCTAGTAGCTCTTCAGTATCAACAGTGGAAAAATCTTTGAGAGCCCTCTGAAGGATGTCATGATCTTGGCAACTTACAAAATGCATGAAGGTTTCAAGTAAGTTACTGCACACTGATCCATACAAGATTGCTTCCATAAGGGGGATAGCTAGCTTGATTGGTAGGTATTGGCATGTTTGGTAACCTTTCACCAGAATTCTGCCAATGGCCTTCCAGGTTTCATAACTGAAGTCATGCCTAATGAAAGATACTTTCACTGTTGTTCCTACTGTACACCGATCATAAAATTCCTGCCAAAAAGAACAATACACATCTCTAATAGCACCTGAACCAGCGCCATTTTCCTCTGTATTATCAGGAAGTAATCTTTTTATAATCAAAGGTTGTTTAAGCACTGCTGGATCAAAGAATTCCTTTATCATTTCATTTAGGCAGTTGCCATGATGTATGGTTACTAGCTTCAGCAGTCTAGATGAGTCAGAGAGTGGCTGTTGTGGAAGTGCTTCACTGGAAACATGTGACATGGAGGGTGGCTGTTGTCGCAGCATGACATTAAAATCATATGACTCTGTCATTGTTGTCACTTGTATTTCCAGTATCACCTGGACCAAATGTAACTTCCTGGTCAGACGTATCAGATGTGAGGTCAATGTTTGGAATAATGAGCTGCATTTTATCTGTTACACTGTAGAAGTGATCGGTGATGTATTGAGGACCTGTGATACCATGAGAGTCAGTGACTAATAATAAGGGTCTGTCCAGTTTACCACCTTCCATGACAATATTTGGGGATTCATCATTTTGCTCATATAGCAGGAGGTTATGCTGTTCCTCAAAAACATCACCACTCTGTTGACCAACATCATACACTGTCTCCATATCATCAGCATCAAGTTGCAGATTATCTTGATCGTCATCATCGTTTAACTTTTCTACCTCATCATTGTCTTCTATTTCATCTGTGTCACTATCACTTTGTAACTGCTCCTTGGGAAAAGTAGCAATATAGAATCATAGCCTGGCCATGCAGAGAGTATCATAAATGAATCCAATGGTTACATCCTCAGTGACTCGATTTAGTTTATAATCCCACACTTCAAAGCTCTTCAAAAATCTGTTTCATGCCCTTTGGTTGACATTCCATTTGGGAAGAAGAGATTCTTTCCTTTTTGTAGGACAGTATCCATGCCACATTTTACTCCAATCACTATTGTCCTTGTGCCTCCTCCTTGTTTTACTTTCACTTGCTTTAATTGTCACCATTCTCACTGTGCAGCCACCCTACTTCAATTTTGCGATGAGTAGCTTTCCCTTTCTTTATTGCAGGACCTGAAGATTCAATGTTTTGCACTTGATCATTAGTTTTATTTGCCTCAGCGTCCTTTCTCATCTGGAGTTTTGTCCTGAGCTTTTCGAAAAGACCCATCTTTTTTTTCTGAAGTGGTGTTTGATTTTTGCAGAAGTTTATCAATGCCAGCCAATCTCCATATGAGGAAATGTATTTAGCCAGATCCCGGTCTTCCATAAGAGGGATGACATCTTTGTCAATCTGTTAAATGAATTAAACAATATTAATAAATAGTTTTTGATCCTTAAAATTTAACATGAATAACTCACTGAAACAATGGGTAAAAATGGAAAATATGTGTAGCATAGATCAAAACTTTATCTAAACCCTTACTAGTTTAGTTTTTGTGTGTAAAAGTAAAGAGAAAAATTTGGTGTGTTGATATTTTACCTTCTGTATGATTAACATATACATGATATACTCAGAATGACTAGTGCTGCACAATTAATCACAAAAATCAATAAATTTAATTAAAATATGTACCTGGGCAATTGTGTAATTGCAAACAGCTGCAATTCATTACAGGTAATATCCACATGGACAGGAATTTATGTTGAGTTTGTCAATAACTAACTTTTGTTTCATTTTTTATACTTTTGAGGTGATAAAAAAATATTAGCAAACCTCTTAATGAGATAATTTGTCAAATGATTTTCTGTTAGCCTAGATAAATACACACGTGGACAAAATTGTTGGTACCCTTCGGTCAATGAAAGAAAAACTCACAATGGTCACATAAATAACTTTAATCTGACAAAAGTAATAATTAAAAAAAAATTCTATGAATGTTAACCAATGAAAGTCAGACATTGCTTTTCAACCATGCTTCAACAGAATTATTTAAAATAATAAACTCATGGAACAGGCCTGGACAAAAATGATGGTACCCCTAGAAAATACTGAAAATAATGTGACCAAAGGGACATGTTAATTCAAGGTGTGTCCACTAATTAGCATCACAGGTGTCTACAATTTTGTAATCAGTCAGTGGGCCTATATATAGGGCTCCAGGTAGTCACTGTGTTGTTTGGTGACATGGTATGTACCACACTCAACATGGACAAGAGGAAGCGAAGGAAAGAGTTGTCTCAGGAGATTCGAAAGAAAATTATAGACAAGCATGTTAAAGGTAAAGGCTATAAGACCATTTCCAAGCAGCTAGATGTTCCTGTGACTACAGTTGCACATATTATTCAGAAATTTAGGATCCATGGGACTGTAGCCAACCTCCCTGGACGTGGCCGCAGGAGGAAAATTGATGACAAATCAAAGAGACGGATAATCCGAATGGTAACAAAAGAGCCCAGAAAGACTTCTAAAGAGATCCAAGGTGAACTTCATGCTCAAGGAACATCAGTGTGAGATCGCACCATCCGTCGTTGTTTGAGCCAAAATGGACTACATGGGAGACGACCAAGGAGGACACTATTGTTGAAGGCAAATAATAAAAAAGCCAGACTGGAATATGCCAAACTAGCCACAAAGCTTCTGGGAGAATGTCCTATGGACAGATGAGACAAAGATTGAACTTTTTGCCAAGGCACATCAGCTCTATGTTCACAGACGGAAAAATGAAGCATATCAAGAAAAGAACACTGTCCCTACTGTGAAACATGGAGGAGGCTCTGTTATGTTCTGGGGCTGCTTTGCTGCATCTGGCACAGGGTGTCTTGAATCTGTGCAGGGTACAATGAAATCTCAAGACTATCAAGGGATTCTAGAGAGAAATGTGCTGGCCAGTGTCAGAAAGCTGGGTCTCAGTCGCAGGTCATGGGTCTTGCAACAGGACAATGACCCAAAACACACAGCTAAAAACACCCAAGAATGGCTAAGAGGAAAACAATGGACTATTCTAAAGTGGCCTTCTATGAGCCCTGACCTCAATCCTATTGAGCATCTTTGGAAAGAGCTGAAACATGCTGTCTGGAAAAGCCACCCAAACCGGAAACAACTGGAGCAGCTTGCTCATGAGGAGTGGGCCAAAATACCTGCAGAGAGGTGCAGGAGTCTCATTGACAGTTACAGGAATCATTTGATTGCAGTGATTGCCTCAAAAGGTTGTGCAACAAACTATTAAGTTAAGGGTACCATCATTTTTGTCCAGGCCTGTTCCATGAGTTCATTTTTTTTATAATTCTGTTGAAGCATTGTTGAAAAGCAATGCCTGACTTTCATTGGTTAACATTCATAGAATTCTTATTTATTATTACTTTTGTCAGATTTAAAGTTATTTCTGTGACCATTGTGAGTTTTTCTTTCATTGACTGAAGGGTACCAACAATTTTGTCCACGTGTGTATGTTTGATTATAAAATTGGATTTTATAGTTACAAATTGCAACTGCAATATGTGTTAAATAATCGCAATATGATTTTTCTTTTAATCAAATCATACAGTCCTGAAACTGACAGTAAATTCCTGACATGCACTATTGTCTCTAAGCTATACTAAGCGCTAATGTTATTTGTACTGCAAAGTGCTATATGATGAGTCCATCCTGTTAAACCAAACATTTATTTCACATATTAGTACATTTTCCTCCTCCAGAAAGCTGATTACATCTTCAGTGACATTGCGTTGACGTAAAAAATCAGAGACCGTGATGACTCTATACATTGGCAGTGCTGTGAAGAACAAATACAGCAATCAATATCCAACATCTGAAAGAGTTGCTTTTGTAAAGTTAGCACAATATAATATATGCTAAAGATTAGATATGGCTTGGTTTGTTCTTATAAAATCATTCACTATTTTTAACCCTGGTCCTATTTAAACATTATCTGGCAGGATATGGAGAGCTACTAGAGGCCATGGCTTTTATTATTGAGAAGCTTTGCACTGCATTACATTAATGATGAATGTCCTTTTAGAAAAAACAAAAAGCTTGCAGTAAATTGTATAAAATAGATCTGCCTTCATCCTCTCCTATGAAGAAATCTTTACAAAGCGTTTATCATATCATATCAGGTTTAAATTAGTTTCATAAACCAGTTCTGCTCGCATTAAAATAACACAAATCTATAAATCTCCTTGATATTTAATACCATGTACAGTTTGCAAAGACATCCTCACTAGTACAATTGAAAATACATGATTAAACAGTGAGATTCCTAATTTGGAAAATAACGAGCACAGAATGGGACAGAATTGCTGATCAAGTGGGTCAGCGTGAGGAAAAAATTAGGGACCACATAAAAAAAAAAAAAAACAGTACCTGAAGGACGCTGGACAATGCGTTACGCTTAAACAATGTAAGAAACAAAGATAATCAGATAAATCAAAATAATGGATTAATCTCTGCAAATCAATAGAGAAAGCAAGTAAAAGAAACACTGTTTACGGCATGGATCTCTGTGTGTGTGCGTGCGTGCATCCGTGCATCCGTCCATGGTTCCATGGTTCTAAAACAAAAGTTGACAAACACATCTCAGCTTAAACACACAAGCATCGCGACTACCAAGCAGAATACGTGCACAACACATGCACAAATACTCACTATAGCTATGAAAAAAGTGAACCCAAAAGTCACCCGTTCTTTAGCATGGGTTATAGAACCAATATACCACTGTATCAGTCATACTGACTGAGACTGAAAGCTACTGACAACCGAGCAAGTTTGCAGGGTTGTTAACATTCAAGTGTTTTGCTAGCTTTACTTGCAGGTGAGCAAGATCCTTTGCCATGAGGTTAACTAACTAGCGCTGCACTTCCGAGGTTACCTACCAATTTCATTTATTTTACTATGTAAACTTACCTGATGCAGCCATGGTTCCCTTGCACTCTAGTGTGTGCTCTTTCAACCTTGTGCAGAGATGTGTATCCTTCCCTGATAGAAAAGGCTTTAGTTGAATGTTTTTTTTTCTCTCGAATTTTTTTTGTTTTATTATCGAAACTTTCAAATGTTTTTTTCTCAAAAATTTCGAATTTTGTTCTTGAAAATTTAAAGTTATTTTTCTCGAAAATTTCGACTTACAACTTGACAATTTCGAGTTATAAACTCGGAAATTCCCTGCCCCTCCCCTTCCAACTCTTTAAAAAAAAAATCTCACATTGGCCCTAATACTCCGTTGTAGAATTTCACAGCTTGAAATGGATTGTTGAAAATTTCGTGTGACATTCAGAGCACTTAAATTCTAAGATGTTGCTTTTTAAAGTCAAATATTTCAGTTTAATAAATTCAGTAGTATTTAAATTTCAAAATGAACAATTCAACAGTGATTAAATTTCAAAATGTATTTTTCAAAGACTGATATAATTCAAGTAATTATGATGCTAATTTGCTTGCATTTTGTAAATATTTTTAGCGTGCACGGCATTTACATGTGTGCTGACCACCCCGATCCAGTGGTCCGTTCTTCGTACGTCGCTTGAAACATCCATGATGAATTGACACATCTAAGATGAAATCATCGTGCTAATTATGATGCGGCTAATTCGGCTCTTCGAGCACACCTGTTGTTGATGATTAGCATAGCTGGATTGAGTTGTCTAGGATTATTGCGCGTTCGTGCGTTTGTTTAAAAGGCGATATGCATCGACATGAGAAACACTGATCACAACACCTGCGATTGGTTGACGAAATGGCAAAAGACCAGCTCTTTTTTTTTTTCTCAAGCGGAGCAAGAGCTTTTATTAAAGGGTTATGGAGAATTTTAAACTTTAATAATGATAATTTAAAATTAAAGTAATTATTAAATACGTGAGTGCTGCCCGTGTTACATGTTTTTTATATATATATATATATATATATATATATATATATATATATATATATATATATATAGTTTAGTTTATTTATATACAGTGGGATGCGTAAGTTTGGGCAGCCTTGTTAATCTTCATGATTTTCCTGTATAAATCGTTAGTTGTTACAATAAAAAATTTCAGTTAAATGTATCATATAGAAGACACATACAGTGATATTTGAGAAGTGAAACAAAGTTTGTAGGATTTACAGAAAGTGTGCAATAATTATTTAAACAAAATTAGGCAGGTGCATAAATTTGGGTACTGTTGTCATTTTATTGATTCCAAAACCTATAGAACTAATTATTGGAACTCAAATTGACTTGGTAAGCTCAGTGACCCCTGACTTACATACACAGGTGAATCCAATTATGAAAAAAAGTATTTAATGGGGGCAATTGTAAGTTTCCCTCCTCTTTGAATATTCCCTGAAGAGTAGCAACATGGGGGTCTCAAAAACAACTCTCAAATGACCTGAAAACAAAGATTCTTCACCATTATGGTTTAGGGGAAGGATACAGAAAGCTGTCTCAGAGATTTCAGCTGTCTGTTTCCACAGTTAGGAACATATTGAGGAAATGGAAGACCACAGGCACAGTTCAAGTTAAGGCTCGAAGTGGCAGACCAAGAAAAATCTCAGATAAACAGAAGCGACGACTGGTGAGAACAGTCAGAGTCAACCCACAGACAAGCACCAAAGACCTACAACATCATCTCGCTGCAGACGGAGTCACTGTACATCGTTCACAAAGGAGGAACTATTCGGCGCACTTTACACAATTAGATGCTGTATGCGAGAGTGATGCAGAGGAAGCCTTTTCTCCGCCCACAGTACAAACAGAGACGCTTGAGGTATGCTAAAGCACATTTGGACAAGCCAGCTTCATTTTGGAATAAGGTGCTGTGGACTGATGAAACTAAAATTGAGTTATTTAGGCATAACAAGGGGCGTTATGCATGGAGGAAAAAGAACACAGCATTCCAAGAAAAACACCTGCTGCCTACAGTAAAATATGGTGGTGGTTCCAACATGCTGTGGGGCTGTGTGGCCAGTGCAAGGACTGGGAATCTTGTCAAAGTTGAGGGACACATGGATTCCACTGAATATCAGCAGATTCTGGAGACCAATGTCCAGGGTACAGTGACAAAGCTGAAGCTGCGCCGGGGCTGGATCTTTCAACAAGACAACGACCCTAAACACTGCTCAAAATCTACTAAGGCATTCTTGCAGAGGAACAAGTACAACGTTCTGGAATGGCCATCTCAGTCCCCAGACCTGAATATAATTGAAAATCTGTGGTGTGAGTTAAAGAGAGCTGTCCATGCTCGGAAGCCATCAAACCTGAATGAACTAGAGATGTTTTGTAAAGAGGAATGGTCCAAAATACCTTCAACCAGAATCCAGGCTCTCATTGGAAGCTATAGGAAGCGTTTAGAGGCTGTTATTTCTGCAAAAGGAGGATCTACTAAATATTGAGTTCATTTCTTTTTTGTGGTGCCCAAATTTATGCACCTTCCTAATTTAGTTTAAACAATTATTGCACACTTTCTGTAAATCCTATAAACTTTGTTTCACTTCTCAAATATCACTGTATGTGTCTTCTATATGATATATTTAACTGAAATTTTTTATCGTAACAATTAACAATTTATAGAGGAAAATCATGAAGATTAACAAGGCTGCCCAAACTTACGCATCCCACTGTAGCACATTTACTACAGCCACAAGACTGACCAAAGTGCTGTACATCCACATAAACATCATAAAAGAATAAAAGTACACAACTATAGCCTAAGAAAGAGGGAAAAATAAAATAAATAAATAAACACAGAAGCTTAATAAGGACAGTAAAGCCTAGTAGGCCAGTGAAAACAAATGGGTTTTTAAAAGGGATTTGAAAGTAGTCAGACTAGAAGCCATTCGAATATTAATTGGCAAGCCATTCCAAAGACGAGGCCCAATTACTGAAAAAGCACGATCACCTCTACGCTTAAGTGAAGTGTGGAATTAAAAGGAGGTTCTGGTCACAGAATCTCAAACTTCTCAGGGGGGTGTGTTTGATGCAGCAATTCAGATAAGTAGATGGGTACTTGCTGGTGTAGCGATTTAAAAACAAATAGTAAAATTTTAAAGTGTATTCTGAAATGAACAGGTAACCAGTGAAGGGCCTTCAAAAGCGGAGTCACATGATACCTTTTTTTCTTTTTCAAGAGAAACGTAGCAGCGGCATTCTGAACCAGTTGAAGACAGGTGATTTGGGATTTAGAGAATTGCAATAGTCAAGGCGAGATCGAGGCCGGTTCTACGCAGGGGCAAGAGGGGGCAGCATCCCCTCAAATAAATGTCTTGCCCCCTAAAATCTAAATTTTGAAATGTTGAGAACGCACGTGTTAATATACTCACAAAATGAATATATTACAAGTTGATAAAATGATCTGCGGTAGCGGAAAAATCCGCCAAAAAAGGGACACTACACAATACGGTATTAGATTCCCCTCATGTCTCTGTTCCTCCGCTGTGTGTATTCATTAACAGGCTGCAGCGCACGCACGCACGCACGCACACACGCGCACACACACACACACACAAAAACAAACACACACACAAACATTCCTCCCCTGAGCCCTCGGTAAACATCTAATCACCGTCCGTATGCAAATGAGTCAAGGCATAGCCTAACATAGTGTCATGTCGGATTTCAGCAAAACAATAAAAAAATAAGAAATATAAAAAAACAATGTGATCTGTTCTATAGCCCATCTGCTTTAACTTAGTTTTTTATTATTATTCATAAGACAACCTTTCAGTTTTGTAAATATTCTAGTTATAGTGTGTTAAGGGTTACTTTAGGTTAAACGTTTTTGAGAATGAGACCATCCAGCTAAGATAAATGTTATGTCGTTGATTGATAAAATCTGGATTAAGGATATTTAATTTTATTTTACTTTATTTATTAAATTTTTATTTTTCAGATTCCCCTCTGAGGGATTGCCACCTTATTGTGGTCCGGGGGTTTGCGTGCCTCAGTGACCTTAAGAGCTATACCAGCAGGAGCTTAGTCTTCAAGTGGGACACCCAAGTTGAACAGGTCTGAAGGTAGAGACCTGACAAAGTGCAATCCACTTCTCCAGGCTTTGGACGCAGCTAACAACACAATTCAGCACTATAAGCACAGGGAAAAAAACAGTGCTCGAACATGATGTGCACACATGATTGCCCCCCCAAATGTGCCTGTCTAGAACCGGCACTGGGCGAGATGTAATGAAAGCATGAATCACCATCTCCAGAGTCTTATAAGTGAGAAAAGGTTGATTTTTGAAAGAGTACGGAGCTGATAAAAACTAGATCCGATCACGGTAGAGATTTGTTTATCAAATTTTAATGTGTCATCTAGCAGGAAACCTAAGTTCTGAACCTGTGAGGACCTAAAGGCTGTTAGAGGACCCAGATCAAAATCAGGGGCCTTCGTGTGTTCCGAAGAGCCGAAGACTATCACCTCAGTTTTATTTTCGTTAAGGGATAGGAAGTTTTGAGATAACCAAGATTTAACTTCATCTAAACATGCTAACAAAGCAGCCATGGCCAAGCCATCATTGTTCTTAAAAGGTAAATAAATTTGTGTGTCATCAGCGTAAAAGTGGAAGGATACCCCATGCTTCCTAAAAATGGAGCCCAGTGGCAGCATGTACAATGAAAATAGAGTAGGAGCCTTGTGGAAGACCACAGGGAAAATAAGAAGTTGACGAGGAGAAATCTCCTATCCTAACCACATATTTTCTGTCAGATAAAAATGACTGAAACCATTTTAAGACTATGCCAGAGAGACCCACCCAAGACTCTAGTCTATTTAATAATATTGAATGATCAATAGTGTCTAAGGCAGCTGATAAATCTAGAAGAACAAGGACCACAGAATCCCTCGTATCCGTAGCTAAAAAGATGTCGTTTAACACTCTCAGGAGAGCTGATTCGGTACTGTGGGCCGCCTTAAAACCAGATTGAAATTGCTCAAACAAACTGCTTAAGGCAAGAAAAGATTGAAGTTGAGAAAACAAAAAATCTTTTCCAAAACCTTAAACACAAATGGTAAAACAGATAGGGCGATAATTATTTAGAACAGACGGATCAAGTGAAGGCTTCTTGAGGAGAGGAGTAATAGTAGCTACTTTCAAATTAGTAGGAACGACACCTGTTGAGAGGCACTTATTAAAAAAGGACTCTAGGCCCGGTCCAACCGAATCAATAATTTGTCTTAGAAACCTAGGATGAATGGCATCATATGCAGAAAAGGATGGTTTCAATTTAGCAATAGTGTCTTTGAGTGATTGAATAGAGACTGGTTCAAAAACGTTCCAAAATGCAGACAACGACAGGGGAACAGGCTGCTTCATAGAAAAAGCATAAGCTCCAAGACCAGGTTTGCTTACTTTGTCTTTAAAAAACCTTGAGAAGCTTTCACAGAGGACGACAGAAGCAACTGACACATTGTTTATTGGGGGATTGACAACAGAGTTAATAACAGAAAACAGCACCTTAGGTCTAGACTGATTATGCAAGATTAAATTCGAAAAATAGGTTGCCTTGGCTGATTTAGCGGCTCTCTGATAAGCTGGTAAACTGTCTTTAAACAGCTGTAAAGAAATGTGTAAGTTGTCTTTTTTCCTTTTTCGCTCAGCCTTTCTACAAGACTTAAAGAGCTTAAAGCTCAAACCTAAATCTGAAGTGTGGCATATCGCTGAGACCCGGCGACTGAGACAGTCTTGTAGAAAGGCTGAGCAAAAATGGAAAAAAGACAACTGAGGGGCAATTTCATCCATAACAACAAGCCAGGCATTATGTAACAGACTGAGATGTTCGTCCGCATCCAGGTCTGATAATGGGGAGTCCAAAAGTAGATGAGAGCAAGACTTTTTAAAACACTGACTAAAATTAATGTTAAACTGCGGGGAATAAACTCTAGACAGAGATGTCACTTTAGCAGAGGCAAGAGGAAGGCTCGGAAGACATATGGAAAATAAAACAGGCTTATGATCAGAGAGCATATAATCACAAATAATAACATCAGTGATATCAACACCGTAGGAAAGGATAAGGTGCAGAGTATGTCCATGAAGATGAGTGGGACCTCTAACCCACTGTGTCAGGTTAAAAGCCTCCATTAAATTAAGAAAATCCCTCGAAAGAGGGTTTGACTGACAGCAAACATGGACGTTAAAATCGCCCAGCAATAAGAAACTATCAAATTTGGTGACGATATTACCAATGAAGTCAGTAAATTGCTGAAGAAAATCCTTATCTGACTGCAGAGGACGGTAAATCAGCCCTAGGCAAATAGGGCCGTTCCAGTCGAGGTGGATAAGTTGGGCTTCAAAGCTGGAATAAGTATCCGGGGACATAGAGGAACACTGTGCATGATAAGAGTTTTTCATGACAGTCACTAGTCCACCCCCACGTCTGTTTTGACAGGGGGAGTTAAAAAATGTACAGTGAACCGGGACCAGTTCAGAGAGAGGAATTAAATTGTCCGGCTTAATCCATGATTCGGTAATGAACATAAAATCCAGATTTTGCATGGAGAAAAAGTCATTCAACAAAAATGTCTTGTTTACTGCTGAACGAGCGTTGATTAAAGCCATCTTAGGTGGAGGAGCAATGCCGGGTAAGAGAGAGGCTCTACACAGCGGACGTAGCACACCAGAAGCAGCTCCAGTTCTCCGGAAGTATCGGCCGATCCGTGGGAATCCACGCCGGGGGCTAGAGGGTGAAGACAGGGGGAGGACACATCGGAGCCACCGGTGCGCCTGATCCACAAGACGCCAAGCCATAGTGCCTCCATATAAAAGCTCAGAAAACGGGCTTGGAGTAAAGCCTGCATGCAGACAGGCTTTTAACTTGATTGCAAATCCTCCCCGACACCCGTGCTATTTAAAGGCCAGTGATGGATACAATCCGAAATGTCCGTTTTAAAATACTCGTATTGTTTATTAAAAACACACTCCATGTCCGACTTATGAAAATTAAAAAGGGTTGATTGAATATCCAAAAGGGACTGGCGATCATAAACTATAAGGGCGCCACAGTTCGAATACAACGCACTCAACCAGACTATCAGACAGGAAAGCAATAGACGGCATGCCGACACAGGCACCATCTTGCAAGCCATAGACATAGACAGTTCACTATACTCTCAAATCCTATTTGTATTAATTTAATACAAATTAGCTAAACAAATTTGATCTTTTAAGTAATCATAAGTACTTAAGTAACAGTAACTGTCACCTCAAAGTTCCCCCAACTTAAATCTATAGAGCACTGGTGGCTCAGTGGTAGGTGTTTTGCCTGCCATGCGAAAGACCCAGGTTCGATTCCCGCGCTGGATTGAATTTACTTTATTTGCAAACAAGTTCAACAAACTCAAATATTGATCGTTCTGTTTACTTAAAATTGGAAACATCATTACTTTAAAAAATTGATGTAAGTGATTACCTCAAATATTTAGAGTTTTGCCAACTTAATCGGGTTTACTGTGTAAAAGTGAAGTACAAGAACAAGTATAGTAAGGAGAAGTATATTGTCACGCAGTGCTAAAGGATCCTGTCTATCACGCAATACACGAGGAATTTGAAAAACTCTGCGTATAATCCTGACACCTTCAGTAACCGGTTGCTCTCTCATAAACGGACTAGATATGGCTGCGACAGATTTGAGAAAATTACCTCCACTTATATAGACGCAATCGAGGGATATTACATTCGGGGGATTGTTACATGTTATTAGACACACACGGAGATTAACACACGAATGATGACCACAGCCACACACACATGTATACATATACTGTATGTATGTTTAAATACATCCATCCGGATACTCCAAGATACTTTTCTTTTTCCACGTGAATCAGTCCGCGTCAGTCATGCTCTTTAACCAATCAGATGTGATCTCGCAATTTTAACCAATCATAACCCGCCAGGAGTGCAGCCTAAATTCTGTTTACATGAAATAAACCTGCTTCCGAGCAGGTTTATGCTTACGGACATGTTGTATTGACAGCAAGTGCGAGATTCGCTTTGAAGAATGAAACAATCCAAGATCAGGACAAATCCACAACGATCAAATCCAGCTAACTGAGTTAGCGACGTACAAAGAACGGACCCCAGGAGTGCGTTTTGACAGAGGATACGAAAACATCCTTCACTTTATTATCAATCTAAATTAATGGACTGTCAAACTTGAACTGGAGATTTTACCGGGGCACAACAGATCAATACTAGGGCAAGTGCCCATGCTGTAAATAGAATTCCAAAGTATGATAAAAGTAAAAATGCTTGTGACCTTTTTTCTAACACACTGTAGCTCGTAGCAGTGTATGGCTGGTGTCCTTTGAAAGCTGCAGAATTCAATTCAATTCAGTTTTATTTGTATAGGCCTTTTAACTATTGTCATTGTCACAAAGCAGAATGTGATTTAACTATTTTAAAATTGTTGTGTAACCATACAACAAAATTGTCAGTCTTTGCGATCCAGAGTTTCAAAGTTAAGCACTCTCTCTATGGAATGCGCAGACTGCGACCTCTTGTGTTCATCTGTTGGTATTGCATTAGATGCATAATTTAGAGACTACTAACATTCAAGTATGATGCACATTGTCAACTTGTTTGCATTTTATCATAATTTATCATCAATGTGTTTTTATTTGAAAAGGGTTATGTTGTAAGCAATCCATTTGGCAAGCAGGCTAATCATAAAAAGGCTTGAATTTGGCTTTGGAGCAATGGAAACAGGTTTGATAAATCCACATTGACCTTATTCCAAATTTATGGGTGAATAATGGTAAGATGGGAAGGACAAAAATCGATGCACCCATCACGCACAGTGCCCACTGTACAAGCCTCTGGAGGGTTGTTATGATCTGGGGGTGCTACAGTTGGTTGGGTCTAGACTCAGCAACA
The DNA here is from genome assembly GCA_030347435.1 of Clarias fuscus. Taxonomy (NCBI): domain Eukaryota; kingdom Metazoa; phylum Chordata; class Actinopteri; order Siluriformes; family Clariidae; genus Clarias; species Clarias fuscus. The sequence continues at coordinate 13,778,712 of CM059218.1, forward strand.
TTATGTGGCACTAAAATGTCAAGTCAGCTGATAACCTGAATGTACTGAAGGAACAGGTTATCAAATCAATGGGTTTTCTCCCCTGATGACATTGTCATATTCCAGAACTTAAATTGTGAAAGAGTGATTCTAGGAGCATGAGGAATCATATTCACACGATATTGTGTGCTATGATCAAAACTATGAGACATTGAAGTGTTAGACTTAGCTTCCGGCTTCGCTACCGTTCAGACGTTCCTGCGTACTGCTCTATGCTTTGCTCCCTGTATCTGTACTTTTCTCTGATTTCTCTAAGATTTTTACTTCATCAGATCAGCACAGTGCTTAAGCAAAACATTTTTGGCAGCAGCTTACATTCCAGAGATGGGAAAACCCAGCTGCCTACTTCAAACAGGCGAGAAAGAAAATGCCTCTGGTGGAATCTACTTGCTGCATGACCTGCCAAACACTTCTACAAAGGATTGCAGTTCTTGAAACAAAGTTACTTGCTGGACTTCCAAAACAGGCAGAATACTTAGCAGATCGTCATCATGGACCACCTCAGCATACAGCTGGTGAGTCCCGTGAATCTAGCAAGTCTCAACAGTTGTATACTAATGTAACTGGTGTAGTCTGCGTTGTATTTCTTTCCGATGCACAAATAACCAGACGGACATCAAGTGATGGTTCAGCTGCTGCTTTAATCTGATAACACAGAATATGATTTTTTTTTAGCAGTGTGTTCTCCCTTTTCTTTCTTTCTCTCCCATGCAGAGACAGTGCAGAAAGGGAAGAGGGGAGATACAACTTCTAAACAACATAGATTCAACAAGTGACAAAACAGCATACTTGATAACACAGAATATGATTTTCTTTTAGCAGTGTTCGCCCTTTTCTTTCTTTCTGTTAAAGGAGAAAGTGCAATGCATTCAGCACATACATAATCACAATCTTAATTAAAACGAAATCATGAAAATAATGAAACACATGAAAAATAGAGTATTTAAAGAGGAAAACTAACTTTTTAAGTAATATAAAAATAAGGATGACATTAGATTAATTGGAGTTTAACAGAAACCCACCTCTCCCATGCAGAGACAGTGCAGAAAGGGAAGAGGTGGTGCATAGACAGGAAATTAAGATTTATGCTGCCATAGAAATTTAAAGGGGAAGATGCACACACACCAATAGGCATGTCGGGTATACTTTGCATTTTTTTTTTTTACATACTTTGCATGTAATTCTATATATAAAATGAACATTACTTTCAATACCTGTTACACTCACCCCCCCTAGAATTACACAAAATTCTGAGAACACTAGGAAAAACTCTGTACACTGGTCATAAGAATTACTTGGTCCACACACCAAACAATCAGCGAGAACAGCCAGCATTAAAAGCTACCCAGTTAAAGGATAAAAACGTCTTGAAACTGGTCAAATTTCAACACATTCTATAGATATAATCAAGGTGCCCATTACACCTCATACACTTAGACCCCATAGGCACAATCTAAGAAAAGTTTCACTAGGAAAATGAAAAATAGGAAGGAATCAATTTCAAAAACTGCATGTACTTAGAGTAAACCCCAAATAAGAGTGAAATTCAAACATGAATAACCGCAGATCCAGAATCCAAGCCTAACAGGGTTTCGAGTTGAACCATAGATTCAATAAGCCTACACACCGGTTTAATAACTCTTCCAAACCTGGTAGAGTAACGATCAGCTGTATGTAAATCAGCCACAGGATCGTGCATAACAGGTATACTGTCAGAGACAGGATTAAGGGGACAAGGGTTTGCACCAGCACCAGCCACAGTATTGTCATCAGCCACTGACACAGCAAATTGTGTATTTGGCTCTTTTTGCCCACCGGGCAACTGAGAATGCACCCATGAAGCGGTGCGGTCATCATTGCATGCAGCTACATTGGAGATATTGGATATACAGTCTGCTTGAGAGAGTTCCTCAGCCTCATTAAGATCATCATCTGCATCCTCTTGACCCGAATCATCAGAGTCAGCATCAGGCAAGGGGAGGAAGTTCACTTGCAACAGGAGATTGCGGTGTACTGTGCGCTCATTTCCAGCTCTGTCACGGATCTTGTACACATGTATGGAAGGTTTTTGAGGCAATGACAGTGTATACAACAGATTCCCATCTGTCAGCAAGTTTTCGTTTCCCTCTGCAACCCTTGTTAGCCACAAGCACCTGGTCCCCAATGGCTAGTGGAACGCCCTTGACTCTTTTGTTGTACTGGTTGGACTGGTGTTTTTGTTCTTGAACTGAATTTTTCTGCGCCACAGTCATGGCAGACTGGAGGTCACTGATGAGCGATTTAACATACTGGTCGTAATCACAAACTGACTTGTCTCATAAAGCACTCTGGAACATAAGGTCAACTGGCAGCCGTGGTACTCGGCCGAACATCAAGTAAAAAGGGGCAAAACCTGTCGTCTCGTGTGCTGTACAGTTGTATACAAATGTCATGGTCTGAACCAACTGTGGCCACTTCTGCTTAGGTCTAGGTGGAAGGGACCTCAGCATGCTACCCAATGTCCTGTTGAATCTTTCAGTACCACCATTCCCCATTGGGTGGTAAGGGGTAGTTCTAGACTTGTCGATGCCAGCGAGTTCAAAAAGCTTGGCGATCAGTTCACTCTCAAATGAAGCACACTGGTCAGAATGGATACGTTGGGGAAACCCGTAGACACAGAAAAAGCCTCCCATATTTTCTTGGCCACTGTTTTTGCTGTTTGATCCCGACATGGAAATGCATGTGCCAATTTTGTGAAGTGATCAGTGATTACTAAAACATCCATTGATTTGTTGCGCCGATCCTCAGCAGACCAGAAGTCAATACAAACGAGCTCCAGCGGGGCTGTGGTTTTAATGCTCTCCAAGGCGGCTCTCGCTGCAGGCTCTGGGGTTTTGCTGAAGACACACCTTGAACACTTCTTCACATAATCTCGCACTTCCCGCTCCATATCAAGCCAGAAAAACCTCTGACGGGCCAAAGCCAAGGTGCGTGGCTGCCCTTGGTGACCAGCCAGGTCGTGAACACCAGAAAGTGCTTGACATTTCAAAGATTCGGGTAAAATAAACTGGAATTTCATGTGCTTAGTGAACGGGTCTTTAATAGCTCTGTACAGGATTCCATTAATTGCTGAAAGTTTGTCCCACTGCTTCAGGATCCGCAACACAGACAGGTTTTCATGTGCACGTTCACGTCTTGATGGTCTCCGTTTTCTGTCAACGTAATAACACACTCTGGCAATGACGGGGTCTTTGTGCTGATGTTCTCGCAAGTCGGTAAGTGAAAGAGAATGAAAAAAAACTTCATTACCGCTGATTAAAGAATTAAGATGTTCGGTGAATGATGTAGCTCCACATTCTGTTCCTGTTTCCCATTCATCACAAGAGGACAAAATGGAAGACACGTCATCAGTGGACATTGATGTTTCTAGCCCAACGTCAAGTGGACCTGATCCTAATGTTTGTGGTTGGCAGGTCAGTCGGAATGCCTCTTGCACACATTCATCTTCAACACTGCGCACTTGCCTCAACAGTTCAGAATAGGGTTCTGACAAGAGCCGCTGACTCACAGACCTGACAAGTCTACGGTCCAGTCCTGAGGTGTCAACTCCCGAAATGTGCCTGCTCTCGCTGAACGATTTTGACCAGCCATTAGGTTGAATAAGGGTCTGGCGATACGTGAACAACTTGTCATGAAGGCTTGGTAGTACAGGACCATACCGAGAAATTAACGGATTTTCTTTTGTGAAGGCGTGGTTCCATCTTCCTTCATTAGATCCTTCTTTTGAAAAGCAGAGATGACTTTCACTTTCTCTTCATCGACTGAAACACCCGTATCATCGATCACATGGCCTAGAAACTTTACAGACTTCCTCAGAAAGTGACACTTTTTGAGAGCTAGTTTCAAGTTGCTGGATTTCAATCGAGAAAACACGATCTCCAAGCGCCTCAGTGCCTCCTGTTCAGATGGAGCAAAAACCAACAGGTCATCAAGATAACAAAGGAGACCGGAAAAGTTAAGGTCACCGAAAATACTGAGCATCATGCGCATGAAGGAAGCAGAACTATTGGAAAGTCCCTGAGGAAGACGATTATACTCATATAGCCCCATTGGCATTGTGAAGGCAGTGTATCTTCGGTCAGACACTTGGAGTGGGATGTTGTAAAACCCTGAAGTTAAGTCCATGGTGCTGAAAAGCGCATTACCTCCTAAGGCTGCAAGACAGTCAGATTGATGTGGTAAAGGGTGGGCATCTTTGATGGTCTTAGCATTGAGCCAGCGAAAATCCGTGCAAACCCTTAAATTACCATCTTTTTTCCAAACCATCACTAAAGGCAATGCATACTCGCTGACGGATTTACTGATTATTCATTTTTCCTCCATTTCTGACAACACTTCTCTCAGTTTTTGATAGTGGGCAGGAGGGATGCGGCGATAGGGAAGACAAAATGGGCGCTCATCATAAAGATGGATCCTGTGCACAAAATCTTTTCCCTCTCCACAATCCAGCTTATCCTTGGAGAAAATATCATGCACTGTAAAAAATTAAATCTTGACTTAACTCAAAATTTCAAGGCAACTTGCTGCACAGCTTTTTTGAGTTAACTCCACTTTTAACCCAAGTTGTTGACTTAACTCAAAAAAGCTGTGCAGCAAGTTGCCTTCAAATTTTGAGTTAAGTCAACTTGTTGTTTTAACTAAATTTACTGAGTAAGGTCTCCCAACTAATATTCTTTTGTTAAGTTAAAAGTGTTTTGATAGTTTCAAAGACTTATTAATTTAATAAATGTGAACTTGTCAGATGTTTTGGGTTCAAAATATGTGTTTAAATTTACTGAAGCAGGGTTTTTTTTTATTAACATGTAATACAATGTAATGAAAAAAGCTGTAACTTAATGCTTGAAAGTTTCTTCCAAATTTTATTTTAAACCAAAAGGAACACACTACAACCACATTCTTTGACTTTCAAATAAAAGTAAACTAAAAGAAACATGGCAAGATGCCTTTTACAGTCTAAACTTCACAAAACAAGGAAAATAGTACAAAATAATAATAATAATAATAATAATAATGTGAAGTCTGAAAACAGCTCACAAAAGCAAAGTCATGGCAGAAGGTAAGTCTTAAGGGATTGTACCCTTGCAGAGCAGTGAGTGCCCAATTCCATAAACACCTTCTCAAACACCTCAAAAGTGTACTTCCGATTTTTGGGTACTGAAATCCAAGTCAAACAGGTCAAAGGCCAAACTGTTAAGCAACAGCAGATTGCAGATCTGGAGCATCTTGCAAGACAATCTCTTCCTCCAACACAAGAGTAAAGTTTAAGACACTGGTCAAAGTCGTAGGGGAGTCATCATCTTCAATCACAATAGGAACTCCCACTTTCATCCCTCTGGTCTGTCCGTCATCAGGAGTACTGTCCTACTGACATCCATCTTTTCTATGTTATTATATTTCTTTGTTCCATGAAACTTTGGGATCCTACTAGATTAATGTAGACAAAATGTACAGAAAGAAACACCTCATAAATCCTTAAAATCAGTTGTCTCTGAGATATACAAGATTGAGATCAGATAAAGTAAAATAAGAGCCGGAGTTCAAATTAATAAGAATTTAAATATCTAATAATGTCAACACAAACATTAACAGTCGTATTTTTGTCAAAGTGCCTGCAGAGAATCAATGCAACATACTCACCAGACATGTTCTGAATAGTGCAGATGATCCATCACGGATAAACACATCGGGATCTTCCAGGACAGTTTTCATTCAGTGAGCCACAATATTTGAAGTCTGAAAAAAGGGTGCTAATGTTATGCATTGTCACTTTTTATAAACTTTCAGGTATTCATAACATTTAACATTAGGGAGCCTCTAATTATAAGAGAAAGATTTAGAAATATGTAATACTGTTTGCATAGAAAAAAAGATGTTCAGGTTTGTGCTCAAGTGTCTCAGCATCAATTTTTTTCTGTGTCCTGTTCTCTCAATTCTACAGTCGTGGCCAAAAGTTTTGAGAATGACACAAATATTAGTTTTCACAAAGTTTGCTGCTAAACTGCTTTTAGATCTTTGTTTCTGTGATGTACTGAAATATAATTACAAGCATTTCATACGTTTCAAAGGCTTTTATCGACAATTACATGGCATTTATGCAAAGAGTCAGTATTTGCAGTGTTGGCCCTTCTTTTTCAGGACCTCTGCAATTCGACTGGGCTGCTCTCAATCAACTTCTGGGCCAAATCCTGATTGATAGCAACCCATCTTTTCATAATCACTTCTTGGAGTTTGTCAGAATTAGTGGGTTTTTGTTTGTCCACCCGCCTCTTGAGGATTGACCACAAGTTCTCAATGGGATTAAGATCTGGGGAGTTTCCAGGCCATGGACCCAAAATTTACCCGAGCCACTTAGTTATCACTTTTGCCTTATGGCACGGTGCTCCATCATGCTGGAAAATGCATTGTTCTACACCAAACTGTTGTTGGATTGATGGAAGAAGTTGCTCTTGGAGGGTGTTTTGGTATCCTTCTTTATTCATGGCTGTGTTTTTGGGCAAAATTGTGAGTGAGCCCACTCCCTTGGATGAGAAGCAACCCCACACATGAATGGTCTCAGGATGCTTTACTGTTGGCATGACAGGACTGATGGTAGCGCTCACCTTTTCTTCTCCGGACAAGCCTTTTTCCAGATGCCCCAAACAATCGGAAAGAGGCTTCATCCGAGAATATGACTTTGCCCCAGTCCTCAGCAGTCCATTCGCCATACTTTTTGCAGAAGATCAATCTGTCCCTGATGTTTTTTTTGGTGAGAAGTGGCTTCTTTGCTGCCCTTCTTGACACCAGGCCATCTTCCAAAAGTCTTGGCCTCACTGTGCGTGCAGATGCGCTCACACCTGCCTGCTGCCATTCCTGAGCAAGCTCTCCACTGGTGGCACTCCGATCCTGCAGCTGAATCCTCTTTAGGAGACGATCCTGGCGCCTGCTGTACTTTCTTGGACACCCTGAAGCCTTCTTAACAAGAATTGAACCTCTTTCCTTGAAGTTCTTGATGATCCTATAAATTGTTGATTTAGGTGCAATCTTAGTAGCCACAATATCCTTGCCTGTGAAGCCATTTTTATGCAACACAATGATGGCTGCACGCGTTTCTTTGCAGGTCACCATGGTTAACAATGAAAGAACAATGATTTCAAGCATCAGCCTCCTTTTAACATGTCAAGTCTGCCATTCTAACCCAATCAGCCTGACATAATGATCTCCAGCTTTGTGCTCGTCAACATTCTCACCTGAGTTAACAAGACGATTACTGAAATGATCTCAGCAGGTCCTTTAATGACAGCAATGAAATCCAGTGGAATTTTTTTTCGGGATTAAGTTAATTTTCATGGCAAAGAAGGACTATGCAATTAATCTGATCACTCTTCATAACATTCTGGAGTATATGCAAATTGCTATTATAAAAACTTAAGCAGCAACTTTTCCAATTTCCAATATTTATGTAATTCTCAAAACTTTTGCCCACGACTGTACATGTGCACAAGGTGAAGTCCCAGCTTCAGGTTGACTGTTCAGCTCAGGTTCTGTTTCATTCAAGATTTTCTCTGATTCCTTATGCATTAATCTGAAATCTTTGATGGTGTTATTTTTATGTTTTCTTGTTCTATGGCTGCTAAAGCTTGAATCTACATTTCTGTAAGGGGCAAAATACGATTTCTCTATTTCTTATATGTTTTCCAAGAGAAGAACTGTGCTTCAGAGCATATCCAACTGAACTCGCACAAGTGTGTTCATGAAGGTTACATTTATTTGATCAGAAATACAGTAAAAACAGGAATAATGTGAAATATTACAATTCAAAACAGCTTTTTTTCCATTGGAATATATTTAAATTGTTTTATTTATTGCTGTGATGTAAAGCTGTATTTTCTGCATCATTACTCCAGTCTTCAGTGTCACATGATCCTCAGAAATCACTATTTCTTTCATTCATTTACACACGTGGACAAAATTGTTGGTACCCTTCGGTCAATGAAAGAAAAACTCACAATGCTCACAGAAATAACTTTAATCTGACAAAAGTAATAATAAATAAGAATTCTATGAATGTTAACCAATGAAAGTCAGACATTGCTTTTCAACCATGCTTCAACGGAATTATAAAATAAAAAAAAATGAACTCATGGAACAGGCCTGGACAAAAATGATGGTACCCCTAACTTAATAGTTTATTGCACAACCTTTTGAGGCAATCACTGCAATCAAACGATTCCTGTAACTGTCAATGAGACTTCTGCACCTCTCTGCAGGTATTTTGGCCCACTCCTCATGAGCAAGCTACTCCAGTTGTTTCCGGTTTGAAGGGTGCCTTTTCCAGACAGCATGTTTCAGCTCCTTCCAAAGATGCTGAATAGGATTGGGGTCAGGGTTCATAGAAGGCCACTTTAGAATAGTCCAATGTTTTCCTCTTAGCCATTCTTGGGTGTTTTTAGCTGTGTGTTTTGGGTCATTGTCCTGTTGCAAGACCCATGACCTGCGACTGAGACCCAGCTTTCTGACACTGGCCAGCACATTTCTCTCTAGAATCCCTTGATAGTCTTGAGATTTCATTGTACCCTGCACAGATTCAAGACACCCTGTGCCAGATGCAGCAAAGCAGCCCCAGAACATAACAGAGCCTCCTCCATGTTTCACAGTAGGGACAGTGTTCTTTTCTTGATATGCTTCATTTTTCCGTCTGTGAACATAGAGCTGATGTACCTTGGCAAAAAGTTCCATTTTTGTCTCATCTGTCCATAGGACATTCTCCCAGAAGCTTTGTGGCTTGTCAACATGTAGTTTGGCATATTCCAGTCTGGCTTTTTTATGATTTGTTTTCAACAATGGTGTCCTCCTTGGTCGTCTCCCATGTAGTCCACTTTGGCTCAAACAACGACGGATGGTGCGATCTGACACTGATGTTCCTTGAGCATGAAGTTCACCTTGGATCTCTTTAGAAGTCTTTCTGGGCTCTTTTGTTACCATTCGGATTATCCGTCTCTTTGATTTGTCATCAATTTTCCTCCTGCGGCCACGTCCAGGGAGGTTGGCTACAGTCCCATGGATCTTAAATTTCTGAATAATATGTGCAACTGTAGTCACAGGAACATCTAGCTGCTTGGAAATGGTCTTATGGCCTTTACCTTTAACATGCTTGTCTATAATTTTCTTTCGAATCTCCTGAGACAACTCTTTCCTTCGCTTCCTCTGGTCCATGTTGAGTGTGGTACAGACCATGTCACCAAACACCACAGTGACTACCTGGAGCCCTATATATAGGCCCACTGACTGATTACAAGATTGTAGACACCTGTGATGCTAATTAGTGGACACACCTTGAATTAATGGCCCTTTGGTCACATTATTTTCAGTATTTTCTAGGGGTACCATTTTTGTCCAGGCCTGTTCCATGAGTTTATTTTTTTTTAATAATTCTGTTGAGGCATGGTTGAAAAGCAATGTATGACTTTCATTGGTTAACATTCATAGAACTTTTTTCAATTATTACTTTTGTTAGATTAAAGTTATTTATGTGACCATTGTGAGTTTTTCTTTCATTGACCGAAGGGTACCAACAATTTTGTCCACGTGTGTATAATGATCAAGAAACATTTATTGAGTTTTGTGGAAACAATAACTCCCCCCCACCCCCTCCCTCCCAGGACTGAATGACAATAATAGACATTTTTATAGGCTAACATTATTATTATTAAAATTGGCAAAAAAGCTATAACTCTCTATACAAAAACAGCAAGAAATTTTCCCATGATCAGATCCTCATATTAGAGGAATTTCTGAAGACCATGTGACACTAAAGACTTAAGTAATGATGCAGAACATTCAGCTTAATGTCACAGCAATAAATTACAGTTTTAAGTTCAGTATATTCCAGTAGAAAACAGAAATTTTTAAGTCTAACATTATTTCACATGATTCCAGTTTTACTATATCAAATAAATGTAGTATTTTATATAGATCAAATAAATGTAGCATTGATCAACATAAAACTCTTTTAAAAACAAAAAATAATACAGATCTAAAACTTTTGAACATTAGTGCACACTGTTTTAAGAGCTAATCTGACCAATTATAGGTTTGCAAGGTAATATTCTATAGACATTTTTAAAAAACTTTTTTTTTTCGTTATATTTAATTAAATGGGGGGGGGGGGGGGGTATGAATAGTCTTACATAAAAAAGTATACTAGTAAGGTATAACAAGAATAATTTTTTGCCCTAACTTCATACTTCATTCTTAAACTCAATAAAATACTGCATCTTAAATGTTTGCTTACATGAAATGGCAAAGTTTGAGGTCTTGTGATGAAGTCTGGAAATGCATTTATCCGGGAGGATATTGAGAGAATGTGTTCTGAAACGTCAAATGCAAAGATTATAAACACATTCGTGGTGCAAATACTGCAAATTTTAAATACCAAGTGTTGAGATATTAATGTAACCCGACTTTCTAGACTTGTCTTACTCTTCTCCAAGTCTCTTTGGCTGTTTGTAATAAACGGCTACAGTTAAGTTTGAAACAACTTATTTTATTAAGCCAAACGGCAAAACAAACTGCTCACATGTGCTTCTCTCACACCGTGTCACACTCTCACCTGTCCCATGGGAAACCCCAGGCAGGTAACCTGCTAGTTCCTCTTAACATAAACAACATAACCAATAAATCAAATATCACACATGCAGGGATATAGACAAAATGTGCTGTGAATAATAAATAAATAATATTAAATTCTAAATTAAAACATTATTAAACATACTTCATAATATGCAACACCTGTAATAAATAACAAATAAATGTAAAATAATACAAAATATATTGTTTGTAGGAACTCAGGTTACAGGAAGACTTGCAGCTTTCTCACTGTCTCACATTAAATAAACAACTGCACCAAGTACTTCACAAAGAGCGCCATATAATAACGCTCATTTATGTTAAGACCATTTCTACAAAGGACTTCGATATAAATATATGTACTTACCAAAGTTTAAAAGAAGTTGTCTTTTGTGAGGTGGAGAAACGGGATACTAATTCAGATGATGTTCAAAATACCTGCTGCACCCAGCTGCTCCACTTCAGAAACATATCAGCGCACGTGCGCCAACTTCGGAAACGTAACAGCGCGCATGCGCCAACTTCCGAACCAACTTCTGTGCGTGTTAACTTGCATTAGAAAGTCTGTTCAGTAATTAAACCTTAATTGACCTAGCGAGTTTTTAATGAACTTGTTTTCACTAGTTCAGTCAACTTTTTCATGTCTTATTGTCCAGATTACTAATAAATACTCATTATGCCAACATTTTGCTAGTTGGATTTTTTACAGTGTGATAAGACACAATAAGAGATGCCAATTGTCCTTTCCATAGCTCAGAAACTTCACATCCATCAATGTTAACATCCCCCAGACCATAGTCTTTCAGCAACTGCATGGGATCAGACGGCGAGGTATTTTCAAGAGGATTTGAACTTGAAATGTCGCGATGGGTTCTACTCAATCCTTGCATGACTGTGAGGTCTTCGACAGCTAGACAGGAAGAAACATCAGCCAGGTTAGAGTTGCGGCGAAGTGTTACTGCTGTTGGATTTGGGTTGAGTATTTTCATTGGTACCCATCGATCACCCCACATTGGCGTTTCTACCCGGCTGACAAGAATGCTTTTAGGTGCTGAACGTGCCGTGGTAGGCTCAACAAGTACGGTGCTTCCCGGTGAAACAGGGACATTTGTGGGCAATTTACCCCAGACAAGATACTCGCGTCTTGGGAGTAGAGTGACTGCCTGACAGAGTTTCACCGTACCAAGTTTATCAGGCTGCTGAGGGCCAGACCATCGGGAGATGCAGCTCAAAAGCTCAAGGAATTTTTCACACTCAGGATCACTATTACTGCATGAAACAAGTTCCCAGTACTTGTCATGAGATTTCATTTTCTGTAGAATGCATTTGATCACGTTGCTTCCAATTATGAACTCGTCTCTTTGTCCAGGCACCACAAGAGTTGGAACGATAAACTTAAATCCATAGACTTCAATCTCCAAGTCGTATGTACACTTTGGCTGAACTGTAAGGCCACCGCATTCTACCAGAACTACATTACTTGGAATCGCTTGAGGATGTGGAAGAAGACCATCAGCTTGCAGCTTGGACTCACCCTCTTCACTAAGCGTGCAGGACATACTAACAGAATCCAGTAAACCCTTTAATGTGCAATGGCCACCAACTGTCACTAGGGCATAAAACAACTCACTCGCTCCATCTACTCACTGGGATCCCACATAGAAAACAGTTCTGTCTTCTGGCCATGACTTGCAGTCATGTTGCACATCTGCTTCTTCTGTGAGGGAGTTTTCATTAAAATCGCCCGAGTTACCCCTCTCTTCACATGGGCTATTTAGTTTAACTGAGCAGTATCTGAGGGAGTCGCAGGGCCCGCTGCTTTAGGGCAGTCACTCTTAAAGTGGCCAGGACTGAGACAGTGGTGACATAGCCCGTGACGTCTACAATGTGAGTATGTGGTGTGTTCCTTGGATCTACAGACCCTACATGCAGAGCTGAAGTTCGTCTTGAAGTCTGAAGTTTTGCCGGCGTGAACCTGACTGGATGAAGTCAAAGAGGCAGTGCACAATGACAGGACTCTATCCAACATGCCAACCATATGTTGAAGACTGGCGTCTGGAGAGAATGGAAGAGCATTAGGATTAAGATGACTATCAGAAGGCAGAGGCTGGGCTGGTTTGGAAGCAGGCTGTTGAGGAGAAGTGGATGCTGAGTCTGGGCATGCTGTAACAGAGCATTGGTTGCAAGCTGACAGAGACATAGCGTGTTGTCTCCTTGATGAGAATCTCTTGAGATTCCTCTGATGACTATCCAATCGCTCCTGGACCTCAGCAGCGCTCCACTTCTCTGCTGGTTTAAACTGAAAAGACAAGGCAAGACTAGGGTCTGGACAATGTGAAATAAACATCATGACTGCCTCAGCAGCAGGATCCTCAACACTCTTATTACGTCTGCGCAAGCACTCATCAGCAACATCTATGGCTTTGTTAAGGCGGATCCAGTAATCCATGGGACTTTCGTTAGCTCTTGGGACAGTATTATAGAAATCAGCCATAGGCATATTTGAGTAAGCCAACTCACTGAAGTTGTGTTTCAATATGTCAAACACTGCACTTGGAAGCTCACTGGCGCTCAGTTCAGGGCGGCTACGTAGAGACACCTTAACAACATCTCTCGCTTTTCCAGCCATTCTGCTCAAGATGAGATTTGAAACATCTGTTTGCGTTTTGCATCTCATTCTGTTTAAATAACTGCACATCATATCTTCCCATTCAGGGATGGTAAACGAATCACTCTTATCGCCCCTGAAGAATGGTGGAGGTGCTGAATCTTGCTGAACTATCACCTTCAGTTTAGATGCATCTGTGTACTCACTGGAGCGCTGAGACTGGGAAGGAGGATTATGCTGTACTGGGCTGGGCTGGTGCGCAAGATTAAGGCTGGCCGAAATGCTCTCCCCTATCTTCTGAGCTAAATCAGAAATTATGCTTCCTAATGCCTCGGGAGAAATGACACGTTCAGCATCTGGGCGAGTGATTGGAGTGGAGCTGCCTGTTGGTCCTACAGAAGCACCGACTGCCGAATCAATTGTGTGCATATAATCCAGACCCACATTAGCTAACGCTCTCCCCCTCCCATAACAACGTGATATAATTTCAGACATTCTCTCATTGTGATAATTTTCAGGTCCACCACCCCTGCCCATCGGAAAAGTTACATTAGGTTGCTTCATAAGGCTGAAATCGTCTTTACCAAAATCCTCAAAAATTTCTCAAACGTAAAGTGAAAACACATAAAATGTGAAAACTTAATATGCTTTGAAAACAAAACCAATTCGGTGAAATATAATATTGAACATAAAGTTACTTAGCAACCGTTTTTCATTTAAAACACATAGACAGTCAATAACAATAATCTGTTCAGATGAAGGGTACGGTGCACGAAAATCAGTGAAGCGTTCAGCTATTTCTATCACACAGTCTCTCTCACAAATACGCACCAATGATGAATGAAATCTCGCCGCCGAGAGAAATCGGCGATCAGTCAGTTAATGACACGCTTTACCGTTCCTTTAAGATAACACAGCTTGCCCCGCAATGTGACGCGCTGTCCATCTCACACACGCGATCGGCAAGCCGTCGCGCAACCGCGGAAGCGCTGATCTGATGATCCGAAATGGTCACGTGTAACCGGTGTAGTCTGCGTTGTGTTTCTTTCCGATGCACAAATAACCAGACGGACATCAAGTGACGGTTCAGGTGCTGCTTTAATCTGATAACACAGAATATGATTTTTTTTTTTTGCAGTGTGTTCGCCCTTTTCTTTCTTTCTCTCCCATGCAGAGACAGTGCAGAAAGGGAAGAGGGGAGATACAACTTCTAAACAACATAGATTCAACAAGTAACAAAACAGCATACCTGATAACACAGAATATGATTTTTTTTTTTTTGCAGTGTGTTCGCCCTTTTCTTTCTTTCTCTCCCATGCAGAGACAGTGCAGAAAGGGAAGAGGGGAGATACAACTTCTAAACAACATAGATTCAACAAGTAACAAAACAGCATACCTGATAACACAGAATATGATTTTTTTTAGCAGTGTGTTCGCCGTTTTCTTTCTTTCTGTTAAAGGAGAAAGTGCAATGCATTCAGCACATACATAATCACAATCTTAATTAAAACGAAATCATAAAAATAATGAAACACATGAAAAATAGAGTATTTAAAGAGGAAAACTAACTTTTTAAATAATATAAAAAATAAGGATGACATTAGATTAATTGGAGTTTAACAGAAACCCACCTCTCCCATGCAGAGACAGTGCAGAAAGGGAAGAGGTGGTGCATAGACAGGAAATTAAGATTTATGCTGCCATAGAAATTTAAAGGGGAAGATGCACACACACCGATAGGCATATCAGGTATACTTTGCTTTTTTTTTTGTAATTCTATATATAAAATGAACATTACTTTCAATACCTGTTACACCAAGTATACCAAGTGTAAAGGAACATGCTGAAACTGATCGACAGATTAATTGAGGGCACAAACAGGGAGCAAGACCCAAAGGCACTCGAGACATCAGATTGTCTTGAGTATCTCATATTGCTGCAATAGCATTCTCTTCCCCAGTTATGGCTATGACAAGAGTTGCAAACACTGGTATTTTGCCACCCACTATTCATCTTGAGAACAGATTTAAAGCGTTAATGAATGTGTGTGAGGAAAATGTGACTGAATATAGATTGGATCAGCCAGCAGCTAACGTCGCTACCAACAGGCACTCGAAGTCGAGCAGACAGCGGCACTCAGCTCAGAATGAAACCGATCGGGGATCGGGGATTCCACTATCAGAAACATCAGTAGCAGGACAACTACTTCATGCTGCTTTCCTCAAGCAATCGTCTCTGATGTGAACAGGGAATTTCAGAACATTCTGATGCAGCAAAAGACTGCAAATTGAATCATTATCCACGTGGGGAAAATGACATTCAGAAAGAGCAGTCGGAACTCCTAAAGAAGGATTAGTGAACTCTTTGAAACACTTCAAAGACTTGAACGTTCATCAGCGGACCACTCCCAGTAAGGGGAACTAACATGTTCTCACGGTTGCTTGGGCTGAACACATGGCTACGAAGAACCTGCAGTTCAAAAGGAGTCAACTTCACCGACAATTTCAATCTTTTCTCGGTCGATAAACATCTGTTTAGTAACATTCACAAGCGGGAACCCAGTGTGCCTGTAGCTTTCTCTATCTCTGTTTTATCACGTGATTAAGCCGTACGGCTGACCCATCAAATCTCCGACCTACGTATTATGCATCAAACTTAGATTACTGTGGGGACAAAAAGTAATGCCATCACGTTAGCATTTTTAAATATTCGCTCGTTAATAAATACATTTTTAATCAATGATTTGATCACCACAAACAAATTGGATTTTATGTTTTTTAATGAAACTTGATTAGATGATAGCTGCAGGGCAACAGTCCTAAATGAAACAGCCCCTCCTAACTTTACTTTCATTAGTGTCTGCAGAACTGTTAGGAGAGGTGGAGGTGAAGGTGTAGCTGCTCTATTTAAAAATGTCTATCAATGCAAGCAAGTGTCATTTGGCCAGTACTTGTCTTTTGAATATCTAGGTATTTTGCTGAAAGGTGCTCCACGCATTCTGTTTATCATTATTTACAGACCTCCAAAATACTCTCCAGACTTTATTGAAGAGTTTACAGAACAGCTATCAATGATTTCCTCAGTTTGCCTGTTTTGCCATTGCAGAGGACTTTAATATTCACATTGATAATGCAGAAATCAATATTACAAAAGAAATGATAAGTGATTTAAACACTTTTGACCTGATTCAGCATGTGCACTGGCCCAGACATAATCGTGGACACACTCTAGACTTACTCATCAGTGAGGGTTTAAACATCCTGATCCATTGTTATAAAGGACATAGCACTATCTGATGAACAACCACTTAAACTCAAATGGATACCTAGACAGATTTCAATCTGGTTTCCAAGCGCATCACATTACAGAGACAGCGCTCATAAAGATAATAAATGATATTCGTTTAAATTCTGATTCTGGCCAAATATCAGTGTTGGTACTGCTAGATCTGGTACTGCTGCATTTGACACTGTTGATGATAACATACTAATAGAAAGACTGAAAAACTGGGTCGGGCTTTCTGGGATGGTACTCAAATGGTTCAGGTCATACTTGGAAGGGAGAGGTTATTATGTGAGTATAGGAGAGCATGAGTGGATGTCCATGACATGCGGAGTTCCACAAGGCTCAATTCTTGCACCGCTCCTGTTTAGCCTGTATATGCTCCCACTAAGTCAGATAATGAGAAAGAACCAAATTGCCTATCACAGCTATGCTGATGAATTTGATGTTTTGTTTCCAATCAAGACTTGGAGAAACTTGTTCTATTATCTGCTGCCTTTATCACCAGCAGGGTTGATTATTGTAATGGTCTCCTCACCGGCTTCCCAAGAGGACTATTAGACAGCTGCAGCTCATCCAGAACGCTGCTTGCAGAATTCTGACTAGAACCAGAAAATCTGAGCACATCTCACTAGTCCTCAGGTCCTTAAACTTGCTGCCTGTAACATTCAGGATAGATTTTAAAGTACTTTTACTCGTTTATAAATTACCCAATGGCCTAGGACCTAAATATATTACAGATATGCTCATTGAATATAAACAAACAGACCACTCAGATAGGATCAAGTCAGTTAGAAATATCAAGGGTTCATACAAAAGAAATGGAGTCAGCTTTTAGCTATTATGCTGCCCGCAGTTGGACCCAGCTTCCAGATGAGATCAGATGTGCTAAAACATTAGTCACATTTAAATCTAGACTTAAAACTTAAAAAATCTGTTTAGCTATGCGTTTATTGAATGAGCACTGCGCTACATCCGAGCTGACTCCACTATTTTATGTTTATCTAATATTTTTAACTGTTTTATTTGTTATTTTAAATCAAATTTTAATTAGTTTCATTGCAAACTTTTTATTTTTATTTTAAATTAAATTTTATGATCATTTTCTTTTATGTAAAGCACTTTTAAATTACCATTGTGTAAACTTGCCTTGCCTTGCCTTGCATCTTAGTGTGTGCAACTTTTTTTGGCCAGGCAGTGTATATACAGTATGTATGTATGTACACACATTATATCTTTACAGTAAAACAATGGTTTGGGGGCAAATCCAAAGCTTCTGTGAAAATAGGCTCTTCTGGCAGAAAAAGAAGTATTTTGTTTTTATAACTGATCAAGACTATGTCCAAAACATAATTTTTTGTTAAAAATTTTGTGACCTAAACAGAGTAGTTTAAATGGCTGTTAAATACCCACAGAGCTTTTACTTATTAATTGAACTTTGAGTCTATGCTTTATTGCTCAACCTTATTTGTTTTGTGGAAAACAAGGACTGTGTTCAGTAAATAAGCTAAGTACTGATTAATTTCCACTGATGAGAGTAGTAAAGTTGTCACTCACATGTACACACCCCTGTCTTGTAATACATCCTAAAATCATATTTGAAAAATATACACTCACCATCCTGTAGTGGTTAATACTGTCACCTTGCACTTCCAGGGTCCGGGTTCAATTCCCGTCTCTGTGTGCATGGAGTTTGCATGTTCTCCCCGTGCTTGGTGGGTTTCCTCCAGGTACTCCGGTTTCCTCCCACAGTCCAAAGACCTGCCCATTAGGCTAACTGGCATTCCCAAATTGCCCATAGTGTGTGAGTGAGTGTATGTGTGTGTGCCCTGCGATGGATTGGCACTCTGTACCCTCCTGGGATAGGCTCCAGGCCCTGCGCAACAATGAATACAAAATAAAGTGGTATTGATGATGAGTGACAATCTGGCAATCATATGGCAGAAGCTCAGTGCATGTAATCATGCACATACAGTTCAAGAGCTTCACTTAATGATCTTCACAGACCTCAGAATGGGGAATATCTGACACCAGTGGATTTGACTGTGGCAGTACATACAAAAGTCTTTAAAGGTTAAAAAAGGCATCCAATGAGTGGTGGTTTGCAAGAAGAAAACATCTTTTTAATGAAACCGGAAAATTATGAGACTTTATGAGACTAGGTCAAGCTGACAGGAAGGCTTAACTTAATTAACCATCATTTAAAACTGCAGTGATAAGATAAGCATTTCAAAACACTCAACATGTGGATGCTTGATGCAAATAGGCTACCACAGCAGAGATGTGATGTGAGATGCTAGCAACTACTGTACATGTATAACTGACCAATCTGCCTCAATTATATCAATACTCTAAATTATGTTAGCACTGACCAGAACCTCGAGTCAATATTTTCAGCTCTTTGAAATCCATGCCAGAACTGGGGCTGTTACAATAGACAAAAAAGAAGAGATAGAGAAAGAAGGGTCCTAGCCAGTATTACAAGTGGACAGTGGTTGTATATTACAGAATGTAACATATTTAGCTCATACTTCACCCAAATCCATCCATGACTATATAAACCAGAGGCCAAGCATGAAGTACGAGTATGCTTTATTTCTAAACCTTTGATTGTTTTCTGGTTAGACAACTATCTCCTGTCCAATAAGAGCTACAGAAGCTATAGGAACTGTAGCTATAAAAATCTTCTTTTTTTATTTTTGTTGCCATTTTTAACAGAATCATATGGTGTGTGTAAAACAGAAATTGAGAGCCTCATGAGAGTACAGAGTACAAAGTAGGAGTTGTTGACTTTCTATCACTCATTCTTAAATGTGAATGACCTCTGAAAAAAATTCTCAGAGAAGTCACTATATACAGCCCGAGCCATATTCTACTGTAACCTTTTTCTGGTCTGAAAATAAAATGTTGAGGACAACAGAACCCTTAATTCTTTGTCTTTTCAAGGTGCCCAGCAAAAACAACAAATTGCATGTACAAAATCATATACAATATGTGTCCAAAAGTTAAATAAATTTGAGTAAATTGTTTTTGTTTTGATTTCCAACCTTTCCTGAAGTTTCTATTAGACATATTATTATAATTAAGTTTTATTCCAATCTTGTTATTGATTACAAAATCATTTAAACAATAACTAAATATTTAAACAATAACTAAATATTTAAACTTAATTGCCTGTTCATTTAAATAGGATATATTACTATTAATGTTAGTCATCTATACATACATCTAACAGACAGTAAATAAGCTAAATACTGATTAATTTCCACTGATGAGAGAGTAATGTTGTCACTCACATGTACACACCCCTGTCTTATAACGCATTCTAATAAATGCATAAGAAAACTGTAAAGTTGGCATGTCTGTACATCGAAGACATTTTCAAAAAAATATTTTGGAGGGGATGTAAGATGAGTACTAGGACTCAAGTGGTCTTTTGGATTTTTTTTTTTGTCTGTTTGTTTGTGCAAGCATCATGTTAACGCTACCGAACAAATTTTAATGGGATTTTACAAATGTATTTGGCCGAGCTTGAGGTAACATGTAGACTTTGTTTCATCGCAATCAGCCCACAGGAAGAGAAGCTATGCTATGTTGAAATTGAAATGGAAAACGCAGTTACATTTAAAAAAATCAACCTTGAAAAAAATCATTAGTTAATCTCAAAATTCAACAGAAAATGTACATTTATTAATACACGCTTATGAGTAAGCAATTCTACCTAATAAACTATTTCACACCTTCAATTAACTTTAAATAAAATTTCATGTAAACGACATATAGTTATAATCTATATATTATTTTAAATAACTATATATATTTTTATTTAAAACGAATTTACTAAATGAGTAAATGAGCATGTCATAGCTGTGTGTGAGCTGAAGAAGGCTTATATTACAACAAAGGTAGTATGAATAGGAATCACCATTGACCATCGAATATGGTATCATGATACCCAAGTGCTGATTTGATTAATATTGTAATTCTGTGAGTATCATAATTTAAATATTTGTGATATAAATATTCACATTTTATGTATTTTTTTAATTTTGTTACAATTTTATATATATTTTTTACATATAAAAGTATTAGATGAAAGCTTTATTTGCCAGCTTTCACTGAACATGGGTAATTAAATGTAGCCCATTCCTTATATTAGTAAGACAGTATATTACTATTATATTATATTATACTTATATTAATTTTCGCACAAAAGATGCATGGTAGCATTTATACAATATAAAATAGAAGAGTTTAACTTTTAACAAAAAGCTACATTTTTACTGAGCAGCACAAATTTGCACATGTAACGTTGTGTTCTTGAAAACTTTGGAGACCCAGACTGAATAAATTAAAAAAATCGAGTTGAGCCAGCAATTTACCTTTATTGAGATGCAATCACGTGATCTATAAGACCGGCCCTGTGTGTATGGAGTTTGCATGTTCTCCCTGTGCTTGGTGGGTATAGTCCGTGACTGAGTGTGTGTATGTGTGTGTCCTGCGATGGATTGGCACCCTGTCCAGGGTGTACCCCGTCTTGTGCCCTAAGTCTCCTGGGATAGGTTCCAGGCCCCCCGTGACCCTGACTACAGGATTAAGCGGTCTAGATGAGTGAGTGTTATAGTTAGCCTACAGGTATTTTAAACAGTTAATGTTATGTACATGAGGTCTGTGTGTTTCCGCTTATCATTATACTGAGGCACCCTGACATTACTGAGGTACGCTTAGCTTACGTTGAGTACACTGTACAGGGGCTAGGGAGCTAAATATTCATAACCATATCCATCTTTTTCCCCATTTTGCCCAGCAACAGTGTCCTGCTCCACACCACCATACACGGCTACGCGAGAGCTCAGCTAACGAAACTTCGAGAAAACCCCAAAGTGTTTAACGGTTAAAGAGTAGCGGCGCTTCAGTACTCGGAAAGTTAAGGGATATAAAAATGTCCGTGCTAGTTTGGCTTCAGAGTCGCTATATATACGAGTGTTATATTGGTTCACTTATCTGTATGAAAACCGAATTAGTTAATTGAAAACATCACTTCAAACATGTGCGTAGTTACTCCTGATAATGACAAAGTGAAACCCTTGAAAATATAGAACACTTTTGAATATGAAACAATGCATAGCTTTAAAACATCATTAGAACTCTAGTGGTATATACTAGTGTCACGTGATGGGCGTGCGCCCAAATCTATTATCGCCCCTCGCTCACTTCGTAGGCTCCCTAAGTAGGCGGCACCCCTTCTGCAGGTGTGCAAAGGAACGGGGCCGCCTACGCGGGCCGGCTGGCAGTGATTAACGTTAATAGGATCTCGGGCTTGCTCCGCATTATAAAAGCAAGGCACGGAGTTTAGTCCGGGGTCCGAGAAGAGCGTAACGCGGTGGAGCTTGAGAGTGGCATGGGAGTGGGGAAATGGAACGTGCCCCAGAGACTTTGAAAAAGGACATGGGATTTCCGCCCTTTGATCTCCGCGCTGAGGACAGCGCGGGAAAGAGCTGCGCGAGCTCCCACGGCATCCTTCGTTCCCGCATCGAGCCCGCCTTCGCGTCCCCGCCGCCGAAGAGGAAAAGGCCGCGAGGAGGACAGCGTTAAGGCCGCCGATCCCAGCCGGGAAAGCCGCCCAGCCGATGGACGTCCGAGCGAGACTCCCGCCTGAGGCCGCGCCCACAGAGAGCTGGGAGGGGCCAGGCCGGCCATCGACAGCGGGGAGGAACCGAGAGGGAGCGTGCAGGAGCGCTGCCTCGCGTGCTCCGTTCGGCCACTCCGCCCACCGCCGCCAGCCGCGTGCCCGCATGCCAGCTGGGCACTGCCTCGGACCATGCACGTGCACACTTTATCCCTTCCCTTTCTTTCCGTCCTCCCTCCTTTTTCCCTTTCCTTCCTTTATTTATTCCAAATAAATAATCCTTTCCCCTAAGATTTCGCCTCGTGTCTGTGTTTCATGGTGCCGCCCGTGCAACAATGGGTCGAACCCGTTACACTAGCCTTATTAATATATTTAATTTATCATAACTAGATATTCAGTTAAATTTATCATCTTTGTCTTTACAAGACTCCTCTTTTTCTCTTTAACCGGAGCTCTGCTGTGGAGGATTGGGGTCAGATAGTTGACGGCTGGCCTTTTGGAGTTACTGGAGGAGAATGAACAAGCTGATGGAGGGGACTGTAATCCTTGAGGGGCTGAGTGACAATGCAGCAGCTTTAGGAGTGATGTTTGGTCAGGTCTGTGCTCTAAATATTGAATTCCAAAAAGACTGGATGTACACCTATGAAGCCATCCAAACGATTATTATTGGAGTTGGAGAGACACGCTCCCCACAGATTTACATGCTGAGAAACAAATTCTTGTTGCCATAGACTCTCCTTTTTGTGTCTGACACATTGGGAAAAATAGTCTTCAAAAGTCAAATCTTTGCTAGTTTTTAAAAATGGATATTATAGCCTTATTAATATATTTTATTAATTTTTATCATAACTAGCTATTCAGTTAAATTTATCATCTTTGTAATGTAAAACAATTAGTAAAATACTGATAAGCATCTGGGGGTCTCCAGATATTTTATTGACCTTTAAGCAAAGTAGAATGTGTATTATCCTGTTTTATGCAGATCATTGTTTTAACTTTGACTAGTTTTGGAAGAATACAATTTTTTAAGTAATGTTTGTGTGTTTTAATTGTCGGAGTATTGTTGGCCAACCTGTTTTTTTATGGAAAAACAATCACTTTAACAAACTACACCAATGGGAGACAACTTACAGTATCTTTTTGAGTAGATGCTAAGGCAACCCTAGAGAAATATAATTAATTGAGCCCACAAACAATACACTTGAGCTGAGTTAAATATTTGAATTACAAGTTGAGTTAATGTAAGGTTTTGAACTGGGTGTCAACTAAACAGCAATGTGAAATATTTTGTTTGGCCAGGAAATTTCTATAAAAATTAAGTAAACATAAAAAAGCTGTGCAACTTGTTACTAAACTTTTTTACGTTGAGGCGGCCTTTTTTTTTTTTTTTACAGTTTAGTTTAAACCACCTGTGGGATTATAAAGAAATCGTGATTTTACTGCCTCAAAGTGGGCTGTGGGAACTCCCATGTAGAGGTGGACAAAGCATGATTCATAATTGTAACAGTTGTATTTTCTATACAAAAGTATTATTTTGGCATATTTTTACTTGCATAATACTGCAGTTGCATAGAAGTACACTCATTAATCTCGTTTTCTCTGTTGCGATACAGAATAAGCACTATAGACAATGAGTGAGTGAGTGTTAGTGTATGGTCAGATCTGTAAACATTCAGACACAGATTTCCCAATTACAATTTTTGTTTACTATCACAGTATATTACAGTTGAAAATAAATAGTAGTGGTTATCTCTATGGCCTCACACATCCAGGGTAAATCCAAAGACATGCAGAGTAGGCTAATTGTCGTTTCCCAATTCCCAGTGTGGCAGTGAGTGCGTGCGCAAGTGTACCCTGCAACCAGTCCACAGTGGTTGAAGAACAGGGCCCTGCTTTGAAGACTCCCAAAATAAAGCTATGAAGACTCCAGAAATCTCTACATGATAGACTGCAAAACTGTCCATTTAAAGACAAGCATTGTAATGTATCAAATATCACCATCAACTCTCCATGAATTTCATCGACTTCAAAAAGGCATTTGACGGCATCCGTTGTTATATTGTAATATATATATTTTACCTGCATCAGATGTATTTTTACTAATCTTTACTACATTCTTGCAAGGTTTCAACATACTGTACATGTAATCATAATTGTTAACATCACTTTAAGTTTTTCCTCTATGCTGTTTCTAAAATATTTGCTTAGTTGTTTTAAACAATTCATCTTAAAAACAAAATACAACCTAAAAAAGACAATATTGCTTATTGTCAGCTGTGGCTTTATGCCCCTATTTTACTCTTGGTGGTGTCGCCATGCGTGAAGAGTTAAATAATTTTTAAATACTATAATTTTGTTTTTTAAAATGTAGATTCAAAGAACTCAAGTTTAGCACATTCATATGGGTATAGTTTAAAATATGGTTTACAACCAAATCAGGGAAAGTGTGTAGGAAGTTGCAGTTTTAAATTACTTTTCATATGTGGGGTCCCTCCCCCTTTTTAAAAACCAAAAGTAACCCTCAGACATTACTGATGTTGCTTGGTTCTTGGAGCATTTTTCCTTTAGCAAGTGAAATTTTTTGGTAAACAGATTTCAGGTATTGGCTATCGCAAAGTATTCCAATTGTTTGATTTTTTTTTTTTTTTTTTTTTTTAAGTCTTGTCCCCTTTGCACTGTGCAGCACTGACTAATGAATTGTAACTGGATCTGAGCAAATAATAAAGGCGTGTTAAATTCAGATTTAAACCTTCACTTAAGTAAATTTTCTTAGCTTTATTCTCATGGTCCATGCCCTGCTCGACGTTTTGTATTTTGCTCGTGCAAAGACAACGGCAAACGAAGTCTACCTTTTCACTAGAATATACTGGTTTAGAATTGTGTCTGTCACACTGTTTTAAAGTGTATAATACTATACAATATAACCAATTTAAAAACATATATAAATAATGTGTATTATTTCACGGATTTTGGTTATTTAAACATTGTATATATGTTTATGACGACCAGAAAGTATATAATCTTTATCTTGTCCCTTTATTTGCACGTAGCGTTGCTTTATTCCCTGCCATTTGCTCTGACGTGCTGCTGCTTTTTTTCGCACTTGTTGATCAGCCTTTGGCCCTATGTGTTTACTATAAGCCGAGATGTTCAGCGTTTTTGCTGACGCGATATGGGGTCTGTGCGTCATCGCACGTCTCTCCTTGAACTTTATTTTTTTCCTGATAGGACTTTTTCAGTACACTGGTCAATAAACTGCTTGGCCCACGCCATGTATAAAATGCGCGAGCCTTGCGTGGTCTAATGCAACTGAGAACAGCAAAAGACAAAGCTCTCTTTCTTACCGCTACTCAGAAAACCTTATAATTTACTCTCATAGGCGGAATTTATATCGGTTTGGATAACAGGCATAGACTACGATAAAAGTCGGACAGCTGAACAAAAGCGGACTAATCTGTAATATCGGAGAAATGCAAGCTTGGAAGCATTGCGGCGTGTGTTTGTCTAGAAGGCTTTTTTACAGCCGGACCGACTTCCTGCTTACGCGGGCCAACATGGCTGCCATCCGGCAAGGGGCTGTGTGTTTACATTTATTCAGGTAAATAAAACGTCTATTTTATAAATGTTATGATTTTTTTTGGGGGGGGGAGTAGAGACCGGTATGTCATAAATGGAAGTCTTGTGCTTCGTATGTTGTGTAACACATACGTGTAGAGTATTCTGAGGACTCTAATATGCAAACTAGTATACCAGTGTGACGTTCTGATTAGTATGTTTGAATGTTTGTTTGTTTTTTTGGTACCCAATGCAACTTTAGGCGACGTACAATTTTATTAAAATATGCTATTTTTTGTTTTCGTACAAGTTTAAACTGAGTTTTAAACGCATCTTTTTAGAGCCACATCCAGTGGGATTTTCAGCAAAAAAACTACTTTACAGCGGCTTCTAAAAATGCCAGAAATGAAGCAGACAAATATTGTGTCCTTCAGCATGGGTTGTGGACTATGTACTGTCCCCTTTGTACAGGTATGTTGTCATTAACAGTGGATGCAAATGTGACATGGCCATTTATCTCACAAAGGAAATTAAATACACCAAGGCTGTATGCTCAATAGAAATTTTTGTTGCTTTATTTTTACAGCACGTAGAAAATCTCTCACACGAGTCTCTGATTCGACGTGCATCCTGCTTGGTCACAGACAGTGCCAATACGTACCTCTCCCAAACCACCATGGCCCTTGTAGATGCCATCACGCTCTATACAAAGGTTTTTTGCTTGTCGTTGCTTAATCGTTGCTTAGCTGAGAACACCAACCTGACCTTTCATGTGGTCTTGTAGTTTGTTCACATTTCAAAATTTAAATTATTGGAATACTGTTTGGGTTACATATACTGCATATCCAAGAACATTAGATTATTGTACAGTAACACAAACTGTTTATATTCTCAGGCTCTGCACACTCTCATTGCTCTTCAAAAGCGTTATTTGACTTCAATTGGAAAACTAACCCCTGCTGAGGAAGACAGCATTTGGCAAGTGATCATTGGTCAGCGAGTGGAGGTATTATTATTATAATTTTTTTTAATTAAAAGACCTATAATAAGTAAATTTTTTTACCTTAATTTTAACATCTTGTGTGCTGCAAAGATAATTAGAAAACTGTACTTTGGAGTTGAGTACCTGGAATGTGATATACCTCTGTACTGTGATGTAGCTTATAACTTGGATACCTGCCAAAAATATTTTTTGTTTTCCTTTATTCAGGTTGGAGACAGCCTTGATGAATGCAAACGTTTTGAGTCAAACTGGCTGAATGCTGTTAACATCTGTGAGTTGTCAGCTGAGGCCGCCTACAGTACAGGCAAGTGTTTGTGCACCTCATCCTACTACTATTTGTATGTGGACGAAACATTGTCCTTGAAGGTTGTTATTTAAATCATCTAATTATTTTGTTTTGTTTTCAGGAGCACAACATGCATCCAATGCATTAAAGAGCAGCATTCAGGCAGCACAGTCTAAAGTAGAAGAAATGAGGAAACTGCAAGTGGTGGCACAGAAAAGTCTGGCTGAAATGAAAGCTGAAGAGATTCAGAGAATGGCTGAGTATGCATCAAGTATCAACTTACAAGATTTAGAGGATGTTCCTGAGGCTTACCTCCGTGAAGATTAAAAAAAAGCAGACTGTGACTAAGGATTTTTTCTTCTTCTTTTTTTTTATTTTTTACCTTTTATTATTTTTTTTTAAAGAACTGTCCAGCATAGTTCTAAGATGGAGGCTTTGAGCTGTTAAAATGTAATATGGCTATGTTCCAGTAATTGGTTGTTAATATTTTGGGGCCCAAATATATTAAAAGATGCAATATACAATTCATGTACTGTACTGTAATTTAGGCTCTAATGTAGGCTAATAATTTGCATTGCCCATTTAAAAATTAGGATTATTGTACAGTATGCTTTCATGTCACCTTATAGATGATTTATGTTTTATCTGGGGAAGAAATGCATTTCATAAAAGCTAATAAGCATAACTTACACACAGTTATGCACACAATTTTATGACGATTACAAAAAATAAATGTAATACTGAGCTTTTTAATGTAAATAAAACCTTATGTTTCTATGAATGTGAATGAACGATGTAATCATGGGAGCGTAAAGTTCTTGCTGGGCCACAAGGGCAATGCTGAACTCTGTTTCCATAACCTTGCCTTACACCTCAGTTTTAGCTCATTATGTGTGTGTGTCCTAGCCTTGTGGTGTCATAGCTGAGGGCTATGGACACTGCCTTGAAGTTGGTACCAAATTACACTACTTCTTGCGCGAGGCATCTAAATACAAGGACAATATGTAACAGTAAAATGATGGATACCAGAATGTGTAGTGGATAGAGATGGAATTATCTGATTCAGCACAAAGAAATACCCTGCAGTATGTTACACAGAACTGTGACCTTTTAATGCAGTATAGCATGAAATGATAAAATATACTCTATGCATACAATAGGGTGGATTTATAAATTCTACACATTCTCTGTTAAAACCACAAGCATTTGCACAACATTTTGATGGTATGGTCAGAATTTGGGGTAAACACCATGAAAGCAGGGATCCATTCTGCTTTATATCAGTGGCTTAGACCTGTGATGGTGTGGGGTGGGGGGGGGGTGTTATTTTCTTGGCATATGTTGGGCCAAGAACATAGTTACCAATTGAGCATTGTTGAAATGCCACAGCCTACCTGAATATTGTTGCTAACCATGTATATTATCATCCTATCATCATCTTGATTCAAAGTAATGTGCATAATTCCAACATGTTTAGTAATTGTGTATGCAATTTCAACAACATTTTGCCTCACAAAAATGAGTTCACAAAAGACATTCGGAAACGATTTAAATAACACAACCAGCAGATGGCGGTGCCGTGCTGTTTTGTACATAAAAAATACGAGCTCTCTATCAAATATAAATTCCTTCTGTGTTGTTTGCCGTCGCATTCAATCGTGTCACTTGTGTGTATTTAAGTCACTAGTATACTTTTGTTTTATAACTGGTATACTGGCATTTTATAATTAATTAGAAATCCCTATTAATATAGATAAAATACTTTTGCTTACACTCTGACTACCCAGTGTTTTGAAACATCATTAGGTATAGTGAATTTTATTTCAAAATAGAAATTATGAAAACAACTTGTACAAGCTCTCCACGTTATCTAGTCACTTGGGCACATTATAAAAGCAGTGCCTCATTCTACTAAATAAATTACAAATGTTTTTGTAAATTTATACAATATATTTGTCTGGACATAGAGTCGTATGCAAAAGTTTAGACACCCTTTTTGATTTTTTAATTGAAAAGATATTAACACCATCTCTCTTGGAATATAAGAAATGGGAAAAAAATGCACAATATTTTCAGCCAACATTGGTGGATAGCTACTTTTTATGTCATAAACTGAACAAAGATTAAAAAAAAAAAAAAAACATTATTGTGCCTATGTGCAAAAAAACCCTACATAATCAGTACTTAGTAACACCTCCTCTGGCAGATATCACAACTTGCAAACTCTTTTTATAGCCAGCTAAAAGTCTTTCAGTTCTTTTACTTGGGATTTTTTCCCATTCTTCCTTGTAAAGGGCTTCTAGTTCTGTAATATCCTTTGGTCGTCTGGCATGCACAGCTCTTTTAAGATCTACCCACAAATTTTCAATGATGTTTAAATCAGAGGACTGTGATGGTCATTCCAAAACCTTCAGCTCGCATCTCTTGAGGTATTCCATAGTGGATTTCAACGTATGTTTAGGATCATTGTCCTGTTGTAGAAGCCATCCTCTTTTCAGCTTCAGCTTTTTCTTTTTTTCTTTTTTTACAGATGGTGTGATGTTTGCTTCCAGAATGCTGGTATTTAGTGGAATCCATTCTTCCCTCCACCTGTGCAATGTTTCCTGTGCCATGGCTGCAACAAAAACCCAAAGAATGATAGATCCACCTCCATGCTTAATAGTTGGCAAGGTGTTCTTTTCATGAAATGCTGCTACTTTTTTTCTCCAAACATGCCTTTGCTGATTGTGGCCAAAGAGTTCTATTGTTACTTCATCAGTCCACAGTACTTGTTTCAAAACGCATCAGGCTTCTTTAGATGTCAAGTCAAGTCAAGTCAATTTTATTTATATAGCGCTTTTAACAATTGACATTGTCGCAAAGCAGCTTTACACAATAAAAAGAAGTAAGTTTTTATGCAATGTATATGAATCAAAATGACAAGATTGTCCCCGATGAGCAAGCCGAGGGCGACGGTGGCAAGGAAAAACTCCCTGAGATGGTAATAGGAAGAAACCTTGAGAGGAACCAGACTCAACAGGGAACCCATCCTCATCTGGGTGATAACGGATAGCAGGAATTGCTCAGCATAATAATGTGTAAGACTGGAAGTTCAGTATAACAAGAGATGTTTTAAAATGAAAAGGAGTCCAGTTTGTTCCCGGAGGCTCAGGTAGACTGTAGGGGATTCCGGTCCTGAGTTATCGAACAACTGCCATCCCCAGCCACCATACGAATCCAGGCAGACCACACGGGGCATCCATGCGACGAGATCTCCAACCAGAAGCAGGACTCCAGGATGGGTTAGACGGCTCCAGAGGGCAGAGGGGTCTGGATCACTGGCAACTCAGGAGCGAAACATGTATAGCTCGACAGAGAGACAGAGAGAGGGAAAGAAGAGGGGGAGAGAGAGAGAGAGAAGAGAGCAGAAAATAAGGAGAGATGGCAGTTAGGTATGGTCACAGTCAGCATGTATAGGTGAATGTATATTTAGTGCAAAGTGCAAGCAGAGACTCCGGCAGGACTAACTATAACAGCATAACTAAAAGGGAGAGCCAGAAGGAAACACAAACATGAGGGCTCCCTGAGATGTAAAGCAACCAATCACCTCACCGTCAACAAACCTGAGTGAACAATGAGAGTGGGGAGGACAGCATCTAAACATACCAGTTCACCAGAATACTCTACGTCTATGAGTCCCCCAGATCTGCTCCTTTACCTAAGGTTAATCTATTTACAAAAATGCTTGGCTAAATAAATAGGTTTTTAGCCTAGACTTAAACACTGAGACTGTGTCTGAGTCGCGAACATTAATAGGAAGACTATTCCATAACTTTGGGGCTTTGTAAGAAAAAGCTCTGCCCCCTGCTGTAGTTTTAATAATACGTGGTACTGACAGGCAGCCTGCATTCTTTGATCGAAGTAGGCGTGGCGGATCGTAAGACACTAACAGTTCACTCAAATACTGTGGCGCGAGACCATTTAGTGCTTTAAATGTCAAAAGTAGTATCTTAAAATCGATGCGAAATTTCACAGGGAGCCAATGCAGTGTAGATAAGATAGGGGTGATGTGCTCGTATTTTCTGGTTCTAATGAGGACTCTCGCTGCTGCATTCTGTACTAACTGAAGCTTGTTTATACACCTAATTGAACAACCAGACAGTAAGGCGTTACAATAGTCCAACCTAGACGTGATAAAAGCATGAACTAGTTTTTCTGCATCATTTAGTGACAATATGTTTCTTATCTTGGCAATATTTCTAAGGTGAAAGAAAGCTATCCTGGTGATATTATCTACATGAGCTTCAAACGAAAGGCTGGAATCTATAATCACACCGAGGTCTTTTACTGTTGCACTTGATGGAACAGAAAGGCCATCTAAAGTTACAGTGTGATCAGAAAGCTTAGTTCTAGCTACTTGTGGTCCTATGACCAGAACTTCTGTCTTATCAGGATTAAGCAGAAGAAAATTAATTAACATCCAATCTCGTATATCCTGCACACACTGCTCGATTTTAGCAAACTGTTTTTTCTCATCTGGTTTTGCTGAGACATATAATTGTGTGTCATCAGCATAACAATGAAAACTAATACCATGTTTACGAATTATGTTGCCCAGAGGAAGCATGTAAAGGGAAAAAAGCAGTGGGCCTAAAACTGAACCCTGTGGAACACCAAACTCCACTTGAGAACATGAGGAATGGTCACCATCTAAATCTACAAACTGATAACGATCAGTCAAATAGGATCTGAGCCACAAGAGGGCAGTTCCCTTAATTCCTACTACCTTTTCTAATCTGTGAAGGAGAATACTATGATCAATGGTGTCAAAAGCTGCACTGAGGTCCAGTAACACAAGTATAGTGACGCAACCCTGATCAGAGGCCCATAGGAGGTCGTTTACTACTTTAACAAGTGCTGTCTCTGTGCTGTGATGAGGCCTAAATCCTGACTGATACAGTTCATTTATGCTATTTCTGTGTAGATGTGAACATAGCTGCTGTGATACTACCTTTTCCAAAATCTTGGAGATAAAGGGAAGGTTTGATATCGGCCTGTAATTAGAAAGCAGACAGGGGTCAAGGTCAGGTTTCTTGATTAGCGGTTTAATAACGGCTAATTTAAAGGATTTGGGGACATACCCACTACTGAGTGAACAGTTAATTACTTTCAACAGGGGTTTTATTATTTCTGGTACTATCTGTTTGAGAAAATGTGTCGGTATAGGATCTAATATACAGGTTGACGATTTTGAAGAAGAGATGAGTGAAATTAGTTCCCTCGCTTCAAGGGGAGTAAAGTGTTCTAAGTTCTGATGTGATGTGGTTAGATCATCTGAATTATTTAAATTGTCTGTTTTCAAAGCCTGAATTTTTTGCCTAATATTTATGATTTTATTATTGAAAAAGTTCATGAAATCCTCACTACTGCATGATGTTGTTGTGGAGATTTCTGCAGTGGTCTTGTTTTTAGTTAAGTTAGCTACGGTATTAAATAAAAATCTCTTGTTCTGATGTTCTGTTGCATATTTCTGATGTTGGATTTTATGATGGGGATGCAGGTAAGGTTTTCTTGGTTTTCCAATGTCTTGCACTTGATTTTCCACATATGTTGATGTGTAATTTTAAACTTGTAGTATGTTAAATTTTTTTAAATCAAAATTTTAACCAGAGATTTAATCAGAAAATACTTACACTGCTATATTGACAACTTTGCTAACCACCTACAGTAGTTTATAAACAACGACACAAGGACTTGTCATTCTGATAGTCCCGGCATGTATATTATTAAAAATATTTATATGTATGTGATAAAATATGGATTTTAACAAAGATTCTTGCATGTAATTCATTGCGTGTTGTGGTCAAACATTATAAAAAGTTTGAGAAATGTTCCAAAGTGAGTAATCAAACATTCAAAATTTACTGTGTATAGTTTTTTCTTTTCGCTGTCAGCCATTACAGTTTTTCTTAATTACAAGGGTGAGTTAAAATTATCCAAACTATGGCTGTATAATTTATTTAAATTAACTTACATGCATAATTTTTCATGTAATCTTTTCAATACACTTTGTCTATTTGTCAACAAGCTTTCATATTTCCTCATTAAAAATATTTAAGGGTAAACTGCAAGCCACAAGTGCACCACTGTCTTCAAAGTAAATTTTCATCCTAGTGGGACTGCTTTCAGGGTAACAATTCCTATGGTCCAGCAAAACATGCAGTTTTCCCCACCGCGGTGAAGTTGGTTTGAAGTTGGACGTTGGATATTCGAGCTCCGGCTTCCAGATACTGATTTGTAGTGGAGAATCACTAACAGAGTCCAGCGAAAGCACCTCGCCTACTCCGCGAGTTAGGGACCGTCTGCAAATTATTGTCTGACTGAAATGCAGATAATATTAATATTATAAACATTCATATTTTAAATAAATAAATGAATGTTGTTACTGTTAGTGCCAATGTGATGCATGGTGGTGTATAATGACTTTGCATATTATCACTTTGCATATTTATTAATATTTTAAATAGAAAAAAAATATTTCAATAACTTCCAGGTCATGTGACCTATTGCCTCAAAATCTATTGTAAAATGTGTGTCTATCTGTCCTGCAGAAGGCACAACCTTTTTTAAATCAATATTATCACTTTGCATATTTATGAATAATTTATATGCAATAATTTTATATTTTATTGTAATAAGTTCCAGGTCATGTGACCTATTGCCGCAAAATCTATTCTAAAATGTGTGTCCATCTGTCCTACGGAGGGCACAACCTTTTTTTATTCAATATTATCAGTTTGCCTATTTATTAATATTTGTAATAGAAAATGTTATGATTTTATTTCAATAACTTCCGGGTCATGTGACGTATTGGCTCAAAATCTGTTCTAAAATATGTGTCCATCTGTCCTACAGAGGGCAAAAAAAAATTCAATATTATCATTTTGCAAATGTATTAATAATTAATATGTAATAATTCTATAATTTATTTCAATAACTTCCAGGTCATGTGACCTATTGCCTCAAAATCAATTTTACCATATGTGTCCACCTATCCTGCAGAAGGCACAAACTTTTTTTATTCAATATTATCACTCTTGTTATAGTTTTATTTCAATAACCTCCAGGTCTTGTGACCTATTGGCTTAAAATATATTCTAAAATGTGTGTCCATCTGTCCTGCAGAGGGCACAACTTTTTTTTTTTTTTTGTTACTTACTAGCACTTGCATGTTTATTTTATTTATTTATGATCCTTTTTGTTTAAAATATTGATTATTTTATTTCAATAACTTCCTTGCAATATTAATGATTTTATTTAAATTAAAATAGGTCATAAAGCCACCCTTGAATTTACAATGTCGTTCATCTTTGGTCTGAAATGAAAGACATTTTGAGTATGAAATAAACAAAACATATTGTAGATACAGTATATGTAGATTTATATATAACACTTCAAATAAGGAATAATTATTATGGATGCAGACATTTAGACCACCCTATGTTTTGGCTGGCCTATGTTACACTATGTTCATGAGCCTTTCATATTCTTTCTGCCTTCTTTTTTCAGTAACAGTGATTAACCTTCATAGTGATGTGCCCACTCTTTAGTCTATAACAAATGACATGTAGTCAATTACTACTTGCACAACTTCTTCAGAAGCAAGCAGGGCTGGTTCATCTATATAATGGAACTTGCAGGCATACAAAACTGAGGTACTGATCGGATGGTTGGCGTATCAAGCCTCAGCTCCACCAGGTTGCCTTTGTTGAGCCCTTGAGCTAGGCCCTGAACCCTATCTGCTCCAGGGGTGCTGTATCATGGCTGACCCTGCATTCTGATATGCGAAGAATTTTTTTTAGTTCAGTGATGTACAGTCGTGGCCAAAAGTTTTGAGAATGACAAATATTAGTTTTCACAAAGTTTGCTGTTAAACTGATTTTAGATCTTTGTTTCAGTTGTTTCTGTGATGTACTGAAATATAATTATAAGCACTTCATACGTTTCAAAGGCTTTTATCGACAATTACATGACATTTATGCAAAGAGTCAGTATTTGCAGTGTTGGCCCTTCTTTTTCAGGACCTCTGCAATTCGACTGGGCATGCTCTCAATCAACTTCTGGGCCAAATCCTGACTGATAGCTACCCATTCTTTCATAATCACTTCTAGGAGTTTGTCAGAATTAGTGGGTTTTTGTTTGTCCACCCGCCTCTTGAGGATTGATCACAAGTTTCCAGGCCATGGACCCAAAATTTCAAGGTTTTGGTCCCCGAGCCACTTAGTTCTCACTTTTGCCTTATGGCACGGTGCTGCATCGTGCTGGAAAATGCATTGTTCTTCACCAAACTGTTGTTGGAAGAAGTTGCTGTTGGAGGGTGTTTTGGTACCATTCTTTATTCATGGCGTGTTTTTGGGCAATTGTGAGTGAGCCCACTCCCTTGGATGAGAAGCAACCCCACACATGAATGGTCTCAGGATCCTTTACTGTTGGCATGACACAGCAGTGAGGGTAGCACTCACCTTTTCTTCTCCGGACAAGCCTTTTTCCAGATGCCCCAAACAATCGGAAAGAGGCTTCATCCGAGAATATGACTGCCCCAGTCCTCAGCAGTCCATTCGCCATACTTTTTGCAGAAGATCAATCTGTCCCTGATGTTTTTTTTGGAGAGAAGTGGCTTCTTTGCTGCCCTTCTTGACACCAGGCCAACTTCCAAAAGTCTTCGCCTCACTGTGAGTGCAGACGCGCTCACACCTGCCTGCTGCCATTCCTGAGCAAGCTCTGCACTGGTGGCACTCCGATCCCGCAGCTGAATCCTCTTTAGGAGACGATCCTGGCATTTGCTGGACTTTCTTGGACGCCCTGAAGCCTTCTTAACAAGAATTGAACCTCTTTCCTTGAAGTTCTTGATGATCCTATAAATTGTTGATTTAGGTGCAATCTTAGTAGCCATAATATTCTTGCCTGTGAAGCCATTTTTACGCAAAGCAATGATGGCTGTACGCGTTTCTTTGCAGGTCATCATGGTTAACAATGAAAGAACAATGATTTAGCTCATACACACGTCATGTAAACATGTAAAACCCGATACACATTTAGATCTCATTGAGATAAACAACCTTTGCATTACGTGTCGTAGGCTCTACTCGACAAGACGTCAGTTATTTTGGAATTTGATATACTCCTCCTAGAGGATTTAACGATCGCCACCAAACAGGGCATATGTTATGTTAAGACAGAGGATGCAAAATTGTGGAGGGATTTTTGACATCTCAAACGGGTAAGTCATGATGGTGCCTTAAACCTATGCCGAAAATTGGTTAATGACTTTCTGTGTGACATTATATTGAGTGACATCACATTGAGTGACATTATTGTATGATGGTTTTCTCCAGCATCCAGGGCTTTTTGAAGGTTTTGACATAAAATTCCGCTCCCATTCAAAAGCCTGTCATTGTGTTATTGGTGTCCACTGTGTCCAATGTATTTCTGTGCAAGGTGCTTGGGCCTGCTCATCATTGCTTGCAACTGTATTTCAAAATTGGTTATTAATAAATAAAAGTGACTTAAATGTAAGTTACTATTGAATAAAAAATGTTGTGCGTTTTGCAGGACATGTGCTCACACATTTTAGAAAAGATTTGTGCCAACAGGTCACATGACCTGATTTTCTGTTTTCTTTGTGTTCTTTTCTGTGTAAAACTCCATGTCCCAGAATGCACCTCGGTCAGGTGATGGGAGTGCTCACCTGAACCGAGTTGGCTCATTAGTTTGATTATAAATGCTCTTGAGTTTCACCAGTCTATGTCTTGCATCAGTTGGATTAGGGTTGCTGTTCATTTTGGGTTTTGGCTGTCTAAAGTTAAGTGGTTTGTTTGTTTCCCTGTTAAGTTCTGTTTATTCTCCTAGCCTTATGTATATTCTCCTAGCTCTAGGTTTTTCCTAGTTCCATGTTTTTCCTAGCCTTTTTGTTAGCTCCTAGCCTTTTTGTTAGCTCCTAGTCTGTCACATATGGTTTATCTCCTGTTTGGTCTGTCATGTGTTGTTTATCTCCCGGTTAAGCTCCCATTCTGTTTCCCTTGTGTTTGTACTCATTAAAAGACTTTAACCCGCACGTCACCTCTGCATATATGCCTTTCCTTCTACCCACGCACAGCACCCGTTAAAATTACAGACTTTCAGCAGTTTCAAGCCAGATTTAAGCCAGATTGAAACTTTTTAAAGATATGATTTTTCCTCTAGAAAGGAACTCAATTGTATGAAGATAAGTCTCTCTAGAACTTGAGAAAGAAATTGAAGATAAGAAATAGGTCTCAAGATGGTCAAAACTGAAGAATCAAGATAAGGATTTTTGAGAAGAGAAGTGACAACAGCATGTTTGAAAGCATCTAGGACACAGCCACTGATGAAAATGAGGAAACCCACTATATTAAAAACTTCTTTAGTAGTTTTAAAGTACAGTATGTGGATTAGTGTGTTACATTACTTTATTGAGAAGGGAGAAAGAGACAGGCTCAAACTAATAAAATTAGAATTTTAAATATTGCAGGGTGCCCAAGAACAATATCCAGCTCAGGTGTACAGCAGTTTGCAGCCTGTCTGACACTAGCTACCTTATCAATTAAATAGTATAAAAAACCTTTCACAGGTTTCAGTTGTTTCATTGGTTAAAACAACGTTGCACTGATTAATAACAGAGTCTATAGTTTTAAAACATGCCCTAGGGCGATGACAGCTGTTAGCAATAGTAGTAGATAAGAGTTGAGACTGAGCAGTCTTAACAGCATTCTGGTATTTTGCCAAGCAGTCCTTTAGAGCACCATGAGTTACATGTAGTTTGTCCTTCTTCCACTTGTGCTTAGGCTGTCTACAATGAGCATGAGTAGTCTCATTCAGCTAAGGTTTTGGTTTACGTTTAGAAGATTTGTACCTATAGTATAGGGGCAACTGAGTCCATGATACTAGAAGATGTGGAATCAAAGCATGAAATGAGTCTTCAGAGTTGCAGTGAAACACATGGCCATCTATGGGGTATAATGGGGGAGTCATAGAAGCAGCAACAAATTCTCCAGCTGTTGAGGGGGTAAGAGTGTGAAGACGATGGGCTGGAACCCATGGCTTGGGGATATAAGGAAATGCAACTTCAAATAAAATGGGAAAGTGTTCTGAGATGCCGTTGTTCCAGATGTGACTGACGTTAATGCTGAGTCCAATAGAAATAACAAGGCATTGAGGTATGTCCCTGTTTACAGTATGTGTTGGAACAGCACTGACTGGCTAAGTTCAAAGAAGTATAACGAAGATATAAAATAATTTACTAATTGGTTGGAAGGGCATCAAACATTAATATTTTAAAATCACCACATGTTAGGATCTTATTTTGGTACAATACCAGCAAGAAACTCAAATTCTTGAATAAAATTATTATTAATTTTAGGTGACCGATAAACCACTGCAAACAACACAGGATAGTTAAAATCAACCACATACTGCATAACTGCAGTTAAAAACTAGAGAAATCATCAGTAGTAATAGATCGGCAGCTAAAATTGTCTTTGACCCGAGCCCTGCAGAGAGAAAGCACTGTTCCCACCTGCTATCAGCCAGGTCTGTTGAAATCCAAATTGTGAGAGGAAAAATTGTTGTTGAAAACAAAAGTTTTATTTGTCAGTGGTCTAACATTAATGAGTGCCATTCTGATTAATTATCAAGCCGTTTGGATGGCCAATTTAGTAGTCGAAGATTTTCATGCACACTTGTCTGAGTAAGAGTCTCTATCAATACTCTAGTGTGTGTGTGTGTGTGTGTGTGCGAAAGTCGTCCTACACAGTAGCCCCACCATTCCTCCTCCTTTCCTCTCTCTGGTCTTAATCACTACAGCCATGATTTTTAAAGTGTAAGTTAAGTACAGGGTAATTAGTTTTTTTGGGGGGGTTGTGGAATGAATTGTTTGAATTTCCTTTATTTCTTATGGCCAAATTCACTTTGATATACAAGTGCTTTGATATACAAGCACACTTCCAGAACAAATTATGCACGCAATCCAAGGTTTAACTGTAAATATTTATTGAAGGAAGAACAGAATTGAACAGTTACAAAAAATAGTTAACAATAGTTAACAATAGTTAATAGTTCCTCTTGATTGTACAATTTTTATCCCTTTTACACAACTCCCCTCTGAACAACAAAAAAAAAGTTAAAATGAAAAATTACAATATAATAAGTTCTGAAGCCAATGAAGTACTTTAGAGATACTTGCAGCCCAATAGTAATACCTAAAATTGGGAAGTGCTCATTCATCTTGAGTTTTTGTCTCTGGAACTGGAAATTCTTTACTGTTCCTGGGTGTTTTTGCACCCTATATCAATGATGAAATCAATCTGTCTAACTTCTGAAAAAAGGATTTCATTAGAAATATTGGGGCACAAAAACCTTGGTATAATATATATTTTTAAACAGTTAATTACACCTGCAAGAGAAAGAATTAGCAAATTCCATTTTTGAGGTCTAATTTTAATTTATCATTTAAAAGAGCAAAGTTTTCTTTGTAAAGGTTAGGGAAACCCTGTGTGATATTTATTCCTAGATATTTAAAACCTCATATGGATAATTGGAGAAGTATGTAGAAACTGGGGGCAGGTTCCGCTGTTTTCCACTTCTAGTTTGAATTAATGGCTGGAAGCTGTATCATTGCGTGCGTTAGTTCTTATCGATTTATTGATTTCGTTTTATCTTCATTGGCATGAAGTAAATTTCATGTTTTTAGTTAGATACAGTGGAACCTTGGATTGCGAATAAGGCAGTTTGCGAGTGTTGCGAGATGAGCAAGGATTTTTTAAAAACCGTTTACTTGAAAAACGAGCAAGACTTGGTTTACGAGTACAGAGTATCATGTAGCAGGCATGCGCTTCTTGTTTTGATGCTGAACGTCACGTGATCACAATTGAGACAATATCTCTCTTGCGCTGCAATCTCTCTCTTGCGCTGCAAAATTGTGGGTCATCATCTCCCCTGCTGGGTCTTAGTGCGTGTCTCTTAGATGTTAATCAACATCCGTGCACGCGTGTATTGTTTTCTATAACAATGTGACCACATGTGTGTGCGTAAAACATCTTTTATTTCGTGTCTGTATGCGTGTGTGTACTGTTTATCATAACACACGTGTGCACATGTGTAAAGCAAAAGCAAGTCTCATTAGAGAGATTAAAGATTTTTCTCTCTCTGTATCAGCCTGCACTTTGTGTCTGCGTCATTGGACACCGTGCCCCTTCACACACACACACACACACACACACACACTCTCCTCTGCACAGAAACACTGCTCTATCACGATTCTTTTCAAAGGTAAAGTGCAGATTAATTTGCTTTATTTTTACTTTACATCAGTGATTCCGTTAGTGTGTCTTTCAATCGAGTGTTGTTAAAGAGATTTCTTGTTTATTTTTTCCGATAAAGCAGTGTTTCTGTTGTGTGCATGCGTGTGTGAAACTCAAATAAGCATGGAAGGAGGGTAACTGTGTAAGACGAGAAGAGGGAGAGGGGAGGGGCTCCTTTTTTTAGCTTCACACACACACACAGCACCTGCACAAACAAACAGAAACACTTATCTGTCTGGATTAATTTTTTAATTTTTACTTTATATTTTGTATTAATTATTTTTATTATTTAGTTATTTTTTGGGCTGTGGAACTGTCGATTTGGTTTACAACTGTTTTGTAATATGAGCACGCTTCCAGAACGAATTATGTTCGTAATCCAAGGTTCCACTGTAGTTTGAATTTAAGTACATAGTTTAAACAACAGAATGTATCTTCTAATGTGTTATTGCTAAATCTTACAGTATGTAAAGCTGTGTGTGGATTCGATAGTCTGCTGTGGTCATGCCTTGACCACAAAGTGTGGGTTTTTTTGGATTTGGCCAGAAGCATGCTACTGCTGCAATAAGAATATACTCATGGTATATTACTTGAATATTTGTAACAAAGTAAAATTTGCTGTAATGTACTTTAAAATAAATACAATATTTTTATGTTAAAAAATAATATACAAATATATATAGATATACCTTCATTTAATTAATTACTGTCAGGTATGTACGTTAGTAAACACAAAGCCATATACTTTAAGCGTACTAAGTATACTTAAAATTGTTCCACTTTAGCACACAAAAGTACACTTAATACATTTAATGATTTTGTATAATATAATTGCAACTTAAATGCACTTAGTACAAATTTAGTTGTTCCAAAATAGAAAACTTTAAGTATACTAGTCATTGCTCTAGTCTGGAGCAAGTACACAAGCTTTGGCATGCTAGGATTTAATATATTGAGCTTACTTTCTTTTCACTGCAATAGATCTTGGGGATCTGCAATAGAAGCAAAGGTAGTGAATTGGATGCTTTTATGCAGTCTTATGCAAAGGTTTAGGCACCCTTGATAAATAGCAGGTTTAGGTGATTTATTTAATAGAAAATATGTTTCTTCCAACACAGTCTCTCTTGAAAATGGAAAAAATGCACAATATTTTCAGCAAATATTGATGCATAGTTACTTCTTATGCCATAAATTAAACAAAAATAAAGTAAAAAGTAAAAACAGCAAAAGTTTTAAGAGTTCCAGAGTCTCAGATTCTTTTTACAAGGATTCAGACCTTAATCAGCTCGATAGATCTGATGCATGGTAAC
Source organism: Clarias fuscus (assembly GCA_030347435.1). Classification (NCBI taxonomy): domain Eukaryota; kingdom Metazoa; phylum Chordata; class Actinopteri; order Siluriformes; family Clariidae; genus Clarias; species Clarias fuscus. Next base: position 13,820,423 of record CM059218.1, read on the forward strand.
AGCTGTCATTAGTAAATGCCAGTTTCAAAGCTTTACAAATACTTTGACTCTTCAAGCCATGTGCGCACACTTGCGGACACTCAACAACTATTGGTGCCTCTACGCAGCTGTGTAAGACTCTGAAAATGAAAGTTATTAATGCCCACAATGCAGGAGAAGGTACAGAAGAAGATACAGTAGCAAAGCATTGTCAACTTGCAGTTTACACAGTGATAAATGTAATTAAGAGATGGCAGTTCAGGCAATCTGTGGAGGTCAAGATGAGATCTGGAAGACCAAAAAAACTCTCAGAGCGAACTGCTCGTATGCTGGTCAGAAATACAACTCAAAACTCCCATTTGATCGATGCTTGCACAGACAAAACCTTCATGAAAGAGTCAGCAGAAGAAAACCTTACCTGCGTCCCCATCATAAAATCCAACATCAGAAGTATGCAACAGAACATCTACAGAAGCCTGATGGACTGATGTGCTGTGGACTGATGAAGTTAAAATAGAACTCTTTGGCCATAATCAGCAATGGCATGTTTGGAGAAAAAAAGGAGCAGCTTTTCAAGAAAAGAACACCTTGCCAACTATTAAGCATGGAGGTGGATCTATCATGCTTTGAGGTTTTGTTGCAGCCATGGCACAGAAAACATTGCATGGGTGGAGGGAAGAATGGATTCCACTAAATACCAGCCACTTCCGGAAGCAAACATCACACCCTCTGTAAAAAAGCTGAAGTTGAAAAGAGGATGGGTTCTACAATAGTACAATGATCCTAAACATACCTCGAAATCCACTATGGAGTACCTCAAGAGACGCAAGCTGAAGGTTTTGAAATGGCCTCACTGATGTAAACATCTTTGAGTTTCACTCACCATTGGGTATGTTCCAAAAACTTTTAAATTAGCAGTTATTAAACCGATAATTAAGATGTCTGACCTCGACCCCAGTCAGTTGTCCAATTACAGGCCAATATCAAACCTCCCCTTTATCTCCAAGATTATGGAAAAGACAGTAGCGGAGCAGTTATGCTCATACTATATCTACATAGAAATAACATACATGAAGTGTATCAGTCGGGATTTGGGCCTCATCACAGCACAGAGACAGAACTAGTTAAAGTAGTAAATGACTTCCTATTGACCTCTGATCAGGGTTGAGTAACTATGCTTGTGTTACTCGACCTCAGTGCAGCTTCTGACACAATTGATCATAGTATTCTTCTTCACAGATTAGAAAATGTAGTAGGAATTAAGGGAACTGTCCTCTCCTGGCTCAGAGCCTATTTGACTGATCGTTATCAGTATGTAGATTTAAATGGTGATTATTCTCTAGTGGAGTTTGGTGCCCCACAGGGTTCTGGTTTAGGCCCACTGCTTTTTTCCCTTTACATGCTTCCTTTGAGCAACATAATCCGTAAGCATGATATTAATTTTCACTGTTATGCTGACACACAGTTATACATCTCAGCAAAACCAGATGATAGAAACCAGCTTTCTAAAGTTGAGCAATGCGTAAAGGATATAAGAGACTGGATGCTAATTAACTTCCTTCTGCTTAATCCTGATAAGACAGAGGTTCTAGTCATAGGACTGCATGGAGAAGCAAGATTTTAGATCAGACTGTAATTTTAGAAGGCCTTTCTGTTCTATCTAGTGCAACAGTAAAAGACCTTGGTGTGATTATAGATTCTAGTCTTTAATTTGAAGCTCATGTAGACAATATCACCAGGATAGCATTCTTTCACCTCAGAAATGTTGCCAAGTTAAGGAATATATTGTCACTAAACGATGCAGAAAAACTAGATCATGCTTTAATCACCTCAAGGTTGGACTATTGCAACGCTTTACTGTTTGGCTGTTCAACTAGGTGCATAAACAAGCTTCAATTAGTTCAGAATCCAGCAGCCAGAGTCCTCACTAGAACCAGAAGATACGAGCACCTATCTTATCTTCACTTCATTGGCTCCCTGTGAAATTTCGCATTGATATTAAAATACTACTTTTGACATATAAAGCATTAAATGGTCTCGCACCGCAGTATCTGAGTGAACTGCTAGTGTCTTACGATCCGCCATGCCTACTTCGATCAAAGGATGCAGGCTGCTTGTCAAAGTTATGGAATAGCCTTCCAAATACGGTTTGGGACTCAGACACAGTCTCAGTGTTTAAGTCTAGACTAAAAACCTATTTATTTAACCAAGCATTTTGTAAGTAGCTTTGCCTTAAGGTAAAGGAGCAGATCTGGGGGACTCATGGACGTAGAGTATTATGGTGAACTGGTACTGTATGTTTAGATGCTGTCTTCCCACTCTCATTGATCACTCAGGTTTGTTGACGGTGAGGTGATTGTGTTTACTTCTGGCTCTCCCTTTTAGTTAGTTTAGTTATAGTTAGTCCTACCGGAGTCCGTGCTTGCACTCTACACTAAATATACGTTCACTTTATACATTATGTGACTGTGACCATACCTAACTGTTATCTCTCCTCTTCTGCTCTCACCCGCTCTGCTTTCCCACTCTCTGTCGAGCTACACATGTCGTTCCTGAGCTGCCAAAGATCCAGACTCCCTCTGCCCTCTGGATCTGCCTGACTCATCCTGGTTGGAGATCTCGTCACATGGATGTCCCGTGTGTCTCTTTGGGATGTGTCCGATGTCTGGGGACGGTTTCACTCTACTAGGAAGACGGTTCTGGTCTCGACTGATGTTGACAGCTGTTTCTCTGTGGATCTGGCTACAGTCGCTCGATAGTTCAGGACTGGAATTTCCTACAAGTCTACCTGAGCCTCCAATAACTACCTGGACTCCATATTAACATCAATTAACATCTGTTATAACAACTGTTATACTGAACTGTCTGCCACCTAACACACAGTATGAATGCAGATAAATTCCTGCTTTCTGTTTACACAAATGAGGATGGGTTCCCTATTGAGTCCGGTTCCCCTCAAGGTTTCTTCCTACTGCCATCTCAGGGGGTTTTTCCTTGACACTGTCATCCTCGGCTTGCTCATCAGTGACTATCTGACTATCTGACCATTTTTGATTCAGACACATTCACATTTCATACAAACTTAAATAATTCTTTTGATTGTGTAAAGCTGCTTTGCGACAATGACAATTGTTAAAAGCACTATACAAATAAAATTGAATTGAATTGAAAATTTCTGGGTAGTTCTTAAATAAGGTGTGCATGCAAGACGACCAAAGAATATTACAGAACTAGAAGCCTTTTACAAGAAAGAATGGGGGAAAATCCCAAGTACAAGAATGGAAAGACTTTTAGCTGGCTATAAAAAGCGTTTGCAAGCTATGATATCTGCCAGAGGTGTTACTAAGTACTGATTATGTAGGGTGCCCAAACTTTTGCACAGTGCCACAATAATGTTTTTCATTTTTTATCTTTGTTCAATTTATGACATAAAAATTAACCATGCATCAATGTTTGAAAATATTGTGCATTTTTTCCATTTCCAAGAGAGACTGTGTTAACATCTATCTACTATCTATCCACTATCTACTATAAAATCTTTTACTCCAGCCTGCCACAGCCACACCATTATATCTACCACAGCTGGAGAGTTTGCTGATGTGTTCATGAACACTAGTTTTTACATCCAGAACAAGCCATCTTCTCCCCTGTGCCCAGAGGATTTTATCTGCACCTTCTACTCCAGCTGCTCAGGGATTTTGGACATTGCACCTTACAAGGACAGTCCTATGAAAACCAAACCTGACCCTTGGCTTAATGATACTATGCGTGCCCTTAGGCAGCGCTGCAGACAAGCCGAGCGCAGGTGGAAGAAGGACAAATTACAAGTATCTTTGCGTATACTGCGTGACAATCTTTATGATTATCAGAATGCAGTTAAAGAAGCTAAATGTGTGTACTTGTCAAATTTAATTTCCACCAGCTTTAATCGTCCTAGTGTGTTATTCAATATTATTCACTTACTGTGATGAATTTCTTAATCATTTTTTGTTGGTAAGATAGCCTCTGTTAGCCAGAATATTAACACTACTTCTAATGATCTTGATATATGTTCTTCTTCTATGCCCTCATCTGTGTTTAATAGGTTTGAGCCAGTGTCCCTATTTCTTCTCTCTGAAGTGCTCCAGCGGTTATCCCCAACTAACTGTCCTCTGGACATTATTCCATCTAGGGTGCTGAAACAGTTTTTTTTTTTTTTTTATCACAGTGGGCCCATGTCACCTCTCTTTTATTAACAGTTGCCTCAGTTCAGGGTTTGTCCAGATGTCTTCAAGCACGCTGTGGCCAGGCCTCTTCTCAAGAAATCCAATCCTGATCCTGCAGTACTGTCTAATTTTAGACCAGTATCTAATTTATCCTTTTTGTCAAAGGTTTTAGAAAAAGTTGTCTCTATCCAGTTGCAGGCGTTTCTAGAAAAAAATCATATTCTAGAGAAATTCCAATCCGGCTTTAGAACACCCCACAGCATTGAATCCGCTCTCCTGAAGGTACAGAATGATATCATTCTATCTCTTGATTCCAAAAAACTTGTGCTACTTGTAATGTTGGACCTCACTGCAGCCTTTGATACTGTTGACCACTCAATTCTCCTGACACGTCTCGCACAAGAAGTTGGCCTTCAAGGTCCCGTACTACAATGGTTTAGGTCATATTTAACAAATAGGACTTCTCTGTCATGAGTTGTGATTGTCACGAACCAGCCCGATCAGCCTAGCACATCCAGGTCATAACCCCTCCCATGCCTTCTTTCCGCTTCTCTAATCACCCGAATGCACCTGCCACCAATCAGACTACCTACTCAGGGCTTTAAAAGAAAGCCAGAGATCTTCCTCTGTGCCGATGTATCTTACTTGCGTGCCCCTCGTATCTCATTGATTCTGTCTAGTAGTTTGTTCCTGTGTTTTGACCCTGCCTGTTTCTTGGATTTCGTGTTGTGTCTCGCCCTTTGGATCTTTTGCTCGTGCTTGGATTTCCCTGTGTGTATGACTTCGCCCGTTCACTCGACTCTCGATTGTGGATCGCGCTTCCGGATCTTTCTGCCCTTGCTGCTGGATTATTGTCATCAACCCTGCCTGCCCATTCGACCCTGAGTTTCGTCTTCTACGTCCAACTGGATGATTAGTGTGCTTGTGAGTACTTCCGCGTTCGCGAGCACCGAACAGGAATGTTTAACCGGCACACTCGGACTTTCACTCTCTGCCGAAATCTGTGATTGTGAGTACTTCCGCGTTCGCGAGCATCAAAACGTAGGTTTAATCAGCAGGCTCAGACTTTCACCTTCTGCCGGATTATCTCTCCGAATAACAACAGCCGTTGCCATCGTGCACTCGCTGCTTTACGCGGATTCACGCGCTCTGTCGGAGATCCTCTCTGGCGCTTCACTTCCGGGATTGCTCAATCTCCCTCACGTCATCAGCCCGCCTCCTCTCCAGTCACAAAGCATTCCCCCATTCATCAGGGCCGCTCATTCTCTCTCTCTCTCACACACACACACAAAGCATCTCTCCCTTGCTCCTGTTACAGTTACATATTATTACTCCTGTGTGCAAAAGAATAAGAGCTCTGAAAAGAAACTGTTTGTCTGCTATGGGGCCACTCTCGTCCAGAACCGCCCGTGACAGTGATCTCTTTTCCTCCTCAGCCCCTTTGACCTCTGGTGTTCCACAGGGTTGCATTTTGGGCCCTGTTCTATTTTCCTTGTACATGCTGCCATTAGGGTCGATTATTTCAAAGCACAATGTTTCTTTTCATCTTTATGAAGATGATTTTAAAAATCTGTCTGCCAGTTGTGCTAAATTCATCTGATGCACTTAAATCGATTAACAGTTGTCTGCATTACATCAAACTTTGGCTGTCACAAAATTATCTCTGTGTGAATGAGAGTAAAACAGAATGTATTATGTTTGGCACCTCTAATGTTTCTAGTTTTATTACTGCTGGTCTTGATTCTCCGGTTCCTCATTTTAGCCAAGCAGTCAAAAATTTGGGGGTGACTTTGCTGTGGCTGGTCCTAAACTCTGAAACACCATTCCACCATTACGCAACATTACGGACCTCCCTCTGTTTAAAGCAAAACTAAAGACTCACTTATTTAGAATGGCTTATAATATTTTATAATTTTATGTGTTTTTATAATTTTATCGTTTTGTTTTGTTTATTATTATTATTTTTTTCCATTTATTTATAATTATGTGTTTTATTTTGTTTTTGTATTTTTTATTTCTATTTTATTGCCACTTTATTTTTAGTGCTGTGAAGCACTTTGGTTCAACTTAGGTTGCTGTAAGGTGCTATATAAATAAATGTTGATTGATTGAACATCTTTTCAATTAAACCAATCAATCACCAAAATCTGTTATTTATCAAGGGGTACCTAAACTTTTGCATAAGTCCGTATAAATATGACAATGCCCCTTGCCTTAGAGTTAAAACTAGTGTGAGAAATTTGTCCCACTCATGCTTTCCTTCATCTGAGATGATCAGCAATCTGAAGGTGGGTTTCCTACCCGAGTGAAAAAATGCTAAGTATATTAAGTATGAAGTATGCTAAGTATATTAAATTCTAATATACCAAAGCATACTTTAGTGTGCTTGCAGCCAGAGTAATGACTAGTATACTTATACTAGAAGTTTGCTATTTTGGAACAACAAATTTTGTACTATGTGTATTTAATTTTTAAATAAATTGTACAAAAGCACAATTTTATGTGTATTATTAAGTATACTTTTGTGTGCGCAAGTGGAACAACTTAAAGTATACTTAGTACACTTAAAGTATATAGCTGTGTATGTACTAATATACATACCTGACAGTAATTAATGAAATTAAAGTATATAATTAATGTACACACGTGGACAAAATTGTTGGTACCCTTCAGTCAATGAAAGAAAAACTCACAATGGTCACATAAATAACTTTAATCTGACAAAAGTAATAATTTAAAAAAAGTCTATGAATATTAACCAATGAAAGTCATTGCTTTTCAACCATGCTTCAACAGAATTATTAAAAAAAAAATAAACTCATGGAACAGGCCTGGACAAAAATGATGGTACCCCTAGAAAATACTGAAAATAATGTGATCAAAGGGACATGTTAATTCAAGGTGTGTCCACTAATTAGCATCACAGGTGTCTACAATCTTGTAATCAGTCATTGGGCCTATATATAGGGCTCCAGGTAGTCACTGTGTTGTTTGGTGACATGGTATGTACCACACTCAACATGGACCAGAGGAAGCGAAGGAAAGAGTTGTCTCAGGAGATTCGAAAGAAAATTATAGACAAGTATGTTAAAGGTAAAGGCTATAAGACCATTTCCAAGCAGCTAGATGTTCCTGTGACTACAGTTGCACATATTATTCAGAAATTTAAGATCCATGGGACTGTAGCCAACCTCACTGGACGTGGCCGCAGGAGGAAAATTGATGACAAATCAAAGAGACGGATACTCCGAATGGTAACAAAAGAGCCCAGAAAGACTTCTAAAGAGATCCAAGGTGAACTTCATGCTCAAGGAACATCAGTGTCAGATCGCATCATCTGTCGTTGTTTGAGCCAAAGTGGACTACATGGGAGACGACCAAGGAGGACACCATTGTTGAAAACAAATCATTAAAAAAAACAGACTGGAATATGCCAAACTACATGTTGACAAGCCACAAAGCTTCTGGGAGAATGTCCTATGGACAGATGAGACAAAAATGGAACTTTTTGCCAAGGCACATCAGCTCTATGTTCACAGACGGAAAAATGAAGCATATCAAGAAAAGAACACTGTCCCTACTGTGAAACATGGAGGAGGCTCTGTTATGTTCTGGGGCTGCTTTGCTGCATCTGGCACAGGGTGTCTTGAATCTGTGTAGGGTACAATGAAATCTCAAGACTATCAAGGGATTCTAGAGAGAAATGTGCTGGTCAGTGTCAGAAAGCTGGGTCTCAGTCGCAGGTCATGGGTCTTGCAGCAGGACAATGACCCAAAACACACAGCTAAAAACACCCAAGAATGGCTAAGAGGAAAACATTGGACTATTCTAAAGTGGCCTTCTATGAGCCCTGACCTCAATCCTATTGAGCATCTTTGGAAGGAGCTGAAACATGCTGTCTGGAAAAGGCACCCTTCAAACCGGAAACAACTGGAGCAGCTTGCTCATGAGGAGTGGGCCAGAATACCTGCAGAGAGGTGCAGAAGTCTCATTGACAGTTACAGGAATCGTTTGATTGCAGTGATTGCCTCAAAAGGTTGTGCAACAAACTATTAAGTTAGGGGTACCATCATTTTTGTTCAGGCCTGTTCCATGAGTTCATTTTTTTTATTTTATAATTCCGTTGAAGCATGGTTGAAAAGCAATGTCTGACGTTCATTGGTTAACATTCATAGAATTCTTATTTATTATTACTTTTGTCAGATTAAAGTTATTTCTGTGACCATTGTGAGTTTTTCTTTCATTGACCGGAGGATACCAACAATTTTGTCCACATGTGTATTATAAGCACATTACAGCAGAGAGAGGTATAGAGTGGGGAAAACGTCAAATTTTGATTGATTGCTTATAGGTCAAAGGTCATCATAAAATCATAATTATATTGATTTCTCAAGGTCAAAGGTGCCATATGGAAGGTACATTACGGTGTAGTTATTTCTTTATAGAGTTGTTTAAGTCATTAAAAATGTTGTCTTTTTTTTTTGCTGTGAAAGTAAAATGTTTTCACATGTTTAAGTCATTAAGGAAGTTTGGTGTCTCCTTTCCCATGAGAGTAAATGTTTTTTAGTTCTTTCCTCCGGATATACAAAACGTCAAATTTTGATTGATTGCTGATAAGTCAAAGGAGGGTGTTAAGGGTGTGTTTCTCTTAATAGTTTTCACGAAATGTCAAATCTTGTTTGATTACTGATAGGTCAAAGGTGAGTGTTGAGGGTAGGTGTCTCTTAATAGTTTTCACGAGTTTAAGTCATTAAGGAAGTTTAGTGTCTCCTTTCCCATGAAACTAAATGTTTTTATTTCTTCCGGGATATACAAAACGTCAACCTAATTTTGACGACTCAAGTCAACATATGGAAGTGTCATTAAGTTGTTTACAACTACCCCTGCCTTCTAAAAGTCTTTTTGACCAATCAGATTAAAGTAACTGATATCACATAACACCTAGTTTCCTTAGAAAATATGGCAGCTCTGGGTAAGGAATAATGTTGATTTTTAAGTCTTCAACTATGGCTGCTTGTCCGGATGCACCGAAAAAGTCTAAGGCTACTTTGACAAGATTTGAAACATTTTCAGAGCATGAAAAGATTCAATATTGGGGATTGACGAATGGCTGTACCGCCGGCTTCATTTTCAACAAAGAAAAAGAAGACGTTACGCTGTTTAAGTTATCGGAACCAGGACGCATACACTGGAGTAAAGCTACAGAGAGAATAACTTTTGATCAGATTAATTGGAAAAAGTTCCGTAAATGGTGTAAGGACCTTGAATATTACATAGTGCTGGATGTGTTTTCACCAGAGGCTTTCAAACGTAAATGGACAAGCAAGTCATCTCCACAGGACACGTATCACATGAGGCTAACAAATTTTGCTAAGAATGAGGTTTCGCTGCACTGCTACATCGTGTTTTTTGGTGATGACTGGTTAGAAATGAACAAGCATAGTGTTGCCATAATTACAAATATTACACAAACACTATAACTTTAGTAAAAAAGGACCAAAGAACAACTCACGACTCTATGCAGATCTGGATGAAGTAAGACAGGATTTATTGCAGCAATAAAACCCAAGTGAGCCAGCTTAGCAATGCCTAGATTGGAAGTCTAAGCACTACCAAAGACAGACTGAATTCTACAGAAATAATCATGCCTTTTTATACAGTTTTTTAAAGAGGAGGTGATTATCCTTATTACCCCCTCCTTCGTAAGTTCTCCTCATTCCTGGAAGATGTCCAACCTAATTCCTCAGGGTTGTTGTGGATGCCAATCAGCCAGATCACTTCTCAAGTCTTCCCATCTTTTCTTTGGGGTCTTCTCCACAACTTCTTTCCATACATTACAGCAAACAGAACAGGAAACCGTCCACCATGGGTTAGGCACCGGTTCCATTCTGCAATGCATACATACATAGCAGAGACAAAACAGAAATACAGAAACAACCCACAGAACATACTTCTTCTACTGATATTACTTTTTCTCTGATATAGTTACTTTAAAACATGAATTAAATGTGTTAGATTAAAATATGCTGTTACTCTATATAATTTTCAGTATGCATGTGATTAATAAGTATACAGTCATTTGTCCATCATGCAGCATGGTTGATCATTTGTTCATTTGCCCGTAAATGGACTCTTCCTCGCAGTCCAAATAGGATGTCGTCTGCTCTTGATATTCCACAATCATCATATATTGTTCTACTATTTTTTGAATGCTTGCTCTCGCCAGAGGGATAAGATCTGACTAACTGTATCTATTTTCACAAGTAATCCATACCAATTTGCAGGATTGAGCAATCATTAGGAATATTATTATAAGCATAGATTTCCTTCGGAGATTTATGGGGCAGTAAAAGGATGGTTTCTCCATCTGGATCACAATGGTGACACATGGGACTATGGCTAAATAACCTTCACAATATGTTTCTTGGGGTGTTTTTTTATTCATTTATTAATTTTTTTTTTTTGAGAATGTTCTTTCAACTACAGTTGGTTTGAATAATTTACTAATTACTAATTTAATAATCACTATCTGAGCCAGTATCAGCTTCTAACGGTCTCAGCGCTGTTTCAATTATGGTACGTCTGTGCTCTCGTTGTCTAACTGGGGCTCTTTTTCTGTATGATGGCCCTCCTAGTTCTGCTTATGCTTCCTCTTCTTTGAGTTCTGCTTCCCAATCTTGTATATCTTCTTGGGGCCACTCCAGCCGATATCCCTGTTCTCCTTCTGACTCTTCTGTCCACGGCAGTCCTTCAGTGTGTTCATGTGGATCTGCTGCTTGTTGTCTGGGCCTTTCGTCGTTCTCCTGGGAATCTGATTGCAAACCCTAAGGTCCTGCTCTTGGTGACTCTTAGCGTCTTCCTGGGGCGCCCTGTTTCTTACCTGGTCCAGCTTTGGTGCCTTGCAGCAATGATTTAAATGCTACCATACGTCTTTACCTTTAACTTTCACTGCAGTTGTAGTTGCCAATACCACCTTGTATGGTCCTTCTCTTCTGGCTTGATTCCACCTTCTTCTGAACACTCGAATAAACACCCAGTCACCAGGCAGCACAGTCCTTTCGTCTGTCTCCTCCTGCGTCTTCTACGTCATTAGCTGCTCTCTGCCTTGTACTGTCACTTAATGTGGCTCCCTTTACCTGTTGGAAAATAACTTTGTGTATTTCAGATTAGTGTTTCACATAGTGATCAAGTTCACTCTGTAGTTGTTCAAGTGTAGGGCCTTTATAGGGCCATTGAACAAATGATGTGAATATGTAAGCATAGGTCTGCCAATCAGCATTTCATGCGGAGTTAGATGCGTGTTGCGGTTAGTTTGCGATCTCATGCACATTAAGGCTAGCAGCAAAACTTGAAACCAATTCATATCTGTATCTGCACACATTTTAGCCAATTTCATTTTTAGAATTTCATTCACTCTTTCTACCATCCCCAGAGATTGGGGGTGGTACACACATCCAAATCTGTGCTTGATATTTAGCCATTGCGTTATCCTCTGTATTATCTTACTTGTTTCCCATTGTCTGAACTAATTGTGTCTGTAATTCTAAATCTTGGTATTACTTCCCTGCACAGAAATTTTGCTCCTGCCGTTGCATCTTCCTTAGCTGTTGCTACAGCTTCTACCCATCTACTAAACCTATCCACAACCACTAAGATATATCGTTTTCCTTGAATCCTAGGTTCACCCACGTCCACATAGTCGAACATTATATGCCTAAATGGCCCATCTGGCTCTGGGATATGTCCTATTGGTGACGTGAAGTGCTTTACTAAAAAACGCTGAACGTAAATCTATGACAGTGTACCACTGAGTTTCTTCTGGTATATTAGACAGTAGTGTGTGAGGATCAGGCACTACAGGCAATTCTGCTTCTACAATTTGATTTATAGCTCGTAAGTCATGCACGAGTCTCCATTTATCTGAGTTGGGCTTCTTGACCGGAAACATGGGAGTGTTGCAAGGACTCTTAGTGGGTTTCAATACTCCAGCATTTAATAATCCTTCTATAGTTTTATCCCTGCTATGGATTGAGGTGTTAGTGGATATTGCCTTTGATAATGTAATTTTGCATTAACTAATGTTGATTAACTTAACTAATCCTACATCTGTAGAAGGTCTTGTCCATAGTTTTTCTGGGATTGTTCTCAGCAATTCCTCCTCTAATGCTAATTCGTTTTCATCTGACTGCTCTTCCATCTTTACTGATATTTGTGTGTGCGATGACAACAGAGTGTTACACATCCCCCTCTGAGGGTGTGTTGACAACGGCATGTTCCCATCTATTTCTGTGTGTGTAGCCCTCACTTTATCTATTCCTGAAAATATTATTTTCAAAAATCTTCGATCTTGTGATATATGTACAGAAGGATGAAGGGTTGGTTCCCACTTAGTCACTTTAGCTGTTCGTTTGACCATCAGTCCTAATTCTTTGGATTGTGTCTTTTCACTAATAGAGAAACATGAGGTGCTGTGTTAGGTACTTGATGCCAGTGTTTCATTTGTTCAGTCAGGTGAACAAAGATGACTGCTCCTGGAGCACCTACAATCATATCTCCTAGTAACACATCAGTGACTGTGTTCTCCGTTACATCTGACCACAATTGTGCATATTCTTCATCCTGACTTCCTTGATCGTAGTACATAGTACAGTGCGATGACAAGGTTACTCTTTTGCAATCTGGTCGTTGTTGCTCAATCCATTCTTCCCATAAACTCTGTGCATGTTGAGCTCCTCTGCCTGTGCACAATAGCCAGTACAATGTGTCCAAGTTGTTATGTTTTTCAGTAATCTGTAGGAACTGTCCTAGTTTTATGTACAGTCCTTTAGTATTACATTGAATTCTTGCTTTAAGTTTACATAACAAATCTCTCCCCAGGAAATTTACTGAAGTAGTAGGTGAGAATAGTAACGGTGCTGTTATCGTGGTGTCTTCTAATGTTATTATTTGTGACTCTGTACAGTGCAATACTTGTGATAATCCCAAGAAGCCTGTGGTTTTTATTGTATTGCTTGAGAGAGGGAGCTGTGAGCCTTCATGTCCTGTACATGAATATGTAGCACCTGTGTCAATCATGAATGGAATTGGTTGTGAATTATAGACACCATTACGGTTAGTTCTTGTTGTGGATGCAGTGTTGAGACGTACTGCATCTGCTCCTTCTCTGGCTTCTCTGGGCCTCGTCAATTCCAGTTCTGGGGTCCCATCCAGAGACCTCTCCATTAATTCTGAGGTTGTCCTTGTGTCCATGCTCCAGTAGGTTGTCTTGGGCCGGGAGGTTCCATATTTCCCCGAGGTGCCTATCCTATTCCATATGATCCTTGAGGTTGAGGTCAATTTTGAATTCCCCATGTCACCTGTGGGCAATTTCTTCTAACATGTCCTGCTCCTCCACATTGCATGTCTTGTGCATTCTGGCCCATTTCTCCAGGGGCATTTGCTCTGAACTGAGGTCTTCTTGGTTGGTGTTGATACGGTCCCCTTTGTCCCCTGCCCATATTTGGCCTTGGACCTTGTCCTTGCCATCTTACAGGCTGATTTTCTCTTTGTGGGTTTCCAAGGTGCACATAGATTGGAGGGGCTTTAGCTGTGGTTGGTTGCTGTATATGCTGTAATGGTCCAGCAGGCCATTGATTTTCAGGCACCATCATTGCTGCTTGGACTTGACCTTTCCCTTTCTCCTTTTCCTTTTTCTTTGAGCTGTGATTTCTCCCAGTTGTATTTTATGTAGCTGGGTTGCTATTATCTCAGCAGCTTCTTTCGCCTCTTTCTTCTTTTTTTTCCTCTTTTTTTTCTTCTTCTGGTATTGGTCCACGTAATGCACAATGTGCACTTGGAACATGTCCCACGGTAATATATTTAGCCCAACCACTCCTTCTAGGGTGGTCTGGACTTCCTGAGGCATGCACTTTTCTTTTTTTTTTTTTTTAGCATCATTCGGAACAAGCTCTTACTTGTATCTGTTTGATCCCAGGAACCTCCAGTTTCTTCTCTCCACTTGGTCTGGAAATCATTGATGAATTTTACGGCATTTTCTTCTTCTCCCAGTGTTACTGATTCCAGCTTTCCTGGGTCCATTTTAGTGGGATAGGCTTTTTGCATTATTTCCTGCATTTTGTCCGGTTACCGCTTGCAGGCCAGCCTCTTTCAGAATTTCTGTGGTTTTCACTTCCCCAATTGTCTGTGCCAGTATGGCTTTTACATCTCCTAATACCAAAAGGTGTCCAGTGGTTTTCTCTTCCAGCTGTGTTATCCATCTTTGCGCTCCATTGCATAAATCTGGTAATTGGTTAGCCAGACCTGTCATATCCATAAATGACCATGGCACATACTGATACTGATTTCTTTTTGACACAAGTGGGTAGTGTCCAACTTCAGTGTATTCTTCCGGGTCTGACATATGTTGTTCGTCATTAAAGGTTATTCTTCAAATATCCCCTTTGTCAGGCCAGGATGAGGTGACATACCAGCTTGAGGGTTTCTTTGAACGTGTAGATTTGTAGATGGTCTCATTTCAGATACAGCCTTTTTTTTTTTTTCCTTTCCCTTCAGAGAGTCATTGAGATGTCTGTCGAGGTAGTCTTCCAGGCACCTGAACGATATGTCGAGGGAAACATCGCTGTAACCACCTTCTTCTGCAATATCGGTAATGTCATGTTGATATTAATTTCTATACATTTGTTTCCTGCTCTTTGGGTGTGGTTGGCTATTGTATTTTGATGTGCTTGTCTGTTTCTCTTCTATTCTTTTTCTTGCTTCTTTCTCTCGTTCAATAATCATGTACCCTTGTACTTTTCTCTTTACCGTTTTTTGCTGATTTCCCTTTATCGCTTCATTTTCTTCTATTCCTGTTGTATCTTCATCAGCTTCATAAAGTGATGATATGAGTGCTCCTTCAGCATGTGATACGTTCTTTCTTGGTTCTCTCTTTTCCACCTTTCTGTGGACTGCTGTTCTTTATTGCGTTCAATTATCCGTTTTTCAGTTATGGCTTGGTGTTTAATTTCTAACCCCTGTACTTCAGACAGAAATTGCGCATTCTGTTCTTTCAGTCTTTCTGTATCTCTTCTTCTTCTTCCTCTTCTTCTCCCTTCTAACTTCTGATCCTTCTTTCCTGACTTTGTTTCTTGTTTTTTTTTCCTTCAGTTTGTCTCTCTCTTTCCTGTTCCTTTCCTTCATTTTTGAACTATTCTGCAACTTCTAACTTCTGTTTTAATTTAATCCTTCTGTTTTAATTAAATTTAATCTACTCTTTTCCTTAATGTTGTGTTTGAGCATTTCTTTTACTTCTTTACAACATTCTTCTTTAAAGGTTCCCTCTTTAGGCCATTGTAACTCTCCTGATGTCCTGTCATGCCATTTTATCATGCACTTTCTAATATATTTTTCATCCTCTTTATGTTTAGCTATAATTATGTCTGCAGGTGTCGTTGGCTTCGGCCATTTTTTCCTTTTTTTTTTTTTTCCACAGCAGAATATCTTCCCCATCACACACTCCTGTTCAGATCTCCTTTTATGGTGTGACTTCCTGCTCCTCTTCTCACGCTTCTTTCCTACAGCTCGCTTGCTGTGCGCTTTATGGCTGCTGCCAACTTTTAACAGCTTTTTCTATTTATTTATTTTATTATTATTATTTTTTTCCTAAGCATTAATTTTCTACTGGAGTCATAATCAGAGGCATAACTATTTTGTCAAGGGTCTGGAAAATTATTCTTCCGTCTGGGCTCACAGATATTAAAGTGAATTCACTATTGTTATCAATCATCCACACACAACACAGCACTACCGGACCTTCCTTCGCTTCTATTAGTCTATATCTTTTAACTTTCCGTCCTTCCGCGTCTTCGTCTAAACGCAATAAATCAAAGTCTGGGTATGCTTGCTGCAGTGAAATCAGCGGAGCAAAACCAGGGGAACCACCTATTCCTCCTAATTCTATCGTGCTATTTACTACTTTCAAATCAATCTCTCTAGGGACTAAACCCAATGAAAAACTCATCTCTTCATTCTGAAATATGATGTAAGTATTAAAGTGTGTGTGTGGCAATTAAGATCTAACACATCAGGTATTAGTGAAAGCCTAAGCATCCACTCTCCCTTGTCACACTCTTTCTAAAATTAAATCCTTTCCTGGATTATTCAATAATGCCATACTCTGATCTGACTCCGAAATTCTAATCTCCTGTTCGCACTTAGTTAAAACTCCTCCTTCTCTTATCTGCTCATCCCATTTAATCTCTCTAAATCCACATCTGATCTCATCTATCTGTTATATCTAATTTCTATTTATTATGCGTGTACTATAACTACACGTATCAGTTAATTACAACTACTGTACGTATCATTTTATATACTATAAATATTATGTTATATGTATCACTTATGTGCTATTATTTATAATTATTATACATTTTATATAATTATATTTTATAAAATTATATTATATATATTATTATAAGTCAGAGAATCCAAAAACACCTTATTATTATTATTATTATACTTAGGTTATCTCATATCACTGATATTTATTATTTATGCATTATATATTTTTTACAGACACATAAATTCTAAAAGGGCTTTGCACATAAATACCATGCACACACACATTTAGAGACATAATCCACACAAATACAAAAGACAAACGGCACAAGCGCTTTTTTGCTTTTTACAACAGTTTCAAAAATTGAGTACTCAAAAACAATTTCTTCAATAAAACACTTAATCACAACACCTGGGCCCAGAAAACTTTGTCACCTGTAGGAATTTTATAAGCAATCACTTTCCATCCCTAGCGATACCTCATTTACATGGTTTCTAGCCCTAGGGGCCGTGATTGCAGTACTGCTCCTAGTGATACCTCACACCAGTGGGTTCTATCTCTAGGACTCGAGATTACAGCACAACCACCTACAGGACTTTTTCACAATAACTATACACACCTGCCCAGCTCCACGTCTTAGAAACACCTCACAGTATTGTGAGTTCTATACTTAGCGGCTTGTTACAGGACTTTTTTACCACCTGCCACGTCTGGGAATTTGCTTACGTTCCCTACCTAGTGAAATTGCAGGAATTTTCTTCTTTTCACTCAACACCTGGCTGCACTCAGAACGGTGAATCACCTATTGTTCTGTGCCTTACGGCGGACTCAGGAATTTTCCACCTGCCACGTCTGGAACCGCAGCTCCTACTTAGTGTATTGCAGGAATTTTTCGTGGGTCCAGCCCCACTGGTTGGCAAGTTTCCTCGTCAGGTCTTGACCCAACACAGTGGCGTTACCTCACTTATCACACAACATATAAAAATAATAAAGAGAATAGACAACAAAAATCTTAGAACAAAAAATAAAACTTATGGAGATCTCCTAATACTTTGTTACTTCATCCAGTCTTTTATGTTAAAATAAACGTATCAATTAATTTAAATATAGTAATTAATTTATCAATATTGACAACATTAAATATTACTTTTGTTCAATATACCTCAGGATTACCTCCTCCTGCTGGGAGAACACGACCAGACTCCTAACAGACCATGAACATCTAATGCAGAATTCGATAAAACAGGTTTCTGCTTACCTTTGTCTATAATGGCGCCAGTTGATGGTCTGTCAGGTCGCGCCGGTCCCAGTCACCGGAGGAGTCCTCCATGAAGGCAATCACGTCGGCGGGTTACCAATAAATGTAGGAGAAAAATCTCCCACAATAGCGGTTGTGTGATGTATGATCGAACTAGCTGGGAAGAGCTTCGATGCTGCTTTAAACTAATTGATGACTTATTTCTGGAAAGAAACAAAGAAACATCTGAAATAAAGCTAAGACTGACTGATCTCTTCTGATCACCTCTCCTTCCCACGAAACAACGCGCCGCCTCCAAACCACACCCTATGGACTCCTCCCCTTCGCTGTATAAGAAGACTTACCAGATTTTTAAAGAGCATCGGCTTTTTGAGCACCAGCAAAACAGTATGGCTTGCGAACACAGCCCCAATTTTTACAACTCTCTCGCTACCGAGGCAGCCTGCTCAGGATTTGAAGAAGGTGAAAGCACCGGCGAAAGACTAGGAAAAAGAAATCTCACCTATCTGCCATCCGGTGATGAACATGACGGCTGTCTGTCCACCACCACTTTAGCCATCATCCGTGCTGTGACAGGGGAGCTGTTGGACAGAGTTATTGATCAGGATCTGAAAGACAATGTGCGATTGATCACCTGAGTCAACTCCAGCACGCATGTTTGTTCGATCCTGACAACTACTATCTGCACATGAACGCATTCAGATTGCTGAAAAAACTGTTTAAACCGTGGATGAAATACACTTTAGCAAGAGCTCTGAAATTGTGTGGAATCAACCACATGCCATCCCTGGGAAAAATTCAAGGCATTGCTGAAGCTGCTGTGTGCGATTGGCGAGATGAGATTAACATCAAATCTGTTGTGAACAAGGTGAAAGAGAAAGCAAAAGAAATCTGTGGTGAACAAGTCTTTGAAGATGTGATCGATTTTTGGACCTTTCCCTCGAATTAGCTGACAAGCCACACACATGGGAAACCGCAAAACGTGCTACATCAATGCTGACTGCAAGAAAAGCCTGAAGACTGAACTAACCACCATGCTTTAAAAAAATAATAATAAATAAATAAATGCTTTGGTCATCCTTTTGACTGCAAAACTAGTTATGTATTATCCATCTTAACCTATGTAACCGATGTGTGTTTATAATAATCAAATCTATAATAATTTTAAAAGCTGTTTGAATCATTTTAATCTGATTGAATATTTAATGTATAAAATGTAAACCTTACTTGAATTATGCATTTTACCTGAGAATAAATGCATAGTCTACACCGATGTTTGGTCATTCTTGTCCTGATACTCCAAAATGACTGAGCGTTTGTTGAAGAATGTATATTATACACCGTCAGACCCAGGGTCGTATGGCGGTATTGAAAGTTTGCAAAGAGCCATCATTGAGAAAATAGGTAAAAGAGTTAATGATTCTGAGATAAAAAACTGGTTAGCAGAGCAGGATGCATACACTCTACATAAACCGGTATATACAAAGTTTAAAAACAAGGTGCTGCAAAACAAGTGAACCGAGGTCACTAAAGCTTTTGACTCTATTCTGAAGCAAGGAAGAATACCCCAAAAACTACAAACTGATCAAGGGAAGGAGTTTTTCAACAAACAGTTTCAAACCTTAATGAAAAAACACAACATTACACACTTTGCCACTAGTATGGGGCAAAAAGCTTCGGTGTGTGAAAGATTCAACAGAACCCTAAAGACTAGGATGTGGAGATATTTCACAGCTTTTAACACGAAAAAATACACTGACGTAGTACAGGATTTGGTTCATGCCTACAATAACAGTCACCATTCCAGCATTAAAATGAAACCTACGGAGGTAAATGAAACCAATTCTTTTAGCGTATTTAAAACCCTCTATGGACTATCAACACCGAAACTAAAATTTAAGTTCAAAGTTGGTGATAGGGTTAGAATTTCATGTTTAAAAAGGCAGTTTGAAAAAGGCTATGAGCAAAACTTTACTGATGAATATTTTACAATTTCTGAGCAGATTCCGAGAGATCCTCCGGTATATAAACTGCGTGATTACGATAATAAAGAAATTGAGGGCGCGTTTTATGAACCCGAGTTACAAAAGATTATCATTGGAAAGCGTTCAAAATAGACAAAATCTTATCCGTCAAGATCCAAAACCGAAAAAAAGTTTGTCTGGTGAAGTGGGTGGGGTGGCCTGATAAATTCAATTCCTGGGTTCCTGCCAAAGACGTGGTTACCATATCAGCTGAGCTTAAAAAAGACCGTCACGAGCAAAATAGAAATCTAAAACAGTTTAACCATGGAAGAGAGCGGATTCTACTTAACTCTTCCAAGCAACGCATCGCTGGATATTTACCCTAATAACAAGATTTCTTACTATACAACTAAATTAGCCAAACCAATCAATCTCAAAGGTGAATGGAAGGTAGCACTTTCAGAGGTTCAATATGTCCATAGTTGGTACTCATTATCACTGCGAGAATCTCTGTCACGTTACTCTGCAAGAGGGAGACAAAATACATAAACATTTTTTTAGTATCAGTTATGGGTATTATAACAGTATCAAGGAACTGGTTAATGAAATTAACAAACCTATGAAAAGACTGAAACTCGACATGGGGATATCCTATAACCCTATGAAAAATAAAATACGCTTGGAGAGCTTGAAACCATATACCTTCAAAACCAGCGGAAGCTTAGCCTACATGGTTTAAAAGCATGACATCCACTTGTGAAAATACCCGACAAACCGTTAACACCCAACCGTCTAGAAGCGCCAAAATCCTGCCGATATTCATGCGGGTTTTTACACAATGTATGTGTATACGGACATTATCAAGTATCAACGAGTCGATGACAGCTTTGTCCCGTTACTGAGATGCGTACATATTACAGGGGAAAACAATAAAGTAGTCACTATGACTTACGACAAGCCACATTACGTACCGCTCACCAAGAACCACATTACTGATATAGTAATCGAAGTTAAATCGGACCAGAACAGACGAATACCGTTCAGCTACGGGAAGTTTATAGCTAAACTACACTTCAGACCCTCTAAACATTCGTTCCGTCTGTAAAAAAAAAAAAAAAGATAAACAGGGGATATGCAGATCCGCAGGACTATATCTCATATTATGTCACGCAAGCAGGGTCAGGGATGCCGGGATATTCCGGCTCGCCCATGATGTACGGCTCGGGCTTAGGAGGTCTATTCAAGGGTCTTTTTAGAATGGCGGTTCCGTTCATCAAAAGAGGATTCTCTATTGCTAAATCTCATTTAAAAACAGCTCCCAAGGGTATTGTTAATGATGAGCAACGTCATGACCAAGATGCATTTTCAGAATCAAGACGGATCGGGTCTTGCAATGATTGCGCGTAAGCAATCTAAAAGACCTCCGGGTCAACGTCACATGATTCCTGATAAAAGGCGCAAGGTGACTAAAATCAAGACCAGTGTGAAAAAGAAGCAGAGAGGAAGCAAGACTCATCGAATCTCTCACAAAAGGAAGCAGCTAAACATTTTTTAACATCATGGCTTTCTTACACAGTCTGTCCCCAGAGTGTACAAAGTCAGAATTGGATATTTTCACATTACCTTATACCCAAACGAGTATTGAAAATTACACTTATGTTGAAATTCCTCCGATTTCCGCACTTTCGGACAACGCGCCTTTAGAATTCTACATACCAGGAACCTCAGAATCTTATTTGGACATCAAAAACACCTTTTTACATCTGACCTGTAAAATATTTAATCGTGATGGCACCAACATAGCCGCTGATGCAAAGGTGGGGGTCGTTAATTACCCTATAGCGTCGCTTTTTTCACAAGTGGATGTCATGCTCGGAGACCGACTGATTTCTCAATCTAGCAGTACATACCCGTACCGGGCCGCTTTTGAATGTCATCTCAACTATGGAAAAGATACATTGGAAACGCAATTTTCCTCCGGACTGTTCTACAAAGACACAGCGGGGCATATGGATGCCACTGATCCAGAGGGTCGCAACGAAGGTCTTAAACAAAGGGCCAAGTTCAGCGCTGAAAGCAACACCTTTGACTTGATTGGACACATTCATTCAGATATATTTTTTCAGGAAAAACTTTTACTGAACGGCGTTGATTTAAGGATTAAAATGGTCCGCAGTAAAGATGAATTTTGTTTAATGAAGGAAGGAAATACCAATTTTTTGTGAAGAAAGTATCCGTTTCTCCAGCGGTAAAACTCGGTCATGCACAAGCGCTACTTGCCGCTACAGCGAAGTACCCTATCGAGAGAGTTTGCATGAAGACCTTCAGTCTAGCCGCAGGGAGCCGCATTTGTTCACAAGAGAATCTTTTCCTCGGACCGTTACCTAAAACTATCATTTTTGGAATGGTAGACAATGATGCGTTTAGCGGAGCGTATAATAAAAATCCTTTTAATTTTAAACATTTTGACACAGAATTTGTGGCGCTTTGTCAAGTCAAGTCAAGTCAGTTTTATTTATATAGCGCTTTTAACAATTGACATTGTCGCAAAGCAGCTTTACACAATAAAAAGAAGTAAGTTTTTAGGCAATGTATATGAATCAAAATGATAAGATTGTCCCTGATGAGCAAGACGAGGGCGACGGTGGCAAGGAAAAACTCCCTGAGATGGTAATAGGAAGAAACCTTGAGAGGAACCAGACTCAACAGGGAACCCATCCTCATCTGGGTGATAACGGATAGCAGGTACCTTTGTGTATCAGCAAAACTGTTTCAACCCGTCTTCCAGACGGGTAATGTGGTCCGTGAATTCCGGTCTTTAATTTTAGCGTCAGGAAAACAACTAAAGGATCATGCATTAGCAATCAATAGGTCAGAGTACGGTTATACACACGTGGACAAAATTGTTGGTACCCTTCGGTCAATGAAAGAAAAACTCACAATGGTCACATAAATAACTTTAATCTGACAAAAGTAATAATTTTAAAAAAGTCTATGAATGTTAACCAATGAAAGTCAGACAATGCTTTTCAACCATGCTTCAACAAAATTATTTAAAAAAATAAACTCATGGAACAGGCCTGGACAAAAATGATGGGACCCCTAGAAAATACTGAAAATAATGTGACCAAAGGGACATGTTAATTCAAGGTGTGTCCACTAATTAGCATCACAGGTGTCTACAATCTTGTAATCAGTCAGTGGGCCTATATATAGGGCTCCAGGTAGTCACTGTGTTGTTTGGTGACATGGTATGTACCACACTCAACATGGACCAGAGGAAGCGAAGGAAAGAGTTATAGATAAGCATGTTAAAGGTAAAGGCTATAAGACCATTTCCAAGCAGCTAGATGTTCCTGTGACTACAGTTGCACATATTATTCAGAAATTTAAGATCCATGGGACTGTAGCCAACCTCCCTCGACGTGGCTGCAGGAGGAAAATTGGTGACTAATCAAATCCGAATGGTAACAAAAGAGCCCAGAAAGACTTCTAAAGAGATCCAAGGTGAACTTCATGCTCAAGGAACATCAGTGTCAGATCGCACAATCCGTCGTTGTTTGAGCCAAAGTGGACTACATGGGAGACGACCAAGGAGGACACCATTGTTGAAAACAAATCATAAAAAAGCCAGACTGAAATATGCCAAACTACATGCTGACAACCCACAAAGCTTCTGGGAGAATGTCCTATGGACAGATGAGACAAAAATTGAACTTTTTGCCAAGGCACATCAGCTCTATGTTCACAGATGGAAAAATGAAGCATATCAAGAAGAGAAGACTGTCCCTACTGTGAAACATGGAGAAGGCTCGGTTATGTTCTGGGGCTGCTTTGCTGCATCTGGCACAGGGTGTCTTGAATCTGTGCAGGGTACAATGAAATCTCAAGACTATCAAGGGATTCTAGAGAGAAATGTGCTGGCCAGTATCAGAAAGCTGCGTCTCAGTCGCAGGTCATCGGTCTTGCAACAGGACAATGACCCAAAACACACAGCTAAAAACACCCAAGAATGGCTAAGAGGAAAACATTGGACTATTCTTAAGTGGCCTTCTATGAGCCCTGACCTCAATACTATTGAGCATCTTTGGAAGGAGCTGAAACATGCTGTCTGGAAAAGGCACCCTTCAAACCGGAAACAACTGGAGCAGCTTGCTCATGAGGAGTGGGCCAGAATACCTGCAGAGAGGTGCAGAAGTCTCATTGACAGTTACAGGAATCGTTTGATTGCAGTGATTGCCTCAAAAGGTTGTGCAACAAACTATTAAGTTAGGGGTACCATCATTTTTGTCCAGGCCTGTTCCATGAGTTATTTTTTTTTTTATAATTCCGTTGAAGCATGGTTGAAAAGCAATGTCTGACTTTCATTGGTTAACATTCATAGAATTCTTATTTATTATTACTTTTGTCAGATTAAAGTTATTTCTGTGACCATTGTGAGTTTTTCTTTCATTGACCGAAGGGTACCAACAATTTTGTCCAGGTGTGTACATTGTTTGCGTTCAACCTGAACCCGGATGATGATTGTGGGCAACATTTATCATTGATAAAGTCTGGGAATATGCGTTTCGAACTCAGATTCCGACAG
This sequence comes from Clarias fuscus, assembly GCA_030347435.1. Taxonomy (NCBI): domain Eukaryota; kingdom Metazoa; phylum Chordata; class Actinopteri; order Siluriformes; family Clariidae; genus Clarias; species Clarias fuscus. The sequence goes on from CM059218.1 coordinate 13,844,736, forward strand.
GCCCTTCCGAGAACGGTAAATCTGATCGTTTACACCAGTTTTGACAGCATTTTGGAAATTAATAACCGAAGAAACGTGCTGATTGATTACCAGTGAAGAAATGGACACAAGAGAACTAACGGATGTTATGAGAAGTTGTCCTAAAATAGATAAACGGAGTGGTGGCCTGCGACGACCTACCTATGAATACGCTGACTGAGTTTCCGGCTATGTTCACAGTGAGTACACATCCGAGACACATGCTGGGCGAACACTGGTTAGCTTTGTGCCTTAATGATGAGTCGTCCACAGAGTTTTTTGACTCGTACGGAAACCCGCCAGACTATGAACTCTTTCCTCACTCGATTAATGATTTTCTGCAAAAGAACTGTAGCATTATAAAATATAACCCAGTACAAGTTCAAAACTTTACTTCAGTATGCTGCGGGCAACATTGTGTTTTTTTCCTATGTCGCAGAGCTAAAGGCTATTCATTTAATCATATTATGTCTATGTATAGCAAAGATTTAAACAGAAATGACAATTATGTTGTGTCTTTTGTTTTAAAAAATGTACCCTAGAGTGAATAGAAATTGTTCAGTTACGTGTGTACAATGTGTTAACTCTTTAGATTTGTCACGATTTCGTGTTTAGTTAAGTGTGTATTTTTTGATTAATCATATTATGCATATGTACCCTTAAGTAATCAAATAAAAATCATTTTAGCGTACCATATGTCAATCATCCGTGATTTAATGTGTAGTGGAATATAAAATGAAAACGATTTACAAAATTTTTCAATTTAATTAGTTTATTAAAATAAATGATAAAATACATCAGTCATAGTCTTTGTAAGTCAATTAAAAATCTACCCAGTTAGAACGTTTAAGAGGGGTAGATTTAAACACGGGATTAGGGTTATATGAATCGTCGTCACTTTTAGGTGGTGAAGAAGATGGGGAAACAAAATGAGAAGGCGGTGATGGGTGGTACGAAGCTTTAAATCTTTTTATGACAGATATTTTACGTCGGACATCTCCGTTAGGCACTGTCGAAAACGGTATGTTTAATTTAGCTATAGTGTGTAATAACTCTTTCCACCCTAATGGTCTCCGTTCATCGGAAACTTTGTAAGGAGCAGTGAGACTCCTAATCAAATCCACCATGTGGGATCCTTCAATAGTTTTTCCTTTAAAAACAAATTCACCGTCATCATTCCACGAAGCATCATTGCTGGATTGTAAAATTTTATCCATAATGTACGAAGCATTTTTCTTGCTCCTTGCAGAAATGTTAGCGAGCACTTCTTGCACAATTCCATCTTTTTGGGGCTGAGGAGCTTCGTTTGCTGTAGCTTCTGCTTTACTTTCCAGTATATTTGGTAGAGACAGGGTCAGCTGAGCGGTTTCCTGATCACCTACTTTAACCAAGTTAAAAAATTTCATGTTTTTAAGTTTGTCAAGCTGATGTTTAGGAACTAAATACACTTTATCCGCTGTCTCCATGTTAACTGTTACGGAATGCAATTAAACTGTTTATAAAGGGAACAGCTACGCTGAGTAGAGGCAGAAGAAATCCTCCAGACTGGTTGATGGCTTTCCTTTTTGTTTCAACAGATGCTCTTTTATCTGCAAAAAGTTTGATGATTTTTTTCTGCTTTTTCAAAGACCGGTACTGTTTTGTTGTCAGCGGTATGTTTCCTCGAAGAACGTTTAAAGCTAGTTCACATATACTCAATATGAGTTCGGTCGATGCATCACGTAAAATAACCTCTCTCTTTTGGGGGTGAGACGCATATAATGACTTTAACAATGGTAGGGATTTTTTCAAGCGAACAGACATTATTATCAATACTTCAAAGACTTTTTCTTAGGGACATAAACAGCAAGATTCTTCTGCGGAAACACTCCAGACCGGAGACGGAGTTCTTCTGGTGTTTGAGCTTTCAGGTCAACAAATAAATACCCGTAAGGTCTAGAAGTGGCATCTTGAAAACATTCTAAAAAATACTTGCTGTTACCGGGATACATTTGACGCGCTAGTACGCTGATCTGTAACTTATCTCTAGGGTTTTTGAAAAGAACCATGTAGTTGGTGTACAGGTTGATCGTTCTACTTGTCTTGCCTTGAAAAAAGAGATTCTGGGGCCTCCGAGTGGCGCAGTTGTTAAAGCGCTCGCCCTATCATCCGGAGATCGCTAGTTCGAATCCTGGGTGGTGCTGTAACCTCTCGCAGCCGGAGGTCTAGAGAGAGCTGATTGGCCGAGCTCTCTCAGAGGGGAGGGATGAGAGGTACTTAGTGCTCCCACATTAATCACGGCTCTACAGCCAGTCAGGGGCGTCTGTGAGCTCGCGCAGCGGAGGGAGCGGATAGCGCTGTCCTCCGTGTGTGTTACGCCGCCCCCAACGGTGCACGAGCGAGCAGTTCGAAAAGATGCGGTCGGCTGGCGTCACGTGGTTCGGAGGAAACACGTGATAGTCTTCGGCCCTCCCGGCTGAGTGGTAGTAGTAGCCTTAATGTGGGAGCCCCCTAGTGACGGGGAGGAATTGGACACGACTAAATTAGGGAGAAAATCGGGAGAAAATCCAAAAAAAAAAAAAGATTCTGAACCAAATAAATAACCGACAGGTTGCGATGATTTAGTAAAAGCCTTTTCTACTTCATCGTTTTTACTTGCACATTTCATCAAGTCATCGATTACCAATAAGTTTGTTTTGCTAGAGGGAAACAGTTCATCATCACACAGAGAATCAGGGATTCCTTGAAGAAATTTTATATTTATTCTCCCCAACAATTCATCGTGCAGAGGCTGCCAACATGTGTAACACCATACAATGTTTTCAGGAACTAGCAACATTACGTCTTCACAGTTTTCCAACAACATTTTTATAAAATAAGACTTTCCACTATTACTGGGTCCGCACACAATACAAGAAAAAGGCACTAACATCCTCGCATCAAAAGCAGACATTCATGTTCGATCAAGTTTTAAAACACTACAAAAGCATAAATCAGATATATACATAAAGAGTCTTAATAGCCGTAAGGGAGAGTTGTAAAATCAGCCAGTAAAACACGCTTATCGTACACAACCCTGAACTTTTTCAACTGTGGCATGTTTTTCAAATGAAAGCCCTTTTTATCTCGCACAATTTGATTTTGCGCGGTTATAAGCTGACTAGTTTGATCCGGATTTTTTACATGACTATCCACCAGGTCTGTCAGTGATTTTAAATTGACTACTTCAGAATTGCTGTAATTTAAAGTGATACCTTTAGCTTTCATTGTTGTTTTACCTTTTAAGGTTTTGTAACCGTATGTCTTGGGTCCGGCGCTGACGAATTCAGCTATTTGATCTTCGTCATCTAATTCGCTCGATAAACCACCTAAATAATCGCTCAACGGGGGCATCCAGTCACCTTTCTTACTTTTAAAAATTACACTATCCATATCGGTGTATAAACACCTTTCCTGTAATCGATCGATCAAATTGTAGAGCTCAAGTCTCGCGTATGCTGTTGTGAAAATGCCGATGAATACATTAGCATTCCCAGGTTGTATCAGTCTATCGTCTGCATAACGCCATTGCACAATCGCAACATCATCGTTCAAAAAAGAGAACTGATTCACGTTATACATATCAGAAAACATGAACTCTAAAAATTGTGAGGGATCACTGATTAAAGTCGTGTTCGACCTGTCAGGTCTTTGACACATCTTTCCCCAGAGTGAATTTAGTGCTAGTTTAGCCACAGATCTTTTAGCCAGATTAACAGAAATGCATGCCGGATCCAACTCGATCCCCTCATTTTCCAGGTATTTGTTGATGTATTCGCGTTTAGTCCTTTCATCAATTACCCAGGACGGATATCCAGAACTTTCCTGTTTTGTCTTTAGAAACATTTTAATGTAGTCTGCAAAAAGAGTGTCGGATGTATTATCAAAATGCCAAACTTCAAAGACTTTTAAAATTTCATACCCTTTTTCTACAGCTTTTGCAATTTCGATAGAAGCCCATGTCCCAATAAGGGCTCTATCCCGATCTGAGTGGTTTCACTGCTTTTGCTGAAACTCAGCGCACATTCTGCATAAAGGAAAGAGGAGTTTGCTTTTTACCCGAAAGGGAAGAACAGGCGCCCACAGACCTCGAGGCGGTAAAACTTTTGCTCTAATAAGGCCAAAGTAGTTTTCTAGAGGCTGAAAGTTACGGAAAATTATGGTTGGGTGACAGATCGGGTACGTCTTTGTCTTATTTACGTACGGATAAAGAGATGTGAAATCGTAATAATCGATTCTCTCACCCGGCTGTGCAACATAATGTAAATGAAGCGCGTTAGTTCGACCGCCATAAAGGGCATCACGAGTGTTTAAACGAACCGGGAAATCAAAGTCCTTTAGAAAGTTTATGACACGGTTATCAGATTTCTTCATTTCATTCCACTCGTGTTCCCACATCACTGTGACTTGTAAATTATGAACTTGTCGCAAGTTTTTAATTTTTTCCATCGATTTTTGACGGACATCTCCGAAGCTAGCGTGAGATGAGCTAAGAGGATGCGGGGTCATGGAGGGAAAACACTTTTCACAACCATGATAAAAACAACCAAGAAACTCAAAAGCCTTTCGCATCTGACCCACTTCGCAGTAACCATCTACAAAAAAGTTACCGAACCTTACTTCACCCTCGTTCAAAGTATGTCGAATGGGTAGATTTTGCGTGGCCGAAATGTAGTTGAGCCATTGAATTGACGGTGTTGAGAAAGATTTCTGCCTATTGATGTAATTGTCAAGCGGTGGAATAGCTAGAGTGTTTTTAGGAAGAAACACGGTCCTAAAGATTTTCATACAGACAGAAGCGATTGTTATGCATTTAAAAGGGTCGACCTTTGTACTTTGGAGTGTTTCATTTCTGAAAGTTAAACACCCCTTTCTCAAAATGTCGACGTCGTTTATACAGTAATCTGTCATCTCTTTCTTAAAGTCAAAGACTTTGTCAGATACCGTTGCATACCACTTGAAAAACTCTTCTCTGTCTTTAGGCATCATGTTATCCTCACACCGTAAAATTTAGGCTCAGGATAAGCCTACATAGTTTTGGTGATCTAAGGTGTTCCAGAAATGTAGAAAATAACCTTTCTTTTTTTCTGAAAACCCCATGGCTTTAGGGAGGCTGCTAAGCTTCATGGGTAAGAGAGACAGGCTATCAATGTAGGACTGACGAAAGTCGGAATCTCTAAAACATAGAATTTTACCACCTTGCGCAATGATATCAGGCGTTATCCCTTCTTTCACCAAATGGTTTAACAAAAGGTATGCATCAAACCCTCTAGCATTATGTACTATAAAGGTATAGCCCTTGTATTTGTTACGCCGAAACGACTTAAAAAATTCAGCAACACACCCGTCTCCTTCGAACAGCCACTCCTTTCCGTGAAAATCAATACAGCATAAGAAATTAGCTATATGAGTTCCTGTTTCCTGTCTAGTCTCAAAATCATAAAATATGTACTTTCTATTTGCCATTGCTTTCTTTACCGGTTGTATGAAACAGCTATGCTCAGTATCTCGATCAAGTTTTTCACCGCAGTGTTTACACTTCCTCTCATGACACACGTGTTTTTTTACGGTTAAAAGGGTTCTGGTGTGTTACGTTATTGCAGTTACCGCAGTAGAAAGCCGTTTCACACAATGAATATTTAACGTCGCTCGACTGAAGCTTTGCTTTATGTACATTAAAACAAAATTCAGACCTACACAACCTCGAACAGTCTGAGCATTTATTTACCTTTTGAGCATGTTTGTAACAATCCGAATTATGACAAATGTTACTGTGCTGCCCCCAAGAGGCAGAGACTGTGTTTGTCCTTTTGTCCCTTCTGACTTGATTTTTTCCACCGTAGTTTTGCCTTTACTTCTAGAAGTTTCTTCAGTTCATATTTTTAGTCTCAGCTCAGCTATTTTATTTTATGTAATTTGCAAATGTATTTATTTAGAAATGGTACAATTTTGTGTTTCAGTTTTACAGTATATTTCTTCAGTAAAAATACTAATCTGAGAGACTTGCTTGCTGGGTATTTACAGTATTGGAGAGACTTGTTAGCCAACTGTCGAGCTAGGATCCGCCTACTTCATTCTCTAGCGAGGACAGTATAGTTACAGTTAAATTCGCATCGATGTTTCCGAGGATCTTCAAACCCTCGGAAACGACAAACATAGCTAGAACCTAAAAGCCCTGTGATGCTTTTAACCCCGTAATAGTGATTGTTGTGCAAAAAAAAGTACAGCGTATTTTCATGCGGTGTCTTACTGGTTTGAAAAAAAGAGTATCCGGCCTTATTGACAGAACAGTAAACGATTACAATTTTACAGTTCAAAGACGTCTCAAATTTTGATACATCAGCGAAGGTTACCGCTGTGTCCTCAGTTAACCCAACATCGTGTTGGATTTGCTTAGCGAGCTTTTCTATTTGAAAATGTTTTTTTCCAGGATTCAAAAGCAACACATGAAGCAAAACACATGTTGTCTTCATTGTAAAATATGTACAGATTTCTAATTTTTTTCTGAGCAACTTGAGAACTGAAGATTGAACACATTTTTCTTTTACCTATACCACCGCGAGGTGGCCGAACTATTTGGATCACTAATTCAAGAGTATCGTCCGTAAAAATTTCACGCTTACTTTGAATAGCATTTTCAAGCATGATTAGAAAAGATTGCAAATCGATGGAGCCGTTGACTAATTGAATACGTGAAGACAGATTGAGCGTATCGCCTCTAATTTCAACAGTGACAACAACCTTGGGCGAAATCATTTCGTTTACCACATCTATCAAACTGTTTAAAATCTCTAAAATATTTAATAATTTTTAAAATATCTAAAAAATCTGCAAAGCTGTCAACATTAGTGATCGAGGAAAAATTCACTCTCCTTCTAATCTCGGTGTTATTGAATCTGTCACGATTAATTACCCTGATATTAGGATCTAACCCGTTACCGAATTGTGCATTTTGAACATCGGGAGATGGTACATTCTCCTCATCAACATCTATTTGCACATTTTGAACATCGGGAGATGGTACCTTATCTTCGGCATTATCTATTTGAGGGTTTGATGTTTCAGGGGCGTGTTGATTATCAGTTACAGAGTCTTGTAAAATGTTGGCAGGGGGGTCGAATAAGTTAACCAGATTATGATTTAACATGATAAGACTTTGATTAAGATCATGAAAAAAATCTGGAGGAGGCAATGGTTCTTGAGATGATTCTGGAGATGTGACGTTACTGATGGGAGATTGAGGAGATGAGGCCAATGTTTCATTCAAACGATTGACTGCTTCGATTAGATCGGGGTTTAACTGTGTAGATGACGGTTGATCATTTAGGCTATTTTGCAACATTAATAAGTTACGATTTAATTTAAAAAATATGTCCTGTTGCGTCGTTGGTGTATCGGGTACATTTTGGACTGAGTTTTGGCTGAAATCTTCAGACCAAGTATTGCTCAGGCCTGACGGTCTCAAACTTTCATTTAGCCGGTTGACTGCTTTGATTAAATAGGGGTTTAACTGCGTAGATGATGGTTGATCATTTAGGCTATTTTGCAACATTCATAAATTATGATTTAATTAAAAAAATATGTCCTGTTGCATTTTTGGTGTATTGGCTGCGTTTTGAAATGTATTTTGACTGGAAATTTCACTTTGAGTAGTAGCATGGTGGAGTGGTGTTAAATTTTCATTTAACTGGCTGATTACCGCAGTTAAGAAAGGGTTCAGGGTTGTGTACTCATTATCATTATCATATATGTTACTCTCTACGTACGAAATGTTGTTAGAACGTTTCTCTGCCATAGCTAATATGAAATCTCCTTAACAAATCTACAATACTAATAGCACACCTATTCAATGATTCAAGATTATTATGCAACAATGAAACAATCTCCACAGACCCGTTATACAACATGTTATTAAGATGATTAAAATTTTCATTCATAACATACATTTGATGTCGAAAATCATCCAGGGCTTCGTTAATCCCATGTCCTTCATCAGCTGCGTGGTAGTCTGGATGAAAAAAAATATATATATAAAAGCAAAATATGTGTAATATAAACTCACCTGAAACACTTAATTCCCTGTCCCTGAGAATATCTTCAAATTCGATCTCATAAGGTATAACTAGAACAAAATATATTATGATGAGTAAAATAAACGTCTTTACAATGTATTATTTTGGTCAAAAGTAGGTTAGAATGATGGAACAAAATCATACCCAGATTGTCTGGAATTAGTGGATATGGTGTGGGGTTTCGCTCTACTCTGGCATCGACTTCCTGGTCTGATACAACTTCTAAATTGGTACTAAATGACAAATATAATTATGCAAATGAAAAAAGACGTTATAGTATGGAGTATTTATACTTTTATTTGTAACTTATGCATAGGTCTCACAGTTGCTATGGGTCTTTGTAAAGAAGAGTCATGCGTGAGGGTTTCAATCTCATCATCGGAAGTTACAACGATTTTCTCAGGGATAACCCCTAGAGGGCGCCAAAGCGCCCTGTGATCTTTTGTTCGTAGTTCTTCTTATTTCACTTAATTTCCCATTATGCACTTCGGTCAGGTGACGTGAGGGCGCTCACCTGAACCGACTTGCTCATTAGTTTTATTATAAATGGTTTGTTTCAGTTCAGTTTGGGGACTTGCAACTGTTAATTTACCTTGGTCAAGATCTGCATGTTTCATAGTGTCTTTTGTTTCTTCTATTCATGTTTTAGTTTCAGTTTCATTTAAAGTATCTTGTTTTGTTGGATTTCCCTGTTTTTCTTTTAAATAAAACATCGTTTTCCTTTTAAACACCTGGATCCTCCTGCGTTTATGCCTCGCACCCAAAACCGTGACAGATTGCAAGACCCAAAAAGAGGCATAGCAGAGGAGCCCTTCCCCGGGGAGATTCTTTTTGGGGGGGGCAACGATGTTTGGAGTTTGGGGAGCCGGCGTGGAAGGTAGCCGGAGAACCAAACGGCGTAGCGGCAAAAGAGAGGAGTGTGAGCGGGACGTGCAGCTGGGAGCAGCCTCCCAGAGTGATTGGCGGTGCGGCTCTGAGAAACGAAGAGCGCATTCGTGACCTGCGGGAGCAGGTGGCCAGGCTCCAAGGGCTGCTAGCACAGCTGCACCGCGCCGCTGAGCACAGCGAGCTGCTGCCGCTGCACTGCGGTGAAGAGGAGGGCGAGCTTCCGACGCTGCACTGTGCCTTCGAGGACGGCGAGCTTCCGTCACTGCACTGTGCCTTCGAGGACGGCGAGCTTCCGTCGCTGCACAGTGCCTTCGAGGACGGCGAGCTTCCGTCGCGGCACAGTGCTGCCGAGGACGGCGAGCTTCCGTCGCTGCACAGTGCTGCCGAGGACGACGAGCCACCTCTACCTCCGCCGCCGCCGTCATGCGCCGTTGAGGACAGCGAGCTTCCTCTTCCTCCGCCGCCGCCTTCATGCGCCGCTGAGGATCGCGAGCTTCCTCTTCCTCCGCCGCCGCCTTCATGCGCCGCTGAGGACCACGAGCTGCTTCCTCTTCCCCTGCCGCCGCCTTCATGCGCCACTGAGGACAGCGAGCTTCCTCTTCCTCCGCCGCCGCCTTCATGCGCCGCCGAGGATCACGAGCTCCATCCTCTTCCTCCGCCGCCGCCTTCATGCGCCGCCGAGGATCACGAGCTCCATCCTCTTCCTCCGCCGCCGCCTTCATGCGCCGCCGAGGATCACGAGCTCCATCCTCTTCCTCCGCCGCCTGCCTTCATGCGCCGCCGAGGATCACGAGCTCCATCCTCTTCCTCCGCCGCTGCCTTCATGCGCCGTTGAGGACGACGAGCTGCCTCTTCCTCCGCCGCCGCCTTCATGCGCCGCCGAGGATCACGAGCTCCATCCGCTTCCTCCGCTGCCGCCTTCATGCGCCGCCAAGGATCGCGAGCTTCCTCTTCCTCCGCCGCCGCCTTCATGCGCCGTTGAGGACTTCGAGCTTCCTCTTCCTCCGTCGCCGCCTTCATGCGCCGCTGAGGATCGCGAGCTTCCTCTTCCTCCGCCGCCGCCTTCATGCGCCATTGAGGACAGCGAGCTTCCTCTTCCTCCGCCTCCGCCTTCATGCGCCGCTGAGGATCACGAGCGCCATCCTCTTCCTCCGCCGCCGCCTTCATGCGCCGCCGAGGATCACGAGCTCCATCCGGTTCCTCCGCCGCCGCCTTCATGCGCCGCCGAGGGTCGCGAGCTTCCTCTTCCTCCGCCGCCACCTTCATGCGCCGTTGAGGACTTCGAGCTTCCTCTTCCTCCGCCGCCGCCTTCATGCGCCGCTGAGGATCGCGAGCTTCCTCTTCCTCCGCCGCCGCCTTCATGCGCCGTTGAGGACAGCGAGCTTCCTCTTCCTCCGCCGCCGCCTTCATGCGCCGCCAAGGACTTCGAGCTTCCTCTTCCTCAGATTTCATTTTCTAAAAGATCAGAAAACATGTAAAATATTCTCTTAGTACCCTACTTTAACTCACTACACACTTCTATGAGACAAAATAAATTACCTAGTAAGTTTGTGTTCGTTTGTAACAATATCCTACGAGTGATACTCTGTAATAAAAACATACAAATTTAACTATTAGTTAAAAGTAGAAAAGTACATGTAAATTTACTACCATTTTGATAAGTAAACGGAACATTGAAGTCAAACTGTTCTACGTCTCCATTAGTTTCTTATTGTAAAATAACTTGAATATCATCAAACAAGGAAAAGTGATTCTTCTTACCATTTAGAAAAGCCATGGTCTCAGAGGAAATGATGAGGTTCTTTGGAGACTTGAAAGTGATGGCCTTCACTTGCATGTATGTCAAGTTGGCCATCTCTCTGCATTTATAACATGTTAAAGTGGCTGTTGGTGGGGGCTGTTGTATGGGGTGGGGTGTGGTGGGTGTGGTCATGATGGGTGGGGGGGCATGTATCTCCCGGGGTGTGAAGTGAAAATTTAGTTTTCTAAAAAGTTAATTTTGTAAAATAGTTATCTTTAATACAACAGGAACAGCAACAAGCAAATCAGGTAAGAAATGATTTTGTCGATTTGTACTGTTTGCGCAATATTTAAGTCAGAGGAATAAGGAAATGATTTGTGTGTTATTAATGCACACGAAATTTCTATTCCAGACGCTATAATTATTCTCATTCCCCTACAATCATTAATTTATTAATGTAGTTTATTGTAACATAAATTAAATTTTCTGCTATGCTTTTATAGAAAGTTTAGGAAACATTTAATTGTGTGTTATTGTGTTAATGTGTTTAATGACTTAATAATTTACTTTCACGGGGAAGGAAACATCAACTTTCTTAACGACTTAAACCCTTCAGAAGTTGTGACTATTTTGTCCAAGCATATACAAAATGTTACTAAACAGTCCTTTTCTGTTGTCCCAGTGCTGTTATGATTTGTAAACTTTTTGTCATGAAGTTGGGTGCGAGGCATAAATGCAGAGGTCCGAGGTGTTTCCAAAGAATGATGTTTTATTATAACAAAAAACCAGGGACATCAAATAAACAAAGATACTTTATAAGAAAACAAACTAAAACACCTATAAAGGTAACGGGAGAACGAACTAAACTTACATACATTTACCATGTTAAATTAACATATGCAAGACAACCTAAAGGAACTAAAACAAGCTACAGTGGAACCTTGGATTACGAGCATAATTCGTTCCGGAAGTGGGCTCGTATTCCAAAACACTCTTAAACCAAATCATCATTTCCCATAAGAAATAATGAAAACTCAAATTATTCGTTCCACAGCCCCCAAAAATAAATACATAAAAATAATTAATACAATCTATAAAATGAAAATAAAACAAATTAATCTGCACTTTACCTTTAAAAAAGTACAAATAAATCCGATCAGATAAGTGTTTCCATTGGTGCGCGCACGCGCCATGTGTGTGTGTGTGTGGAATTAGCCCCTTCCCTCGCCTCGTTTTACACAGTAACATTCCTCCTCCCTCTCCCCACCTCGCTTTTTCACAGCAGTTTCACAACAAACACACGCACACACACACACACACACACACAACGGAAACACCTTATTAACAGACACACTTTTTAAGTTTTACAACAAGCGCATAAACACAGCGGAAACACCGGTTTAACGGAAAAAAAGCAAGACTGGCACGAGCGCATACTAAAGGAATCACTTAAGTTTCACAACAAACGGACACACACACAAACACGGAAACACCGTTTTCACAGGAAAAAAATTTAATCTCTCTGACCAGGCGTGAGCGCATACTAAGGGAATAACTGCTGTAAAGTAAAAAAAACAAAAAAAACAAATGAACCAGCACCTTACCTTTGAAAAGAATCGCGACAGAGCAGAGTTTCTGTGTCTTTGTGAAGCCGGGAGGGGTGAAAAGGGGAGAGAGAGTCTGTGTGTGTGTGTGTGTCAGTGTCAAATTGCGCACGCACGAGCAGAGCTTCTGTGATTCCGAAGACGTGGGGGGAGGGGGGGAGGGGGGGGAGGGAGGGTGGGTGAGGGGGGAGGTTGGGGGGATAAGGTGAGAGAGTGACGCTCGGTGTCAAAATAAAAGTCGCATGTGTGAAGCATGATACCCGGCACTCGTAAACTAATACTTGTTCGGTTTCCGAATAAAAAATTATTTAAAATCTTTGCTCGGTTTGCGGAACACTCGTAAACCACGTTACTCGCAAATCCGAGGTTCCACTGTATTTATAATAAAACTAATGACCAACTCGGTTCAGGTGAGCGCCCACGTCACTTGACCGAGATGTATAATGGGAAATGAAGTCAAGCAATAACGAAACTTAATAAAACTACAAACAAGGTCTCAGGGCGCTAGGCGCCCTCTAGGGGTTACCCCTGACACTTTTACTTTCACAGGAAGGGAATCTGGGTGTTACGTGATATCAGTTACTTTAATCTGACAATCAAACAAGATTTGACATTTTGTATATCCGGAGGAAAGAACTAAAAAACGTTTACTCTCATGGGAAAGGAGACACCAAACTTCCTTAATGACTTAAACTCGTGAAAACTATTAAGAGACACACACCCTTATCACCCCCCTTTGACTTATCAGCAATCAACCAAAATTTGACGGTTTGTATATCCGGAGGAAAGAACCAAAAAACATTTACTCTCATGGAAAAGGAGACACCAAACTTCCTTAATGACTTAAACATGTGAAAACATTTTACTTTCACAGCAAAAAAAAAAGACAACATTCTTAATGACTTAAACAACTCTATAAAGAAATAACTACCTCGTAATGTACCTTCCATATGGCACTTTTGACCTTGAGAGGTTAATATAATTATGATTTTATGATGACCTTTGACCTATAAGCAATCAATAAAAATTTGACGTTTTCCCCACTCTATACGTCTCTTTTACAGCATTTTTTTCTGTGTTAAAAATACATGAGTAATATACTATGAATATATTATTATTGCAGCAGTAGCATGCTGTTATACGTCTGGCCACTTCCAAATACAGTGAAACCTCGGATTGCGAGTGTTCCGCAAGACGAGCAAAGATTTGTTGTTTTGACGCTGAGCATCACGTGATCACAACTGAACCAACGTTTTTTCTCTCTTTTGCTCTGCGGAATTGTGGATAATTGTCTCCCCTGCTGGGTCTTAGTGCGCGTCTCTTACTGGTATAACATCCGTGCACGCGTGTACTGTTTATTATAACACTGTCGTGTGTGCGCGTAAAATTTTGTATTTGTATGCGTACGTGTACAGTGCGCATGTCCTGTTTATTACAACGTGTGTACGCGCATGTAAAGCAAAAGCAAGTCTCATTAGAGCGGTTAAAGATCCATTTTCTCTCTCTCTCTCTCTCTCTCTCTCTCTATCTCAGCTGGCACTGCATTTGTGTGTGTGTGAGTGTGTGTGCACGCGTCATTGGACACCATGCCCCTTCACACACACATATACTCTCTCTGCTCTACACAGAAACACTGCTTGGTCGCGATTCTTTTCAAAGGTAAAGTGCAGGTTAATTAGGGCCTGAGCACAAACCGGTGCGAAGCCCTATTGTATCTGAAGGAATTATCATTATGATTCTGTATTCCTCGCCGTGCCTAAAGAACTGCTAATTTGGGTGCCTGAACATACTCGAAAGCTCACCAAATTTTCCAGAACATTCAGAACTATGGACATGAAATTTGGTACACTGATGTATTTTCTCGCTACGAGAAAAAAATCTACTAGAGGATTCCTCTAAAGTGAACAGGAAGTCGGCCATTTTGGAAAAACTGTGAGATGTTGCTTTTCGCACATGTTGTATTTTGACAAACTCCTTCTAGGGGAATTGCCCGATTGAGTTCAAAATTTCTCAGGACGCTCTTAAGGGATCAAGGACAAAAAGTTATCAAAAGCTTTCGTCTGGGTCACATGGTCTGGCTGTGGCACCGCCATGAATTTTACCCTCCCCCGGCGCACAGGAAATTAATGTTTTTTTGGCTCTTTCTCCCACATATTTCTTCCAATGTGGATAAAACTTTACAGTCATGATGAGCATTCCAGTCTACACAAATTGATATGACAATATGATGATTCAGTAGCTAATGTGTTTTGCCTGATTTTCTTCTTTACACATGCCTTATTTTGACGAATTCCTACAAGGGAAATAATGCGAGAAACCAGAAATTTTGGTCCAGAAGACATTGTTGAGTAAAAGTTATGAAAAGCTTTTATCAAAGTTCCACGGTGTGGTCAGGGCAGGGCCTCAAATTAGATACTTCGGCAGTATGGATAAAGTTGCTTTATTTCTCACATTCTTCCTCCAGTCCAGGCCATGCACACCTTTCCGTAAGACACGGTTGTCATGGGTGTGCGGGGCCAAATGTTTTGTCAGCGCCCCGTAGATTGTCATCTGGGTCCCTGCAAGACCTACAGGCTTGAAATTCGGTACGCTGATGTATCTCCTCACCACAGCAAAAAAAAAGTCTATTGAAGGTACTCTCGACAACAAACAGGAAGTCCGCCATTTTGGAAAATTGGCAAGATGTTGTGTTACGCACATGTCGTATTTTAACAAAGGAATCAAGGACAAAAGGTTATCAAAAGCTTTCATCTGGGTCACATGGTCAGCTTCTGGTGCCGTGACGAATTTAACCCTTCTCCCGTCACACAGGAAATGGATATATTTTTCCCTGTTTCTCCCACACACTTCATCCAATCTGGACAAAACTTTACAGGAGTAATGACACCTGGACTTTGAACAGATTGACATGCCAACATGATAATTCAGTCATAGCGCCACCAACTGGTATGAGGAAATCGAAAGATCCCCCCCCAAAAAAACAGAGCAAGTAGTCAGTACACAGAGCATGTAATAGTCAGTACATTCTCTGTTGGGGTTTCTCACCTTCCACTCTTTCTCACTCACAGACAAGTTTGTCTTTGTTCTTTTGATGTAGTTCTTAAAACCCAAAGCATTTATATATACTGAGAGAAAATAAATATGGGTCACATAAGTACAAAATAGGATAGATACATATGATCAAGTGTTCAATGGTTGTTTGTTTCTTTGACCAATAATAATAATTAAAAAAATAATAATTATTATTATTATTATTTATTTTATAGCCCAACTCTTTGACTATTTAAAACAAAGTTGTCTCCTATTTTAGCCCATTGATGTACAGTCGTGGCCAAAAGTTTTGAGAATGACACAAATATTAGTTTTCACAAAGTTTGCTGGTAAACTGCTTTTAGATCTTTGTTTCAGTTGTTTCTGTGATGTACTGAAATATAATTACAAGCACATCATACGTTTCAAAGGATTTTATCGACAATTACATGACATTTATGCAAAGAGTCAGTATTTGCATGTTGGCCCTTCTTTTTCAGGACCTCTGCAATTCGACTGGGCATGCTCTCAATCAACTTCTGGGCCAAATCCTGACTGATAGCAACTCATTCTTTCATAATCACTTCTTGGAGTTTGTCAGAATTAGTGGGTTTTTGTTTGTCCACCCGCCTCTTGAGGATTGACCAGAAGTTCTAAATGGGATTAAGATCTGGGGATTTTCCAGGACAAGGACCCAAAATTTAAACGTTTTTGGTCCTCGTGCCACTGAGTTCTCACTTTTGCCTTATGGCACGGTGCTCCATCGTGCTGGAAAATGCATTGTTCTTCACTAAACTGTTGTTGGATTGTTGGAAGAAGTTGCTTGTAGTAATGGTGTTTTGGTACCATTCTTTATTCATGGCTGTGTTTTTGGGCAAAATTGTGAGTGAGCCCACTCCCTTGGATGAGAAGCAACCCCACACATGAATGGTCTCAGGATGCTTTACTGTTGGCATGACACAGGACTGATGGTAGCGCTCACCTTTTCTTCTCCGGACAAGCCTTTTTCCAGATGCCCCAAACAATCGGAAAGAGGCTTCATCCGAGAATATGACTTTTCTCCAGTCCTCAGCAGTCCATTCGCCATACTTTTTGCAGAAGATCAATCTGTCCCTGATGTTTTTTTTGGAGAGAAGTGGCTTCTTTGCTGCCCTTCTTAACACCAGGCCATCTTCCAAAGGTCTTCGCCTCACTGTGCGTGCAGATGTGCTTATACCTGCCTGCTGCCATTCCTCAGCAAGCTCTGCACTGATGGCACTCAGATCCCGCAGCTGAATCCTCTTTAGGAGACAATCCTGGCGCTTGCTGGACTTTCTTGGATGCCCTGAAGCCTTCTTAACAATAATTGAACCTCTTTCCTTGAAGTTCTTGATGATCCTATAAATTGTTGATTTAGGTGCAATCTTAGTAGCCACAATATCCTTGCCTGTGAAGCCATTTTTATGCAAGGCAATGATGTCTGCATGCATTTCTTTGCAGGTTACCATTGTTAAAAATGAAAGAACAATGATTTCAAGCATCACCCTCCTTTTAACATGTCAAGTCTGCCATTCTAACCCAATCAGCCTGACATAATGATCTCCAGCCTTGTGCTCGTCAACATTCTCACCTGAGTTAACAAGACGATTACTGAAATGATCTCAGCAGGTCCTTTAATGACAGCAATGAAATGCAGTGGAAAGTTTTTTTCAGGATTAAGTAAATTTTCATGGCAAAGAAGGACTATGCAATTCATCTGATCATTCATCATAACATTTTGGAGTACATGCAAATTGCTAATATAAAAACTTAAGCAGCAACTTAAGCAGCAATTTCCAATATTTATGTAATTCTCAAAACTTTTGGCCATGAATGTAGTTGGTTCAAGTAATTTTTTTTAATCAAAACAAATTGGCCTAACAATACCCCAACAATTAAAACACACAAACATACGTTAAAAAAACTTTATTCTTCCAAAACTAGCCAAAGATAAAACAGTAATTTGTACAAAACAGGTGAATAGAGGTTGTATTTGGCTTAAAGGTCAGTAAAATACCTGGATAACACCAGCTGCTCATCAGTTCCTGTCTGTTTTTTTTTATTATTATTATTATTATTATTAAAGTCTCAATTTTTAAGTCTCAGTTTAAGTCTTTGTTTCCCCCAATGTGTAGACTCCAGGTCGTTCATGCACCTCCAGTAGCTCCAAAAGGCCAGCCATCACCCCTCTGAGCCAATCCTCCACTGGTTAAAGAAAACAAGAGAATTTACTAAAGACAAAGATAAATAAACTTGACAAAATATCTATTTTTTATGAAAAAATAAAAGACATTAATAAGCCTATATACCACCAGAGTGTGTAAAATACTGTTTTAGGAATTCTGGAATGTAAATAAACTGCCTGTGCTGTATGTAAATAAACCATTGAACTTTGTTAGCGAACTTTGTCTGTCTGCATTAAATTAACGGGAATTTACTTAATTCAGTTTCATACAAATAAGTTAAGCGATATAACACTCGTATATGAGTGCAACACTGAAGACAAACTATAACTTACCGAGTGTTGAAGCGGCCCTACTGCTTACCTACTCCTACTAACTGTTAAATACTTCAGGGTTTTTATCCAACTTTGGTTAAGTGCTTGCGCTACCATGTACAAGTCATGGCCAGAGTGGGGAAAAGACAGACATGGTTATGAGTGTTTAACTCGCTAGCTCCGGTAACCCCAGCTTGTCTCCCTCGTGGACTGCCTGACATTGTATTCCAGTCACAGAAATAACCTGCAGATTAACTCTTACCCAAAAATAAGTAAATGCTGAATTTATCCAAATCCAGAGAACTCTCAGTCATTTGCAGAGAGCACAAACACTCTTCTTATAAACAAATACCCTGAGCTCACAAAACTGTATACTAATCAAGTATCAGGTAGTGCAGCCTCTGTAATAAACTGTCATCTTCATCTCCATAATTTGCTAGCGTCAGTCCGGCGGGGGTGAGGAGGGTTAAAATTACGTGATTGCTACTGCTTCTGTGGCTGGCTTCTGTTAACATCTTCTTAAGAACAAAGTGACATCTAGTGGTGGCAGTTGGTAAATGAATAAATAGTGCTTCAGTGGGTGTGTTTACTGTGAACTCTTGACCCGCCTTTCTGGCAGGAGAGGAAGGGGTGATCACAGCAACCATACGCCATTCACACAGCGGTTGCCCGACCCTGGTAGTTTTGAGTGGCTACATCTGTACATACAGTATGAATAAGTACATTCAAATTTAACTGAAAATATACTGAGCAACCGTATATTAAAATTTGTATTTTAATTTATACTTCCTGTGCATTGTTACAATGATTATTTGAGCACATTTTTTAAAAATATTTTTTTAAATATGCGCTCGTTCAAGTACAGGTCGTGTTTCAAATACGTTCTCCATTGGTAAGTAGCCCAGATATAAAGACTGAAGACTTATCCATCCTTAGAGCCTTCCGGAATATTGATAATACGCATGTTTCACATTCTGGATCTGTTCTCAATGTTGTCAATTGGGTCAAGAAGGGATAAATTCTTCAATGATTTAATCACCGTTTCCGCCCACCAATTCTTGGATAGATGCAAACCGGCTTTTGTATAAAAACGTAGATAGTTCTGTGTTAAGTTAAAATGTCAATAGTCTTGTCCCAGCTAATTAGGTCTCTAAGTTTTTCGTATTCAATTACAAGTACTGTTACTTCAGTGAATTTGTTTTTGTTTTTTGTCTTTTTACAGCGGGGGTGGGATGAGGCATTCTAGCGTAGTTCAAAAAAGATAAGCAGATATAAATCTCAAACTAGTTGTTTTTAACTGAAGGAACACCTTTGCATAATAATGCTGTTGTCTTTCTTGTGCTTGAAAATCAAAGTGGTTACTTAAATATGGCGTTACGTTGGTGGTATAAATGGTGGTATATGGCAGAAAGAACTAGATCCAGTCATTAACTGGTGAAATAATGAGGTTTGCATTGCTTTACAAAAAATACACACACAAACACACTGTTAGGTTTAAATGAAGAAGTAGCGTGTCCAAGCTACGTTTTAAGCTAAGAGAAGAATAGTTTAAATTGTTGTGTCCGCTGCACCTTGATACACTTACCGGTCCGGGCCCGATCGACCGGGAGAGATAAACACACACACGCAGGCATGTCTGAAGATCTCTGTTTATTCTCAGCAAGGAGAGCACATTTAAACGGTGCTACGTCCTGAACATCAAAAGAACCAGTCATTCACATGTCAGTCATAGAGGGACCCGGAGACAGACAGGAGAGAGGAAATACATTTGCATTCTCCTGATTAAACAAAAGGGTTCTATCAGACAAGAGCCATTTGGATGTCTACTCGTCTGGGTACAGGATATAGAAGGTGTTACCACAGAAGGCGTAACGAAGCACAATGAGGGATCTGTTCTCAGGGCACAGGAATCTGAACTGATTAGATTACAATGTCTTACAATATTATAAAACCTTACACACACACACACACGCGCGCAACAGGAGGAGGATCAGATTCAGGATAGACCCAGGCCAAAATAATAAACAAAATGGTATTTATATTTAGTAGCTAGATTACCTGCAAAAAAAAAAAACAACACAAACAAAAATACAGGTACCTTCCCTGACTCCCTAAACCAGAAAGAGGGAATAAATTCCACTGCGACCTCCGGTGTCAAAGCTTCCGTATCCAATCGCAGTTAAAGCTCTGGATGGCCAAAATTTAAGACAATCGCCTATTGAATTAATATCCGTGCCACTGCGATTAACTTTCCCCGGTCATACCGAGGAATTAAAATTTTTTGTGCTCCCTCGGTCAGACCAGTCCGTCGTGCTGGGTCTACCCTGGCTCAGCGCCCACAATCCTAATTTTGATTGGGCTAATTCTCGCATCATATCCTGGGCACCTAGATGAGCTAAAGTATGCTCACCGTCGGCATTGACGGTCCAAACCATATCCATTGAGAGCCCGAGCGCCCAAGTATCTCTTAGCGTGCCATCAGAGTACGAGCATTTTAATGACGTATTTAGTATTAGGGCAGCTGCACGACTTCCCCCTCACCAATAGTGGGACTGCGCGATAGAGCTCTTGCTGGGGAAAACACCGCCTAGCTTGTGGATTTATCCATTGTCCGTGGAGGAAACATGGGCCATGGAAGAGTACGTGAGTGAGGCTCTCCAGCAGGGGCTCATCAGCAGGTCCACGTCTCCAGCTTCAGCAGGTTTTTTCTTTATAAAAAAAAAAAGGCAGGGATTTATGTTTCTGTATTGATTACTGTGGTCTCAATGCAGTTACAATAAAATATTGCAAAAAAATCTGCCTCTCAGTAGTGAACACATCATGACAAATATTTTTTATTATTTTTGCATTTTTATTCATTTGTTTTACTCAGTAGCGAATATGATTTAAAATGTAGCGAATTACAATACTTAAAACAAAACATACTTAAGTAAAAGTAAAATTACAGATTTTAAAAACTACCTTAAAAAGTAGAAGTACACAAAAAAACTACTCAATTACAGTAACGCGAGTAAATGTAATTCGTTACTTCCACCTCTGGTTACTTAGTTAGCTAGTTAGTTTCTGTTAATTTATGTTGTTAATTTATGTTATATGTAGCACCGTGGTCCTGGAGGAACATTGTTTCGTTTCACTGTGTACTATACTGTAAATTGTTGAAGTGATAATAAAAGCTTACTTGACTTGACTTGACTTGATGCATTTAAAGGGAGTGTGGTTGGAGGTTCTCATCTGCTTGCTGAAACCCTGTATTTATCTTTTGATCTTAAAATTTTTATGTGTATTATAATAATAATAATAATAATAATAATAATAAATTAATTGGTCAAGTCATTTTTCGTAGAACATACATTGTTAGTGGGAATTAGATTCGAAATTATTTTTATAATATTTGTGCTTTACCGTATGTGTTTGCATGAGGTTGTAGTTCCAAAGCATGTTCAAGTTGTGCTTGGTAAAAATGCCACACTAAACTGCAGGATTAATGTAGGTGCCAACCTCAGCTTGACACAAATCTCCTGGGAAGCTTGTCCATGGACTCTGTCGCTATGGCAGTATTCAATTCACAGTTTGGCACCTCCATATCTAAGGAGTACATAAATCGTGTCCATTTTCTCAACCCATCAGTGGAGGATGCTTCTATTGTGCTGGAGAGAGTAGGCTTTGCAGATATTGGATCATATATTTGTAAGGTGGTCACCTTCCCCTTGGGAAACTCGCAGGTCTCTGCAGTGGTTGACATCATGGGTATGTTAATTTTTTTTTTTCAACAAATATTTATTTTTACAGCAGTAGCCCTCCCTCCTGTCAAATAAAAGAGGAGGCAGGGCTACTCCGTAAGACAAGCGTAGGGGAGGAGGGAGTCATTCGTCTAACTTTTTTCTAACTAGCATCTAGCTTTACACAGCACATGCGCACACAAGCACACTCACGAAAACATTTATCTGTCAGGATTTATTTTTACTTTTTTCAAAGGTAAAGTGCAAGTTAATTTGTTTTATTTTACCTTATATTTTGTATGAATTATTTTTATATATTTATTTTTTTGGGTTGTCGGCAACAGTAAACACGAGAAGGCAATATATCAAAGACGTGAGACAAAGGCGAGGTCGGTGAAACAGAGCGTGGTCATGATCCGGAAAGTCGAAACAGAAAAGAATGCTGGAATACTGGGCATGAGTAGGACACACTGATCTGGCGATGTGGTGATGTTAGAGCGTGGTTTAAATAGGTAGTTGTGATGATTAGAAATTGAGAAAAGGTATGATGGGAGCGGTGAATGATGCATTGAAAAGGAAGAGGCGGGGTGACTATGGAGCAGGAGTGCACAGGTGCTTTGACAAAAAGATACTCAACTTACAAAATTGTATTTCTTTGTAAGAATTTAGCAGTAATAATTTTCGATTCCCAGCTCAGCCATTGTTGGGCCCTTGAGCAAGGCCCTTAACCCTAACTGCTCCAGGGGCGCTGTACCATGGCTGACCCTGCGCTCTGACCCCAGTTACACTGGGATATGCGATGAAGGAATTTCACTGTGCTGTAATGTATATGTGACAAAATAAAGGCTTAACTTAATTTAACTTAATAATACACTGATTACATTACAGCTGATCAGTTTATTTTAAGCTTTAACTTTTTAGATATTTGCAAAAAATCTTTTGTATTCATGCCAGTGTATACAGGTGCATCTCAATAAATTAGAATATCATTGAAAAGCTGATTGATTTCAGTAATTCAGTTAAAAAAGTGAAACTCATATTATATAGAGTCATTACACCAAGACTTATATATTTCAGGTTTTAATTCTTTTAATTTTGTATGAATATTTCAAACAATTTATATCATGATTTTTTCACATAATTTAATAAATTTTACCTCTAGTTTATGTATAAATGACCTTTCTGAATATTTCAATTAGGGCAACTTCTTTTAGGTTAAGTGCAAGTGTGAATAAAATTTTTCTTTATCCTTTCCCGAATTTTCCTCTTGGTGTTCAAAAACAATTCACACAGTTCCCCAGGTGTTATAATGGAAATTATTCACACTATTATCAGGAGAATCTCTGGGTAGAAGATATGGCATTAACTTCTCCCTTGTCAGATAGTTCAGTAGCAAAAATAATGGTTAAATGTGAGCTTATGTATGTGGAAATAGGTGGACATCACTTTCTTACCAGTTTTTAGCTGTCCTGTATTCGCAGCAATTAAAATATGTGGTGTCTAGTTTTTCTACTGTAAGTCTAGGTTTTTGTCTAGGTGTCTCAGAAAACATTTTTGCTATCTTTCATATTCCAGAACGGTATGTGGGGTGTGGCAGGAGAGAGCTAACTAGTGGGTGGGAATTGGAAAATTTTAAAATTGGACATTGAAATTCATGATCTCTCTCACTGTCCTTCTTTCTTAGTTGAGCCGAAGGTATATGTTTTGGCGGGTCCTGGTCCTCTGGTCGATGGTAATATTGAGAGTGTGGTGGCAACATGCATGGCAGAAAGGCCCCGTCCTCCGGCTGATGTCTTTTGGGAAGCAGAGCTTTACGGACACTCAAAACAGATCAAGCAAGATGAACCTGATGGCACCACCTCCACCCAGGTGGACTACCTTTGGGCACCTAGCAGCTTTGCCCTTAACCACTCCCTCACGTGCGTGGTACGCCATTCTGCCCTGGTTATCGAATTACACATTCCCTATGTGCTAAACATACAATGTGAGTTTGTTTCTCATTGCTAATCTTGATGATGGTTTCATTATCATAAGTGTGAATAGCTGTTTAGCAGTCCAGTCCCTTTTTCTTGACATTTTCTTTTCAGTTGCTCCAGATGTCATGGTTGTAGGCCAAAATTATGTTTGGTATGTAGGACAAGAAAATGCAAGGTTGGACTGCAGAGCAAATGCCAATCCTTCTCCCAATCACTTCTTCTGGACTAGGTACCTCCACAATAAGTATATCTCAACACCATCCATTTTAAAAAACACCAAGTCTTCTTGTCCTTTTTCTGAATGTCATGCGCACTCCTAACGCGACTGGCACGAGGACCCGGAAGTACTACGGTCGCGATTCAGGAAGCATAAAAGGAGACAAGATGGTGTTTCACATCGCTCAGTCATTGAGTTTGCCCAATGCTATCGCCGACGCTTTGTCCGTTCTAAAAATAAACAGCGTGGTTATCCTGCCTGCTCGCGCTACTTCCGCGTTTGGGTTTACCATCCATGCTACAGGACTAACTGCTAGTCTTCTGGTCTGTCTCCATTTGTCTGTGACAGAATGACTGAGCCATCAGCAGTAAACCCAGCGGATTACGCTCACCTCTGCGATGTGGTTGACCAACATGCTAAGATGATCGATCAGCTCCGTGTTGAAGTCCCGGTTCTCCGCAAAGGCATCCAAGTCGTCCAAGATGTGGCGGAGCTACGGCAGGAGAACGCGACCCTCCGCACCCTGGGGCGAGATGACAAAACCCAGGAAAGTGGTGGAGCGCTCGTGGAAGGTGCACTTCTCCAGCTTACAGTACAGCTGGTGGGTGAGCAATCTCTTTAAAACCGCTCTGACGTCTTGGACATGTTCATTGACAGTTCGGGAGTATATGAGGATGTCGTCTAGGTAGACAAACACCCATTGGCCTAATATGTCTCTTAGAACGTCATTGATTAATTGCTGGAAGACAGCAATTCATCAATGATGTTCTGTCTTCTGGATACCACCCACAGACTAACGGTCAGACGGAATGGACCAACCAACAACTGGAGCGCTACCTGAGGTGCTTTGTCGCTGCATCCCTAAGGTCCGGTAGAATTTAACTGTGTTTGTACAGTATGTGTGTTCATGATTGAATATGATCTTTACATTTACTCCTGAAAATTCCTGCTATTTTTTAGCCTGGTGTAAGGGTCCACCCCTAGAGGGCACTGTGTGCACATGTTTGTTTTTTGTAGTTTTTTGTTAGTCGTTTACCAGGAGGCACCTCGGTTAGGTGATGCTGCAGCTCACCTGAACCGAGGTAGCTCATTAGTGTTGTTATAAATAGCTGGTTGTTCTGGGAAACTGGGTCGAGCATTAATACGATCAGTGGGTATTTGTTTTGATTTAGTTTTGTTTTGATTGTACTTTATTTTAATTTGGTTTGTTTATATGGGCTCTGTTTTGTGATGTTATCTGTTTGATGATGTTTGTGTAAGTGTACTGTATTGTTTTATTTAAGTGCTGTGTGTTGTTTGTGTTTCCATTTGTTTAGTAGTTGAGTGTTAGCCTCCCGTGTGCTCCCCTAGCCTCCCGTGTGTCCCCCTCTCGCCCTCTAGGCCTCCGTGGCAGCTCTTAGCATTTGTGTTAGCTAGGAGTCTGTGTTGCTAGGAAACTGTATGCCTTAAACAGTCTGTATGCCTTAAAGAACCTGTGTCTTTCTCAAGAACCTGAGTATGTGTTAAGAGTGTTTGAGCACTCCTGTGCTAACCCGAAGAGCCTGTTTGTTCGTTTGTTTTTTGTGCACAATTAAAGACTTTTAATGTTGAAACAACCCCTCTGCGCCTATGCCTGCCCTCTATGCTCACAGCGATAACATCTGCCCGAACCGCCTGTCATACCAGTTCGTGACACCTGGTTTGAATCAGTGACACAATACTGCATGATATATTGTCTGAAACAGACAGAATGACCTTCCTTCATCTTTGATTGCAACGTGTAAAGCTGTGCTCATAGTTTTTTCCTGTCCCTGGTAATCGTGGTAATAGAACTGACTTGACTTGAGGAAACATGCAATATACAATAAAAGATGGTGAACAATAACCCTGCGTTCACATCGAATGCGGCGAGAGCGTCAAAATGGCCGGAAGTCATTCATTTTCAATGGGAGCCGGCGGCGAAGGGAATTGAAATCAGCTCAACTTTATGGTAATTAGCTATGACGCGGTTGAGCGGCAACCAATAAAAATGTAGAATTCCTCCGCTTGAGCGGATTCCGCGGAACGCAGTCCTGTAAACTTTTGTTCCGGCGACATTAGTTCCCAAGCAAAATGGAGAAGTTATTGCGGTAGCGGGTTTCCCGGTTATTTATGACATGTCCTTGTTTGTGTACAGGGACATTAATACAAAAAATTATGCGTGGACAAGATAAGAAATATAATATAATAATAAAAAAAATATTAAATTAGACTAGCAATTCACAATTAACAGAAGCCACACCATACAAATGCCTTATTTGTTTATTTCTACAATACAGTTCTTTCTATCAATCAATTTCTTGTTTTCTTCCACATTTTGGTCAGTCTCCATAAGATCAAGCTTGATTGCTTTGCGGCCCCTTTAAATACAAGAAAGGCATTCGGTCTACGTCAGAGCGGCGAAGCGCGGCGGCAGGGCGGCGAGGGCGAACTTTGATGCTCTCGCCGCATTCGGTGTGAACGCAGGGTAAGAAGGTCTGCATTTTTTTCTAATATACTCTGCAAATAATTTATGGTATTGATCTGTAGGAGATTTACAGACTTACACGACTATAAGAATTCATGAAAAATGCCATACATTTTAAATTAGCTTGTTTTGTGAAAATTGCTATAAACAAAACACAAATGAAGAGCTGCATTATGTTCAAACTGTCAAAAAAAAACTGTAAAAGCTTTTAATCTAAAAAATTTATACTCGCATGGTTTAAATTGCTTCTATTATGTAATTTAATATCCTAAAATTGTGAAAACATTAGGGCTATGTACAGTACAGACCAAAAGTTTGGACACACTTTCTCATTCAAAAAGTTTTCTTTATTGTGTTCTTTGTGTTCTTTAGCCCAAACAAGTCTCTTCTGCTTGTTGCCTGTCCTTAGCAGTGGTTTCATAACAGATATTCTACCATGAAGGCCTGATTCACACAGTCTCCTCTTAATAGTTGTTCTAGAGATGTGTCTGCTGCTAGAACTCTGTGTGGCATTGACCTGGTCTCTGATCTGAGCTGCTGTTAACCTGCGATTTCTGAGGCTGGTGACTCGGATGAACTTATACTCCCCGCAGCAGAGGTGACTCTTGGTCTTCCTTTTCTGGGGCGGTCCGCATGTGAGCCAGTTTCTTTGTAGCGCTTGATGGTTTTTGTGACTGCACTTGGGGACACTTTCAAAGTTTTCCCAATTTTTCGGACTGACTGACCTTCATTTCTTAAAGTAATGATATCCACTCGTTTTTTTCTTCACTTAGCTGCTTTTTTCTTGCTATAATACAAATTCAACCGCTTTGAATGAGAAGGTGTGTCCAAACTTTTGGTCTGTACTGTATATTGACTAGGAATATATGATTTCTTATTTAATAAGGTGTAATCCTTCTGGAGTCAGAAGAACGTTGAGCCAAGTAAAATGAAAAATAAAAACATTCTGCAAAAAGGTCATATTTGATTACACGATCACTGAACTATTTATTAAACGCAATTTAGTATATTCTTCGTCATGTAGCTAATAGAAAGAAGGCTGAAGCCCGTCTAACTGGCAGGGGCCCACCACCACCTCCCCTCACCCCATCTGAGGAGCTGGCTCTGTCCCTTAATAAAGGGCGACCAGTGGTTGCTGGCATTCCAGGGGGTACTTCATCACACACACCATACACTACAAGTAACATGGCGAAATGTAAGTTTACCACTATGGTTTGTTTTCATTATATGACTTAATAAATTCTCTGTCACTTAAAGGCTTTTTGAACATGCTTAACGTTTTTATACAGGCTTACTTTATTTAACTGCATATGATTTATAGGCTACTGTGATCTTAGTTGTATTACTTTGACATGTTTTTTTTCCTGCATTATTGGTTTTTCTTTGATAATATTGAGAATTTTGTATTTTCGTATAGGTAATGATAGAGGGATTGTATTATTGGGCCCTAAAGAAAGAACACAGTCTGTCACAGTTTTAAATGTGTCAGGTACCTTTAGCTGCTTTATATAGACAGTATATATATTTTTTTACTTTTATTGTTTTTCAGGAAATAAAGAAATGAGCTGCACAGCAGACCAGTGCAAACAATTTAATAAAAGTAATTTTGACAAATCCTGTCTCTCAAAAGTCTTCCATCTCTGTTGTGTGCAAAAATCTGTAGGGGTTCCTCTGGGCACTTTTCTTTAATACAAGGAGAATGGCTCTCTCATTTTATAGTGGCAATGTTGTGAAGCACAACACAAGCCACTATGACGTCGCATTCCCTCTCTGGACTGACCCGGAGCCCATGCAGACACTGAAACCTATTAAACTTCCGGGTCAGTCCAGAGAGGGACTGACCCGGAGAGGGCAGAGAGGTCGTGCCACTATGATGGCGCATGCCATATCTGGACTGACCCGGAGCCAACCTAGACTTGAGGATCCCTATGGATCTCCACCTTGGCCCATGTTCGGCTGTCTGTGTCTGTGGTCCAAGATCAGGTTCAGGGTAGGGTGTCATTAAATAGGCGACAAGGGTATCCTCTGTCCCCCAGCAAGTAACCATTGTACTGTACATCACTTGACAATGATTCAAGTGTACAATACAAATATAGTAAAAAGAAAAAAAATTTTAAAATTGTATAAAGCAAAATATACTGCTGAAATGTCTGGCATAATGATGACTCGTGGAACATTCTGGCATCATGCACAGATCCTGGGCATTTTGCCTCAACATTAGTAGTGATGTGGGTTGCCTGAGAGTTTAATGATTTTAACAAGGCAAAAAATTAAGGACACAAAATCAAATTGTTACCTATACGTTGATGCTATGAATTGATTTCCTATTAACATAGTCTCCCTCATTTATTGAAGGAGCTTTCATAGGAATGTGGGTGCCATCAATGCACCCAATTACATTTGGAAACCCTGAAATAGAAAGTCATATATGGAAGTATCAAGTGTGTGTGTGTGTGTGTGTGTGTGTGTGTGTGTGTGTGTGTGTGTGCAGGATGAATACATGTATAGATAGAAATAGTATGACTACATATTAAATATGCGTCATATAATTGATTACAAAGGACAAACTTGCACTCTGTGGAATTCCTCTTTAATAAAACACAGAGGTTTATGGCCAGGGAGCGGTTAAGTTAAGCGGTTAAGTACCAGACATACTGTGGGAACGGCTCTACACACAGTTGCTTTTCCTGTTGTTGTTTTCTGCGCCACGCGCTGACCCGCGGTTTGTGACATTTGCAATATGCGGTTTCAAGTGATGTGGTAAGGAAATTAACGATTCCCACTAGGAATTTATTTTAATCAATACGTGGTCTTATAACTCTCTCCCGGCGAAAAAACTTGTATAATTTGTGCCTCCAAGTCCACAGGATCATCATCAAAAGGGCACGCGATGCTCAACAAACTTCTGAAACAAACTTACCCTGGAACATAGAGAATCTTCAGAGTAAATTGCTATGGTTACATACATACCCAAAAAGTTACCTCCGTTTTTGGAACTGAAAGTTGAGGTTATCCACGAACTTACTCTTAAACTTACATACTTACATTTATGTAACATAACCTGCTTTCTGGAATACCCCCCTGGTCATATCTGTGCATGTGTTTATCAGTCTTTTGATCAAAACGCTACCTTTGTAAAGTGAAAGTGAGCGCAGCGGGTTCACACACGCCGCTAAGCAGTTTTACTTCAGTCATAAATTCACAACCACATTCCAGCCATTATTTCCAGCCATAGTCAAATAATGGATGAAATAATTATTCAGTTCTTTCTTCATTCATGTCTTCTGATGGTGCTCAATATCGACACCTGTTTATATTTTGTTTTTAACATACAGTATTCACGAATCACACTGTTCGCAAAGTTAACACTATCAGGAAATAAAATTTATTTTACAACAATTTAAATCAAGACATTATAGGTCTTTCATTGTTTTGTTCCTGTTAAGACATTACAAAAACTATATAACAAACTTTTTATTAGGGAATTTTAAAGCACGACTTATAAAGTCATGCGGCATCTGGGGGATATTTTGTGAAGCACAACGAATTAATTTAAATTCTCAAATAGTGCTTGCAGGATTTAGCAGCACTCTGCAAGACAAATTGCGGCCTTCTGTGGCAAAAAAAAAAAAACATGCGTTCTTAATTGCCAGATCTGTATTTGAAATACCAACAATTTAGTTTGCCGCTATTTACATTCTAATTTTTTCGAGGGATCTGTTTTAAAGTGTGTGTGGTCGTTATATTAGGGAGTGAGTTTCTTATTAATAATCATTTTTCTTTTAACTGGAGCAACATTTATCTATGGTATTGTGGGAGTTTTTTCTCCTACACTAGTTACTGTTGCCATAATTACAAATATTACACAAACGCTTTAACTTTAGTAAAAAAGGACCAAAAAACAACTCACGACTCTATGCAGATCTGGATGAAGTAAGACAGGATTTATTGCAGCAATAAACCCAAGTGAGCCAGCTTAGCAATGCCTAGATTAGAAGTCTAAGCACTACCAAAGACAGACTGAATTCTACAGAAATAATCATGCCTTTTTATACAGTTTTATCGAGGGGAGGTGCCCATCCTTATCACCCCCACCTTCGTAAGTTCTCCTCATTCCTGGAAGATGTCCACCTAATTCCTGGAAGATGTTCCCATTATAATCCAACTTTTTCTTATAAATTCTCTTATTCTAATTATAGTTTTTATATCTTATTTTATTATGTCATATACCTCATCATCTGACTCCCTACATCATCTATATCAAGTTATTAGATTTTTCCAGTTATAATTAATTTTTCTTGCAAATTAATTTCCATTATCTTTACACTTCTTGTGTTTAGTTTATAAAAAATAACAAGGCAGTACTTATTTTTGTGTCTACTCAGTATTCTTAAAACTGATCATGTGTCTTTTGGTTATTTGTCTATATTCTTACTTAGACATGTTGTGCGCGACTGCAGGTGCACATGCAGCATGTGTAACCAACACCTGTTTCAATCCTTAATTAAGTTTGCTCGTCTGGGCATGAGATAAGTCCGGCACTTGGCGCCTTATCTCATGCTTGTATCTCTGTCAAGTCCAGCACCTAGCGCCTTATCTTGTCTATTCCTCATACACATGACAGCTAAAAAGAAAAGTACAGTTTATGTCTGGGTCACTCTAGGGTTTTCCCATGTACCTGTCTTATAGTCGTCTTCTTTTCTTGGCTCACCTCTGAGTGAACCCATTATGTTTTCTTCTGCCACTAACTTCTAATTTTTATGATATGCATAGGTCCTTTTTACTTCTGGTTACTTCTGCACACTGATCTTCTCTCTGCTTACTTTTATCTTTTGTCACTTAAGATTAATATTGT
Source organism: Clarias fuscus (assembly GCA_030347435.1). Taxonomy (NCBI): domain Eukaryota; kingdom Metazoa; phylum Chordata; class Actinopteri; order Siluriformes; family Clariidae; genus Clarias; species Clarias fuscus. Next base: position 13,875,874 of record CM059218.1, read on the forward strand.
TTGCACTAAGATTAATATTATGTTGATTAATATTATCATATTGTTACATTGCTGCATACACAAGTATATTTTACAAAAATATGCTTACAGTATAACGTAATATTGACTCTAAATATTCAGTCGTCTGATCGAGTTCTATGGGGTCAAATGGCGTTCCAATCAAAGGTAAAGAAAGGGAGATTACTAATAAAGCGCTGTGTGATAGTTGATGAGAATGTACGTTTAATGCGGTAGCGCGGCGTTGTGCGACTATTATTACTATGACACACCTTATTTGAGACAAGATAGTGATCTGAGATAACTTCAGACAGTAGAATTGTGATTATATTTCTTATACTTAATCCAAAGGATGATATTAAATCTAAAGTGTGACCTGCTTTATGAGTGGTCCTACTACACACTGATTTACTCCTACTGAGTCCAGTATGGACATGAATCCTGTTTTCAATAGGGTCTTCTTGATTCTCAGAATGAATATTAAAATCTCCAGCAATTAACACTTTGTCTAAAGAAATGACTAGGTTTGAGAGGAAAAGAAATTTACTAGGTTTCTATAAATTCACAGAGAAATTCAGAGTAGAGCCCTGGGTGTCTGTAAATAATTAATTAGCGGGATCGACTGAGCAGACTTAATACATTATTTGTTTCCATAGAAAGCAACAGCTCAGTTCTGGAAGAGCCAAAAGAGTATTAAACATTTTGTCCCACTCAGCACCTCTTCTGTCACTATGGGAGAGAGAGAGAGAGAGAGAGAGAATACATCCTAAGCACTAAACACAAATCAGTCACATCAGCACTGGTTGTACTATACAGCACAAACTCACTCTGTTTTTCTTCTTTATATTGACAAACACCCTCACTTTCCCTTTTAATTTTGGCTTTTATTTGGAGGAATTTGGAGGAATTTTGTTTATTTTGTGTTATCAGCTTTCTTTTGTTTCCTTTCAAGTTTCCTAATTAATAATCCCATGCCATCTCCAGACGGAAATGTCTTCCCGTGTGTATCATAAGCACTCTCACACACTCTTATTTCGTTAAACCCCTCTCATGCAATGCGTAAAAGCTCTTATCATTAAAAACATCTCCATACCGTTCCACGTAACAGCCGTATGGGCAGATATTTGTTCCAGATATTATGCGTCATTAATCAATTTGTTATGCCAATTTTTTTTACAGCGAAAAAAACATCATCAAAAATATAACAATAACAAACCCAAGCAGAAGTTACTTTTTGAGATTTACTTTGCAGCAAAATATTATCTATCAGTTTTATTAGATTTTTTTACCATATCTATTTATGAAACTATGTTGACAACGCCTGTACGGTATATAGACATGCTGTATAAGCTGCCTGGACACTGCAGTTACAGTAACTGAAGCAGTCAATGCTCCACCTGGCGAGATTATACAGCATTGCAATCATCCTATTGGAAAGCGCATGGGGCGTTTATGGGGCAGGGCATCGTTAACTGCGTCATCGCGGGGGATCACATTCCGTACACGGATTGTGCACGGACTTGTCATGGTTCGCTATGGGACCCGCCATGTTCCGGACGGCTGTTTCACAGGGCTCCTGTAAGTCCTATCTACTTTCTTTTGCTTTTAGTCAATCTGAGTTAGCCCCAAGTGTTAAGTCCACTGTTTCTTTTTTATGACTTTATTATACTTTTGCATATTAATATTATGTATTTTTATGTTTATACAAATAAAACATGCTATATGAAAAGATGACTTGACTTCACTTGTGTGCTTCACTAAGATAGAAAGGTGTTAAATTAAATAGGCCAAGTTAAATAAAGTAAATTACAGTATGTTACAATCCTTGTTGTAACCCTTTCAGTACACTTGATTCTAAATACAAATCTAATCTGCATAACCTGAACACTGATATCAGAAATGCGGTATTTCTATATTCAAATGAATTAACAAATAATAATTAAGTATGTTTTTTTATTTTTATTTTTTTATTTTGCACAACATGATCTCTCTGACCACCCCAGCTAAATTTAGAGTCATTAGGTGTAGATTAATAATGTAAATGACCTTACAGGAGATACTGCAGCAGTGTAGAGCAGATTTTCTTTTGCATAATTACAGATTATGCATGAGTTAATTGTGGTTACTCTTTAGCAAGGTGTAAGCAGATACCCTGCAGTCTTTCCTGTTTTCTTCTAACCGTTAAATGCTTCTATTGCCAGTGAATAACTTGTGTCCATAGATGGCACTATCAAACTGCTATTCAAATTTATAGTGTTTGATTTTTTACATGAGCAATTGAACCAAAATGCCATTTAGCTATAGCAAATGTCTGATTGTTATCGCAAAAGGGTGAATAATATGAATGACTTTATTCCTTTTCCTTGCATCTGTATGTATTGGCATTTATTATTATTTATTTAGAACTCCAGACCCAATCTTGAGTGCCAGGCCCCCCTAGGTTTTGACCCACCATATGTCTATACAAACTTGCACCCTGGTTTGCCTTTTGCTCTAATCAATGGTGGGTTTTGTATGTTAATTCTAAGTAGTCCTCCGTCTTCTGCTCTGTGCTGTGATGTGCCTGTCCTCACTTTGTAGATCCATGCCAGAGTATCCTGACTTTTTTTACATAGTCACAGCCATTTTTTAATAATACATAGTATTCAAGGAAAAAAATATTATGATCTTTGTTTGATATGAGCTCTTGGCAGTGATGACAGAAATAGTAGAAATAGTATCTGTGCTGAATGGCATCTTTTTTTCTTTTTTTTCCCTTTTTAGAATAAACTGTAATTGTATCAAACTTTGTCTTTAAGACAAGTATAAACTATTGAATGAGGCTGTATGTAAGAATGTAATGCGATCCCAATTTTCAAATAGATGTATAGACAGAAGCAATAAAAATGTTTCTTATACCTGTTTCTTAACTTACATAGGTGACATGGTGGCATGTGTGTGTGTATGTGCGGTAGTGGTGGAGTGGGGGGGGGGGGGTGGCTCTTAGTGCTTTGTGTGTTACTCCAGTTTCCTCACACAGTACAAATACATGTGGTGTAGGCTATTTGGTGTTTCCCTTGTACATGATTGTGTTTTGCTTGTGCCCTGCAATGGGTTGGCATCTTATCCCGCATGTAACCTTATCAAAGGAATACCCAAATAAATAATTGATGGATGATCCAATTACTTAGTGAGACAGATGATTGTACAGATGTACAAATTGTTACAACAGTACCCTAGGTTAAGCTCCAGTCTTGCATGGGTTTGTTTTTGGCTTGAGTCCCCTACCACATATAATTCAAACCCTGTTCAGGCCGATTTATGGTCAATATGCATGTCAAAATGTACAAACATCTGATTCTGTGATACAGCTTATAACTGAATGAAATGAGGAGAAAACCTTAGTGGTTCAAGCTCATAGCATGTCCACGCATCATTTAACTGATCTTAAGCCTGATCTTTAATCTTTAATGCTCATGCCTGTTGTGCTTAGGTACTATAAAAGACTTGGCACAACATTAACCAGTCTGAGGTTAGAACCTGGCTCGTGTTCTTCCTGTTTACTTTAACTGTCAGACTGCGGGTTTTGTGTGTGTGTGTGTGTGTGTGTGTGTGTGTGTGTGTGTGTGTGTGTGTGTGTGTGTGTGTGTGTGTGTGTATGTGTGTGCGCGTGCGTGCGCACATCACTAAACAAGAATCAATGTGTGTCTTTATTCATGTCTAATTATTGTATTAGTTTGTTTTTGTGAGGGTGTGTATTTAAAGATGTGCACATTCCTTCCTATTGCTTTGGCATGCAAAGTCAACAAGAACATTTCATTTGCAAACTTACCCATTTAAAAAAACAATTGATCATTAAATCAGTTACATTATCAGGGCCAATTCATACTTCACTGCACCTTGTTTACTTAAAGTGAGAAACTGAGAAACCTCAGAAATCTTATAGACTGAAACCCTGTCCTCATTTTTCATTGATTGTGTCAGGATATTGTTGTAAACCTCAGACTTCATTTCTACCATGTGATGACTCAGCATTACTCATCATACTTTTCAGATTTTTCCAATATGTGTTTAATGAATAACACTGGTGGGAAATTTGGAGCAACATAGTGAAGCCCATCAAACAATTCACTAAGCTTTCTTATTTCACTTATGTTGATGATGAACACCAACACCCCAGGAAAAAATATTTTCCCAACTGTGTTTGACTGAAGGTATTTAGTTAGTAACCTAGTAACCCAGTGAAGTATCTATCAAGTGACAGAAACTTTTTATTTAGTCGCTCTGGATAAGAGCATCTGCCAAATGCTTAAATGTAAATGTAAATAAAATTAAATAATTATTTCCATATTTAACATATGTAAAATATTTTTAAATAACATTCAGATTCAAGCTAATAAACTTTTTTTTTTAAAATATAATATCAGATATACCATATAAGTAAATACTGCAACAAATTATGATAACATATGATTTTAAAGTAAGTGGATTTTACAGAACTGGTCTATCTTGACACTTAGGTTAGTAAAAAACTCTCTCTCTCTCTCTCCCTTTCTCTCTCTCTCTTTCACACACACACATACACATACACACATACACACACACACACACACACACACACACACACACACACACACACACACACTTACTTCTAATAGCTGTCTCTAACCTCCTCTTAAGCATATCCACTTCTCCCTAATCTATTGAAGCATCCTGCAACACATTTATCTCAATAAATGAAGATGTTTTTGCTGATATTTGTGGTATTCCGTCTTCTGTATCTCCCTCAGAGCTTGGAATATCAAGGTAGGTTAAAAGATATTTCTTTTCTTAAGATATTTTAGTCTAAAGTAGCTTATAATACTCCTCCTCCTCCTCCTCCTCCTACTACTACTACTAATAATAATAATAATAAACTAAATTTCAATGGAAATTAACTGATTTAAAATTCAAGCATGTTGTTTCAGTGGGTTTTGGGCTATCTGTCAGGTCAGGTATAATTTGTTCCCTTTAAATAACTACTCGTTCTGTAATTCTTTTTCTGTCATCTTTGCATTACATGACACAGTGGCAATTCTTTTCCAGTTCTTCATGATCTGAGCTGTTTAAAATAGCACCTTCTCAAATCTTTCATGTTTACTGACATTGCTATAATAATACATTGTCAGCATAATAATAGTAATTGTAACTGGTTTCTGTAATTTCCTTTATGCAATTATACTTAACGACTATCCACAAGCCTGTCTTATGTTAAATATATTACACTGATTGTCAGTGTTTTTTTTTTTTTTTTGTTCCTTATTAGTTCAATTAAACGATGGGCAGGTCAGGACCTTTTAATAGCCCTGATACAAATAATCACTATAATTATTGCTTTGATATTTGTTAACTGCTTCAGTTAACTAATTCAGTTCATCCAAGTTCAGTTTTAACAATAAGGTGAATCTAGTAAACGTAAGCATACATATGTTAAGCTGCAGTGGTACAGGTAAATGTCTATGTGGTTTTCTACTACATGTATGAATGCCTCAGCTGCAAACCGCACACCATCAAGATTTTTTACCTCAGTCACATGAGTGTGTTCACTATTGCAGTAAGAGAAATGTTTGTGTCTTTGGTAGTTAAGGTAATTAAATTAAATTAAGGTAGTTTTAATAGCAATTCATAAAAAGAATGGTAGAATGTACTACCTGTGATATTAGATATGATTTCTATGAACATAAGGTTCTCAAAAGTAATCTTTTTTAAATAATTTGTTAAGCATCTCCAGCACTCATATTAATTGTCCTGAAATATGTTGTTGTTGTTTGTGTGTGTGTGTGTGTGTGTGTGTGTGTGTGTGTGTGTGTGTGTGTGTGTGTGTGTGTGTGTGTGTGTGTGTGTGTGTGTCATCCTTTAAATAGATGTGGTCTTAAGAGACATCATTATTGACAATAATGTGACAGGAATCTTAGGAGAGGAAGTCCACCTGCATTGTCAGTACTCTGGCATACACAACATCAGTTTTTCCTCCTGGTTGCGTCTGTCTTCAAAAACTAGATTATGGGCGATGGCAGGATACAAAAATGGCAAGCCATTCACCAAAGATAACTTCTTCATTCCAGCATCCCTCACCAATCTTACTGTGAAAGTGAGCATAAACAGCTTAGAGGTAGAGGGAAATTATGCATGTGTGTTCAGGACAGAGGATGATGAGGAATTCAGGGATAAACTTCTCCTTAAAGTCATTGGTAAGTATATAAATCAGTCTGTAGTAGGCTTTCAGGTTTTGCAATTTACTTAAAAATGAAAAGATTCCAGAGTCATCCATACCCGGGAGTACAGTTGGCCTGAAAACATCTGTAAGATACTAGCTTACCATAGATGAGTATGAGGCTTATGAATGATTTTCTTCCTAGCATGTTACATAACCTGGAGTATAGTATAAAGTTATCGGTTTGATGTACTTGGGCCAATATCATGAAACATCAGGAAACACGAGGAGCTTGAGATATGAATACCAATAAAGAGTATTTAACACAGCACTAATTACAACTGTTTTAAAAATCACACAATATAAAACAAATGAAACCCTCCACAAAACAACAATACAAAATACACAGAGTAAAGTATAAGTAAAAACACAAATATCCCTCTTTTAAGTTCCTTGAGCTCAGTTTGAGTTGTTTAGTTAATAACTGGATTGTTGGGGCTCAATGTGTAGGCATACAGTATAGTCTGTCCTATCTACAAAGAAGTGAGGGAGTAATCCATCTTCAGAACACAATCTTGTCCCCCACATTAGTGAGTGGAGGTGGAGTTCCATCTTCATGCTGTACAGTCGATTTCATTAACTCTTGGCTCACCACCAGTCAACTGGAATTGTGAATTCTTTATCCGGAGGTGGGGCTGCATCAAGGATCAGCTCTAAGCCCCTTTTTGTTTGCTCAGGTGATGGACAGGATGACATATGAGGTTAGACAGGAGTCTCCATGGACTATGATGTTTGCAGATGACATTGTGCTTTGTAGCGAGAGCAGGGAACAGGTGGAGTAAAATTTGGAGAGGTGGAAGTATGTTCTGGAAAGCAGAGGAATGAAGCTGCAGCAAGACGGAATACGTGTGTGAATGAGAGGGACCCTAGTGGAACGTTGAGGCTACAAGGAGCAAAGAACAGCCGAAAGACAAAGAAGAAGAACCGTGGCATGATTGTTGGTCAAAGATGGACTGATTTGTGCATTTCAGAAACTGCTCATAATGAGTGTGTGAGTGAGTATACAGTCGTGGTCAAAAGTTTTGAGAATTACATAAATATTGGAAATTGGAAAAGTTGCTGCTTAAGTTTTTATAATAGCAATTTGCGTATACTCCAGAATGTTATGAAGAATGATCAGATGAACTGCACATTCCTTCTTTGCCATGAAAATTAACTTTCGACTGCATTTCATTGCTTTCATTAAAGGACCTGCTGAGATAATTTCAGTAATCGTCTTGTTAACTCAGGTGAGAATGTTGACGAGTACAAGGCTGGAGATCATTATGTCAGGCTGATTGGGTTAGAATGGCAGACATGACATGTTAAAAGGAGGGTGATGCTTGAAATCATTGTTCTTTCATTGTTAACCATGGTGAACTGCAAAGAAACGCGTGCAGCCATCATTGCATTGCATAAAAATGGCTTCACAGGCAAGGATATTATGGCTACTAAGATTACACCTAAATCAACAATTTAGAGGATCATCAAGGGCTTCAGGCCGCCCAAGAAAGTCCAGCAAGCGCCAGGATTGTCTCCTAAAGAGGATTCAGCTGTGGGATTCAGCAGGCAGGAGGCAGGTGTGAGCGCATCTGCACGCACAGTGAGGCGAAGACTTTTGGAAGATGGCCTGGTGTCAAGAAGGACAGCAAAGAAGCCACTTCTCTCCCAAAAAAAAACATCAGGGACAGATTGATCTTCTGCAAAAAGTATGGCAAATCGACTTCCACAGCCCAAGGGAGCGAAGGCTCTGCTGTGCCCTCGTCTAGTGGCCCCCGGATCACTGGCCTGAGGAGAGAAACATGAAAAATTGGGTTAATACGAAAATGCTGAGGAAGTTGTAATTTAAAGGAGGCGGGATTAATCTGAGCAATGATGGGAAAGGGGCCGATGTATCCGGGGGTGAGCTTGCGGCAGCGGAGGTTGAGGTGAAGATCCCATGTCGAGAGCCATACCTGATTGCCTACCTGGAGCGGAGGACTTTCCCTTCGCCGGCCTATCGGCATATTTTTTGAACCGACGAACTGCCTGGGAGATTTTGGTGTGCGCATCCTCCCATACTGTCTCTGCTGTTTTAAACCACTGGTCCACCACGGGTACATTGGTGGGTGTGGCATCCCAAGGGCACAGCGGGGGCTGGTATCCCAGTACACATTGAAACGGCGTTAGGCTGGTAGCTGAGTGACGTAGTGAGTTTTGTGCGTACTCCGCCCAGATTAAGCAGTCTGCCCATTCGTGTTGTTGACTACTACAGTATGCGCGGAGGTATCTCCCGAGTTCTTGTACAGTCCGCTCTGCCTGTCCATTAGACTCGGGGGTGATAGCCCGACGTTAGGCTAACGGTGGTTCCCAATTTCTGGAAAAAAGCTTTCCAGACCCTGGCGATAAATTGGGGACCACGATCGGAAACAATATCCTCCGGGATGCCATAGTACCGAAACACATTTTCGAATAAACTTCATGCCACCTGGAGGGCTGACGGGAGAGAACTAAACGGGATGAAACGACATCCCTTAGAGAATCGGTCTACTACCACCAAAATCACTGTGTACCCTTGAGATACCGGCAGGTCCGTTACAAAATCTACCGCAATATGAGACCACGGCCTATTCGGTATCGGTAGGGGAATTAATTTCCCAGCGGGTTAGCTACGAGGAGCCTTGGTCGTTGCACAGAGTGCACAAGACAAAACTACTGTTCTTACCATTTCTCGCATCTTAGGCCACCAGAACTTCCATTTCACTAGCTGGTATGTACACATGTGGACAAAATTGTTGGTACCCTTCGGTCAATGAAAGAAAAACTCACAATGGTCACATAAATAACTTTAATCTGACAAAAGTAATAATTAAAAAAAATTCTATGAATGTTAAACAATGAAAGTCATGTTGTCTTTTCAACCATGCTTCAACAGAATTATTTAAAAAAATAAACTCGTGGAACAGGCCTGGACAAAAATGATGGTACCCCTAGAAAATACTGAAAATAATGTGACCAAAGGGACATGTTAATTCAAGGTGTGTCCACTAATTAGCATCACAGGTGTATCTTGTAATCAGTCAGTGGGCCTATATATAGGGCTCCAGGTAGTCACTGTGTTGTTTGGTGAAATGGTATGTACCACACTCAACATGAACCAGAGTTGACTCAGGAGATTCGAAAGAAAATTATAGACAAGCATGTTAAAGGTAAAGGCTATAAGACCATCTCCAAGCAGCTAGATGTTCCTGTGACTACAGTTGCACATATTATTCAGAAATTTAAGATCCACGGGACTGTAGCCAACCTCCCTGGACGTAGCCGCAGGAGGAAAATTGATGACAAATCAAAGAGACGGATAATCCGAATGGTAACAAAAGAGCCCAGAAAGACTTCTAAAGAGATCCAAGGTGAACTTCATGCTCAAGGAACATCAGTGTCAGATCGCACCATCCGTCGTTGTTTGAGCCAAAGTGGACACCATTGTTGAAAACAAATCATAAAAAAGCCAGATTGGAATATGCCAAACTACATGTTGACAAGCCACAAAGCTTCTGGGAGAATGTCCTATGGACAGATGAGACAAAAATGGAACTTTTTGCCAAGGCACATCAGCTCTATGTTCACAGACGGAAAAATTAAGCATATCAAGAAAAGAACACTGTCCCTACTGTGAAACATGGAGGAGGCTCTGTTATGTTCTGGGGCTGCTTTGCTGCATCTGGCACAGGGTGTCTTGAATCTGTGCAGGGTATGATGAAATCTCAAGACTATCAAGGGATTCTATTGAGAAATGTGCTGGCCAGTGTCAGAAAGCTGGGTCTCAGTCGCAGGTCATGGGTCTTGCAACAGGACAATGACCCAAAACACACAGCTAAAAACACCCAAGAATGGCTAAGAGGAAAACATTGGACTATTCTAAAGTGGCCTTCTATGAGCCCTGACCTCAATCCTATTGAGCATCTTTGGAAGGAGCTGAAACATGCTGTCTGGAAAAGGCACCCTTCAAACCGGAAACAACTGGAGCAGCTTGCTCATGAGGAGTGGGCCAAAATACCTGCAGAGAGGTGCAGAAGTCTCATTGACAGTTACAGGAATCGCTTGATTGCAGTGATTGCCTCAAAAGGTTGTGCAACAAACTATTAAGTTAGGGGTACCATCATTTTTGTCCATGCCTGTTCCATGAGTTCATTTTTTTTATAATTCTGTTGAAGCATGGTTGAAAAGCAATGTCTGACTTTCATTGGTTAACATTCATAGAATTTTTTTAAATTATTACTTTTGTCAGATTAAAGCTATTTATGTGACCATTGTGAGTTTTTCTTTCATTGACCGAAGGGTACCAACAATTTTGTCCACGTGTGTACGTTCTATTCCCGGATGGCCTGCGGATAAGTTGGAATGCGATTCCACAATAATTTTTTCACGCAGTGCTTCTGGGACATATTTTCGGTGTGACGGACTGTCTTTAGGCGCGGGGTTGGTCCGCGCTTCCCGAGCGATTTCCGTTTCTAGATCCCATGTTACTGGGGCTTACACTGAATGCAAGGTCATTCACTGCCCGTGCTAAGCTGTCGATCTCCCTTTGCTGGCCCCGAAGATACTGCTGCAGAGAGGTGTCATCCTCTGGGAGGGGTGTCCCTGCTGCGATCCGGAAGGTCTGTTCATCTGTCATGTTTGTTGAAGGAGATGGACGCAGATTGCAGGGAAATACTTGAATTAGTTTTTTATTTTATTTTTCTCACAACATAGGATACTTTGACAATTTAACAAAAAACAACAGACTCAGTCTTTGAGCTCCTGGCGGGAGCTGCAAGCGTGCGCGCCGAAACACAAAGTCCACAAAATCCAGACGGAGCCAATTTGGCGAAAACTCAGGAAACTCTAAGTGTGAGAGAGCCGTGAACTTGACCTTGATCAGCACGGCGTTTTAGTCAACCTCTATGCGACGCACGCTCCGCTCAGCAGTCCGTGCTCATTCCTGATAGGAGAGAACAGATTCTTTTATGACACATGCACGTGAATACACACCTTCACGGTAAGACAAACGGTGAACAGACAAAGGGCTATGGGGCCGGCTGGTTTAAGTAGAGAGACACACAAGGAGGACACAGGTGAACTTCATTACGTGCTAATGGGGAGATACATACACACGCAGACACACCAGGGGGAGACAAGGAGGCGGCTCAGTAATCCGGCGAGCCAGATCTTAACCCTTGGGGCTGCTGTGGCACAGATGTTACAGTGTTCTCCAGTAGGTGCCTTGAAACTGAATATCAACAATACATCCATTGGCAGATTGTTTAAGGAGTGGAGTTCCATAGAGGATACAATTTGGACAATGCTTGACAGAGCCAGATATGCGAGCCAGGGTTGTGTATTGTGGAACATTTTTGTCCTTGGTCTAAAAGGATCCAGATTTATTGAGGAATGTGTGGTTCTCTGACAAAAGTCACATTTACTTGAATGGCTACTTCAATTACCAGACAACTTGCTTCCTTGGTTTTGAGCGTCCAGAATAACCATGAATATCCGCCAAGAACTGTGCCTGCATTAGGCTAGCAAATTGGCTCCTTTTGCAGGAGTCTTCAGCAACCTTTGTTCCAGAATATGTTTAAGAATCTGCATAAACACTCTATAGTAAGGCGGTGCATACATCGAACACTTTCATTACACATACCATGGGAAATCATCATGCTACTGTAATAGTGTGTAGGTTAGTTTCTGTCAGGAGAAATAAACTCACAGATTGTTTATCTTCTCATTTCAGTACTGAATATTTTGGTGCATTGGTACTTTGGTCAGCTCAGACTTGTCTATTGTCTTCTGATTTCTCTTATCAACAAGGTGTTTCAGTCTGCACATACTATAAACACTTTTTCCCTTGCTCTTGAGACTGTTCTGTGTGAAAATCTGAAGATAGAGTTACAGACATGTCCTTTTCTGTTGATCAGATCTGCATAATTCTTGCATTTTTTGCATGATTAATTGAATAACTGGATTTTTAAAAAAGCTACAGTGTCACATTCTGCTGGTGATGGCTCATGGTGATAGCCGTGGGCTGAAGGGGCAGGCATAAACGCAGAGGGTGGAGTGAAACAAAGTGTCCATTTTATTTAAACAAAACAGAACAGAACATGAACTTCAAACAAAGGATGTTGGCCTACTAATAGGAGCATGACACATGACAACATTAACCAAATAACAACAAGGACAGACTAATATACAAGACAGGCAAGAGGATTAGCTAAGCCTAACAGAGACCTAGCCTACTAGCTGTTACGCACACTAGCTGCTAGGCTGGATGATAGCTAATCAGACTAGTTGCTAACAGACTAGTAGCCAAAGATCTAAGGGAATGAACAGACTGGGTACACAGCAGACTAGTTAGGGGACAGACTAAGAACTAGCAGGTTAGTGGCTAAGCAGGTTAGTATCTAAACAGACTAAGATCTAAGCAAACATGGAGACTAGACAAACTAGGAGACTAAACAGACTAAGAACTAGGCAGGTTAGTATCATGTTAGTAGCAGAACAGACTAAGAACTAAACATTCTAAAGTGGTACTTACACAAGGGAAACCCAAACAGACTAAGGTACAAACGAATACATTTAACAAGACAGCTCCACAAAACATATGCCAACTTAAAACAAACTAAAACATAACCAAACAAAAGCCCACTTAACATAACAAATGCTTGACCCAGTTTCCCAGAACAAACAGCTATTTATAGAATGTCTAACGAGCTACCTCGGTTCAGGTGAGCACTCATCACCTGACCGAGGTGCCTTCTGGGAAACTGAGTCTACAAACAAAAACTACAAAAACCAACTCAAAAACAGTGCCATCTAGTGGTGAACCCTCACATACAGGCACTCAACCAACTCACTAATGCTCTTAATTCAGTTGTTGTTGCCTTATTCTGCTTTTTAATACATTTAATCATATTGGACAAAGCTACTACTGTCTGACATGTCTGATTTTTTTTTCCATCTCAAGCTCGGCCCTATGTGAATACTCATGCAGAGGAAGAAGTTCTGAATGGAACTCATTACCAAAACATCAATTGTTCAGCTTCCTATGCGAAGCCCAGTGCAACTCTCCACTGGGACATCCATGGTGCTCCACCCAGGAATGACATTTTTTCCATCCACAACACACACTCAACTCTGCCAAATGGCACAGTCAGTATTGTCAGCATGCTACGTTTCCCCATCCACAGGAATAATGAGAGTAGTGTTGCCTGTGTGGTTCAGCACCCAGCTTTTCCTGACCCTATTACAACTATTATAAATTTACAAACATTTGGTAGGTTTTCTAATCAGTATTTGAAAGTATTTTTTTGCAAACATATGAATTGAAAATATACAGGTGTGCATTTTTATTTCTTTCTTTTATTCTTTTACAGTATATGTACAATGTTTGTGAGTGTCTGTTTTGAATTTAGATGATCGCTTTCTGTGTGGCATTTGTTTCCTGTGTAGTTTAAATACTCACCCTAACTCACTTACTCTGAAAGCACTGTTTAACATAAAGAGGTTTTCACATACTGTACAGTGGAACCTCTGATTGCGAGTAGCGCGGTCTGTGAGTGTTTCGCAAGACGAGCAAAGATTTTTAATACATTTTTACTTGAAAAACAAGCAGGTCTTGGTTTACAAGTACCGGGTATCATGTATCACGCATACGCTTCATGTTTTGACGCCAACGTCACGTGATCACAACTAAGCCAATGTCTTTTCTCTCTCTTGCGCTGCGGAATTGTGGGTAATCATCTCTTAGTGCTTGTCTCTCACTGGTATAATCAACATCTGTGTGTGTTCTGTTTACTATAACACTGTGACCACGTGTGTGCGCGTAAAACATCATTTTTAAAAGTAAAGTGCAGGTTAATGTTTTTTTTTTACTTTATATATTGTATTAATTATTTTTCTGGGCTGTGGAACGAATAATTAGATTATTTCTTATAATAATCTAATTATAATAATATTGTAATTATATTATAATATAATTTTTTATTATAATAAAATCTTATAATAATCTAATATTGTCATGAACCAGCTAGATCAACCTAGCACATCCAGAGCCTAAGACTCCACTCCAGCTCTTCCCCTGCACACCTACCTGTCACTAGCGCACACCTGAACCTGATCACTAATCATTCCCCCAGCTTTATAAGCACTCTGAGAAAACCATTCAGCGCCGCAGTATCTCACTCGTGTGCCTCGCGTTTTGTTTTTCTGTAAAGTGAGTGTTTGTTTATCCTAGCCTGTTCTCGACCCTGCCTGTTCCCCGGATTTCTCTCTCGTCTACTCCCCTTGGTACTTCTGTTGTTATCGGACTGATTAACGTGTATGACCTCGCATGCTCTCAAGACTTTGGATTTGTACTCACGATTTGGATTCGTTCGCCCCGCTGCTGGATCTTCAGAGATCGACCTTTGCATGGTAAAGACATTCTTCCAGCTCATTGTTTCTCCTTCCTTGCAAGTCGGCTTTTTGCGGCACGAGCATATCGGCGGCACGAGCATATCGGCGGCACAAGCACTTCCGCGTTCGAGCACTCCCGCGTTACGAATCTCCGGGAATCTTCTGTCGTCGCAAAGGAAGTCAGCTCCTACATCACATCCTTCAACCACTGCGTGCTACGCGGATCAACAGCAGAAAGTCGCTCGCAAAAGCACGAAAGGATTCCCGTGCTCAGCTTCGCCTCATAGCTCCGCCCCCTCTTTCGTCACTAAGAGTTTCCCCACTCTCTCAGTCACCAAGCACACACGCTCACTGCTTCTCTCCTCTGCTCCTACTGTGTCTGTTCATCCAAGCCCCAGTGTATCCAATAAAGACTCTGCACAAGTTATCTGCTATTGGGTTCACCCATCTTTAGTTATCCGTGACAGTATACTGCGGCCATGACGGACCCAGCAGATACTCCTCGCTCCAGGCCTAGCCTCCAAACAAGGCTCCAGCTCAGGTCCAGTACCCGCTCTGACACCCGACTGCGTCAGACTGTCGCCCAGCAAGGCGCTCTGATTAGTTCTCATCAGCAAGACCTCCAGCAGATATCCCAGTCACTATCTGAGCTATCAACACAGTTTCAACAATTGTGTTCCGCTCTCCCCACTGCTCTTCCTTCCACCCCGTCACCCCCGCCTCGGCACGAACCCCGTCTGCCCAACCCTCAACCATACAATGGTGACCCTGGAACTTGTCGTTCATTTTTGTCTCAGTGCTCCCTGTCACTCGAGCTTCAGCCCTCCACCTTCCCCACTGAGCGCTCTAAGGTGGCTTATGTCATCACTCTCCTGACGGATAGGGCCCGTGAATGAGGAACTGCCGTCTGGGACGCCAATGACCCGTGCTGCGCGACTTTTAGCACGTTTACTGAGGAGATGAGAAGGGTCTTTGATCGCTCGCACGCAGGTAGGGAGGCCGCGAAACACCTACTGGAGCTTCATCAGGGTCTTAGATCTGCTTATGACTATGCCATCGAGTTCCGAACCTTGGCGGCTGCTACCCAGTGGGACACCCAGGCACTGTACGACACCTTCCTGAATGGACTGTCAGAGTCAGTCAAGGATCAGCTAGTTTCCCAGCAGCTCCCGGAGGACTGATGGATTTGATGGATCTGGCAGGGCGAGTAGACGCGCGCCTCAGAGAAAGGCGCCATGCATCCAGCCAACCCCGGCTCAGAGCTAGCACCTCTCCAAGACCAACCACTTCTGTCAATCCCCCGGTCGAATCTATGCAGATCGGGCGAACCCGGATCTCGTCGGAGGAGCGACAGCGTCGGATTCAGGCTGGTGCATGTTTCTACTGTGGGCAGATCGGGCATCTGCGCCTTCAGTGTCCATTAAAAGCAAGGCCCCCCCAGTGAACCTAGGCACACTGGAGGGGGCGTCCCAAGCGCAGCCGCCTAGAGACCGCTCACTTATGCCCGTCGTACTCCTCTGGGAGAACCAGTCTTGTGTTCTTCATGCTCTCGTCGACTCTGGTTCGGATCAAAATTTAATTTGTGCCGCAATGGTTAAGGAACTGCATGCACCAACCCTTCCCCTGGAGCCACCACTGTCAGTCCGGGCCCTCGATGGAACGCTTCTTCCTCCAATTACGCGGCGAACCGCTCCAGTCACCCTGCGCGTCTCGGGGAACCATTTGGAGGAGATATCATTTTTGGTCATGCAGAAAGCCCAATCCCAGCTGGTTCTTGGACGCCCTTGGCTCATACGACATAACCCACAGATTGACTGGCGGAACAATGCCATTCTCGGTTGGAGTCCCCTCTGCCTGGCTTCTTGTCTCAAGTCTGCGCTCTATCCCTCTCCAGTAATAACCACCTCTGAGGAATTTCCCGATCTTTCTGGAGTCCCACCTGATTACGCCGATCTCAAGACGGTCTTCAGTAAGTCCCGCGCTACCTCTCTCCCCCCCCCCCCCCACCGACCCTATGACTGTGCAATTGACCTCCTCCCTGGCACGGCGCCACCCAGGGGACGCCTCTACTCACTTTCTCAAAACGAACGACAGACCATGGACAAATACATTTCTGAATCATTAGCAGCCGGCATCATCAGACCATCATCGTCACCCGCGGGGGCTGGCTTTTTCTTTGTGGCCAAAAAAGACAGGTCCCTCCGTCCCTGCATTGATTATAGGGGACTTAATGACATAACCATTAAGAACCGCTATCCTCTGCCACTGATGTCCACCGCCTTTGACCTCCTGCAGGGGGCCCAAATCTTCATCAAGTTGGACCTCCGAAGCGCTTACCACCTAGTTAGGATCAGAGAGGGAGACGAGTGGAAGACCGCCTTCAACACGCCCTCAGGGCACTATGAATATCTCGTCATGCCCTTTGGGCTAGCTAATGCCCCGGCAGTCTTCCAGGCTCTGGTCAATGATGTCATCAGGGACTTCGTCAATGTTTTTGCATTCATTTACCTAGACGACAGACTCATCTTCTCCCGCTCCCTAGAAGAGCATACATTACATGTCCGCCAGGTACTTCAGGACTTCTTGAAAATCAGCTCTTTGTCAAAGCCGAAAAGTGTGAGTTTCACCAAAGTACAATTTCATTTCTGGGTTTCATCGTCGCCCCGTCTAGCATCCAGATGGATCCCGCTAAGCTTAGAGCAGTAACTGACTGGCCTGTTCCAACTACCCGAAAGGATCTCCAGCGTTTCCTGGGTTTCGCTAACTTTTACAGACGGTTCATTCGTAATTATAGCTCGGTAGCCGCCCCACTCACTTCCCTGACCTCAGTTAAGACGCCATTTTCCTGGACTGAGCAGGCAGCTAAGGCGTTCTGTGAACTAAAGAAACGGTTTACCTCGGCCCCTATTCTCCAACAGCCTGACCCTTCCCTCCAGTTTGTAGTCGAGGTGGACGCTTCAGACTCAGGAGTAGGGGCGATACTCTCACAGAGGTCACTGAAGGACAATAAGCTACACCCGTGCTGCTTTCTCTCTCACCGACTCTCGTCCGCAGAAAGAAATTACAACATTGGCGATCGGGAACTGTTGGCAGTGAAGCTCGCACTAGAGGAGTGGAGACATTGGCTAGAGGGGACTGAGGTCCCGTTCCTGGTCTGGACAGATCATAAAAACCTGGAGTACCTAAGAACAGCTAAGCGTCTCAATTCTCGACAAGCGAGGTGGTCATTGTTCTTTTCACGTTTTAATTTCTCCCTGTCCTATCGTCCGGGCTCCAGGAACACCAAACCAGACGCACTTTCTCGTCAGTTCTCCCCAGCCCAGAATCAAGCGCCTGAGTCCAATATCCTGCCTCCTCAATGTCTTGTGGGGGCGGCACTGCTGGATGTCGAATCACGAGTCAGGACGGCACTCAACCAGGAACCTGAACCTCCAGAGACGCCTACAGGCAAAGTCTTTGTCCCAGAGACAGAACGACCCCACGTCCTGGAATGGGGGCATGGCTCGAGGCTGGCCTGCCACCCAGGGGCAGCACGCACCTTAGCACTCGTCCAGCAGCGTTTCTGGTGGCCCACCATAAGGGATGACACCCGCCACTTTGTGAGTGCCTGTGATGTCTGTGCCAGGAACAAGAACAGCAATAAGCCGCCTGCTGGTCACCTTAGACCTCTTCCTGTTCCGCACAGGCCCTGGTCGCATATATCCCTTGATTTCGTCACTGGGCTTCCTGACTCCGAGGGTCATACCTGCGTTCTCACAGTAGTAGATCGCTTTTCTAAGGCGGCTCACTTCGTTCCCCTGCCTGGTCTCCCCACTGCCAAGGAAACCGCAGAACTGCTAATCACCCATGTTTTCCGGCTCCATGGGCTCCCGATAGACATCGTGTCAGACCGTGGACCCCAGTTTGCTGCGCAATTCTGGACAGCCTTTTGCAGGTTGATCGGCGCAACGCCCAGCCTTTCTTCGGGTCATCATCCCCAGACTAATGGCCAGACGGAGCGGGCCAACCAGGACCTAGAAACAGCCATTCGGTGTATGACCTCTAAGGATCCCCATTCCTGGAGCCGGACACTTCCGTGGATCGAATACGCCCACAACTCCTTACCCACAGCAGCCACCGGCCTCTCTCCTTTTCAGTGCTGCCTAGGATACCAGCCTCCCCTGTTCCCTCCGCAGGAGGAGGAGGTCTCGGTCCCTTCTGCCCAAGCCTTCATTCATCGATGCCGGAGAACATGGCAGAACGCAAGGTCAAAGATCCGCCAGACTGTTTCGGCATTCAAACTGCAAGCCGACCGACGCCGCTCCAGGGCACCACCCTACCGAGTAGGCCAAAGAGTCATGTTATCCGCTCGGAATATCCCTCTCAAGACCGTCTCTCGCAAACTGTCCCCCAGGTTCCTGGGCCCAACCCCTGCACCGTCAGACTTCGTCTTCCCTCCACTATGTGCCGGATAAACCCATCCTTTCACGTCTCCCAGATCAAACCGCTGGTCTCTTTTCCACTGAATCCACCCGCCCGCCCAGCTCCTCCTCCCCAAATTGTCAACGGTGGCGAGGCGTTCACCGTACGCAGACTCTTGAAGGCGCGACGACGAGGTCGAGGACTCCAGTACCTAGTAGACTGGGAGGGCTACGGTCCAGAGGAGAGAAGTTGGATTCCTTCCAGGTTCATTCTGGATCCATCCCTCATGGACGACTTCCACCGACAACACCCTAACGCACCAGCAAGAACGCCAGGTGGCGTCCGTAGGAAGGGGGGTACTGTCATGAACCAGCTAGATCAACCTAGCACATCCAGAGCCTAAGACTCCACTCCAGCTCTTCCCCTGCCTGTCACTAGCGCACACCTGAACCTGATCACTAATCATTCCCCCAGCTTTATAAGCACTCTGAGAAAACCATTCAGCGCCGCAGTATCTCACTCGTGTGCCTCGCGTTTTGTTTTTCTGTAAAGTGAGTGTTTGTTTATCCTAGCCTGTTCTCGACCCTGCCTGTTCCCCGGATTTCTCTCTCGTCTACTCCCCTTGGTACTTCTGTTGTTATCGGACTGATTAACGTGTATGACCTCGCATGCTCTCAAGACTTTGGATTTGTACTCACGATTTGGATTCGTTCGCCCCGCTGCTGGATCTTCAGAGATCGACCTTTGCATGGTAAAGACATTCTTCCAGCTCATTGTTTCTCCTTCCTCGCAAGTCGGCTTTTTGCGGCACGAGCATATCGGCAGGCACGAGCACTTCCGCGTTCGAGCACTCCCGTGTTACGAATCTCCGGGAATCTTCTGTCGTCGCAAAGGAAGTCAGCCCCTACATCACATCCTTCAACCACTGCATGCTACGCGGATCAACAGCAGAAAGTCGCTCGCAAAAGCACGAAAGGATTCCCGTGCTCAGCTTCGCCTCATAGCTCCGCCCCCTCTTTCGTCACTAAGAGTTTCCCCACTCTCTCAGTCACCAAGCACACACGCTCACTGCTTCTCTCCTCTGCTCCTACTGTGTCTGTTCATCCAAGCCCCAGTGTATCCAATAAAGACTCTGCACAAGTTATCTGCTATTGGGTTCACCCATCTTTAGTTATCTGTGACAAATATAACTTCCCTTATGGGAAAATTTGCTTTGATTTACGAATGGTTTGGAATACTGGCCTGCTTCCGGGACAGATTATCCTCGTAATCCAAGGTTCCACTGTATTTCCTAAACATACAAGCAGCAAAGCTTTTTTTTTATGTAATTTTTTTTAACTAATTCAGACTGCCAGTTCTTATAACATTCAGTAAGATCTTCATCTTCTTTTAATTTTCAATGTTTTCCTTAACTTTGCCCATGTTCCCTTTTTAGTTTCTCCAAATGTAACTTTGGAAATGGCTGTGACTGAAAATGAAGGAAAAGCTTTCTTTAAGGTCCTCTGCAAAGCAAAAGGAGGGAGACCTCATCCGTCAATCACTTGGATCAAGCCTAAATCAGCAGATAAACCATGTTCTGCCCATTTCATGAATTTTGAATCAGTTTCTAGTTCTTACTGCTTCCCATTAGATGTTTACGAAGGTGAAAATATCACCTGCATTTTCAGTTACCCACATCTTTCTGCCATAGAAAAAACTATTACGCTGCCAACATACTGTGAGTATATTTATAACTATCTACTTTGTTTAAAAAGTCCACATAAAAAGTGATATGTCACTCTTTTAATGCATGTATTAATATGTCACTCTTTTAATGCATGCATTAAAAGAGTTATGCCTGTATATTTATTCTTTACTGCTTTTACTGCATCTCGTTTTCCAGATCTCACGTCTCTTCAGCTGACCAACAGCAGCATTAAGGGGAAACATTTAAACACCTTTGATTTGTTGATATTTGATGAAGAGGACAGTGACATCAGAATAGGCATGGAAGTGTTGGGACATGTTCCACGATATGAAATTAATTGCACAAAGTGAGACTTCCTAATATCTATTGTGTTATGTTATTATGCTTTATGTTATCTATGTTGATGGGTTGTTATAGCCACCTGAACAGACATCCCCTGAGGATACAGTATGACAGAAACATTGCTCAATTATTTTCGTGATCATTTCCATTTGAAAATTATGTATTGAGCATGTGGTGATGAAATAGCTGCTTAACAAGTTTATGTTATTTTCACAGGGATGGTAAACCTCTGTCAGAGGATATAAATGTGGTTGTCAGTGATCTCATTATAAAAGGTCCTGTTGAGACAAACCATTCAGGCCAATACCAATGTCAAGCCTCCTACTATAGCCATTCAGCCTCTTTAAGGTTTGAAATAGAAGTGAAGCCCAGATTCCAGTTACCAGGTACAGCATTTATAGTTTCTCAAAATTCCACATTCCATTGTATAAAAAAATAATAGGCAAAGCTAAGAAAGTGTGTTTATCATCCATAGGAGTGCTCCATACCAAAGTGCAAATGATATGAAGCAGAATTCAGTTAGCGTATATGTTGTATAATAATAAAACATCTGGCAGTTATTCAGTGCGACCTATTAAAGACTTGTCTAATTGCCAACAAACCTAACACATCCTAAATATCCTAATGTAATAATCATGTAATCATAATAATGTAATCGCAATCATAATGCAATAATAAAAGAACAATATTTTTAAAATATGAAAAGCAGCTTTGCTAGGATTGAGTGTAGTTAAAAAATTTTTTTAATATCTTTTAAGTCTCAAAATGGTATGTTTACCTGAAACCTCCTACTTCGACTTTTAAATGTAAGTGAGAAAATAACAAAGAATGTTATAAATAAGCAACATTTACATTGAGTGTTCAATCTCCCTATGTGTAATGATTTATGCCCTGTCTGCCCCGTTTTTTCGCACGCTGTTACTCTCTCTCCATGTGCTCATGTTTTCACTAGCTAGTCTGTATCCTTTCCCACGCCCCCGTTTCTGCCCTGTCGGCACACATGTCTCAAATCCGCCACTGATTACTCCAGGATTTAAGCACTCGCTGTGCACTGCTTAAATCGCTGGATTATTGAGTGTTGTTTGCATTGATTTTCTCATGTTTTGTTTTCTTGCCTTCACGTTGCCAAGTTTGTTTTGTTTTCTTGTGTCTCGCCTCTCGTTTTGGATTGTTGCTCCGCTATTTGATTTCCCGGCTTTGATCTCGTGTTTCCTCGTTTTGATTTCGCGCTTTCTGACCTAACGCTTCCTATTTTGACTATGGCTCTCGTTTTGTGCTTTGGCTTAGACGCTACGCTGATTGATCCTCCGGCATTTGACCGCGCTTTCGCTTTCCGACCATGTTTCCGTTTGACGTTGCATTTATTCATCTGCACTTGGATTCACCTCGTTCCGCTACAACTCGTGACAGAATGATCCAGCCAGCGATATGGATCCAGCAGATGTTGACCGCATGAAATCCGTGCTGAAGAGTCTAGGCGCACTTCTCGGAGTTCACCAGCAGGAGCTACTCAGCACCAAGCAAGCCCTTGCTGACGTCATGACCAAGCTCCAATGTCTCCAGCTCTCTCCGACATCAAGCAGGGACCCCCACATACAACGTGAACCACGTCTCCCTGCTCCTCCCACCTATGAAGGAAATCCAGGCACCTACCTTCCTCTCTCAGTGCTCATTGATTTTTGAGCTACAGACCTCCACTTTCACTTCTGAACGCTCAAAGGTGGCATATGTGATCACGCTCCTTTGGGAGTGTGAGGCACTCTGGGAGGCCCATGACCCTTGTTGCTCAAACTTTGAGCATTTTTCTAAGGAGATGAGGAGGGTATTTATATATTGATTTCTGAACACTGGCTCTCTCAAGTGGATGAAACGAACAAGCACTGAGCGACATGTTTTTTGAGGGCCTGTCAGAAGCACTTAAAGACCAACTAGTCTCTCAGGAACTCCCCTCCTCGCTCCAGGAGTTCATGGATCTGGCGGGCCGAGTGGATTCACGTCTTCGGAGATCAGCCAGGACACCACCACTTAAAGTCACCCCAAGACCATGAGCCTACGAACAGGGATGCAGGCCCATGCAATTGGGCAGAACCCGCATTTCCCCTGAGGAATGACGACCACGCAGAGTGGAGGGGGCCTGTTTCTACTGCGGAAGGTCCGATCACCAATTCAAGTTCTGTCCAGGAAAGAGGAGGAACCCTCTAGTTCAACTTATAGTGCTAGAGGGTGTGGCTTCAAGAGGATCCCCAGACCAGAGTTGGCTACCCCCTGTCTTCCTCATCCATGAGCAGCAGTCCCACCTGGTGCAGGCATTAATCGACACAGGCTCTGACCGTAATCTAATCAGCGCAGCCTTGGATCCCTGGGAATCCCCTCAAGGTCCAAGCCATTAATGGGAACCACCTTCCCGTTATCACTCACAGAACACCCATTCTAGGTCTGTGGGTCTTGGGGAATCACTCTGAGTAGATTCCCCTGTTCATCATGGAAGTATCCCACACCATGGTCATCCTGGGCCTGCCCCGGTTGATACACAATAACCCTCATGTCATTTGGGCCAGGAACACCATCACTGCCTGGAGCCCCTGCTTGCAAGCCGCTGCCACACCATGCCTCAATCCCGTCGCCTCGGAGCAACCGCTGGAACTCACACATGTGCCCACTGAATATCACGACCTCAAGATGGTGTTTAGCAAATCCCATGCCGTTTCTCTTCCACCCCACTGACCTTATGATTGTGCCATAGACCTGCTCCCGGGCACCACTCCTCCGAAAGGCCATTACGCATTACGAAAGGAACATGAAGCCATGGACCACTATATCACTATAGGGACTCTGTGCCCTCGCTGGATTCTTCTTTGTGGGCAAAAAAGACAGGTCCCTCTGCCCCTGAATTGATTATAGGGGCCTAAATGAATCACAATTAAGAACCGGTACCCTCTTCCACTGATGACCATTGCATTTAAACTCCTCCAAGGAGCCAGGCTATTCACCAAGCTGGACCTACGCAATGCATACCACCTCATCGAATATGGATGAGGTGGTATGCATGTGTGAGTTGTGTATTCGCTGAATGGAAGACTGTCTTCAACACCCCAACAGGTCACTATGAGTACTAGTGGTTCCGTTGGGTCCGACTAACGCTCCAGCAGTCTTCCTAGTCCTAATCAGCGACATCCTTAGGGATTTTCTAAACTCATTTGTCTTCGTCTATCTGGATGATATCTTGATATTTTGGATATCTGGAAGAACATCAATGTCACATGCAGGTGCTGCAAAGACTCTTGGAGAACAATGTGTTCATCAAAGCTGAAAAACTTCAGAGGTTCCTGGGATTTGCAAGCACACCAACACCGCCCCTGCAGGCCTCCTCAGACCCTTACCGATTCCGACATTTCACCAGATTTTGTTACAGGATACCTCCGATGGCCACACCTGTATCATGACTGTAGTTGACCAGTTCTCTTAGACAACCCACTTCATCCCCCTACCAAAACTTCCATCTGCAAAGGAGACAACGGAACACCTGATTCTAGATGTTTTCAAGCTCCATGGCTTCCCCAAGGACATTATCTCTGATCATGGCCCACAATTCACCTCTCAGTTCTGGAAAGTATTCTAAGCTCATCTTAGCCACCCCTAGTCTGTCGTCAGGATTTCACCCACAATCCAATGGGCAGACAGAGAGGAAGAGCCAGGCCCTTGAGGTCGCCCAGAGGTGCATGACCTCCCGAGATGTCACCTCATGGAGAAGATTCCTGCCCTGGGTTGAATATGCCTTTAGTCTCGTCTTCTATCAGGTCTCCCTTCCAGTGCTGCCTGGATTATCAACCACCCTTATTCCCATCTCAGGAGGAGGAGGTCAGCGTTTCTTCTGCTCAAGCCTGCATCCGCCATTGCAGGAGGACCTGCTCTCAAGCCAGGAAAACACTGCTACGACTAGGCAGAGCCTACAAAAAGCAAG
This sequence comes from Clarias fuscus, assembly GCA_030347435.1. Taxonomy (NCBI): domain Eukaryota; kingdom Metazoa; phylum Chordata; class Actinopteri; order Siluriformes; family Clariidae; genus Clarias; species Clarias fuscus. The sequence continues at coordinate 13,900,882 of CM059218.1, forward strand.
CAGACCGTAGGTGCTCTTAGGCCCCCAAATACAGGATAGGGCAGAGAGTCATGCTCTCAACCAGAGACCTTTCTCTAAAGACCTCCTCTCGTAAGCTTTTCCCTTGTTACATCGGCCCCTTTACCATAACCAGGATTGTCAGACCCTGCTGTAAGCTCTTGCTCCTCTCAACTGTGCAAAGGATAAATCCCACGTTTCCCAGCTACGCCGTCTCGCCTCATGTCCACTAAGTATAGTGGTTAAGCAAATTGTTCTCCGTTTGTGATATGTCTAACAGCAATTTAGTAAGATTTATAATTCACATTGCGGCTTGGATGTTAATCTTTACTGCATTATGCTTAACCCTTTGAGTTACTTTCTTACAGCATTACTCCACATGACACTGCTCTCCAACGTGACTTGGGACAATGGGATTAAGTATACAGAGGTAAAATGCATGGCAGAAAATGTATCTCCTGATGTCAATATTACTTGGCATACTGTAGACTGCAGAAGTGGAATTGATGCTTCTGAGCCTGGAAAGGTTGTCTCTGGAAGTCACCAAGACCTCGGTGTGATTTGGAAAATGGCACGGATTCCAGTTTACTCTTATGCAGGGTGCAAATTAATTTGTGTGATGCACCACCCTGCATTGGAGAAACCGATGCAAAAGTGCATTCAAATTCCTTTTATAGGTTTGTTTTAACCTATTCTACTGATCTTTCAATAAGTAGTTATGATTGTAGTTGATTTATAACAATCAATTAGATCCATGCACTGTAATAAGTGCTTCACACTATTTACAGTATGTTCCTAAAGTTATTGCTTAAATAAGATAATGTTAATTATGATTGTTTGATTTTATTAATACTGAATTTTATTAATGCTATTTAAGCCCAAGGGGTCAATGTTTTTTCCCCAAATGTGAAAAGAATTTGGCATTTTGCAATTCAGGAGCAGCTAAATATTATCAGGATTTCTTAGGTTCATAGTTAAAATTTTTAAATATAAACCTATAATGACCAGTCACCAGTACAAAACCACTGATGTATCACTGGCATTGCATTAATAATAAAAAAAATGTCATCTGTGTTCCATTAGAACCACCCAGCCGTTATGTGAGTGTTGCTTTGCAGAAAGACTCCACACACTGGGCTGCTGTGTGTAAATGCAAAAGTGATGAAGCTATGATTAACATCTCCTGGGTCATTTCTGACACCAATAAAACTGCCCAACCTTCCAGCAAAAATACCACAACCGAGGGCTGGAGGAGGGTAGTCATGAACATTTATAAATTTGACCTGTCCCAACATGAAGGGAAGTTATTGACATGTGTTATCCAAAGTGAGTTTGGGGAAGTTGAAAGGAGAACCATACGTGTACCCGGTTTTTGTAAGTAAATCACTAAAATGTTTTTTTAATGGCAAATTTAAACATATTAAGATCAAGCATGTACTGTATGTGTAGGGTTCAGTGATCATACACAATATGGCTCATGGCTCAACATGGTATACTGTATGGTCACCCCATGCAGGCTTTACTGAGAAGGACAATGGCTGTGGGGATTTGAGTTTACTCAAACACAAAAGCATTACTGAGATCATTCAGCAAATATCAGGCAATATGCCTGGCATCTGGTTGAGTTTATCCCAAAAGTGTTCAGTGGGGTTGAGTTCCGGGCTCTGTGCAGGCCACTCAATTTGTTTCAGAACAACCCAGTTAAACCATATCTTAGTTCCCATCCCTTAGTCTCTTAATTAAAGTGAAAGGAAGTCTTAAACAGGATAAAAAGATATTCTAAACAAATGGATTTATGGGAGTACACCTGTATACCATTATATTAAAATTTGTAAATGTATCACTTTATTTACAAGAACATTAATTGTTCGTTTTTTAAAAACGTATTATGTGGTGACACAATCGTTTAGATTAATATGGTATATTTTATTCATAAAAAGTTTTTTACAGAATTCACATTGTTAAACTATATGTACTGTATTATGCATATAAATTTTTTAAATGCCAAAATCTGTTGGATAGAAAGGATCTAATGGTAAAACACATTTCTGATCTATTTTTCATTCTGCAGTCATCTCATCTATTGTTGTTTTGAACAAAACTCTTCCACTGCATCGGAGCCATGGGGAAAAGACTGGCTTGCACAGAGTGGTACTGAAGGAACATGTTTCCAATCAGAAGATAATATTTAAAGTTAATGGAAATGCATCAGCGTATGATATCAAATGTTTCAGGTATGATCAGGAGGTGTGACAAAGTGTTCATATACTCTTTACAACACAATTCAATTCAATATTTTCTTTTCTATTATTTATTTCCCCCCACAATTGCATTTTAAGGTATATCTATAATTGCATGTCTCTATCAATGTTCCACATTCACTTAAATGGATTTCTTACTCAATGCTTAAAAAAGCTAGACTTTTCATAAAATATTTTTATAGCTCTTGTATATCAGTAGTTGTATTTGTGTGTTTGATGTCTGTGCTTGACATTAGATCCAATGGACTTTCTGCACACACTGTTGGTATGGCTCTGGTATTTGCTCAGCAAGTGTCAGAGAGTGATGCTGGTTTGTACACATGCAGTGCATCCTGGTACCATCACAATGCCACAGTGACTGTTTTGGTGGATATAATCAGCCAGGAAATCCACAGTAGTGAGTATCTGTCTTATGTTGGCTATAGTGCATATAGATCATTGCAATGTCCATGGGCCGTAGAGTGGTCCTTGTACAAGATACATTAATTGTCAAACATTTAATGAGTCACTTTGGCTCTTTGTTATGTACTCTTTTTCTGATGCATAGTGATGCTTATCCTGATCTGTTTCTCCTCTGCTGTTGCAATCACCATCATAATGGTGGTCACACTCTGCATATTCTGGTGAGTTGCTGCTCATTTTGCCATCAGAAGAGGTGACCAACAACTGTTTTTATTGGATTTCCAGACATATGATACTGTAGACAAAACAAAAAAAAAAGTAGTATACCTAGACATGAGTGGCATGTTATTCATAAACAGGATACACACTGGTTTATATAGACAGGAGATACATAATGCCACATTAACCACAACTACAAAAACAGAAAAAATCTGTTTGCAAAACAGATTAGTGACAACGGATACATGTGAATTCCAAATCAGAGATGGTGACAGGCTAAAACAATGTTTGATTATTTGATGTTTGATGATTTCCACACACATACTTGATCTATTCATAAACTCTTTTACTGGAACCACTTGTATTCAAGCACTATTCTGGCAGGAGTTGCCATTTTTAGTTTATATTTGCAGCTGTCTGATATAACTTTTCTAAAAACGTCTGGTAACTTGGACTCACCGACTTAATTGTTCTGGATCTTTCTGAGTTTTAGCAAAAGAAGTGAAGAAACCCACTCTTCAACCCAGGTATGTATAAATAACTGGTGTTTACACATGATATGTTGTTTACACATTATATGTTGTTTACAAATGATAATTTTTTAAAGAAACAATTAGTGATAACAAAGTAAAATTGCAAAATAATTGTTTTATTCTTTTTTTCCCCATTTCTCCCATTGGTTTGAGTGAATATGTAAAAAAAAAAAAAAAAAAAAAAATCATCTTATCAGTGGGAAAAAATAGTGCCCAGATAACAGACTTCAGATAACACGAATCCACTTCAGAGTCTACTGCTATTTTAAGAGAGTGCATATATGCAAAAGTTATTTTATTCTTTTATTTAAAAAAAACTTTTTAAAATAAAATTTTTGGGCAATTTTATGTAATGAGTTTTTCCATTTTTTCCTCCGGCCTAATATTTTTAGTTGTTCAGGTTCAACGATAATTTAATTAATGCAGATGTCTTGTATATAAAGGACTGGAAGAAGCGTGAGTCTTTGGCTGCCCTGATGCAGGACCCACGGTCACCAGAACTCAAGAAGGCCAGCGGGCAGGATTATGCAGAGCCAGTGCACTATTCCATAGTGATTGATGTAAAAACCACAGTGTAAGGAGAGGTTCGAGTATTCAGATGTCTGAAATGTGACTAGATTTGACATAGCAGCATGGTGTTAGGGCTCTGAGTCAGAGGGTTGACGGTTGAGCCCAAGCTCCACTGTGCTGCCACTGCTGAGTGAGGTCCTTAACCCTGTCTGCTCTAGATGTGATATACCATGGCTGAACCTGCACTCTGACCCCGTCTTCCTAACAAAAAAATGGGGTATGCGAAGAAAAGTATTTCACTGTCCTGTAAAATATATGTGACAAATAAAAGTTGTTGTTGTTAATGTTGTCATCTTTTGCTTTACACTGATCCTGTTTTGTTTGTTTACACTGATCCTGTTTTGTTAGACTTTAGTGCTAAAGTGGCTCCTCCTCAGGGTTTTAATTGATGAATTTAATACATTTTTATATAATGCTTTTAACAATGGACATTGTGACAAAAATCTTTAAAGAAATAACAATTATGGAAATAAATTGAGAAATGCTATAAATTTTTTTTAGCTTTATCAGTTTTTCCCTAATGAGCAAGATGATGGTTGCAAGAAAAATATAGATGCAAGCAACAATGACGGGCCCAAGAACCCTGCACCATCGCCACCCCAGGCACACCGCACAACCTGTGTGTTATTTGAGTGTGTTAAGACCTTGAAAAAGCCATCGCCACCCGGTTGCCCCGCACAACCTGCACACATCATACACTATACAGGGCTGATGTCACTTTGGACCCTAAATATTTGTTGAGTGTGTTAGTGTGTGTGTGCGTCGTGAGTGTAAACATTTGTAATATGGGTGTATGTATGTGTGCATCTGTGTGATATATGAGTGTGTGTGTGTGTGTGCGTGCGCGTTAGTGTGTGAGGGTTTGTGTGTGTGAGAGTGAGGAAGAGAGCTATGTGGACGAGTAAATGTGCTTGTGTTTGTGCATGTCTGTGTGTTAACATTAGTGATATGTGTGGTAGTGTGTGTGTGTGTGTGTGTGTGTGTGTGTGTGCGCGCATGTCTGTGTTAACATTTGTGATGTTTATATGTGTACAATAGGCCGCAGATGCTATAAGAAATGCATCACACTACGATGTTCCTGAAGGTGTCACTGAATATAATGTCACTCAATATAATGCCACACAGAAAGTTATTAATCATTTTTCGAGTTTAAGACATTATCACAGCTGACCCATTTGAGATATCGAAAATCCCTCCGCAATTTTGCGTTCTCAATGTCTTTAGATCTCTTCGGCCCGGTTTGGTGACGATCATATAAATAGGAGGAGTATATCAAAATCCATCGGGTGCGTTTTTGCAAACGAACCAAAATAACCGGTCTCCTGTTGAGTTGAGCCCAGGACATGCTGTGCGAAAGTTGTTTGGCTCGATGAGCTCTAAATGTGTACCGAGTTTTGTGTGCCTACGTGAAAGTGTGTATGAGCTATCCAGCAAAATCTCTTGTGGGCATCCTGATGGCAGCAGATTCCAACCTGTCTGCCAAGTTTCATGAGTTTTTGAGCATGTTAAGACCTCCGAAAAGTCCAAAAGGGTGGGGAAAAAATATAATAATCCTTAGGAAAACAAGAGGGTCCTGCGCACCTTATAGTGCTTGGGCCCTAAAAAAAACCCTCCCTAGAAGGAGATTAATAAGCATCCTGTGTCTAATGTCCTTTACATATTCCCCAATGTTATTTAGCTTGTAGACACAAAGGACTCATATGGATTTCCTGAAATCTACAACTGTGTATCAGCATAACAGAGAAAACTAATACCATATTATGAATAATATTATCCAGATTAAGCATATTAGCATATTATTGGGGCTGAAATGGAAAAACCTTATGATGCTTTATTACGAATAGAAAAATCACCATTTACATCTACAAACGGATAACCATCTGTCAAATAAGACCCGAGCCAGAAGAGGGCTGTTCCCTTAACTCAAGATGTGTATGAAATATGTGTCAAATGAATTTTGCTACAGTATTAACTAGTGCAACTAAATTAACAAAAATAATTATTATAATTATTTTTGTTATCTCCTATACGGGTATAAAATGACTGTCACAGAATGCACTGAGTGATGCTTCACATTACATGTGTAACATGTATATGTACAGTATATGTTGTTACTCTGCAAATTTAGGGGTGTTACACTCACTCACTCACTCATTATCTATATCGCTTAATCCTGTATTCAAGGTCACAGGGGGCCTGGAGCCTAACCTGGACAGGGTGCCAATCCATTGCAAGGCAGGGTGTTATATTGTATATACACAAGTGGCTGCAAAAACAAATCTTACTGTTTATACTCTGTTTTAAAAATACTTTTGACTTTTATTGTAAGAATCTAATTGTAATGAAATACCAGTTACAATTCTGAAAAATCCTATAGCCACACAATCACCCTTTTTGACAGAAAAAAAAAATTCTGAGAAGGTTTCCTGAGAAATAAAATTTCTGAGAATAAAAGAATTAACTTCCCAGTTAATATTTTGAAAAATTAACAAAAAGGGTTGTGCAAGCTTTTAACAACATTATTAGCCCGCATAAATTAATTGCAGTGACAGAAACTGAATTGAATGTAGAGCGATGGTTGTAACTTTTTAAATCATTTTATTCAAGTGAGGATTTAAACATAAAAAAATTCTGATAATCATCAGTTTACCAAGCTTTTGGTCTTATTATTGTATTTTTTGAAAGCATGAAAACTTTGGCGATTACTATAGGACAAACCAGGGCTGCAAAGCGACAGAAACCCAACCGGGAAAGGTCTTCTATTACTGTATGTGTCTAAGGGATCCAGCTGACTGTTTTCTCTAAATTACTGTTTGTCCAATTCTGGAAAATGTGTTTGTTTGGGTCTCAGTAGAATGAAATTATCCCAGAGAAAAGAGCTGACTGTTTATAAGTAATGAGAATTTGTTTGTTAGCTGTGCCAAACAACTTTTCCCCAGACTGACTGTCCACAGAAGTACTGCTGGCTTTGAATTTTAGGCTGATTATATTCTCTGTGTCTGTGAGATTTGCATGCAGTGGGGAAGAGGAAGCTGATACACACTCATATGTGCTAGATATCATTTTCAGTGTTTTGCTAAGGAAAACTAGTGCACCATTGAAAACATTAAGGGACTAACCCATTGGACTACTGATTGGAAGGGTCCGGGTTCAAACCCCAGTTAACCCCTAACTGCTTGGATGTATAACGAAACAAATGTAAATTGCTCAGAATGCATATCTCCTAAATGTCATTGATGTAAATGTACCGTACTCCTATTTTACAATTTCTTCAGGAACTGAGTACTGTTTACACATGGCCTACCTTTTCCTGTATGTAGGCCATGGTTTCCTTCTGATATGATTTTCTTTTCCATGGAGTCCTTGAAGTTGATTCAATACTATCTCTCATGAGCATATCTTCATTGATTAGGCAAAATTCAGTCTCACCAAGTCCAGGCAGCCAGGAAGGATTATCATTGGCCACTGCGCTATCACTAAAGTCTGTGGTCTGCATGTCATCCACCTAAAGATTTGCTTTGTTATCTTACTGTTTGTTAAGATACTGTATGTTACTCTTATTTGTTCATTGAGTTTTCATATAATGCACTACTGTATTGTAACATGACAACAACATTTATATTTACTGCAGAATGCACAGTGTATTTTGGAACCAAAGAAAGAAAGAAAAAAAACACTAATAAAGGGAAAAAAGGTTTTATACGCATAGTTATACACTTGATTATCTAACATGACCTCATGAGGTTAAAACATGTATACAGTATTTTAATGTGTTTTTAAATGTATTGCCCTAGTGTGAAAATGTTAAACAAGACTATGAAGCTTCTGTGAATTATTTTGATGGCAATGTCTCAAAAAAAATAGAACATGGCTTTGACTGCATGGATTTATTTTGAGATAAAGAGATTTGTTTATTTTAGATTTTATTAAGAGATTTGTGAAATTTTTACAAAATATTCCTGCACGTTGTGTGTAACGTTTTGGGAAATTGAACACAAGTTTTAGTAAGCATGTTTAAACAAATGATGAAAACTTTAAGCTATCTTTTAAAGTTTATTTTTCTATTATTAGAGAGCCATCTGGTGAATATGTGCAGTATTGCAACATCAGAGTAAAACATTGAAATATTTAAATTCATTAATTGTATGCGATTTATGTCATTTTTGTATGCAACAATTTATGTTTTTTGTATTTTTCACAGTACATAAAATACCTATTAAATTTGGTATTCCTCTGCACAGGAGGGATGCATAGCAACACATTACAGAGTGTGCAGGTAACTTATTAAATGACTAATTTGAACACAACTAATTACTTTAAGCTTAAGAAGGAGATATTTTCTAAAGATTTTAGAAAATTTTATAGCACTTTCAGGAGAAAAATAAGAAAATTAATTATATACAGTCATGGACAAATTTTTCAGAATGACACAAATATTAGTTTTCACAATATTTGCTGCTAAACTGCTTTTAGATCTTTGTTTCAGTTGTTTCTGTGATGTACTGAAATATAACTACAAGCACGTCATACGTTTCAAAGGCTTTTATCGACAATTACAAGAGTCAGCATTTGCAGTGTTGGCCCTTCTTTTTCAGGACCTTTGCAATTCGACGGGGCATGCTCTCAATCAACTTCTGGGCCAAATCCTGACTGATAGCAACTCATTCTTTCATAATCACTTCTTGGAGTTTGTCAGAATTAGTGGGTTTTTGTTTGTCCACCTGCCTCTTGAGGATTGACCACAAGTTCTCAATGGGATTAAGATCTGGGGAGTTTCCAGGTTACGGACCCAAAATTTCAACGTTTTGGTCCCCGAGCCACTTAGTTCTCACTTTTGCCTTATGGCACAGTGCTCCATCGTGCTGGAAAATGCATTGTTCTTCACCAAACTGTTGTTGGACTGTTGGAAGAAGTTGCTGTTGGAGGGTGTTTTGGTACCATTCTTTATTCATGGCTGTGTTTTTGGGCAAAATTGTGAGTGAGTCCACTCCATTGGATGAGAAGCAACCCCACACATGAATGGTCTCAGGACGCTTTTCTGTTGGCATGACACAGGACTGATGGTGGCGCTCACCTTTTCTTCTCCGGACAAGCCTTTTTCCAGATGCCCCAATCAATCGGAAAGAGGCTTCATCCGAGAATATGACTTTGCCCCAGTCCTCAGCAGTCCATTCGCCATACTTTTTGCAGAAGATCAATCTGTCCCTGATGTGTTTTTTGGAGAGAAGTGGCTTCTTTGCTGCCCTTCTTGACACTTGGCCATCTTCCAAAAGTCTTCGCCTCACTATGCGTGCAGATGCACACCTGCCTGCTGCCATTCCTGAGCAAGCTCTGCACTGGTGGCACTTCCATCCCGCAGCTGAATCCTCTTTAGGAGACGATCCTGGCGCTTGCTGGACTTTTTTGGACGCCCTGAAGCCTTCTTAACAAGAATTTAACCTCTTTCCTTGAAGTTCTTGATGATCCTATAAATTGTTGATTTAGGTGCAATCTTAGTAGCCACAATATCCTTGCCTGTGAAGCCACTTTTATGCAAGGCAATTCTTTGCAGGTCACCATGGTTAACAATGAAAGAACTATGATTTCAAGCATCATCCTTCTTTTAACATGTCAAGTCTGCCATTCTAACCCAATCAGCCTGACATAATGATCTCCAGCCTTCTGCTCATCAACATTCTCACCTGAGTTAACAAGACGATTACTGAAATGATCTCAGCAGGTCCTTTAATGACAGCAATGAAATGCAGTGGAAAGTTTTTTTCGGGATTAAGTTCATTTTCATGGCAAAGAAGGACTATGCAATTCATCTGATCACTCTTCATAACATTCTGGAGTATATGCAAATTGCTATTATAAAAACTTAAGCAGCAACTTTTCCAATTTCCAATATTTATGTAATTCTCAAAACTTTTGGCCACGACTGTATATTTGTGTGCGCGCGTGTGTGCACGCATGTTTATCCAGACTTTTGCTAGCTTACTAACTTTTGACAGATTAATGATCTGATAACATTAATCGTGCTTTAGGCAAGAACTTATATATTGTATATTTATAAGGGCAGTTTTGGATGTGGCTGAATATATATAAATGTTTCAATTAGAATAGAGAACAGGAGAGGGGAGATCAGAAGGGGAGAGATAACAGTTAGGTATGGTCACAGTCACATAATGTATAAGGTGAATGTATATTTAGTGTAGATTGCAAGCAGGGACTCCGGCTGGACTACCTATAACAGCATAACTAAAAGGAAGAGCCAGAAGGAAACACAGACATGAGGGCTCCCTGAGATGTAATGCAACCAATCACCTCACCGTCAACAAACCTGAGTGATCAATGAGAGTGGGGAAGACAGCATCTAAACATACCAGTTCACCATAATACTCTACCATCCATGAGTCCACCAGATCTGTTCCTTTACCTAAGGCAAATCTATTTACAAAAATGCTTGGCTAAATAAATAGGTTTTTAGCCTAGATTTAAACACTGAGACTGTGTCTGAGTCCCGAACACTATTTGGAAGGCTATTAAGGGCTGTTGTAAGAAAAAAGCTCTGCCCCCTGCTGTAGTTTTCATAATACTGACAAACAGCCCTTGATCGAAGTAGGCATAGTGGATTGTACGACACTAGCAGTTCACTCAGATACTTTTCAATTCAATTTATTTGTATAGCGCTTTTAACAGTTGTCATTGTCGCAAAGCAGCTTTACACAATCAAAATCATTATTTAAGTTTGTATGGAATGTGATCGAAGTAGGCATAGCGGATTGTACGACACTAGCAGTTCACTCAGACACTGCGGCGCTGCTGCATTCTGAACTAACTGAAGCTTGTTTATGCACCTAGTTGAACAACCAGACAGTAAAGTGTTACAATAGTCTAACCTAGAGGTGATAAAATCATGAACTAGTTTTTCTGCATTGTTTAGTGACAATATATTCCTTAACTTGGCAATATTTCTGAGGTGAAAGAATGCTATCTTTGTGATATTATCTACATGAGCTTCAAATGAAAGACTAGAATCTATAATCACACCAAGGTCTTTTACTGTTGCACTAGATAGATGAGAAAGGCCATCTAAAGTTACATTGTGACCTAAAATCTTGCTTCTAGCTGCATGCGGTCCTATGACTAGAACTTCTATCTTTTCAGGATTAAGCAGAAGGAAGTTAATTAGCATCCAGTCTCTTATACCCTTTATGCATTGCTCAACTTTAGCAAGCTGGTTTTTCTCATCTGGTTTTGCTGCGGCGTATACAGTATACAGTAACTGTGTGTCATCAGCAAAACAATTAAAATGCTTACGGATTATGTTGTCCAAAGGAAGCACGTAAAGGGAAAAAAGCAGTGGGCCTAAAACCGAACCCTGTGGAACATCAAACTTCACTAGAGAACATGCAAAATAATCACCATTTAAATCTATATACTGATAACGATCAGTCAAATAGGATCTGAGCCAGGAGAGGGCTGTTCCCTTAATTCCCACAACATTTTCTAATCTGTGAACAAGAATATTATGATCAATAGTGTCAAAAGCTGCACTGAGGTCGAGTAACACAAGCATAGTTACTCAACCCTGATCAGAGACCAATAGGACGTCATTTACTACTTTAACGTGTGCTGTCTCTGTGCTGTGATGAGGCCTAAATCCTGACTGATACAGTTCGTGTATGCTATTTCTATGTAGATATGAGCATAGCTGCTCCGCTACTATATTTTACAGAATCATAGAGATAAAGGGGAGGTTTGACATCGGCCTGTAATTGGACAGCTGACAGGGATCGAGGTCAGACTTCTTAATTATCAGTTTAATAACTGCTAATTTAAAAGATTTTGCAACTGCACACTCATAAGCGCTTTTTTAAAAATGTACAGCGCCATCATTCATACTCATAGAACTAATGATTTTTTTTTTCAAGGTAAATTTATGATATAAAAATTTTCCTTTTAAAATTAGCATATCTTCTCTTCCCTTTGCCCGATTGCGAAGGAACAAAGACTACATGTTATCTCAAGCTCTGCCAAATACACATGTGAACCCTATTAAAATTTGTTTTTCACTTGATGCATGCACAAACAGACTGATCCTAAAACCATCTTGATGTGTTCTATTACTCATCTTATGTCCCCTAAATTATTTTTCCGCAAATATGAGAATATGTCCGCAAATATGAGAATATGTACACGCCAACTTTACAGTTTTATTATATACATAGATATATTATACTCTTTTTATTGTAGTAATTTCTGTTGTCTCCATGTTATTTTTTTATATTCGACTTCATTATATATGATTGACGATCTGTAAATGCTCCTGCTTGTTAATTGTCTATTATGCTACTTTTATTTCACAATTAAAAGTTTTAACTTAAAATGTTCAGAGTAAATCAGTTTAATACTACTATGATTTTTTTTATGATATAGTACTAACAGTGAATGCTGTGTATGCCCTTTAATGCCCTTTGTGTGAAAATCATTTCTGGTTGAAAGACGCTTATTTGTTTGCGAATCAGTGGAGCCCAACTTCACCAGAACATATGCAAGGATGGACTGTCTATAAATTTAAAGAGCAGATCCCAATGATAAAATCCTGGACCAATCATGTACACAACGTCAAGTAGGCTTTGTCATTCCAACCATATACAGTTGAGTACACAGTGAACCGAAACAATGTTCCTCCAGGACCAAGGTGCTACATACATGCATACGACATAAATTAACCGACAACATAAATTTGAAACGCAGATTTTACATTTTTAAGTTAACCTAAGCTATCAATTTTTATACTAGAAGAGACAACACTGGACAACAAAGTGCATGTGCAATTGTGCAACCAAGAGCTACATGATAACACAACGTAACACAACAATGTAACACGTTTCAGTACTGAAATGCCTTTTCTTTCGTGATGAGGTATGTGTTGAGGTGGTGAGAAAGAAAAACAGCAGTAAACAATTGACAAAAAATATTTTTGTGCAAATAGCAGACTGTATGATGAGGTATGAGTTGAGGTAGTGGAAAAAGAAAAAAAGAAAAAAAACAGCAGTAAAAAAAAAAAATCACATCCAATAGGCTCATCAGCAACTGTTCACATATTCAAGAGATGCTAGTTGTGTTGAGTAATGTATAAAATATACTACATGAAACAATTGACATTTTGTTGTAATCTGTGGCACGGTATAAAATGCTCAGCAGACTTAGTTAAGAATTCTGACAGTACCCCTATCCACTGTATACTAGGACCTGCTTGGTGGTGTAATACATTAAAAAATATAAACAATGTTATATGACTTACATAGTCACACAAAATATTTTTGGTTTGCAATGTTACAACTTCAGCTGCTCTGTTCTCTTGTCATTGCTAATAACGCTACTACGAAACTTTTTTTTCCTTAAATTTTTTTCAGTGAATTAGTTTTTCTTTTCCTATATCCCTTACTGAACACCATGGAGAAGCATGTTTCAAATTTCCTCTCTAAGGAACTGCAGTTGTGTGGCAAAAACCTGAAATTATTTGAAGAAATTCATGGAGGGCCTGAAATTCATGGAGAACCAACTGACTTCCAGGAGTTTGCAAATTATGCTATCATAAGTATTTTTTATTGTTACTTGCAATATTTACTGCAATGTGTACACTGGAATCTGAAGAAATCTTTCATTGCAGGTAAAATGCTTAGTGAAACCAAGTATCCCTGTCTGCAGCTTGCAGATGGAGGCGGGGCTGAATATGGGGCGGGGCTGCACGTGTCGCCCCGCCCATATAGTTTCTTATTGGTTGTAAGCGGATGAAGGCGGGACTGAATCTGGGGCGGAGCTGCACGGGTCGCCCCGCCCACATGATTTCTTATTGGTTGTAAGGAAAATTAATGACATCGACGCAACGTTCCTCCCACAACTCACTCATTGGTGGCAAAGTAATGATGTTGAAACTTCCATTTCTGGTGTTTTTTGCTGCATGTGTGTGCACCCGCTACATTTTATGTGTAAATTGTTATTTAAAGTGTATAATGAGTACGTTAAGTAAGTTTGAGATTGTCTTCCCCAGTGCATGCGTTATATGTCATTGATATAGTTACCATCTATAAATGTTAGTAATTGATGCATATGTATAAAATTTGCCGTCTGTCGCGGATGAAGTTTCACTGTAAACAAGCTTCGATGTAATAAGTGTGTATCTTTATTACAACAGTAACTGTAAAGGTTCATTTACATTTACTGAGTTCGTTTAAATGTATTTTTTCCTCAGTAAATTAACTTAAATTGTTTAATTGTTAATGTAATCATTTTAACGTGTACTTTAAAAGAGCAAAATGTTAGGATTTGTTTCTGTGAATAAGATCATTCAGCACAAGGTGCATGAAATTAGGGCTTGTTTTTATAATGCAATTTCTATATATGCACAATTTAAATCATTTGATATTAAAACCAATGATCTATTCCTTCTATTTGCAGATCCTTGATGTTCACATCCCCATTAATATTCCCTGTGCACCACATTTTCTATTTTGTTTAGCTTGTTTTGTTTTGCTGTTATTCTCTAACCCTCACGTTACCCCTCAATTTCAGTTTTTTTTTCTTCCACATGACCCAACGGCACTTTTAAGAGCCATTTTCTGTGCAAACATGCACAAAACAGTGTTAAGCAAGGGGCAGTGTGAGCAGTATTTAAAAGACTGCTGCAGCAGTTGCCCTTTCTGCTCATACACCAGTATGCCACAGTTGGTGTATTATCACCTAAAAAACCATTTCCAGTTGGCAGTGCACCATGATGGTGAGTTTAACATTTTTGCTTTTGTCACTTTAGTTTGTTTACTATGGTGCCAAACCGGCCAATAATGCTCTGTGCATGATTTTTAATTATGTCTGAATTTGTAATGGAGTGTTTGTTTTATTTTAAGGCAATATATCAGCTGATGATTGGTGCCTCCCTACTTCATTGATCAAGGACCTTTCATTAAATCGCGAATAAATTTGCTTGTTATTTGACTGTCCGCAGGCCAGAGTGAAATACAAATTAAGTTTAGTTAAGCAATTGTCTACAAATATATAGTAATGACTTTTTTTTGTTTTCATTTCAAATTTCATCATCATAAAATGCAGTTTGAAATGTCGGGCAAAATCCCACTTTCACTGCTGCTATTGTTCATTGACTGTGTTAACTCGGGCAAATTTACTGAAGCACATTGCCAGCCATTCTTCCCCACCACCCCATCCTCAGTCGTCATCCGCCCAGCAGACTGAGCCTCAGTCGTCATCCGCCCAGCAGACTCAGCCTCAGTCGTCATCCGCCCAGCAGACTCAGCCTCAGTCGTCATCCGCCCAGCAGACTCAGCCTCAGTCGTCATCCGCCCAGCAGACTCAGTCTCAGTCGTCATCCGCCCAGCAGACTCAGCCTCAGTCACCTGCATTCCTCCCAAAATGCTCAGCAAGAAGGACTGTAACTTGCAGCCAATGTAATGTAACCTTGCTGGCCAAGAATCTACGAACTCATAAGGCGGCATCATACTGACAAAGAAAATGCAATTACACCTGAGAGGCACTTTCAATCTCAGTGCATTGATGAAAAAAATGGCCTTTTTGCAGTTGAAAAGGCTTTCCATGGTCAAGCAACACCCCTACATGTAATAAAAAATACTTGGGGGCCAAACTATCGTTCAGCTTGCGAAAATGATCAGTGTGTCTTAAATTCAGAGTTTGCGCACAACGCTGAGATCTTGCCTTTCGAGTGCTGCCATCTCCAGTCACTAACTTTCTGTAAACAAGTTGACAAAACCAAAGTTGCACTGACAGAAAACTGTCTCTCGCAGCTGGTGCAGGAGAAGTAGTTTGGAAAAGCAAGAAAAGCCCAACTGTTACTGTTGCAACAAGAGGCAAATACTGCAGAGACACCTTTGTCTTTCCATGTCACTTGTGGAAGTTCATCAACAAAGTATTTCATTTCAGTCTTTGAACCAACAAAGTCCTATTACAGGAGAATGGGAAGGGTGATGGTGGCTTATGATAAAAAGAAAAATAACTGGCATTATCCTTGTGCCCGACCTCGGCAATCATGCATACACAAAGCGACAGCAAAGTGATATCTTTTCCAGACGATGCAACAACTCTTCAAGAGAGTAAAGAGTTCAGAGGTCCTTAACACTGTCCATAAATCTGATGAGGCCAACGGTCAGGATGTGTCATATCCCCCAAACTCTTCTACTGTTAAAAAGATGATGGAATATTTGCTTGAAAATAAGAAAATTCCAGTGGAAATTTCACAGGACATCCTGCAAATGCCAAAACACACATTTCCAAAACATCTAGTGCCTGAGGAAGTTGAATGCAGATTATGCAAGGGAGTTTTGGGTGAGCCAGTGATGATAACTTGCCGGGCGAAGATAGTCACTTTTCACGGAGTGATTCAGGGTACGTCATTTTTTCCCCCTTGTATTGCTTGGATAAATATTTTGTTCTATTTATGTTATTGTTTTGATAGATATTTTATTTATCAGTAAAAAAAAAAATTTTTTTCAGGTGTATCTAATTATTACAAGTTGTGCCATAAATGCAACCTCACATACAGGTACCAAAAATGGAGGAAAGGTTTGCACAACTTCAATGATCATGTAGTCCTCTCACTGCATTTGTGTGTGGTATTGAGAAATTCTCTACAGATACAATATCAAGAACGATACCCGCTGTTGTACTTATGTATAGTTGATGACTATGACTAGTTCATTAACAACTTATTTTTTTATTATTGCTAATGGCTCAGATTTAACATTTTCTACTGGTTATTTTCTACTTAAATAACTAGAAGTGCTCTTATTTTATAGTTTATTTCCTAATTTTTATTTTTAAACTTTCTTCTCCTCTTTGTCCGTCCAGAATCACACAGCTGTAGATAGGGTTGTGCAGATAATTGAGGCCACAGAGGGAAAGTCCTTGCCCAAAGGGGACCTAATCATGCAAGCATATCTGCACTTCGAAACTTTGTGATTTGGATTACATGTACTCCTGTGTGTCCTGTGGA
Organism: Clarias fuscus; assembly: GCA_030347435.1. Lineage (NCBI taxonomy): Eukaryota > Metazoa > Chordata > Actinopteri > Siluriformes > Clariidae > Clarias > Clarias fuscus. The sequence goes on from CM059218.1 coordinate 13,917,873, forward strand.
TACAATCCAAGTACCGTGATTATGGACCTTCATAAAAAAGCATCCCAGGTAAGTACACACGTGGGCAAAATTGTTGGTACCCTTCGGTCAATGAAAGAAAAACTCACAATGGTCACATAAATAACTTTAATCTGACAAAAGTAATAATTTAAAATAAATTCTATGAATGTTAACCAATGAAAGTCAGACAATGCTTTTCAACCATGCTTCAACAGAATTGTTTAAAAAAATAAACTCATGGAACAGGCCTGGACAAAAATGATGGTACCCCTAGAAAATACTGAAAATAATGTGACCAAAGGGACATGTTAATTCAAGGTGTGTCCACTAATTAGCATCACAGGTGTCTACAATCTTGTTATCAGTCAGTGGGCCTATATATAGGGCTCCAGGTAGTCACTGTGTTGTTTGGTGACATGGTATGTACCACACTCAACATGGACCAGAGGAAGCGAAGGAAAGAGTTGTCTCAGGAAATTCGAAAGAAAATTATAGAAAGCATGTTAAAGGTAAAGGCTATAAGACCATTTCCAAGCAGCTAGATGTTCCTGTGACTACAGTTGCACATATTATTCAGAAATTTAAGATCCATGGGACTGTAGCCAACCTTCCTGGATGTGGCCGCAGGAGGAAAATCGATGACAAATCAAATAGACGGATAATCCGAATGGTAACAAAAGAGCCCAGAAAGACTTCTAAAGAGATCCAAGGTGAACTTCATGCTCAAGGAACATCAGTGTCAGATCGCACTATCCGTCGTTGTTTGAGCCAAAGTGGACTACACTTGGAACTTTTTGCCAAGGCACATCAGCTCTATGTTCACAGATGGAAGAATGAAGCATATCACGAAAAGAAAACTGTCCCTACTGTGAAACATGGAGGAGGCTCTGTTATGTTCTGGGGCTGCTTTGCTGCATCTGACACAGGGTGTCTTGAATCTGTGCAGGGTACAATGAAATCTCAAGACTATCAAGGGATTCTAGAGAGAAATGTGCTAGCCAGTGTCAGAAAGCTGGGTCTCAGTCGCAGGTCATGGGTCTTGCAACAGGACAATGACCCAAAACACACAGCTAAAAACACCCAAGAATGGCTAAGAGGAAAACATCGGACTATTCTAAAGTGGCCTTCTATGAGCCCTGACCTCAATCTTATTGAGCATCTTTGGAAGGAGCTGAAACATGCTGTCTGGAAAAGGCACCCTTCAAACCGGAAACAACTGGAGCAGCTTGCTCATGAGGAGTGGGCCAAAATACCTGCAGAGAGGTGCAGAAGTCTCATTGACAGTTACAGGAATCGTTTGATTGCAGTGATTGCCTCAAAAGGTTGTGCAACAAACTATTAAGTTAGGGGTACCATCATTTTTGTCCAGGCCTGTTCCATGAGTTCTTTTTTTTTTATAATTCCGTTGAAGCATGGTTGAAAAGCAATGTCTGACTTTCATTGGTTAACATTCATAGAATTCTTATTTATTATTACTTTTGTCAGATTAAAGTTATTTCTGTGACCATTGTGAGTTTTTCTTTCATTGACCGAAGGGTACCAACAATTTTGTCCATGTGTGTATAATTATAAAGTAATTAGAAAGTTTTTTTTTCCTCAGACGGACATGCCTGGTATTAGGAGATGGTGGTGTTTGCTTCTTTTGGAGAATTTCACCTTGAGGTTTATTGTCTTTTCTTTATTCCTCTACATTTTATGAACTAACACTAGAATTTTTGCTGAGGTGTCGCTTTTACATTATACATACTAGGCCTGTGCAATATAATAAAATGATTGAAGCATTGTAAATGTACATATGGCGATATGCATAATCGCTTCAGTTTTTAATCTATTTAGGGTCATGAACAAAAGCACAAAGAGTAATTTTTGTACGTTTGATAAGAATCAGTAATTTTTTTTATTTTAAAGGCGTAGCACTTATTATTTTTTAAACTTCTATTTAATATAAACATACCTCTTCTTTACTACTTTTCATTACAGGTCTGAAGAAGAAAGATGTGCAACAAAGAGACTCAAGAGGCAAACTGAAAAGAATGTAATTTAATTACACGTAATATAATTTATTTGTTTGTTTGTTTGTTTGTCGAACATATGTAGAATTACATGTCTTCTCTGCTATCCTTTTTAGGCACAAAAGGCAATCATGACTCCTGAGTTGCAACTTTTGGATGCAAGGCTCATAAGTGCTGAAATACTGTCCTGTTTCATTCAAGCAAATGAAGGGTTAAAAACCTTTTACATATACTTTACAGTTACCCATGGAGATCTTGGAAATGATACTCTTGGAAGTAGTGCTACAGGATGAAGATGCTGCCTACATTAATATTTCGCTCACTTGCAGTAGCTTTAGTGCCATTGTAAACAGGACCCTGTTCAGACAGAAGGCGCACTACGCATGGCTTGACAGTAAGCATCTGTCCGTTTTTTTTTATTTATTTATTTTTTTAAATGTAATTTTGCTTATTGTATTTTTATAGTTGTAACATGGCTAACAATCCTAGATGAGTTCTGCTGTGTTTGTGTGTTTTTGGCTACAGGTGTTATGAACTGGAAAAAATGGAGTAAAAGATCAAGGGCTGAATTACAGGTGCCTTTTGAAATTAAAGAATGCAAAATGTGCAAATCGTTATTCAAGATCTGCTTCGGTTATTCTGGAAATGGGAAACGTGGTTGCCTCAGAGGTTTTTATGATGGCACAGAGGACCCAGACTGCTGTTTCGCGTGCCATTATTAGACTGGGAGGGATAATTAATGCTTGACCACAAAGAGATGTATAAATACCTGCTTTCTCCTCTATCAGAAATAACTGTAAACAGTGTAATCTTAAATAAATAAAAGTGAAATTCATTCATTTGTCATCATAATTAATTCGTGTCATAAATGTTTGTATTTATAAACAATTCTGATGTTTAACAACCCTTTTCTATTCATTAATTTAATGACATTTATGTATTATGGATTATTCCACACATTGTAAACCCGATTAAGTTGGCAAAACTCAAAATATTAGAGGTAATCAGTTACATAAATTTAAATTCAATTTACATTAAAGTAATGTTTCCAATTTCAAGTAAACAGAACTATTAATTTTTTAGTTGGTTGAACTTGTTGCAAATAAAAAGAATTGTTGCAATCCAGCCCAGGAATTGAACCCAGGCCTTCCACATGGTAGGTGCAACACTTACCATTGAGCCACCAGAGCTCTAGAGATGTTATGCTGGTGGAACTTTAAGATGACAGTTACTGTTACTTAAGTACTTAGGATTACTTAAAATATCAAATTTGTTCAGCTAACTTGAAAAGTGTCATTTCTAATTTAATTTAATTTATAATTCAAACTCATAAATGGCAAAAAGTTCTGAATACTCAAAAAGGTCTATTAATTTGACCTAATTGCAATTATTTAAGTTAACAGTACACAATGTGTTTAATTACTTTGAGCATTAGGGTTTACAGTGCATTTATGTATTTTATTAACAATATTTTAAAAAGCTGTAAATAAACTCGATTGGTTGACATTTTGATTTATAGTCACGGATTGCCTGAAATTGGATAACTAAACAGCAGAACGATAAGTCATGCTTGTAAATGTATGTAACCTTGGAACACAAACCAGTCATAAGCGTACACAAAGCTGAATAAATAAGCAAAGAGTTCAGCGTTTGTATGAAAGGTATTCATAAGCGTTGTTTCCAACTGCATTTCCTGTTTATCGTGGCAGCGACTTTAATCCATTTCACTAACCAATGAGATGAGTTGTGGGAGGAACTTTGAGTCGGCGTCATTAATTTACTTACAACCAATAAGAAACTATATGGGCGGGGCGACATGTGCAGCCCCACCCCAGATTCAGCCCCGCCTCGATCTGCGGGCTGCAGACAGGGGCTTCTCAGTGAAACTGATATGCACCAAAAACTATAAACCCTGTGCTCCCTTCAAAAGATTATTCAGCTGAATTTTGGAAGCATGACTCCTGAGGACGTTACACTCATTGAGGAGGTCTGAAGCCTGAGATCAGGGTTTTTGAATAAAAACACTCAAATCTTATAATTGTAAGCCTCATTGTTACAAGACATTATGCATTTTATTGTGGTAGACATTTGCTCTGTGGAATTAATCTGTTACTCTGCTGAGGACAGAAACAGAAAGAGTTCTGCAGGAACTGCCATTCATAATTAACACTCCAGACTACATGTTTGCCTTCCTGATCAAAAATCTTGAAGATCTTATCAGTAGTACCAACACTAGACCTTATCTGGACCCAAATCAGAATTCTGGCCAAATAATGCATAAACCCAGAAAAACGTCTAGAAAGCTACACATCATAGTTGCCCAACTGGATGAGCTAAGTGAGACCAACAAACACCTGAGAGGTAGCAGTTTGGGGCCTCAAACTTTTGAATGTTACAGTATTTTTTCCCACTGGGTTTGAGCATTAAAAATGTAGTAACATATCAATACCACTCATAGGGCATCTATTAGATCTTTCATTTGTGGTGACAGCCAAGCAATATGGAAGCACAAAAAGAGCTCTGGGATACGGTGGCCCAGAAGGGCAAATCATCTTTCCTGTATAGATGTACGTTTTTTCCCTTGTAAATGTATACTTTTTCCCGTATATGTTTTTTTCCCTTATAAGTGTGTTTTTTCGCTTGTAAATGTATGCTTTTTCCCCTTGTAAATATATTCTTTTTCCCTTAAAAATGTATTATTTTTCTCTTAAAATGTATGCTTTTTCCCTAGTAAATGTATTCTTTTCCCCTTAAATGAGTGCTTTTTCCCATGTAAGTGTATGATTTTTCCCGTTTGTGCGCAACTACTGTTTCCCATTTATGCTCAACTACTTTTTCCCGTGTGAGAACTCTCTTTCTCCTGTATTTTCCTGCAAGCTAAAGATACAGTGGAACCTCGGATTGCGAGTAACGTGGTTTATGAGTGTTCTGCAAACCGAGCAAAGATTTTTAATAATTTTTTTATTCGGAAACCAAGCAAGTATTAGTTTACGAGCGCCGAGTATCATGCTTCACACATGCGACTCTTATTTTGACACCGAGCGTCACTCTCTCACCTCATACTGATTCCTTTAGTATGCGCTCGTGCCAGTCTCGCTTTTTTCCGTTAAAATGGTGTTTCCGCTGTGTTTATGCGTTTGTTGTGAAACTTAAAAAGTGAGTCCGTTAATATACGCTCATGTCAGTCTCAGAAAGATTTCTTTTTTTCCTGTTAAAACAGTGTTTCTGTTGTGTGTGTGTTTGTTGTGAATCTTAAAAAGCGAGGTGGGGAGAGGGAGGAGGAGTGTTACTGTGTAAAACGAGACGAGGGAAGGGGCTAATTCCACACACACACACACACACACACACACACGGTGCCTGCGCGCACCAACAGAAACACTTATCTGTCAGGATTTATTTGTACTTTTTTTAAAAGGTAAAGTGCAGATTAATTTGTTTTATTTTCATTTTATAGATTGTATTAATTATTTTTATGTATTTATTTTTTAGGGCTGTGGAATGAATAATTTGAGTTTTCATTATTTCTTATGGGAAATGATGATTCGGATTACGAGTGTTTTGGAATACGAGCCCACTTCCGGAACGAATTATGCTCATAATCCAAGGTTCCACTGTAATGCGAAAAGGACTATGGGACGGAGGTTAAAACGCAACTGAGCACAGAATCGTGCCGGATATCAACTCCAGGACTTATCATGATGGAATATACAGTGAATTGTAGCGTGATAACGTTATAATTCACTAAATTTGCAACCGTACATACTTGCCAAGTAATTAATCGGATGTTACTGTTTTAGTCACTAATAACTTTGTAGCAGTGCTAATGCTATTGGAATATTTTCCGAGTGTAAATGGCAGTGATTAAAAGGAATAGCAGTCTCATTTAGACCATTAAACAATGATGTAAAAAATCAGCTCGATGGCATCTCTCTAATATACATCCACATATGGAGTTATAAGCAAGCTAATATCACAATGCTAACCACTAGCACTTAGCAAAGGGAAACTAGCTTGTTCATTAATGTATATTACTATGATAGTATATTTGGACACGTATACGTGAGGTAAACAATTAGCTCCATTGTTTGTGTAAAATTCCTGAATAGTACTTACACAATGTATGTAACAGTCAAGAAAAGGGGCTTTTGTTTGTGTTCTATCTATTCTATTATAAAGTCATTAAATATGAGTTTATACCACTTATAATATGTATGTGTTTTTCTTCTCACAGTAAGCTGCATGTAAATCATCAACTGCCTGAGTATCAGCCGATTTCTACACCAGCTTTACATCCTGAGCAGAAGGTGAGTGCTCAGAAGTATTCACCTCCATTTTCAGAAATGTCTGTCTCTTCATGGACATGATGTGTGTTTACAAATGGGGTAGAGAGGGCCAAATTGTGCAGCACTACTTAATGACAAAACCCAATAATTGTACATAGCATTACTAAAAGCTTGCATTCTATAAAATGTATGAAATTGTGTGTGTGGGGGGGTCTTTTTACCAGACACTTATATTAACATCATGCCTTTATTTCTCCCCTGTTGTAGATTGTCGTGGAGAGGACGGACCCTTGATCCTCTGCCTTCTTGCACCACCAATACATACATGTATTTTATTCATTTGTAAATAAAGTATTTAATGTAATTTATAGTTAAGTATTTATTTCCAGTTTGCTTATTCTTCAGCAAAACAGTTAAAGCATTGCTGCAAATGACTAGAATCAGATGTTACTCCACTCTGTTTGAGGCTACAGGCTTATACAGTATACAGTCGTGGCCAAAAGTTTTGAGAATTACATAAATATTGGAATTTGGAAAAGTTGCTGCTTAAGTTTTTATAATAGCAATTTGCATATACTCCAGAATGTTATGAAGAGAGATCAGATGAATTGCATAGTCCTTCTTTGCCATGAAAATTAACTTAATCCCGAAAAGAACTTTCCACTGCATTTCATTGCTGTCATTAAAGGACCTGCTGAGATCATTTCAGTAATCGTCTTGTTAACTCAGGTGAGAATAATGAGCACAAGGCTAGAAATCATTATGTCAGGCTGATTGGGTTAGAATGGCAGACTTGTTTTGACATTTTCCAGCACGATGGAGCACTGTGCCATAAGGCAAAAGTGAGAACTAAGTGGCTCAGGGACCAAAACGTTGAAAGTTTGGGTCCATGGCCTGGAAACTCCCCAGATCTTAATCCCATTGAGAACTTGTGGTCAATTGTCAAGACGCGGGTGGACAAACAAAAACCCACTAATTCTGACAAACGTTGAAATTTTGAGTCTATGGCCTGGAAACTCCCCAGATCTTAATCCCATTGAGAACTTGTGGTCAATTGTCAAGACGCGGGTGGACAAACAAAAACCCACTAATTCTGACAAACTCCAAGAAGTGATTATGAAAGAATGGGTTGCTATCAGTCAGGATTTGGCCCAGAAGCTGATTAAGAGCATGCCCAGTCGAATTGCAGAGGTCCTGAAAAAGAAGGGCCAACACCGCAAATACTGACTCTTTGCATAAATGTCATGTAATTGTGGATAAAAGCCTTTGAAACATATGAAGTGCTTGTAATTATATTTCAGTACATCACACAAACAACTAAAACAAAGCTCTAAAAGCAGTTTAGCAGCAAACATTGTGAAAACTAATATTTGTGTCATTTTCAAAACTTTTGGCCATGACTGCATATATATATATACACATACATACACACACACATATATATATATATATATATATATATATATATATATATATATATATATATATATATATAATCAAAGCGGTGAGTTGCTCCATTTATATTTTGTTTAACATCTACATAAATGTTAAAGTCTCCTACTATCAGCACTTTGTCAGAGTTAACCAATAGGTCTAATAGCAGATGTCCAAAATCTAAGAAAATCGGCATATGGCCAGGGCAAAATATAGCAAGGCTTTATTATGTATCTCTCTGAGTGCAACATTAATAATAACCACTTCAAATGAGTTAAACCTGGGCCTTGTTTTCTGAGTAACAGTGAGTACATCATTGTAGATAGTTGCGACACCACCACCGCGACCAGTTAGACGGGGCTCGTGCATATATTCTGATGGAGCAGATTCATTCAGACTAATATATCCATTTGGTTTAAGCCAAGTTTCGGTGAGGCAAAGTGCGTGGAGACAGTAATCTGAGATCATTTCTTTAACAATAAGTGCTTTAGGCGCAAGGGATCTAATGTTGAGAAGTCCAAACATTAGAGGTAGATTTTGATTACTTATTTAGCCTTTTTCTGGTTTTATGGTTATCAGATTGTTTCGGGCGGATTTAAAGAGTTTATTCTTTTTTCTCACTATTCGGGGAACAGACACAGTTTCTATAGGACAAGCTCAATGTGTTCGCGTCTATCAGTATGGTGAGTTGTAATATGGCTATTATGTTTGTAATCTAAGGTATGACCGCCAGTCAGATAGTTCGTAGTGTCCTGGAGATGTTGTCTGAGAGGAATGCTGCTCCAGCTCTGCTAGGGTGAAGACCATCGGTGTGGTAGAGCCTAGAATGCTCCCAGAAAACATTCCAGTTATCAACAAAGGGTAATCTCTGTTGTTGACAACAAGATTGTAACCATTCATTAAAAGCAAACAATCTACTGAACCTCTCAATTCCTCGCTGAAATGTGGGAAGCGGTCCAGATACGATGATTCTTGTTGTGGGTCATGTGCTGCAGACCTTCTTAAGCAGGCTCCTGAAGTCCTTCTTCAGGATCTCTGTCTGCCTCAGCCTGGTGTCGTTCATGCCAGCATGAAGGACCACAGCTCCAAAGTTCTCCCTCAGGGCCGCAGGCACCTGTGCAGCAACATCAAGAACACGAGCAACAGGTAAACAGCGAGTGCGCACCTAACCTTTAGCCGTGGTACACGGACGAGCCGGACGATGGAGTCTCCAATGACCAGCGTGTCGTGTACCGTCTCGCGATTTCGAAGACGGGCAGCGGCGGAGGGGGAGAGGTCCTCGCCCGGAGCCTAGCACTTGTCTTCCGCTGCTGCTGCTGTATCCAGGCTTCGTGGTATCCCGGCGCTTTACTGTCCTTTTAAGCTTTTGTGTTTATTTATTTATTTTTTATTTTATTTTATTTTTTATTTTATTTTTCTTAGGCTGAAGTTGTGTACTTTTATTATTTTTTTATGACGTTTATGTGGATGTACAGCACTTTGGTCAGTCTTGTGGCTGTAGTAAATGTGCTATATAAATAAACTAAACTTGCTCATGAGGAGTGGGCCAAAATACCTGCAGAGAGGTGCAGAAATCTCATTGACAGTTACAGCAATCGTTTGATTGCAGTGATTGCCTCAAAAGGTTGTGCAACAAACTATTAAGTTAGGGGTACCATCATTTTTGTCCAGGCCTGTTCCATGAGTTCATTTTTTTATATAATTCCGTTGAAACATGGTTGAAAAGCAATGTCTGACTTTCACTGGTTAACATTCATAGAATTCTTATTTATTATTACTTTTGTCAGATTAAAGTTATTTCTGTGACCATTGTGAGTTTTTCTTTCATTGACCGAAGGGTACCAACAATTTTGTCCACGTGTGTACACATAAGACCTGGTAGACATTTAGATCTCATTGAGGTGAACAACTTGCATACCCCATGTCATGGAATCTGCTGAACAGGAAGTCAGTTATTTTGCATTGTCTGAAAAACATTTAGTTACGTTTTTCCACCTAGGTATTATAAGAACCTTCTTGCTCTAATTGATGCAAATACATGTCTTGCTCAACTGTGCCATGACCCTATTGGAGCACTAGAATATGTAGCTGGTATAATCATTTTAACTTCCATTAAATTGATGACATTTTTCTTTTAATAGTGAATTACTTAAAAGTTTAATCTACATTTCATTAATTCTTATGTAAAAATACACTGAATATACTAACTGTTATGACATTCTAAATATCCTACCATGCTTTATATTGCTATTTGCCTACAGCTTACTTGATACATGTGTCAGACTCTGGTGATTTGGAGGCTGTAGACACAGTGTGCAGACTTTGTCTACAACCACCACCATCTACATTGGGTATTGGCCCTCATGTTCTTTCAGAAATTATGAGCACGGGAGGATATTTGAATTTATTTTCTATGAAAACTACAGCCACACAAGGATTTGAAGGTAAAATTCCATTAAAAAAAAAAGAAATTTTAAACACACTAATATTAAATTCGACCATCTTTTGCTTTGATTACAGCATGCATTCGCCGTCCCATGATTTTGATAACCTTATGCAAATGTCAACATCCACAGTCACACTCATTTCTATTCAAGATGTTGCACTGATTATGCAAATCAATTTGTGCGAAGTGATTGTTCTGGCATGAGGAAATATCCTCGTATCCTTCATCTCCTTCATATGAGGAAACATTTTCATACAAGTTGGCCATGATGGTGCACGCTGTAATCAAAACTTAAGCTAGGTGAAGGAAAGATAAGGTTAACTTTTTTATATACCAGAGCATTGTACCATTTTTGACCCTGCGTTTATAGAACTAAACTAATAACTTTATATAGAACTAAACTAATAACACATGCCATGTAATCACATTTCTCCTCCAGAAAAATTTCCAATTCAGTCATCAAAAAAATTCATGTTAATGATGAGTGTATTTTTAATGGCTGCAGTTTCCTTTCCTGAACATACTTTCTTTTATTTGCAGATGAGAACATTCTGAAAGCTGTTGAGCATTACATTATAAGCACACAGAATAAAAGTGATGCCCTGCTTCTGGGACTCAGTACAGAGATGACAAGTGAAATAGTGAAAAGTCATCACAAACTCAGAATCTAACTTTTCCAGTCTGCTTTGCAGCCGAGAGACACAATAATGGAACCTTTAAGCACATTTTAGGTCTCAACGACTACAAAATGGCTGAAAAAAATTGCACGCATTACAGACCAAGTTTGAATGGACAAAGAAGAGCAGATGTGTGGGTGGGGGAAAAAAATCATCTAGACATCCACAATGAACACTTCTCTCATATGACGAAATAATTCACTTATGTCTCTAAAAAAAAAAAAAAAAAAAGGTAAATGAACAATATGATTTTTTTTAATTAATCCAATTTATAGACCGTGTTCTTTTTAGAATAAACAGATCAAAACAGCATATTATGTCCTCCATAAAGTTTGTCTACATCCTCAGGTCCTAATAGCTGCAGCATCTCCAGAATTTAAGAATTTAATTTTGTGTATCCCCTCAAACGGCATCTATCTTTCTGGCTTGGCGCTACATGGAATGTTATGGGATACACAACTTGGAGCTCTGCAGGACACCTCATAACCTCAACATTGTCCTTTTCCTCTTCTCTGGGTCAGAACCAAAAGTGAGGAAGTCCAACCTCAGATGCTTATCTCACACTTCACCTTCTAAAGCCTACTCAATGCCGGTATACAACTCTCCTCTATATCTGGATAGTCAGGATGGAGTCTGGAAACTCAGTGGACAAGATTGTCAATTATGTTCCACTAATGACAAGATTGGATCCAGTACTTTGCAAGATGAGACGAGTTAGATTAGTCAGTGCCCTCAATGAAATATAAATATAGGTAATGATTATAAATACTGAAACACTTAGACTCCAGACAAACTTTTTAAACATAAAATTTTAATACTTATTTTTACAACTATATTTATAATGGTGAATACATGCATTTTTTTTTTTTTTTTTTTTTACCAACACAAGGTATGGTAGGCATCCACTTTGTAGTCTTGACTCTTCAAACTTTCAAGTCAACCCTCAAACATGTATTAAAATGGCTTGTAACAATGGTATCTATCCTTACAATAGACTGTTGCCTCTTTTTAAACTCCCTGCTTAGACTGCATTGCTATCAATTAATCTACCGTTTCTTGTACAAACAAGGCTTGAGTTGAAGTCCTAATTTTCTTGCATCATTTGGAACATTGTTTGTCTTCAGAAACTCAAAGGAGTAGAAATGGCTGTTCTCTGTGTCCTAGAAACAGAATGTAAACAACAGAAAAACGTAATGAAGTAAAGATTAAAGGTTTTTGATGTGTTTTCAGCCCCTTTTGTGTTCCACATTTTCTTATGTCGCACATCCATCATAAAATGGATTTAAATCCCTCATTCTATATACAATCCTTCACAACTGCAAAGTAAAATCAGGTGTTGAGTGTTTTGGTAATTTATTAAAAAATAAAGACTGGCATATTTACATAAGTATTCATACCCTTTGTTACGACACATGCAATGCAGCTTCGGTGCATGCTACTCCTTAGCATCCTTGAGTTGCTTCTACAACTTGACTTGAATTCACCTGTGCCTAATTTATTTCTATGGACAATTAGGGAAAGGCACACACCTGTCTACAGTAGGTAGTCAACCAGAATGCCCATTAAGGCCATGCTCACCACCGCGGCAAAATGACAGCGGCCAAGATACAGTGGAACCCTGGATTGCAGCACAATTTGTTCCGGAAGCATGCTGGTATATCGAAACACCCGTATATCGAAGCGAATTTCCCTCATAAAAAAAAAAAAAAAAATAGAAACTCAGACGTTCGTTCAACAACCCAAAAATATTCATATAAAAATACAAAGTAAAAATAATAAAATCATGAATAAAAAATAAAAAAATAATAATAATCATGGCTATAGTGATTGAGATCTGGGGGGGGGGGCCCGCGCACACACACACCATTTTACCATGAAAATGGCTGTGCAGTGCACGGACCCTGCCTATTCAACCAGGTTGAGTTTGGACAATTCTGCCAAGAAGAATGGAAGAAACACCTCAAAAAGATGTGGTAAGCTTGTAGCATCATTCAAAAGCAGAGTTGTGGCCGTCATTGCTACCAAAGATGCTTTGATCAAATTCTAAGTGATGGGTCTGTAAATTGGATATTTACACATGTATTTCATAAGTATTACATTAATTATATGTTTTATTAAATTAATAAAACACTACAGACACCTGTTTTTACACTTGTAATTGTACATTTTAAATACGTAACACTGCAACTGTAGCCAACTTCTACACTCTGAGTGTACTTAAAACGCAATTAAGACAACCATATGGCACCAATCATAAACAGACATTTTTCATTATTCACACTATCATTTGTAGGCATTACCTTTAGGCAAGCAACATCTGAGTGACCACACTGTACTTCACTGGATTATGTTGATATTGGAAATAAACAACAAACAAAAACAATAATGTGTAGGTGCATCATCTTACTGTACCTTACTGACCAGCTTAAAGCCAAGGCGAGATAAGGCCCCAATAAACTGGCGTATATTATCAAACCTGCTGGCAACTTCTGCGATTTTGAGGACACCCCTACAACAAATAAAAATGTTAGTTTATACGCAGTGGTGATTTATTATTTGTTCATTTATTTTAGTGTCTTAAAGTGACTTAAATGTGTGGCAAAAGTATATGAAACTTTTAATCTTAAAGTCCTTTATCTGGTGAAGGACTGAAATTGCTTCTTGGGTGGCAATAACTGCAACTAAACATTTCTGGAAACTGTTGATAAGTGCTGCACAAATCACCTGGAAGAATTTTCTGATGATTTGTTCTGACATTTTCCTCTAAAAATTCACTGGTATAATTCATATTTCATACAGTCATGGAAAACCGTTCTGGCTTAGGAAGCAATGTTCATTTTGGAGAGAACCCTTGCAACCCTGCCATGCATACAAGTGTTTCTCTGAAGGTGGACTTCAACATTAAATGATAGTCAATGTAATATATACATTTAGTTACTTAGAATGTTCCCTGGCGGCACAGTGGTGTAGTGGTTAGCACTGTCGCCTTGGGTCCGGGTTCGATCCCCGGCCAGGCTCGATTCCCATCTCTGTGTGCATGGAGTTTGAATGTTCTCCCCGTGCTTGGTGGGTTTCCTCCAGGTACTGCGGTTTCCTCCCACAGTCCAAAGACATGTAGGTTAGGCTAATTGGCGTTCCTAAATTACCCGTAGTGTGTGAATGAGGGAGTGTATGTGTGTGTTTTTGTGCCCTGCGATGGATTGGCACCCTGTCCAAGGTGTACCCTGCCATGTGCCCAAAGTCTCCTGGGATAGGCTCCGGGCCCCCCCATGACCCTGAATACAGGATTAAGCGGTATAGATGATGAGTGAGTGAGTGGGTGAGTGAGAGAGAATGTTCCCTGGTTTTCTTTATAATCTGATGGACTTTTAGGCGCTTCACTGCTGGGGAGCTCTTTGTTCAAATGATGCTCTAAATGCCCAAACTCTCTCTCAGCCAGGCTAGGAGAGACAATGAGTATTTTGTGTTAAATAATCTCAATCGTAATATTCACCAAAATAATAACGTTTTTTGCCATACACAACGCATACCATTTCTTAGCATAATAATTGTCTCATTGCTTTAATTGGATTCTTTATCTACTTTCTGGGCATTTGTGAATAGATATTTTTTAGGTCACTTTTATGTGAACATGTAGAAAATTCCAAATGGTTCATACATTAGCACAAATTACCTCATCACCAGAACTCTGTTTGCCTCGGCCAAAAAGTCGGTAAGGTTGGTTCCCATGAGGGAGAGACAAAAGACAGCAATATCAACAGTGGAGTCATCAAGTGGCACCTATACAGGATCATAAACAAATATTCAGATAAATGAATCTGATACCCCTTAACTAAAATGTCAAAATAACATGTACAAAACATGTTAAAAACTATTTTTTTTTCTTTTCACCTTTTTTTATTATATATTTTTTATCATTATTTACAGCTCTAAATTATTTCATCATCGATCTTTCAAAATGATAAAGTGGAACCTCAGCAGGTGAACTGAATCTAGCCCAGAGGCGAGTTCTTAAGGTGAAATTTCGAATTGTGAAACGCATTTACCCATAGGAAATAATGTAAATGCAGATAATTCGTTCTAACCACCCAAAAATATTACTAATTTCCAACACAATTATATTATAAAAATAATATTTTGGACAGTTACACTTAACATTAATTTGATTCCTCTTGGCACTGGCTGCTTTAAAAACAAAACTGAAAGTGGCTCAGTTTTTATTCCTGACACTGTCCTTGATAACATGTAGTACAACCACATAAAGCTGAGATATATACATTTTATAATCTGTTCCCATATGATGTATTGCACCATCGGTTGTGTTTGGCTTCGTTACTCTATTTGAAGACTTGGAATTGGACACAACTAAATTAGGGAGAAAATCTGGGAAAAATCCCCCCGCCCTGGTGATGCAAAGAGGTCAACTAACCATTTTTAAAGAGAAGCCACAAATACACCAGGAGGCCAATGCTTCATTGTTGTATACACAACAATGAAGGTTGTTTTATACACAAACGGCTGGTCGACACCCCCCAATACTTCCATAAGACTATGAATCTTTCTGTCTCTTTGCGGATACATTAAAACTGGATTACTCAAAATTGGGGCAGTAGTACTAGACAAAGCAAAATCAAGGCAAAACTTTCGGTTCATAAGATGAAACTTCGCAAGCCGGCTCTTTCGTATGCCAAAGGTCTACTGTAGCCCATTGTAACCACTTTGCAAGACAGGTTATTTAGCTCCCTAAGATTAACAATAAGAATTTCAAATTGAAAATGTATTTGTTTAGCTTGACCTAGCTACTTAACACCATTCCTAATTTGAACGCACTTCCGAGCCGATTTTTTTTTTTTTACTAAAATTTTGAATGGCACAGCACCATATAGTATGTGTATTGGACTATTACAATGAAGGCCTTACAAATAACAGACATGTTTAACTCTAGAGTAAACAGAAAGCCATACATAGGACAAAACCTGATTATTTGCCTTGATTTTTGGAGGCAAAATAATCAGATTAAATTACAAAGCAAGATGTGTTTCAGTTGAATAGGGAAAGCAGCATTTTAAGTATTGTGAGGCTCAAACATAAGCTTTATGTTATGAATAAACTATAGAAGCAAGTGACATGTTAATGTAATGACAAAAGAAACACTTCTTTGGTGAAATGGAAAACGGGGTAAAAGCATCTGAAAGCCCTTATGTATTAAAGTAGGGTCTTATTTAAAACAGCTTACATTAGCCATATCACAGACTGTGACAAGGTCACAAACAGGAGCCAGATCAAAGCAGTGCACTTTGTTCTTCACATTCCGGGCAATCTTGCAAGCACCACAGCCGAAGTCTGCGATTATCAAAGATGATGACCTGACAATTAAAACACACAAAAAACCCACACAATGTTAAACGATATTAAACCTTTTTCTTCAGAAATAAGAGAGGTATGTGCTAAAAGTAATACACAAAATATTCTTTAGAGTGTACAATAAGCATGGAGCATTCCACCAAGTATGAATATTATATATACACACACTATATTGCCAAAAGTATTTGCTCACCTGCCTTCACATGCATATGGACTTCAGCAACATCAAATTCTTTATCCATAGGGTTGGACACACATATGATGTTGGCCCACACTTTGCAAATATAACAGCTTCAGCTCTTATGGGAAGGCTTTTCACAAGGTTGAGGACTGTTTCTCTGGGCGTTTTTGACCATTTTTGGGCATTTAGCCTCTTCTCCAGCACCTGCGCCACTACCGCCCTCTACACTTTGCACTGCCATGCTGACACCTTCTGGTGCATGCTGGTACTGCAGTTTCATCTTGAGTCAAACGTCGCTGAAGCTGATTAATCTCAGCTTCACCGTTTACTCGAAATCAACACAGCTGGGCTTGTAAACATAAATGTAAACCATTTCTGCACTTAGACACATGATTAAAGTGTTTTGTTTTCCAACTTACTTACAATACATAGCCAAAAGTATGTGGACACCAAACAATCACCACCCATGTGTGGTTCTACCAGAAACTGGCCCTACAAAGTTGAAAGCACACTCACTCACTGATCGTCTATACCGCTTATCCTGTATAAATGATCACACACACGCTCATTTATACACTACGGGGCAATTAGTGAATGCCAATTAGCCTGATCTGCATGTCTTTTGACTCTGGGATCTTTTGGACTATGGTTAGGAAACCAGGAGGAGGAAAGCCAACAAGCACAGGGATAACATGCAAAATACAGACCACACACACAGACCAAAGGCACGAAATCCAGACCCTGGAGGTACAAGGCGACAGTGCTAACCATTAGCCACTGTGCCGCCCTGAAAGCACACAAATGTCTAAAACATCTTTGCATGCTGTAGCATTACATTTTTCGAACATGTTCAAATATAATACTTCTGCGCACAAATCAAGCTCCTTTAAGACATGATTTGAGAAGGCTAGAGTTTCTTTCACTGGAACTAAGGGGCCAAGCCCAACTCCTGAAAAACGACCCCACATCATAATCCTCCTTCCACCAAACTTTATCTGACTGCATTGTACCAAATGTAAAGTACCATTCTCCTGGCAACCGCCAAACCCAGACTCATCCATCGGACTGCCAGACAGAGAAGACTGATTTGTCACTCCAGAGAACACTTCACTGCTCTAGGCAGCGTGCATAAGACCACTGTATCCAATATTTTGCATTGTACTTGGTGATGTAAGGCTTGGATACTGCTGCTCGGCCATGGAAACCCATCACTTAACCTTACCCCACTCTATGATTTTATGTGACCTACCACTTCGTCGCCGAGTTGCTGTCCTTCCCAATCACTTCCATTACTAAATATTCCACAATCACTGTTATAATACAACTAACATTGTAGTTTCCTCGCTACTAAATATTCCACCATATTTAGTAGCGAGGAAACTTCACGACTGTACTTACTGCACAGGTAACATTCTATCAGGGTACTATGCTGGAATTCACTGAGCTCCTGAGAGTGTCTCATTCTTTCACAGATGTTTGTAGAAGTGATCTGCATGCCTTCAATAGGCGCTTGATTTTATACTCATGTAACTATGGAAGAGATTGGAACGCCTGAATTCAATTATTTGGATGGGTGAGTGAATATTTTTGGCAATATATTGTATAATCCAGCTGACATTATTGATAAGCCTTAAATGTAAATGACTGTATTGAAAAATTTGTGAATTTAATTTCAAATCTTTTATCTAACTAGTGAAATAAACTAAAACTTAAATAGTAAGCATTATGTGTTAATGGTGAATTGATTTTAAAGAAAATCAAAAGGTCACTGACCACCAGTTTCACAGATCTCAGAGAACCACTCACTTAAGTGATGAAACAAAGAAAGAAAAAAATTATCTTACCTTTGCTGAATATAGGAGATAATGGAATCCACTGGGTTTTCAGGCCAGTGTTTAACTTGTTCAGTGTAGCCTTCATGGTAAATCCTGATGGCTAAAGGGTCCTGCTTAAACATGTGTTTGGCCTCACCACTTGTTAATGTATAGAGCAGTTCATTTATGTACCGGAATCGAGATGATTGTAAACGTTTCTCCATCCGGGACCTTAAGGCAGTAGAGAGATCCATTTTACATTCACCGATAGTCCCTTCCTTTTCCTGTTCAGTAATTGTATCACACAATTTCCCATCACTTTCAGTGGCATGGGTTTTTAAAATACTCTTTAATTTCTTAGCCTGGCGCCAAGACTTTTTATCCACATTGACAGGCCTTTGTTTTTCACACGGACTATGTGCATTTGCCAATTCTTTACAGATCTGTGTTAATTGATGTTTGTTTTTGTTTACTTGATTAGTAACAGCGTGGGCAGATATGTCTTCAGATGTGTCTTTACTCAATGGTACATTACTGTCCCTCTCCACTGATGAATCATTGTTGTGTATTTTCTCTGCAACTGAGACCTTCTGTGGCCTCCCCTTTTTTTCTGGCAATTTAGGATATGCAACTCCAGTTGAATTGACAAGAAATTTATTCTTGCACTGTCTCTTGTTCTTCATTTTATTCTTCCATTGTTGCCGACTCAATCTTTTATCTTCTACTGCTTCATACAATTTTTTAGAACCTGTAAAACATGAAATTACTGTAACTCAGAGATAACAAAACAAAATGGACAGTTTGTAAACTGCTTGGTAAACAGTTTAAACTGTTTATAAATAGTTTTTAATCAGTTCAACAGTTTAGACAGTGTGTAAACTTTACTTTTTTCAGTATTGGCAGTGTCCACTTTGAACTTCACATGTTGCTTCATCACAGTTTTGTTCAGTATATCTGTTTCCCTGCCGATTTCTTTGCAAGATGTTTTTTTCTGGCTTTTGCACCTTTGCTTCTTCTTGAAAAGGTGTGCAGTAGCTTTATCTGTTTCCTCATCATTGACTACAGAGGGTTTTATACACTCCCAGTCTGAGGCTGACTCTAAGGTCTCGAGAGTTCGCTTAAGGCACTGCCTACTCATTTGGTCGTGCTGGTCCCGGGGAGACAAAGAAAAGTTATTTTTATGAAGAAATAACAATTGTAAGACACATCAAAGTCGAGTAAAAACAACATAATTTGGTCCAATATTTGCGCTAATATAAACGTACAGAAAAATACCTTTACAACACGAGGCCTAACATTCACTACAGAATGCTCCTGCTCATTAGCTGGAAGGTTATCAGTCCATTCCCCCTCTGCAAACATGTTAGCCAAGACAACGCCCTAGGCACAAGCACAGAACATCAGCAACTTGCTTAATAAAGCAATAACTTACCACTGTGTGTCTGTAGCTCGTTAACATAGCTAGCTGATGATTCTTGACTAAGGAAAATTTAGAGCTAGATAAGTAATCTACTCACCTTTCTGATCTAAAACCTGAGTATAACTAGACCTGGTATTTATCCAAATTTCAAGGAATTCTCCTGTTAATTATTCTATCGTGCTAATCATATCGGTCGGTAAGACAAGCGTTCAACCCGCTTTCACAAAGACAACACGTGGGAAGAGTTTACATCCGGGTTAGGGGTTATTTTCTTCTGTGCGAAGGTGCGTTCCGATCAGCCAGAAGTACACATCACAGGTTGTTTCGCCACGTGAACTCAAACCGCAGGGAGCGAAAATGTTCAGTTCAAAAACGGTGTAGTGAACATCAGGTCTTCACTTCACCGGAAAAGGGAATGAAAAGTGCCCCATAAGCCATTGAGTCTCGCTGGAGTGTGAAAAAAAAAAATGGAGCTCGAAAAATGATTGCTATATTTATTATCGTTATTATCGAGGGCGACATCGTATTAGGATGTTCATCGTATGTTAGGAGGACACAAAAGAATTAATTATAATTTAATCAAGAAATTTAATTATAATTTAATCAAGAAATCCTTAGTGTTATATAGGCAAGTATTCTGTAAAAAATTAATCCCCGTATATCTTTAATCGATTTTTATTATTAGTCAATATTTTTTTACAAGGTATACACGTTTCATTTGCATGTTTTTATAATGGTATCAGTTTTTGTTTAAATAAATATACAATATTTAATGTCCGCAGTGTGAAATTCCACAGCAGCAGCGATAGGTATCCGAGGAGCTTACGTTACCATGATAACGCACAGAGGAAGTGACGTCTGCACTGGTGACTTCGCAGGTTATTCCGAATGGTGGAGTTTTGTCGGAGGAAGTTCTCTTAACCGACGTTCCCTGCGAAAGGAGCAGGGAGTACCCTATGAAGTACATTGGAACGTTATGCACGTTTTAATAGTATGTTTTATAAATATTGAAAATTTATTGAAACAAAAACTGATAGCATTATAAAACATACAATTGAAACGTGTATACCTTCTAAATAAATGATTATTAAAAATAATTGAGATTATTATGTTTATTTACAGATTACTAGCCAGATTAATATATAAATCCTTTTTCGAGCTCCATTTTTCTCACGCTACAGCAAAACGCAATGACTGATGGGAATTTTTTAATTCCCTTTTGAAGTGAAGATGTTCTCTACAACGTTCACCGTTCCCTTTGAACTGAACATTTTCGCTCCCTGCGGTTTGGAATCACCCTTAACATGGCTGAACACCCTGTGAAGTATACTTTGCAGGGTACTTCAAGGCCGATCGGAACACATCTATGGGAGTTTTTTGAAGGGAAAATTCCCTTCACCGACATAGCATCAGTTTTCATAGCATTGAATTTTTAATGAGAAATATCCACAGCAACAGGTATCCGTCAGATACTATGTTACCATGGCAACGCACGGAGCAAACAGAGCAGGGAGTAGGGAGCACCCTGCGAAATACACTTCGGAATGGAACGTAGCCATTTTCTCACGGGAAGTTCCTTTAACTATAGCTGGGTTCCATTCCGAACTGTACAGAGTGCCCCCTGCTCCACGCGCAGGGAATGACGGGAAAGGGAGCTTCCCTTGACAAAATTCCTCCATTTGGAACATCCTGCAACGTCACCAGCGCATGTGTCACTTCCTTCCTGCGATACCAGGTAACAAAAGCAATACATTTGCTGTGGAAATTTCACACTATGGACATTGAGAATTTAATATTTATTGAAACAATAACCGATACCGTTATAAAACATATACTACTGAAACATAAATTATTATTTTTTTTTTTTTTCAAAATTTTTTTATTGAACAATTATCATATATGAACATATAAACAACAATGAATTAAATGTATTATTAATAGATCAAAATGAAAAGAAAACTGAAAAACTCCCCACCCACCCCGAACATACACTAAAACCTACACAAACACACACACACACACACACACACACACCCCTGCATCCTTCAGCTCAAACAAATCTGTATGAAATAGATTGGTCATGCATACACTGATGCATGACCCAGTTTAAATAATCATTCAGGCAGTACCTGTAGGTTTGCAAAATAAGCAATAAATGGTTGCCATTTGTGAAAAAAAATATTAGTAGACCCTCTCAGTGTATATTTTATCTTCTCTAGTTTAAGAAAAAAATAACAAATCTTTAATCCACTGAGAGATAGAGGGACACTTAACAGACTTCCAATGTAAAAGTATGGAACGTCTAGCCAACAATGATGAGAAGGCGATAACCTCTTTATGTGCGGAACTCAATGGAACTGAATCATCTGTAATGCCGAATATGGCAGTTAATGGACATGGCTTCAACTGTACCCCAAGTATAGTGGTCATGAGATTGAAAAATCCTGTCCAAAAGTTGTGCAGGTTTGGGCACAAAAAGAACATATGACTTAGATTACAGGGAGAGGCGCGGCACCTGTCACATCTATCCTCAACGTCAGGATATATTTCAGCTAGCCTTGATTTAGAATAATGGATTCTGTGCAAGACCTTAAACTGAATAAGACTGAGACGGGCGCAGGAAGAACTGGAGCGTATACTGTCTATGGCTTTCTCCCAAGATTCTTCACTCAACTGCAATCCCAGTTCATTTTCCCAAGCAGACCTGGTTTTAGCAATTTTACAATCACTAAAAGATAAAATAAAATTATATATTCTTGAAATCACACCTCGCTGATACGGATTAAATGTGATCAGACTTTCCCAGGGCTGCTTGGGAGGTATAGAAGGAAAATTGGGAAAACACTTGGATACAAAGTTGCGAACTTGAAGGTAGCGAAAGAAATGAGCAGCAGGCAGCTCATACTCTGAGGACAGACTAGCAAAACTTTGAAATACTCCATCTTCATATAAATTATACAAGTCTGTGATGCCTTTGTCGTGCCATGATAAAAATGCCGAATCTAAAAGTGACGGGGGAAACAAATGATTTTTATGCAATGGACCCATTGCTGACGCAGATCCAAATTTAAAGTGCCGTCTAAACTGATACCAAATCTTCAGTGTATTAAGTACAACTGGGTTATCAGTATATTGAGCGGGTTTGATTGGAAAGGAAGTGCAAAGTAGAGCTAATACACAGGATGGTTTACAAGACAATAACTCTAATTTGCACCATGGGGATTCAGATGAGTTTATCCAAAAATTTAATTTTTGAATATGTGCAGCCCAGTAGTAAATTTGAAAGTTAGGCAGAGCAAGTCCACCACTAAGTCTACATCTCTGTAGTAAGGTCTTACGGATTCTAGGAGGTTTCCCAGCCCAAAGAAAAGAGATTATGATTTTATCCAAGGAATCAAAAAAATACTTAGGAAGAAATAAAGGAACTGATTGAAAAAAGTAGAGAAATTTAGGAAGAATGGTCATTTTAACTGCATTGATTTTTCCGGTTAAAGAAAGAGGCAAATTGCTCCATCTTTGAAAATCAGATTTCACATCGGAAATAAGAGAGGAGAAGTTGGCATGAGAAAGGTCAGATAGAGAACGAGTCACTGTAATACCAAGATATTTAAAACCTGAACAATTGAGTTTAAAGGGCAGGTTTAGATGCTGAAGTTGTAAAGCACTACTATTGACCGGGTAGTATTCACTCTTGTGCAAATTTAGTTTATACCCCGAGAAAGAACCGAAATTATCCAAAATATTTAAAATAACAGGAACAGAGGTTGCAGGATCAGTCACGTATAACAACAAGTCATCGGCATATAAGGATAATTTTAGCTCCAACCCATTACGAATAATACCTTTAAAAGCAAGAGAAGATCTAAGCTTAATAGACAATGGTTCAATAGCAAGGGCAAACAGCAATGGTGACAGGGGACACCCCTGCCGGGTACCACGTCCAAGAGTAAAATAATCAGAGGTTATATTATTTGTGTGAACACTAGCTTGCGGGGATTTGTAAAGGAGGCGAATCCAGGAAATAAATTTATCACCAAACCCAAATTTCTTTAATACTGCAAACAAGTATTGCCACTCAACCCTATCAAAAGCTTTCTCAGCATCCAGAGAGATTACAACCTCAGGAGATACAGATGTTTGTTTGGAGTAAATTATATTAAAGAGTGTACGAGTATTAAAAAACAAATGCCGTCCTTTTATGAAACCGGTCTGCTCCTCAGATATAACATGTGGTAATACATCCTCTAAACGGGATGCAATTAATTTAGCCAGCACTTTCACATCAGCATTTAGCAATGATAATGGCCTATATGATCCACACTGAAGGGGATCCTTTCCCTTCTTAAGAAGAAGAGCAATTGAGGCTTGGTTTAAAGTAGATGGTAATGAGCCCTGGTCTAATGATTCATTGAACACGCCAAGAAGCAATGGTGCCAATTTATCTATAAACTTTTTATAAAACTCAATTGGAAAACCATCTGGGCCTGGAGCTTTATAGGACTGCATTGCCTTAATTGAAACTATGACTTCTTCAAGAGATAATGGAGAGTCCAAGTCCCTTACAGATATTGTATCAATAATAGGAATATCAATACTTCGAAGGAAATTATTCAATTTTAGATCTTCTTTAAGACATTCAGATTTATAAAGGGAGGAGTAATATGATTTAAAAACTGCATTGATCTCTGTGGGATCAGTAGTGATAATATTTAAGTCATTTTTAATTTGTGGTATTAGGCGTGAGGCAGTTTGTCGTTTTAGCTGATGTGCTAACAATCTAGTTGATTTATTACCATATTCATAATACGTTCCCCGAGTCTGTAACAACATACGTTCTGTTTCTTTTGTTGAAAGAAGATCAAATTCTGTTTGTAAATCAATGCGTTGCTTGTACAACTCCGGAGAAGGATTAGATGCATAAATATGGTCGAGTTTGCTAATTGCAGATGTGAGTTCGCTGAGCCTAGTCTTGCGACTTCGATTTAGAAAAGCAGAGTATGAGATGATTTGCCCTCTAAGATAAGCCTTGAGAGTTTCCCATAATAATGAATAAGAAGTGGACTCAAGATGGTTAAACAATAAAAAATCATCAATAGTGTTAGAAATGAATGTACAAAACTCTTTGTCCGCTAAAAGAAGCGAGTTAAACCGCCAAGACGATGGGATCTGTTTATGGGTTGATAATTGCATATCCAGTGATAAGGGAGCATGGTCAGAAATTACAATACTTAAATAATCTGAAGAAACGACAGAAGAATTAAGATGACTGTCAATGAAAAAATAATCAATTCTAGAGTATGAATGATGCACCTGAGAAAAAAATGAGAATTTTTTATCTACAGGATTACGGAATCTCCATGGGTCTACAAGGCCATTCTGTGACATGAAATCAAAAAATATTTTAGACATGGCAGACTGGGACATAACGCGAGAACTAGAGCGGTCCAAAACTGGATCAGAAACGCAATTTAAATCTCCGCCAAAAATTATCAGGTGAGTGTTTAAGCAGGGAAGGCTACTAAGTAAATTATTCGCAAAATCTGGATCATCATCAAGTTTGGAGCATAGACATTTACCAACAAGACCTTGGTCTGAATTAGTGTGCCTGCAACAATAAGATATCTGCCATTTCTGTCAGCAATTATATGGTTAGGTGAAAACTGTATCTTTTTGTTTACTAATATGGCCACACCCCGTGACTTAGAATTAAAATTAGAATGAAAACTCTGACCTATCCAGGGACGGAGAAGCCTATGATGATCCTTAACTTGAAGATGTGTTTCTTGTAAAAACACTATATCAGCATGTAAACGTTTCAGGTGATTAAATACTCTGGATCTTTTAATTGGGTTACCCATACCTCTGATGTTCCAGCTGAGAAAACGGATAGACGTACCATTCCGAGCTAAACTTGGGCCTACAGAGGAACTAGCCATTTATCAATAAAAAATAAATTTAAAAAATGTGAAAAATTATAAAGATTCGCAAAGAGCCAGAAGGATGACACCCCCCTCCCCCCACATGCACGCGCACACACACAAGCACACATAAAACACAAACCTACAGTCTCCATCCTAACAAACACTAGGAGACAGCAAATTAAACTAACTAAAACAAAAGTCGCTCTCACAGTACCTGTGGCCACGACTCGGAGAGTGAGCCCAATGAAGAAGGAAAAAAAAAAAAGGCTCCCACAGATTAAATAGATCAAAAATGATGCGCAGGTGGAAGTAACTTAATTCTCATCCCCAGCTTACAAGAAAGTATAGATAAATTATTACCATCTTGAAAGAAGAACAAGAAAAAAAAGAGAAGAGGGAAAAACAACAGCAACAAACAAACAAAAACCCTAGAGGTGAATACACCTAGGATCATCCCTCATACATTGACCAAATATGCACAATGATACATCCTTGGCATACGTTAAATATTTGGTTCTCAAGACGACCCAAGGGCTGGAGTGCAATACATCCAGACAAAACACTAACTTTGCTAAATTAGAAGCTTGCATAGACAGAGGTAGCATCAGAACTTGTAAACCGATTAAACATTTCGCTTATAAAAAAAAGGGAGAAAGAAAAGAAAACCCCTATTCAACAATAAAAACTGAATTTAAATTAAATATATGAACAACTATTTAAATCACTACGAGTGCAGTTCACGCCGTTTGCATAGTTTTAATGTAGTCTTTTGCTTCATCAGCCGAAAGAAAATCTTTTCCTACACCATTGTAGGTGATCCGCAGCCGCGCTGGATAAAACAGGCCGTAGCGCACGCCCTCAATGCCACGGAGTTGTCGCCGAACCTCATTAAAAGAAGCGCGAGCTTTTGCAATTTTTGCTGTGTGGTCGGGGAAAACAGAAATACTCAATTCCTTGAATTTAATCTGCTTTAACTCTCTGGCCCGACGTAAAACATCAAGGCATTCACCGTGGTAGTGAAATCTGGCCACAACGGCTCGAGGTCGTTCACCAGGCTTTGGTACAGGCTGCAGAGTGCGGTGAGATCTGTCCAAGGTCGGCTCCTTCTCCAGGCTGAGCGCCTCTTTAAGCAACGCAGCGATGCTAGAAGTAGTGCAGCTGTTAGGACCCTCAGGAACACCGATTATGCGAACATTATTACGCCGTGATCTGGCGTCTAAATCTTCGCATTTATTATCCAGTTTAAGTAGGTCTGCAGTAAGACGTTGTATCTTACTTTGCATTGCAGTGATGTCATCGGTACAATCAGAGAGCGAGCGCTCCATCTCACCTACAGTACCCTTTAGCGCAGACAGTCCGGCATCAATGGCGGCCTTATCATTAGCCAGTTGTGTTTTTACAGCCTGTAACTCCGATTTGATTGTGGACAAGTCGTCCCCCAATGCAGCACGCAGTTCCGCCTTAAAAATATCCGCGATTTCGTTCCTCAAAGATGATAATATTTCGAGCTTCAGCGCACCAGTGTCAATCACAGAAACTGCCTGGTGAACGGTGGGGTCAGCGCGCGGCGGCGACTCACGCGAAGGTGAGGCCGTGACCTGTGGATTAGGCCTCAGTTGTGACTGCATTGTGCTACGGGTTTTAGTATTTTTACCGGACATTGTAACCACCTCTAAAGATGAATATACAAATAAAACTGGTAACGGGGAAGAATAGCAGTGAAATTAAAACTAGAAAGCGCAATTTAATAATTTTAACAATAATCCTCCGGAGCCTCCAAAAACACGTCTACTCCATTACGAGCTCAACAGCGCCCCCGAAACATATAAATTATTTTATGAATTTGAAGTCCACACCCTCAACTAAATACCCTATGAATGGAAAACATGTTCTAAGATGAAAATAAATCAGTTATTTGTTGTTGGGACTAATTATTCTATTATTTATATATTTAAGTGGACAATTTGATTGATTTGGTTATTCTTTACCTTTTTTTGGTGCAGGACACTTTAGTTTTACACCAGTATTGGTAAAAATCTCTTTATGGAGCTTGTTTTGTGCACAGGAGCACTGTCATACTGAAACAGCTTTGGGCCTCTTAGCCCCAGTGAAGAGAATCCTTAATGCTAAAGCACACATACGACATCTTATACAATTATCTGCTTCCAAATTGAGGACAACAGTCTGCAAGAACCACATATCTGTGTTATGGTCAGGTGATTTGATAAGACACCTGCGTTTCCCAGTTGCAACTGTCATTCCACGGTTCAAAACTCAGTATATTTGCAGATGTACATCAAATTTAACTGAGCTGTAAACCTCATCTGAAGTAATGACCAGTGTTGAAGATGTTGCTGTTCAATTACACACTTTATTCATAGAAAATGGCAATGCCCAAGCTCAGAAATAAAAACACTTTCTAGGGTCTTGGTGACTGCACACAGAATCACAATTTGATTAAGCAAATCAATAAGTGTCTGGATTTTTAATCTCCAAACTTGCCCAACTTCACATTTGTGCATACAAACTATGTTAATTTTATTTACAATCTCAATCTAAACCAGGAAAATCTTCTAGGGACAATCTCAGGGTACAAAGTTGAAGCAAACTCTTGAAAATTTATTACCGTTAAATGATGCCTTGCTGCTGACTCTTTCCTGCTATTTTCTTGGAGCATTCCAGTAGAGCATTATGAATGTCTTTAGCACAAGAAATCTGAGATTTGATCATGCTGAGATATTGAGAGTAAGACAAAGACTCTGTTTGCACTGTATCTGGTTTGGTTGCTGTAGGCACCAGGTTTGGTGAGTGTTTGGCACTGTCAATGCTCTGAGAAAGACACTCGTGAGCCAGGCGCTAAAAGACACAAAGAATGACATAGGTGGACTTTGGTTTAATATTGTTACTTATTTTTTATCATTTTTTATATCAACATTCATTTTTATTCTGACATTCCTACATTATCAGTCAATGTTTGTACACACCTACTCCTTCAAGGTTTTTCTTTATTCTCACTATATTCTACAAGCCATGGACCACAAAATTCACTGTTTTTTTTTTCACTGCTTGCACTTTGCACTAAATATACATTCACCTATACATGTTGACTGTGACCATACCTAACTGCCATCTCTCCTTATTTTCTGTTCTCTCCTTTTCTGCTCTCTCCTCTCTCTCTCTCCCCCTCTTCTTTCCCTCTCTCTGTCTCTCTGTCGAGCTATACATGTTTCGCTCCTGAGTTGCCAGTGATCCAGACCCCTCTGCCCTCTGGAGCCGTCTAACCCATCCTGGAGTCCTGCTTCTGGTTGGAGATCTCGTCGCATGGATGCCCCGTGTGGTCTGCCTGGATTCGTATGGTGGCTGGGGATGGTTTCCATGAAGACTCTCCTGTCATCGAGTGATGCTCTGGGGACCTGTGACTTCAGTTGTTCGATAACTCAGGACCGGAATCCCCTACAGTCTACCTGAGCCTCCGGGAACAAACTGGACTCATTTTAATTTTAAAACATCTCTTGTTATACTGAACTTCCACTCTTACACATTATTATGCTGAGCAATTCCTGCTATCCGTTATCACCCAGATGAGGATGGGTTCCCTGTTGAGTCTGGTTCCTCTCAAGGTTTCTTCCTATTACCATCTCAGGGAGTTTTTCCTTGCCACCGTCGCCCTCGGCTTGCTCATCGGGGACAATCTTGTCATTTTGATTCATATACATTGCATAAAAACTTACTTCTTTTTATTGTGTAAAGCTGCTTTGCGACAATGTCAATTGTTAAAAGCGCTATATAAATAAAATTGACTTGACTTGACTTGACTGTTTAGATTTAATAAATCAAATACTTAAAATTGATTTCACTGAAGTGATTAATACATCTCAGCTGGCAACAATTCCTTTAACCCTAACCGATGGAGTGAGAAGATTTTCATTTCCAGTCGAAGACATATAATGTAGTTATAGAAAATATATTACTGGGTTTGTCAGAATACTAGAAAATGCTTAAACTCCTGATTTAAACTGTTTTATGAACTTTGACACATTATAAAAACCTGTAAGGATAGTTTTGAACTAACTGTCAAATAAAATAAAATAAAAAAGTGGAAAGAATTAACAAATGACAATGATTGGTGATCACTTAAAGCTTGGTAAAGATGCATTGTTAAAAAAGTGGAAGGTAGAAATCACAGCTGTGTTCAATAGTAAAAATAATAGCATTTCCACACACAATGTAACCAGAACTCGCAGAGTTGGGACTAAACAACTGTGTAGTCAAAAGAAACCCACTTGTTAGTGAGACTAATCAGAAAAAAATGTCTGTTTACTTGGGAGTATGAAGATTGGACTTTAGCAATGGAAAAAAGGTCATGTGGCCTCTGGGGTTGTTTCAGTTGGTCAGGTCTAGGCTCCGCAATGTTATGTGGCAATAACAGCAAGTAACCTGGCAGTAGTAAATGGCAGCTAGTGACCTGAAATGTACTAAATGAGTTTTAAATTCCCTGATGGGACACCCATATTTCTCAATTTGTGAAAGAGTGGTTCTGGGAGAATGAGACATCATTTTCACACATTAATTGGCCAGCGCACACTCCAGACCTTAACCCTACTGAAAGTATTTGTAATGTGCTGGCAAAGACTTTATGGAGTGGTTCGACTCAAGATCTAAAAAAACCTAATGCAACTCTTGAAGAAAATATATGTTGTGACTTTGCATAAAAGTTGTTGAAGCACTATGGAAAATGTGTTCCACAATTAAAGCTAATGATGATAACATTAAAGTAAACAAAATTTGTTTGGCCAGACACTGCACACTGTAAAACAAGGCCTGGCCACACAAAGGTTGCATACTTTAAAATTAAGTTAGACCATCATTAGCTTTAACCGTGGTACACATTTTCCATAGTGTTGCCTCAATACCAAGGATATCAAAAATATAAAATGTCAAATAGGAACAGTCATCTAAGAAATGGTGGCTAGGTTTAAGAATCTAAAATATAAAACATTTTGCATTGTTTCCACTTTATTTGCTAACCATATACTTCCATGTTATGTTTCATATTTTTTAACCATCCATTATAGTTCCACAATTTAGTAAATATTAATAATCAAGAACATCCCTTGAAATAAGTAGGTGTGTACAGACTTTAACTGGTAGTTTAATACAGCGACCCCCAACCTTTTTTGCGCCACGGACCCATTTCATGTAAAACAATATTACCATGGCATAGAAATAGCTAAAAACAAAATTGCCTTGTTGTCAATATTAGTACATTCATCACCTGAATTGCATACCACAGTGACTTGTTAATCCTCTCCAGCAACTGTCTCAATGCCCTCCGCTATATCCTCAATTCACCTAGTAACAGTGCTAGCTTAAAGAGGAACCTGTGCTATCTTTTTAACTGCAGCCTCTCCTAGGTTCACAGCAAATGTCCTTAGCGGCGGGAAGGATCAATTCCTCACCGATAGTAATAGGTTTCTTCATCTTAGCAATACGCTTAGCCAATGTATGTCAAGTATGATGCCCTCAGCGCACTTGCATTTGTTGATGTGGTGGCCTTTTTGTTTTGATTCTGTCCTTTTGTTCACGTTTTCTTCATAGCCTCATTTGCCAGCCTCATGCCACATATTATGCGGAGCGCTCTCTGGGTGAGAATCACCTGTAGCATAAAACATGTATTTTAAAGTAGGATTCCTGATAGTCTTTCAAATGCAGCTTTCTTTTTCTTGGAAGTCAAAGGCTATTTTTTCCTGTCTCCTCATTGGGCCTTTTGCCCTTTACAAAGAAGCTCTCCATAGTTTCTCATTTCTGTTAGCTTGTGAGCTTAATTTTTGATGTACCAAATCACATGACTGAGACAAATGTTTCTAAATAAAAAAAGGTTTATAAACTCAGTATTTCTTTGCAGGTCGGTACCAAATAACCCATGGAGCGATACCAGTCCGTGGCCTGGTGGTTGGGGACCACTGGTTAAATACTTGCTGTAAACATTTATTATAGATGGATTTTGATAGGTGGTATTTACCAGACAGAGCTCCAGTTGATCGCAGAGGGCATAAAACTCTTCCAAACTCTTGTCAAATCGCTGAACTGTGGAATCATTACTCTTTCTAAAATGGAAAATAGGCAATAACTAAGTAATTAAAATTAGGTCATAGCTTTACTTTAATAATGTTGATGCATAAAGGGGAAAAACAGGCATGTATGAGAACAGGGACTTTTTAGGATGTAAATGGATTTCAAAGATACCATTATCTCAACTGATTAATTGTTCACTAACTGGTTACTACCATATTGACTAAAACGCATCCATCATTTAGAAAGCCTGGGACACGTGAGAGAAACATTTATGTACATGACACTGCATTCTAAGGCATTTGTTCCTTTATCTTCAGTAAGCATCTTTATGAAATGAACAGAAGACCTACACAGTCCATATCCTGGTCTCAGGATCGAACGGGTGAGCTTGTAGAAGTGAGGCAATGGAACCCAGTGTGACAACATACCACCTCATTGTTGTGCATATTAGCAAGAAATAATAAACCTCAATGTATTTTAAATGCTGTACTTCATTACAAGATATATCAGTCTTTGCCAGTTTACATATAATAATGAGAAAAATGTCTTTAGTTTAACAAAACGGGTAAAAAAATACATACATATATAATTAAAAATAAAAAAACTAAGAATGGGAGGGAGGGGAAAATCTAATGTGAAGTGAAGCCCATCTTCTTCAGCTGAGGAAAACTTCATAATAAAAAGCAATGACAAAGACAAAATATGATGGTCTGGGTTTCACTTATGTCATTAGAAGACTGTCACAAATGAAGCATTGAAAATGAACAACACAACAACCAATGATGGATTTTTAGACAACTTCACTGTCCTCAACGACTTACCTTGGTGAGAGTGGCTTTTCTGCCCTCACTGCACTAAAACGAAGTACAGACAAACTTCATGTTCAGATCAGCTTAAGACTACAAGTGGCATGCATTTCACTTAAACCTGAGGACATCAACCTCCAACCTCGCCATCTATCGCCATGTTTATACTCTGACTGCAAAATCCTGGCACTTACATTTGTCCTTAACAAAGATAATATTTTCAATTATACTTAAATAAGTACACATACAGAAGGCATAAATTTATAACTCTTTGGAAACCAATTAATTATTGAACCAGGACAGCATAAATACCCAAATAATGTGTTGTAACGTTAATTACGTATCAGAAGCTTCCAACAGGTATAATCTGTCATTAATTCTGAAGTACAAATACGCGACTTCGTTAACAATATGCATTAAATATATTATTTATAGTTATTCAGGTGGAAAAAAAACACGTGTACTTACATTCCGTTATCTATTGCAGTATTGTGTGCAAAATTTTGTGACGCAATTGCCATTACGTTCTGAAACAAGAGTACAAAAGTGATTTAATGTGTTTTCTACAAAAATCTCTTTGTAAATACGAATCCACTCCACAGTTAATGTGACGTCTGTATGTCAATTTAGTTTAGGCTTGAGCAAACCTGCAAACTCTCTTTTAATTGTGGAATCAGCATTTTAAACCTATGAACCGGGTCAAAATCTTGCTGCTGCTGTTGAGACTGCTGAAGAACCGCCTGCGTGTTTGCTGCCGGAGGCTGCTGCTGCTGCGACATGACTAGACAAAGCGAACCGACCCTCAGCTTTGACGGAAATTCACTACAGATCTTCTTCTTTTTTCCTCGCCTCGTTGATCCGCTGCTTCCGTTTTTTCTTCTTCGAGTTAAGACTGCTAGTACACGATAACTCTACAGCATCGCCTACTGGACGATTGTGTACGGCCTACTGAACGCGTCACATAACTTTCCCGACTTCCGTGTATAAACAATGATTCCTCATGTTCACAGAACCACGCTTTCACAATTTGAGTCCTAAAATATGTCGGTGCCCTGAAGGAAGTAAAAAATCCAGTGATGTGATAACCTGGACATTCAGTAGATTTCAATAGTTATCATTGCCACATAACGTTGCTGAGCCTAAACCTGATTAACTGAAGCAAACTCAGATCATAACAATGGCTGCGTTCCATTTCGAAGTGTACTTGACAAGGTTCTACCTACTCCCTGCCCCGTTTGCAGGGAACTTACCTCGACAAAACTCCACAATTCGGAACACCCTGCGATGTCAACAGTGAGGACGTCACTTCCTTCATGCGTTACCATGGTAACACAAGCATCTCGAAAACCCGTCACTGCTGCTGTGAAAATTTCACTCTACGGAAATTAAATATTGAATATTTATTGAAACCAAAACTGATACCGTTATAAAACATATACTACTGAAACATGTATAACTTGTAAATAAATTATTTATTAATAATAGTTGATTAAAGCTGTACAGAGATTTTTTTATATAATACTAAGGATTTCTCGATTCAATGTTTAATTACTGTGTCCTATTAATATATCATCCCTGATAATAATGATAAATACTTTTTCAAGCTCAATTTTTTCATGCATGTTTTGAAATAACTGAATATGATTATAAAGTACAAATGTAAAGTCAGTTATTTAAAAAGTCATTATTTTCTGATTATAAAACACAAATGTTATTTTCAAAATGGGTGAAATTGATTACCTACAGTTCATGTAAAATGATGGACAAGCTAGATTTGTGAGATGTAAAGTTAACCTCCATACACAATTTTACCCCGAAATATTTATTAACAATTACTGGCCATTACTTTACCAGACCTGAGAATAATCAGTCAAAAATTATCCACACTATGGCTGTGGATTTTTTTTATTAACTTGTCAAAAAATAATGTATTTATTAAAATCTCCCTGCTTTTCACTTTGTCCATCTCGTCAACAAGCTTTCATATTCCCTCATTAAAAATGTACAAATGCATCGCCGTCTTCACTTCATCAGAAGTAAATCTTCATCCTCGTTGCGCTGCTTTCAGGGGACCAAACAATGAGATCAGGACTATAAGGAAGATGATTTAACACCTCAAAACAAAGTTTTTGAAGAGTGTTGAGAGTGTGGGTACATGTGTACAGATGTGCACATGTCCAAACGTTTCCATTTATGCTCTCCCGTAAGTTGTTTCGGCACCAGGTACACCCTCAGACCACACAAAAATTAGTAAAAATGTATTTTTTTTTTTTAATATGAATCCCTGCACGCTGCCATCTTTTGTGCAAATCCCAAGTCTACCCACAGGGGAGATAGTAGCTGGAGAACACGTATAAGACATTGCAGCCAACAGAAGTTTTAATATAACCGGAGTGCAGAGAATTTTGACCCACCCTCATATTTTGCATTTTAGCGCCATCAAAACATTGGAAGATGAATTTGTTTTTGGAGTAAAGGGTTAGAGTGTGTAGGGTGACTGCATAATAATTATTGTAAACTGGTGTGGGAGTTGACTTTGAGGAGGTTCACTTTTTTTTAGTCCATCATCTCACTGTAAAACTGGCTGGAATAAATACCATGCACTCAGGTAGCTCCTCTTCCAACATTTCATTGTGAATGGAAAAGAATGCAAAATGTAGAAGTTACTGAAAAAATGGCATAAATGCAAGTGCAAGTTATCATTGAAACTTTTTTTTTGAGCTAATCAATGATTATAACCAGACTCACCACTTCATGCATTAACATTTGGAGCTCAAAGCCTTCCTGAAAAGGAATTTATCGTTCAAATTATGGTAACGTGTGGCTATGTGAACATTTTGTGCTGATACTTAACTACATTTTTGTGATTTCCAGTTCCACAGTGTATAACTGGTAACATTTCAACCTTGCCTACTCCTAAAAACAGAAATGGCAAAATACTCATCTTCCAATTTCACACAATCCTCAGCCATGTCAATAGGAATCACCATTGCAAACACAGTAAAAACAACTGCAAAGCAACTATATGTCCGTATTCATAACATCTGCAAGTCTGTAAAGGCCCTGGAGAAAAACAAGCAGAACATTAACTGAACCCAGAATAAACAGTGTTGAGAATGGATTGAACAATTACAATTTTTTACTTACTTACATTTTATATTCTTACATTTTACATTTTATATTCTATATTTTATTTAATTTTATTCTCTTAGGTCAGGGCAGTTGCCTAAGCATTTCACTGCATATCGTACTGTGTAGGATTGTGTATGTGACAAATAAAATTTGAATTTGAATTTGAACCATGAAGAAAAAATAGAAATTGATTTTCAAACCTGTCACCTGTTGAGTGAAAGAGCCTTTATTGTTGCTTTTAAAATATATATATTTAAAATGAGCACATTAACATTATTGTAAAAATTAATGTTAGTTGGAACGTTTAGAAATTGAATGAGATGAACGGTTGGGCTGATTTGGTCCGATGTATTTCAGTGGAGTGTATAAAGGCTTTTTAATCATGTCTAAGCCCAGGTAGGGCTGCAAAACTTCTGGAACATGTACAGTTCCTTCCTAAAACAGAAAACAGAAGACAATCATAAATTCTCAATTTAATCTTAGAGTTTTAGAAAAAGTGTATTAATGAAACAATGCTGTTTAGTAATAATTATTTAGTAATAATTATTATTTACTTTATTTACCCAATAAAGTAAATTTATATTAGGCCTGAAAACTTATGATTGCAGAATGTGTGTGTGCGTTCAGAACATTAATGTGTGAGTGGAGCAGAGGTAAAGTGCTCGCCCTATCATCCGGAGATGCTGTAGCCTCCCGCAGCCGGGGTCCAATCTTAGCGGGGTAGGTTGGGAGGGACTTGGGAGTCACATCAATCATGACCCAAAAGCCAATCATGGGCGTCTGCAAGCTAATGCAAACAAAGAGCAGATAGCGCTGTTCTCCGATTACGCTACGCTGCCCCCAACGGTGCATTAGCTAGCAGTTCAAAAAGATGCACCACATGGTCTTTGGCCCTCCCTGACCGGTAGTAATAGCCTTATGTGGGAGCCCCCTAGTGACAGGTTGGAATTCGACTAAAATCAGGGGATCGTGACAGACATCATGTATGCTCACTTTTGTTTGATGAGTTTCCAAAAGTGCAATAATGGTGCGTGGAATAGCACAAGCTGTAGCATTCACCTAGAATTAAACAGATGTCAAGAATTAATAATAAAAAATAAAAAAACTAGAATTACTGTGAGATGCATGAAAATTCATGGCAGAATTCTAAATATAAACTCGGATATTTAACATGAGCTAAATGCTAAGGCATAATTAAAACAACAGACATTAGAAAACCTCTAGTGAAAAAGTAGAACTTATTTAGTCAACACAACGAAACATCAACAAAACACGAGTATGAGAGAGATGAGACAGAAAGGAGATTCTAGGCTTTCCACCAAAAAACACCCAAGTTCAGAGGGGGTTTAGAACTATTTTTTTTCTCAAACCAAATGTAGCCATTGAAGATATAGACTGATTTATTTTAAACATTTAATAAGGGAACACCTTGGCAACAATAAAAATGTCCAATATTTCTGATCACTTGAGAAAAAAAAAAAAAAAAAAAAAAGTCAAATCATGGACTGAGGGCATTATTCGTTCCGGAAGCATGCATGTATATCAACACTCATATCAAAGCAAATTTCCCCATAAGAAATAATGGAAATCACAATGATTCATTCCACAACCCAAAAATCTAAAAATAATTAATACAAAATAGAATTAATTAATTAACCTGCACTTTACCTTTGAAAAAGAATACCGACTGAGCAGTGTTTCCGTTAGAGTGCCTGCAAAACTGAAGTAAGACGAGAAGAGTGAGGGGGCAGAACGACATCCCTCCCTGCTCTCGTCTTACACAGTAGCTTCGTTAAATAAGAGAGGAGGGAGGGAGCTGCTACGTAGGCCGACTTACACACGCACACACACACACTAACAGAAATACTGCTCTGTGTGCGTACGTACGTGCGTATTCACGTGAGCGAGTACACGTGTGCAAGTGTTAACATTTGTGATGTGTATTTGTAGAATAGGCTACAGTTACTTAACGTGATGCCACTGAACGTGTTACTCAATATAATGGCACACAAAATTATTATCCACTTTTCACCGCAAGTTTAAGGCATCGTCACAGCTGACCCGTTTAAGATCCCTTTACAATTTTGCATCCTCAAAGTCTTTAGATCACATAGACCCGGTTTGGTGGCGATCATATAAAATCCATCAGGTGCGTTTAGGCAAATGACACAAAATAACTGACTCCCT
Source organism: Clarias fuscus (assembly GCA_030347435.1). Taxonomy (NCBI): domain Eukaryota; kingdom Metazoa; phylum Chordata; class Actinopteri; order Siluriformes; family Clariidae; genus Clarias; species Clarias fuscus. The sequence continues at coordinate 13,955,625 of CM059218.1, forward strand.
GTTGAGTTGAACCCATGAGTTGGACCCTAATAATCCTTAGGAAAACAAGCAGGTCCTGCCCAAATATAAAAGAACTGAACTTGTCATTCGAATATTTTGGGGAGGACTTTGCATCCCGTTAAACTGCCATTATGCATAACCTGTAAACATTTTTAATAAGGCTGCGTCACCACAAAAAATGCCTACATCACTTTTGTGATTTATTTACATTTTTGGTTAAGAGAGAAAAAGGTTTTCACTCACTGTGTGTGCATACTTAAAACTGCCATCATTTCTCTCATAGAGAATGTTCAGTCGTCGACTCTGGTAGTCAGTGCAGTTTGATGCACTGGAGATCTAAGTGAAGAATAAGAACCATAATTGAAAGAACTTATCTGGGAAAATAAAAACAAAACCGGACATATATGTATTTCTTGGTGTGCTGCCTCACTATAGGAATTATGAACAGGTTTTTATCCACAACTAGCAATATAATATAAGGTAATAGCTTTATGCATGTTAATGTATTTCTAGTTATGTTAATAAAAATAAATAAATAAATAAATAAACAAATAAACACCTTTTCCACAAAATTCCGCAACTCGTAAAACATTGAACACGATCCGTTTTTGGACCATTTTTAGATTAACTATACTTTTTTTTAAATGCAAAAATCAATGCAAATCAATTCAATTTAAATGAAATTCAAAGCCAATAAATTCAGATTTTAAGCATTATTTAGGAATGCTGCTATTGTTCTTACCTCACCATAACTTTCACGGCCTGGCATCCAGGCTTCAATGTCATACTTCCTAAAGGCTGGTGCTCCCAGCTCCTGAGTGGGCATATCCAAAACTCTGAAGGAAATAAAACAGCTCCATTTAATCACGTTCAAATCAGCTTTCTTTTTAAAATGGCAAACATTTTTGTACATTTGAAAGAGACAAGTCTTATGATTTCAAAAGTTAGAAACTTAATATTAATACACATTAAAATTTTTATTAAAAAAAATTAACAATTAGACTTAATTTGTCGTAGTTTGTTCTCCTTTAAATGTAGATTATCACTTTGACTCATTTACCTCTTTAATTGCTGATTTGAACAGACATTACCTTCGCCTGTGAACTGGGTATGATCACCTGGCTGCAGTCCCTTAACTCAAAAGATGTAAAGTCTAGAAACGTGCTGTCTTTGTATTTCCCATATATACTTAAAGGCCCACCTGGCAGCAACAGCCATGCCACAGTTAAAGTCACAAGATCTCACTTTTTACCCATTCTGGTGTTCAAAAATTAATTTTAGCTGTGATTGACCAGTAGTATCTGAATGACGGCATGCATAGTTTTGATGCTACATTACTGACCATTTGGATAACTGTATAAATGTGCAGGTGTACGGCAATAATAAAGTAATAAATAAATTATGTGCTTATGTTCAAACAAAATCCCATATATTCCAGTGATGTAGAAGAGTCAGAATAAAACAAATTTGAACCGTGCATAACAAGTCAATCCAATTATTTTGACAATTTCAACCAAACACACATCATAGTGGCAGGACTAAATATACCAATCACTACGTACCAATGACCCTGCAATGTATGGAGGTAAAATAAGTACAGTTTGGAAAGAATTTTAAAAAAATAATATTCAGCTTGCAGGGCCATTGGAAAAGAAATTCAGATAGTCATCATATCAGAACCATAATGGAAACTCAATCTGTTCTTAATTTCACTGGATATATAAAAAATTTATGTAATTTAATAGATTCAGATAAATATTAACACAATTTGTTGCAATAAGATGATGAAAATGATCGGTTACTATGCATATTCAATTACTCAATAACCTGTAATGAAGCTTGAGTGAAGAAAATATCTCCTTTTGCAACAACACAAACTCATCTAACAACTGAGAACTCTCGTGACCGGTTTCATCTGCTGTTACACCAAACATCTCCACCTGTAAGATGTAATTAAATTAGTCATTTTCAGACATTAAACAGTCAATGTTAGAAAAAATATTATGCATATCAACATCATGAAATGTATGTTAAGTAGCTCTGTTCTCTTTCCTTATTTAAGTTTATTCCATTTTAAAATATAATTGCTCTCAAAACTATATTACCTTGTTAAAGTGATGAACTCTGTAGAGACCCCAGGCTTCTCTGCCTGTATCAGTTTCTGCACGGTAACATGTGCTACTGCAGACGGACCTTCAAAATTAAAGCACAACAAGCAAAAAAAAAAAAAAAAACATTTAACCAAATTTGAATCATTTAAATTTTAAAGGGCACAACAGAGCACCATGCAGGAAGACTTGCAGGAAGACTTTTCTTACCTTACTGGAAGGTCTTTTATATTCACAGCATGATCCATAAAATAACCTTGAAAGGTGCATCAGAAAAACCATATATTACCATTTTATAGGAATCCAATAGCTTTGTGGTAATAAGTTTTTAATCTTTTAAAAGTTACAATTCCTTATTCTTTAGAGTGAAGTTGAAAATTGAGCTTACATTATTACAGTTAAACCTTGAATTACGAGAATAATTAATTCCAGAAGAGAGCTTGTATGTCAAAGTGAATTTCCCCCATAAGAAATAATGGAAAATCTGATGATTCATTCCACAATGCAAAAATATTCATATAAAAATACAAATTAATTAATTAATACAAAATATGAAGTAAAAATAAAACAAATTAACCTGCACTTTACCTTTGAAAAGAATCCCGGCAGAGCAGTGTTTCCATTAGTGTGTGTGTTTGTGCATGTGTGAAGCTGAAGTAAGATAAAAGGAGGAAGAGGGCTGCTACTTTAACCAGGAACCTCTCTAATGACACTCCGTGCATGCACTCCAACAGAATCACTGTTTTCTAAATGAGAGACTCTGGTTCCCTAAGAAGGAAGCTCTCTAATAAACACTCGATTTTGCTTTTTACGCGCACATGGTCACAATGGTATAATAAACAGTACACACGCACATGGATGTTGACTACTCGTAATCCCACAGCGCACAAGAGAAGAACCATTGGCTCAGTTCTAATCACGTGATGCTCAGCAGTTTCGACCATGTTACTCGCAATTCAAGGCTCCACTGTATTAAGGCCTACTGTACATGCATGCATACATTAGGTGTTGCAGCTTTTTACCTGCAATGCCGACTTCACCCGTCCCAGCAAGATTAAGGTTAGGAAACCGGCTTGGGTCAAGAGAATAAACCTGGGAGCGGTGAGCATATGGCTGCATCCCACAGCCCTCCTAAGCAAAGAGACATTAAACAAGAAGGTAATTAATGCTTTACAAATTCGTGAAACTGCATCATTCAAGTGGCAAACTTTAGATAAATGCAACTTAGAGTGCAACTGGTATTTGTGCACTACTGATTTTCCCCTACATGCATTTGATCATTTAAAAATTCTTGAATAATTAATTGTCCATTTGTGCCAATAATAGGGAGTCATGTGAATTTTTTTGAAAAAAAAAAAAAAAACCTTATACACCTGTTTCAAATTCCTATTCTGTGCATTTGTTTAGACTTGATACAAACTACAAGATTTGAACATTTACAAAATTAAATATAGTAAAGGAATTAGAGAAAAAAATAACTAAATAGAAAATGGAAGAAATTAAAATTATATAAACAATTAAATAAAAAAGAAAGTTAAATGGAAAATAACTAAAAATGTATTAAGAATTAAGGTATTTATTAAATGTGTTATTTATAAAAGAGATGAAAAGCTACTTACAAAGACAACTCCTTTCAGTATGTCTGGAACAGCCATTGGGATAAACCCCTAAAAAAGGTACACAAAATACTTCTGTAGTTAAACACTTTTATGAATAAACACTTTTATGAATAATTAATAAGCTAAGTATGTTTTATGCAAATTTCCAAAAGTCTATTTGAATGTGAATATTCTGGGGGCAAGCACTTAAAAGGAAAGGAAACTAATTTACATATGGTTCTCCATACTATATATGTAAATAGCAATCAAAAGAATCCACACAATCTAAACCAGTCTCTATGACCACTGGACCACAAATATTGTTATGGCCATACATACATAGCATACCTAGCATACAGCATAGAAAAATAAATCATCCCCTTCAAATAAACACATTGTTTCTTTGGAGCCTGACATGAAAACAGTTTTCGTTTTATCCAGCTGTATTTACAGCAACTTTTAACATCCGAATGAAAGATAACACCAACATAATTTTTTTTAATTAATAGACCAGTCACAGAGAGCACTCTGATTTTAACAAGCACAAGGTTTTCCAAATGAGATGCCCGTGTCAGATACTGGAGATTTCCATCTGTGACTGTGTTCGATACAAACTCACCCATGAGAGGTTCGACTATGACAACCATTAAAAGGCACTTTCAAAAACAGCATCGGCAGTGTTTCAGTCACGTCTGCCGAATGAACACCACTCGACTACCGCACCACTAGACTACTCAGAAATGGAAGCATGGCATGTATATCATCCGCAATCCCAGGGCAGTATACTGGCTATGGGGCCAGCCCCTTCCTCCTGCCCTCAGCTAGAGATCAAAGAAGAAGAGATGACGGATCAGGTTAAGCTAATCACCTTTTCAATGGTACACAGAGGTTTGCACATCTAGAACATGCAATATTTCCCCTCTCTTCTTTGCAGAAATTGTGTTGAATTTAATGAACCACCTTTAAGTCATTCCACATATTTAGAATGGGGTTTAAGTCTGGATTCTGACTAGGCCATGCAAGGCAAACTTTCACTTTTTTTCTTCTTCAACCACTGTGTGGTCAGTTTTGCTGTGTGTCACCATCATATTGGAATGTAAACCTTTTTCTCCCATTGGCAACTGTCTGGCAGAGGACAGCAGATTTTCCTCAATATTTTGACGGTATTTTACCCGATCAATATTCCTTTTATCTTGACAAGTGCTCCAGGCCCTGATGCAGAGAGAGAGATGAGATATTATGACCTCCATGCTTTATAGCAGGAATGATGCCATTTGGATGGTAAGCTGTATTGGATTTCTACCAGAAATACTGTTGTTTGTTTTGGCCAAATAACTTAATTTTAGAGCCATCTGACCACCTGCATTTTTTGCAATGCACAGTCATGACTGCAAGTGGCCTTTCGTCCTTTCTTTTTTTTTTCTTGCAACCCTCCCATACAAGCCACAGTTTGAATTTCATGATGCGCGATATGTTTTTTCAAGTCAATAATAATAAAAAAATATATATATTTTCTGACATGGTATTATACCTTTTACTTGGACGTTTGCACTACGTAAATACACGTATACGCGCACACACACTTCGGCATACAGCGTGTTGTTAAGGCAAAATTTCGTATTGCAAAATACTTTTTTCCCATAGGTTAAACTTCTGGCAGATACCCAAGGAATGCAAAATTTTAATTACATTCTATCCAGCGGTCAATTTAAGACAACCACAGTTTGACGCATGCACAGTACATGGTCAAAACTTGCTCATAAACATAAAAACATTTTGATTTCCTTTATGAAGGATGCGAGAGTCAGGGAAGTGGGAAAGGATTCACACCTGAAGAGAACTGACCGTGTTGCTGCAGGTCAGGTTTTTTTTATTTATTTTTTTTATTTCCAGTTATAAATTATATACCCGTAGACGCCACCTAAATTTCTTGTAACCAATCATGTCAAAATATTTATCAGGATTTTTTAAATCTTACTGCATCTGTTAATCCTATAATGAGCCCAGTGCTGAAAAAAATTTACATTGAAACAAATACATTTAATGTGGTTTTTAAAAATTATTTACACTGGTAATCAGTCCTTAACTCAGCTTATCTTTAAGGTCAGAGTTAATGATTCATTACAATGTCAGGATCTGATAAAAACATGGCAGGTATTCTGTATCAATTATTTATTTATAAACCTTTTTTCATGCTCTTTTATGTGGCCTAATTCCATAAATTCTGGCTTGATGTGCGACACTGCAATCTTGTGGTCAAGCTCAAGTAACTTGCAAGGTAGACTTGCATACATTATACTTGTAAAAGTAAAATCTAAGCATGATTTATGAAACACACAATCTATAATAAAAAACTCTGTTTGCATTTTTGCAAACTACTGCATGCTAGACTCCTGAGTACTCAACATTCTAAGCATTCCCTTATACCACATGCCAGACTTACCCTTTTCTGAAGAAAGTCAAGAGCAAAGTTCTGTAATGCAGTCTGAAGCTGGGCTCCTGCTCCCCTTAAGTAGTATGATCTGTGACCTGAGATGTGAGCAAGTCGCCTTCAAGGGAGGGAAAAAATTAAATAAACAAAATCACAAAAGGCAAAAAAAAAAAAAAAAGAAGAAAAATAATTAAATAAATAAAACTATCTATCCTGTGTTTAATCTAACAAACAAGAGTGTGACATTCAAGCAAGATGCAAGATTTTCTCAAATATGTTAAAATTTGGTGTGCTGCAGTAAAGTGCTAAATACAAATGTCATTCCTAGGACCAATTTCATGGAGTAAAATTTCTTAATTTTCCTCACAATTCTTTAGTATGTATGGGCTAAGTTTGTAACTATAGATAGATTTCCATATGAAAACGTGACATGTGATCAACTTTTTTGAACACGACTTACAAAAGTGTCATAATATTGCTGAGATTCAAACCCTGGCTGAGAATTTTTTCGAAAACAATACACCATCTATGAACAATATACTCTGATAATAAATCACACTGAACCTGATTAACAGTCTTGCGCACACACTGCAAGCTTACTCAAAATATTGTTAAACTTATACTATGTTAGTATGACACAGAAGCTTGTATCGAGCAGAAGGGGGCGTGTCCAAATGAAGCCTCTCTTCAAGGCACGTGGCAGTTCCCGGAGTTACACGACCAATGACAAGTGAAGCCTCACGTTTGCCTCATTTGGCGCTTAAGTAAAGGCTCGTGCACTTTTCTGTTAATTTTCAAAGATTCAGAGATGTAGTGCAGCTGCATGCATATCTTAATTGTGCTGCTTGTGAGGTTACAATCTAGTTGCTACACACTGTCCACTGCATAGCAGTACAATTTAAATGATGCTTTATAAAATGAACCTTTTGGTGAAACTGTTGGCTGGGAAGTCTCGACACCTAAATGAGGCTTCATCTGGCCATCACTAACTCAAACATATTGCTGACTTTTTCCACACACTCCGCGACATATGCATACTACGTGGACTGTTTAGAGTGCTATGACATCAGCCCTATGTCATCATCGTGTGTGTGTGAGAGGGGTGTGTCCACCTGCCTCTTGAGGATTGACCACAAGTTCTCAATGGGATTAAGATCGGTGGAGTTTCCAGGCCATGGACCCAAAATTTCAACGTTTTGGTCCCCGAGCCACTTAGTTCCCACTTTTGCCTTATGGCACGGTGCTTCATTGTGCTGGAAAATGCATGGTTCCTCACCAAACTGTTGTTGGATTGTTGGAAGAAGTTGGAGGGTGTTTTGGTACCATTCTTTATTCATGGCTGGGTTTTTGGGCAAAATTGTGGGTGAGCCCACTCCCTTGGATGAGAAGCAACCCCACACATGAATGGTCTCAGGATGCTTTACTGTTGGCATGACACAGGACTGATGGTAGCGCTCACCTTTTCTTCTCCGGACAAGCCTTTTTCCAGATGCCCCAAACAATCGGAAAGAGGCTTCATTCGAGAATATGACTTCGCCCCAGTCCTCAGCAGTCCATTCGCCATACTTTTTGCAGAAGATCAATCTGTCCCTGATGTTTTTTTTGGAGAGAAGTGGCTTCTTTGCTGCCCTTCTTGACACCAGGCCATCTTCCAAAAGTCTTTGCCTCACTGTGTGCGCAGATGCACTTATACCTGCCTGCTGCCATTCCTGAGCAAGCTCTGCACTGGTGGCACTCCGATCCTGCAGCTGTATCCTCTTTAGGAGACGATCCTGGCGCTTGCTGGACTTTCTTGGATGCCCTGAAGCCTTCTTAACAAGAATTTAACCTCTTTCCTTGAAGTTCTTGATGATCCTATAAATTGTTGATTTAGGTGCAATCTTAGTAGCCACAATATCTTTGCCTGTGAAGCCATTTTTATGCAACGCAATGATGGCTGCACAATGATTTCAAGCATCACCCTCCTTTTAAAATGTCAAGTCTGCCATTCTAACCCAATCAGCCTGACATAATAATCGCCAACCTTGTGCTCGTCAACATTCTCACCTGAGTTAACAAGACGATTACCGAAATGATCTCAGCAGGTCCTTTAATGACAGAAATGAAATGCAGTGGAAAGTTTTTTTCGGGATTAAGTAAATTTTCATGGCAAAGAAGGACTATGCAATTCATCTGATCACTCTGATTCATAACATTCTGGAGTATATGCAAATTGCTATTATAAAAACTTAAGCAGGAACTTTTCCAATATTTATGTAATTCTCAAAACATTTGGCCATGACTGGACACGTGGCAAAGGCTTAAATGGTGCATGAAATTGGTACCCTCTTACTAGCAACATCAGCATTCACTACATAAGCGGAAAATTGATGATTAACAAAGAGAGAGATGGAATAAATACCTTACCGTTGCCTTATGATATCCAGATTTTCTCCAATTTCAAGGTGTCCTTGGACTTTGAATTCAAACTCTGTGGTATATACAACGCAATATCTCAAGACCTATTTGCTACAATAAATTTTCATGTAAAGGGTAATAAAAAAAAAAGTTGGATACAGGCTGATAACCTCTGATTTAAAAAAAATTAAATAAAATGGCAAGCATATATGCCTTTAATTGCATATGTTCTTTACATCTAAAGACCTTTTAGTTTTTAGAATTAAGGTCAGGACTCTGTATCAAGAAATATGGCCAATGATGATGATGAAAAAAAACCCTCAATGTCATAACCTGGGCATTTAGTACATTGAGGTTTTCACATAACATTGCCAGAGAATAGACCTGACCAACTGACGCTACTCCAGATCATGACACTGTCCTGTGGCTTGTGCAGTGGGTGCTTTGCATGAAGGGTGCATCGCATGTACTTTCCTTCTTGGCCTGATGCACCCATCACTCTGGAATATGGATTATATGGACCCATCAAACCACATGACATTTTTTATTCCCTCTTTGGTCTCTGATAATTCATTGATCTGATTATTCATGATTTTTTCCAACCACACTGCTTCCACTAATTTGATTCACCTGCTTCCATTAATCTGATGACTCACCACTATCCTTCCAGGTTGTAATGTGTTCTGAACTCAATTCCAGTAATTTCAAGTCACCTTAAATTTCGTCTTTGCTTCAGAGGCCAATATTTTGACCCTCTGAAAAAAAAAATGTTTAATGCCCGATATGATCCAATTTATTTTTTTTAATAAACAAATCAATCATTGTTTCACCTGGACCAATTCTGTTAGGAGATAAAGTAAATAGTGTCTCAATCATTGTAATCAAGTAATTCTCAAATTATCTAAGGATCTTTTACTTTCAATCCACTTTTTTGGCCAGAGGTGTGCACAAGTTGCTGTGAAAGTTACTGATGTTCCTGTTTACATACACTATTTGAAGATAGATTAAATTTAGTACCAGCTTTATGCCCAACCATTTCAACCACCTTCGCCTGGCTCTCATCTCCAATAGGCTGAAAAATAAAATAAATAAATAAATAGATGGACAGACAGACAGACAGACAGACAGACTTTAAGGAGTGAAATCCACGATTGACAGTCATTTCCTTCACAATGTTCAAATGGTACAAAGTCCTAAATAATACATTGCTTTAAAACAGCCCAAATTATATAATGATTGAATAAGAATAACATGCTTTAGACTGTCCTAACAGGTGATGGGGAACTTTTACCAAACATCACAACCTGGTTTGGAAACAGCATCATGCAGGACAGACGATCTCTACAAAAGGGTAGAGCGACCAGCAAAATGAACGGTTAACCCAAATAATAAACTTTGTAGGCAAGCATCAGTGTTTTGATGCAGGAAGCTACAGAAAACTAATAGAGGGAGCAGAGAAATGGTATAGTGTGGAAGAACTTAGTAAGTTTGAAAAGAAACTGTAGCTACAATCTGGATCAGGTGCATAGAATGAACAGTGTTACAGAGGCAGATCTGCCAGGAGTGAATTGATGTAGCCCAGTCTTTTATAATGATGGACTGAAGAAGCATCTGAGTGGCCTGTATGGAGAGAAATTGACGAATATTTCTGATGTTACAAAAAAAAAAAAAAAAAGAAAATCAACTAGAGCAAGTTTAGCAATGTAAGGAGAAAATGATTTTTGACTGTCCAGAGTGACTCCAAGGTTGTGGGCAGTGACTGAAGGAGTCATGTGTGTGTTATCCATAGAGATTATTAAGATCCTGACGGGGAGGGGGGGTAATTCACCTGGGATAAACAGCAATTCGGTTTTGCCGAGATTAAGTTTCAGTTGAGCTGCCATCCAGGATGTCTAACAGACATGCTGTGATCCAGGTGGAAACCCGAGTGTCTGGAAAAGGTAAGAATCAGTTGAGCGTTACCTGCAAAACAAATGGTATGAAAAGCCATGTGGGGATATGGCCTCACCAATAAATTACGTATAGAGGGAGAACAGAAGATGCCCAATCCTTGTGGCCCTTCCAGTGGAGACTACGCATGGAACAGATGGGGACATGACCACAAACTTTTCTTTACAGTTTAAAAAAATGCTGCTGAGAGGTCTAGAGGCATGAGGACAGATGACAGCTTAACCAATCTATCAGCATGGAGCTTCTCAGTAAGACAGAAGGACAGTCTCTGTGGATTGTGCCACTTTGAATCCAGATTGTTTAGGGTGATTAAGGTTGTTCTGTGAGACAAAGAATCTTGATTGAAAACTGTGCATTCAAGAATTTGAGAGAGCAAAAAGAGAAGAGATATGGGCCAATAGTTACTAATGTCTGCTGGACCTGATAGGGTTTGTTTAGAATGGGAGCAACCTTTGCTTTTTTAAATGCAGAAGCAACATAACCAGATGATATGGAAAGGTTGACGATGGTTGCGATGAACGCAAGGTCTTGTGAGATGGCCTGGAGCATTTTGTTGGGTCCAGTCCATCATTGGACTGGGTCGAATGAACAGGTGGTGGGACTGGATGATGTGCTGAATCTCTTTAGTTGTCTCTTCTGAGTTAGCAGGAGTGGGAGTGAAGGTCTGCAGATTTTTGCAATTTTCCCCTTATAAAAGATGGCAAAGTAATCAGCACTCAGAGAATGGAGCAGGAAGAACCGATGGGTTGAGTAACAAAGGTAATATTTTGCAGCTTGCAAGGATCATATGCAGAAGCTTCCAGCTTTTCCCTTTAAAAGGCAGTTTTAGCAGAAGTAACCTCACATAAAAATGTTGACAAAAGAGCATGATAGAAGACAAGATCTGCATCAAACTGATTTCTTCCACCTGCTCACTGTAGTTCTTGATTCTCTTCAATTACTGTGCAGTACATCTTATAGCCAAGGAGCGGAACAAAAAAATCTTCCTTAATTTAGAAGAGTGGGAAGAGAAGGTCCATGGATTAGGAAAGGAGAGAGAAATTTTTATTCTTGATTTTAGGCAGGGTTGAAAGGGTGAAAGTGAAGGATACCAGTTAATGATCATCTATTCCCTTTATTCTTATAACATTTTAATTCTAATTTTCTATTTACAGAATTCAGCTTTACTTTAATGTGGATTTAATTTAACTTCCCTACACTTTATTTTTCTGGTCCCTAGCAGTGGTGTAATGTATGGTTGTGTTTGTGATTTGAATTCTGCCCTTTAATTGACTAGAGTAAATAAACACCTACCACATCTGGATGTGTTCTGTTGGGGAGTCTCAGTGCACGACAATAATATTCCTCCTCCAAGAAACTCTGTTGCGAGTACAACTTATTCAACTTCACTCTGATCTTTTTACCTTCTTCTCTCAAAGACTTGTATGCTATAAGCTGGGAAGAAGATGATGGAGAGAATTAGTAAATTAAACAAACTCTCAACCTCTTTTGTTAAACTTTTTTGTTTGTCTTGTTAAAACCACTAACAAACTCAAATACGCTGCCTGAACTTTATTATTGAAAAAAATAATAATAAATTGTCAGACCACCTTTTGCTTTTATTGTGCCATGGCATTGTTTTTGATAAGCATATGCAAGGTCACAATATTTATTTCTTTATTTATCACACTTTCTTCCATACCACTTACTGATAAGTGGTTTTCTTAAGGCTACACAACTGTTTAAGCCAGATCCCTTCAGTTCTCTTTGCACTGTGCATGTGGAAATTCTCTTACTTTCATTATTAATCATAGTCGTAAGTTCTATAGTTGTTATTTTATAATCTGATTTCACCAAACGTTTAAGTGATAATTTTTTTACGACCACATTACTTCCTTGAAGATGAGGGTTCCCACCATCCTTCCTGGTTTTATAATGCATTTTACATTTCTTAACCCACATGCTCAGTGGGGGTTTTTTACCACCCTCCTTAGTTGTTCTCTGTGCTTGATGCAGGACAATAATTTGACCCTTCTGATAATAATTAATCTAATAATTTATTTGCCAAATCACATATTTTCCTATCAGAATCCAATTAACTTTTAAAACTCTACCTCAAGATTAGGGTTGTAGACCTAAATGCACAGGACTGTCATATTTACTAATTAACTTCTAGAGGTTGCTTTAAATACAATTAACAATCTATTCCACCATTTTTTTCTGGGAAAAAAGCTAACTCTGTTGTAACATATAGTATATAACAAAGGATATTGTGATAAGACAGAACTTACACCAGACAGGTCCTTTTTTTCTTGCTGCTCCTGTTGGCAAAGAAATATTTGCATCAAATCCCACATGTAGACTATGCATCAGGAATTGTTGAATGGCTTCATTGGCTTCTTAATTGCATATCCAGTACAGGGTTTAGAATCAGAGAAGTGCACTTGACCTTTAATAAACTTTACAGAAAAGATACAACAAATGCTACATTTCATTTTTTTTTAAAATAATATCTAGATAATCATTTTAACAATAACAGTTTATGCAAGTGTTACCATAATACAAGTAACGTTAAATTCCCCTGCACAGACAGGTCCATTTCAGAAATTTAGTCATGGTCTTATGAGGTGCACAGTAACTGAACGGTATCACTGCAGGTCTCACTTAAGGATAATTAATTCACTAATTCTTTACACAACCACTTCTGTACACGATCATGGGGGTCACGGGCCTATTCCAGGAGACTTTGGGTACGCACGCACATGCATACATACATACATACATACATGCACATACAAATTACAGCCAATTTGCAAACGAAAGTTAGCCAAAGAATGAGCCAAATTCTACAAATAAAACTAACCACAAGAGTCCGGACTTGGTCACTGATGATTTTCTTACGCTCCGTCAACTCGTTTATTTCTCTTTGCACCTCCTGAACTCGTTTCCACGTTGATATCTAAAAATCAATAGAAACCTGATAGCTTGCTTTAAAATGAGTTCAAATGAATTATCATCCAAAGGCTATGCAATGTGAAAGGTTTAGCATATGACACGAAACTAATCCTTACAATAGCTCGGACATCAACGGCCCCTAAATCTCCTTTCCTGTTCACCAGCTCAGTAATGACTTGGTCGGTGTGTTCACAGATTCTCTGTATGTCCAGGTCGGGTTTATCGCTGTAGCCCTCCTTAATGTGCTCAAAAAGGCTGCTCCTGCGCTGGGCACCGCCAGAGGCACACGAGCTGAAAATCCGTCGCGGTGAGCTCCACATATATTGTCTCACTGTTGACGTGGGGGAAAAAAAGCGAGCGAAGTCGTATGACGGGTCCTGTAGAACACGCCATTTTATTCTCCTCTTCTTCATCTTCTTCTTCTTTTAGGTTTTTATTTTTGTCGGTTGGCAGCCAGCTTTTAAGTTCATTAACGCCACCTGGTGATTTGGAGTGCAAAGCGGTAAGGTGACAGAAAAAAACAATGCTCTTTGACGTTCCAGTCCTATTTTAACATTTAATTAATGTACTGTATACTTTCCATGTTGATTTCCCTAATATATTGCCATTTGTTATTAGGGCCCAAGCACTATACGGTGCCCTCTTGTTTTTCTAAGGATTTTTCCCCCACTATTTTGGGCTTTTGGTCTTAACATGCTCAATAACTCGCAGACAGGTTGGAATCTGCTGCTATTAGGAAGTCTGAGAGTCAGGGGCCCTCACAGGAGATTTTGCTGTATAGCTCATACACACTTGCATGTATGCACACAAAACCCAGTACATATATAGAGCTCAATGAGCCAAATAACTTTCGCACTGCGTCATGGGCTCAACTCAACAGGAAGTCAGTTATTATTGGTCGTTCTCGAAACGCACCTGATGGATTTTCATATACTCCTCCTAGGGGATTTATACGATCGCCACCAAACTTAAAGACAATGAGGATGCAAAATTGTAGAGGAATTTTTATTTCTCAGCGGGTCAGCTGTGACGATGCCTTAAACTTATGCTGCAAAGTGTCAATAACTTTCTGTGTGACATTATATTGAGTAACACGTTCAGTTGTAGCAATCAGATTTATTATTAATCGAGTTACACTAAATCGGGGTCGTTTATTTAACTTCCGGTGCAGTATAGCTAGAGGAGCAAGAAAAGACAAACAACAACAACAATTAACCAAAACCCAAAATGTATATACAGTCGTGGCCAAAAGTTTTGAGAATGACACAAATATTAGTTTTCACAAAATTTGCTGCTAAACTGCTTTTAGATCTTTGTTTCAGTTGTTTCTGTGATGTACTGAAATATATTTACAAGCACTTCATACGTTTCAAAGGCTTTTATCGACAATTACATGACATTTATGCAAACAGTCAGTATTTGCAGTGTTGGCCCTTCTTCTTCAGGACCTCTGCAATTCGACTGGGCATGCTCTCAGCAACTTCTGGGCCAAATCCTGACTGATAGCAACCCATTCTTTCATAATCACTTTTTGGAGTTTGTCAGAATTAGTGGGTTTTTGTTTGTCCACCCGCCTCTTGAGGATTGACCACAAGTTCTCAATGGGATTAAGATCTGGGGAGTTTCCAGGCCATGGACCCAAAATTTCAACGTTTTGGACCCCGAGCCACTTAGTTATCACTTTTGCCTTATGGCACGGTGCTCCATCGTGCTGGAAAATGCATTGTTCTTCACCAAACTGTTGTTGGATTGTTGGAAGAAGTTGCTATTGGAGGGTGTTTTGGTACCATTCTTTTTTCTTTTTTTTCAACAATATATTTATTGATTTTAAACAGGGATATAACAGGGTAAACATGTAACGTTTCAATATACATTTTATAGCCCCCTTATAAAACCCTATACTACCCCCACCCCTCCCTAATTCCAAACCAGCTATACATGTATAGGAGAGGCTAGACGCCAGGCATAAAATTCAATAAATAAATATTAAATAGGAAAGGAATCAAACTACAAATGTATATCAAAAAAGCGAAGGAAGGGCCCCCACACCTGTTGAAATTTCAAGTCCGAATGGCGGATTGAGTAGTGAATCTTCTCCAGGGATAAACAGGACATAATATCTCTGAGCCACTGGGCGTGAGTGGGTGAGGTGGCATCCTTCCACTTGAATAAAAGAGAACGTCTGGCCAGGAGTGTCGCAAAAGACAACAAATGCTGTTTAGCTGGAGTTAGACGCTTATCTTCCTCTACAGTAATACCAAAAAGAGCAATCAGAGGGTTTGGTTCAAGATTGCATTTCAATATGTACGACAAGGTTTTAAAGACATCCCTCCAGAATTTTTCCAAATTCGGGCATGTCCAGTACATATGAATAAGAGACGCCTCTCCGCTTTTACATTTATCACAACAAGGATCGACGTTTGGGTAGGAACGGGAAAGCTTGAGTTTGGAGAAATGAGCTCTGTGTACAACCTTAAACTGTAATAAAGAGTGCCGGGCGCATAAGGAGGTGGAGTTGACAAGCTTTAGAATTGAATTGAATTGAAGTATCATCTGACAGATTTACTTTTTTACAAAATTTTTTACAAAATTTACAAATTTAGGTCTTTTTCCCAAGCAGTTTTGATTTTACTCAAAGAGGTGTGACTCAAACCCATCAGTCCACCATAAATAACGGATATTAGGCCTTTACGCAGTGGGGACAAAGAGAGGAGATTATCTATAATATTTGCATCAGGAGCCTCAGGGAAATTTGATATTGATGAGCTAATGAAGTCTTACTTGCAGATATCTGAAAAAATGAGAATTCGGCAAGCTAAACCTTTCAGAAAGCTGTTCAAATGATGCAAACCTGTGATCAACAAACAGATCTTTGCAAAATTTAATGCCCTTACTGTACCATTCCTGAAACACTGAATCATGTAAAGAAGGTTGGAAGAGATGGTTAGAGACGACAGGACTGGAGAGAGAAAAGCCCAGAAGACCACTGTGCTTTCTGAACTGAGCCCATATTCTCAAGGTATGCCTAATAACTGAATTATTGATTGATTTAATTGAGGGGATGGGGAGTGCAGATCCAAGGAGTGCAGAGACAGAGAGGTCTTTGACAGTTTAGTTCCGATTAGGTTGGTTATGAAAATATGCCCAAAAGATGACACATCGAATGTTTGCTGCCCAGTAGTAAAAATGAAAATTAGGTAAAGCCATGCCACCTTCTCTTTTAGATCTTTGCAGGAGGGACTTGTTCAATCGAGGATGTTTACTTTTCCAATTGTAAGATGATATAATTGAGTCTAAAGCACCAAAGTAAGATTTGGGATAAAAACAGGTACAGACTGAAACAGATATAAAAATTTCGGAAGAATGTGGACAGTGGTGTCCATTGCCCCAAGTCCTTTTTTGTTTGCTTCAACAACCTAATAAAATTTTCTTTAAAAAGGTGTTTATGTTTCCTTGTAATTGTAATACCAAGATAGTGAAAAATCAGTTTACCTATCTTGAAAGGGAGGTGATGCATTCCTGTTGTTAGTGCTGTATTATTTAGCAGAAAAAGTTCACTTTTGTGCAAATTCAATTTATATCCCGAAAAATAGCTAAATTCACTTAGCAATGACAGCAAAGGTGGCAGGGAAGAAATTGGATTTGATATAAAAAGTAGAAGATCATCTGCATAAAGGGACACTTTATGTTCCTTTCCCTGCCTCCAAATCCCAGATATCTCCCTACAACTACGGAATGCGATTGCTAGTGGCTCAGTGGCAAGGTTAAAGAGTAATGGTCTAAGAGGACACCCCTGACGAGTTCCCCGCTGAAGGCTGAATGGTTGAGATTGCTGAGCATTTGTCCGAACTGAGGCAATAGGGCTTAAATACAGTAATTTAACCCAAGTGATAAAACTTGGACCAAAATGTAATTTTTCCAAAGCCCTAAATAAATACTCCCATTCTACACGGTCAAAAGCATTTTCAGCGTCCAGAGAAAGGACACACTCAGGGATCCCCTCTGATGGTGAGTACAAGATGTCCATAAGGCTTGGTACCATTCTTTATTCATGGCTGTGTTTTTGGCCAAAATTGTGAGTGAGCCCACTCCCTTGGATGAGAAGCAACCCTACACATGAATGGTCTCAGGATGCTTTACTGTTGGCATGACACAGGACTGATGGTAGCGCTCACCTTTTCTTCTCTGGACAAGCCTTTTTCCAGATACCCCAAACAATCGGAAAGAGGCTTCAGCCGAGAATATGACTTTGCCCCAGTCCTCAGCAGTCCATTCGCCATTCTTTTTTATTTTATATATATTTCTTTTTCATTGGTATTTAACAAAAAAAAAAAAAGCAGAGCCAGATCAATATACAGTCAACACCCACAGCAAACATTTAAAAACAAACAATAATCTGTTAATATAAGAGTGAATATGGAAAACAAGGGCAAAACAGTCCAGTAAAAGAAAACATAAAAGAAAGAGTCATGATTGTTCAAGTAGCTTCCACAAAGGGGCCCATATCCGTCAGAATAGATCAGATTTGTTCTGTAAATCGTAAGTTTTTACAATGGTAGAAGATTACCCACTTGTGCCAGACACATCTTTAAAGTTGGTACACGAGATGATGACCATAAGATAAGTATACATTTCTTTGCCAGGTAAGTAATGAAATTTAATAAACAATTTAAATCAGAAGGAAGATCTAGTGATATTTTACAATTTAACAGGTACATACTTGGAGACATAGTGAATTTTCTAACCAGTAGTTTCTCAACCAGATCATGCACTTCATACCAAAAAGTTACACTCCCAGAATAAATGCATCAGTGTTCCTGTTTCTGATTTATTAGCTAACGAAGCAGGAAAGTCGGGGTTCAGAATGATTGGGGATTGCATGGTTAAATTCCTGGGGAGGTTCGCCATACTTTTTGCAGAAGATCAATCTGTCCCCTGATGTTTTTTTTGGAGAGAAGTGGCTTCTTTGCCACCCTTCTTGACACCAGGCCATCTTCCAAAAGTCTTCGCCTCACTGTGCGTGCAGATGCGCTCACACCTGCCTGCTGCCATCTGGGCACTCCTGAGCAAGCTCTGCACTGGTGGCACTCCAATCCCGCAGCTGTAGGAGACGATCCTGGCGCTTGCTGAACTTTCTTGGACGCCCTGAAGCCTTCTTAACAAGAATTGAATGATGGCTGCATGCGTTTCTTTGCAGGTCACCATGGTTAACAATGAAAGAACAATGATTTCAAGCATCACCCTCCTTTTAAAATGTCAAGTCTGCCATTCTAACCCAATCAGCCTGAGATAATGATCTCCAGCCTTGTGCTCATCAACATTCTCACCTGAGTTAACAAGACGATTACTGAAATGATCTCAGCAGGTCCTTTAATGACAGCAATGAAATGCAGTGGAAAGTCTTTTTCCGAGATTAAGTAAATTTTCATGGCAAAGAAGGACTATGCAATTCATCTGATAACTCTTCATAAAATTCTGGCGTATATGCAAATTGCTATTATATAAACTTAAGCAGCAACTTTTTGTAATTCTCAAAACTTTTGGCCACGACTGTATATATATATATATATATATATATATATATATATATATATATATATAGTAACGGGTTCGACCCAAAGTTGCACGGGCGGCACCATGACACGAGGCGAGATCTTAGAGGAAAAGGGTTATTTATTAGGAATAAATAGGGGAAGGAAAGGGAAAAAGGAGGGAGGACGGAAAGAAAGGGAAGGGATGATGTGTGCACGTGCAGGGTCCGAGGCAGTGCCCAGCTGGCATGCGGGCACGCGGCTGGCGGCGTTGGGCGGAGTGGCCGAACGGAGCACGCGAGGCAGCGCTCCTGCACGCTCCCTCTCGGTTACTCCCCGCTGTCGATGGCCGGCCTGACCCCTCCCAGCTCTCTGTGGGCGCGGCCTCAGGCGGGAGTCTCGCTCGGACGTCCGTCGGCTGGGCGGCTTTCCCGGCTGGGATCGGCGGCCTTAACGCTGTCCTCCTCGCGGACTCGACGCGGGAACGGAGGATGAACGTGGGAGCTCGTGCAGCTCTTTCCCGCGCTGTCCTCAGCACGGAGATCAAAGGGGCGGAAATCCAATGTCCTTTTTTTAGTCTCTGGGGCACGTTCCATTGCCCCACTCTCGAGCTCCACCGTATTACGCTTCTCGGACCTCGGACTAAACTCCGCGCCTTGCTTTTATAATGCGGAGCAAGCCCGAGATCCTATTAACGTTAATCACTGCCAGCCGGCCCGCGTAGGCGGCCCCGTCCCTTTGCACACCTGCAGAAGGGGTGCCGCCTACTTAGGGAGCCTACGAAGTGAGCGAGGGGCGATAATAGATTTGGGCGCACGCCCATTACAGGCGCACGCCGTGACAATATATATAATATAATATATATTATAAAAAAGGTGTGTGTGTGGATGGAATGGAATGTTCTTTCAAATCATTCAAATAATGCGGTGGGTGTTGAAGTGGCAAGTTAAAGTCAAGACCTTCTTTGGTTAATGTCAAAAAATATTTTTGTCCAGAGTCCAAATAATTTCTCTCCAAGATCTCATATTGATGAAAGGAGAACCAGACCTCTGTGAAAAATCTTTTCCAGCATATCCCAAAGATTCTCAATTGGGTTAAGGCGTGGACTCTCTGGTGACCAATCAATATGTGAAACTGATGTGTTATGCTTGCTCTCATTTACTCTTTCAAAATTTGACCCGATGAATCCTGGCTTCATCATCATGAAATATGCCCATGCCATCAGGGATGCCATCGTATTTGTAACTCCCTGAGTTTTTTCCCGGGTGCATTTTTATGCCATATCACATGACCCTGGTATGATTATAAGATAAAGCATTTTTTTTCTTTTTGTTAAACTACTTAAACAGTCTATATAAAAACCCTTTGTGTACACAGTGACATCACATTGAGTAACATCATAGTGATGTTTTTTTGAGCATCTCCGGCCTATTCTACACATGTTAACATGACAAATATTTAGGGTCCGAGCTGACATCAGCCCTATTATGTCATAATGTGTGAAGTGGGCAAGTCTTAACATGCGTCATCACAAACGTTAACACTCTCACACTCACACACGCACGCACAAACACACTCATATATCACACGCATACACACACATCACAACTATTAACACAGACTCACACACCACACACACAAACATGCACACATTTGAACACCTTTACACGTCACACACAGACTGACACACCCACACGTCTCTCTCTCTCTCTCTCTCTCTCTCTCTCTCTCTCTCACACACACACACACACACACAGTAACATCATAGTGTGTGCTTTTTTTCCAGCATTTGTGCCCTAGTATAAACTGTACACGTTCACATCACAAATTTTAACACTCACATACACACATCTCTCTCTCTCACACACACACATAAACACACACACACATGCACGCATAAACACACTCAAACCCAGATAAACCAGTTGTTATGAGCCAAATGCATTAAGCAGTGTTTTCATAACATGTCCTGCTTTGTTTACATTTATAAATGTATATATTTAAATAAATAAATACTTTAATACACAAGTACATAAATAGCTGAAGAAAGAAAGTAAGAAAGAAAAAAAGAAAGTGAGAGGACTGTCCCCAAAGGTGCTTCAGTACTGCTGACCACTTTTCCCGACATGCAACCCCTCACAAATCATGGTGTGTCCATCAGAAAGTCAGTAATCCAGGAGATTGTGGAGGTTATCCCAAAGATTCTCAATGAGGTTAAGGCCTGGACTCCCTGGTGGCCAATCAATATGTGAAAATTATGTCTTATGCTCTCTTTCATTTACTCTTTCAGAATTTGACCCGATAAATCAGGGAAGGGAAAAAAATCCATTGATGGAAAAATCTTGCCATTCAGTTTTTTAAGGTTGTCAGCTGACCTCAGTCTTTTGAGACCATAATTTTGCTGAACGTGACCAACAGAAACGACCCCAGATCATAACACAGGCTTGTACAATCGGCACAAGGCATAATGGGTGCATGACATCATTTGCCTTTCTTCGTACCTGATGCTCATATCACTCTGGAACAGGGCAAATCTGGACTCATCAGACCACATGACCTTTTTCCAATGCTTGGCAGTCATAATTACATTATGCTCACAAGCAAATTAAAGACTTTTTTTTATATTAGCCTTACTGATAAGTGGTTTTCTTATGGATTGTTTCAATCCCTTGAGCTTTCTTTGCATTGTGTATGCAGAAATGCTCTTCTAAATGATGTTTACTCTTAAACATGTGTGTCCTGCTGATGTTTTTTATGATTTGATTTCATTAAGCATTTCCACTAAGATCATTGAGAATGCTTTTCTGACCACATTTCTTCCTCAAAGATCATGGTTCACCACTATTCTTCAAAGCTTTATAAGACATTTTAAATTTCTTAACTCAAATGCTCAATATTTTCATCAGTCTCCTTAGTTGTATTCTTTGATGCAGGACAATAATTTGACCATTCTGAAACAAAGTAACATTTATTTTGAGATGACATCATGGTAAGACTTTTACACGGGTTATACAAGAATGCTACATAACATGGCTGTACCATATGCCTTTGTACAAAACGTGCTACACAAACAATGTACATACCATACATATTGTACTATGGTAAAAAATGTCATTACCATGTTAGATAAGGGAAAATATTGGAAGAAGACAATTACAAAATATACAGTAGTTTAAAAAGTGTTAGGTGTACTAAAATATCTTAAATACATTATGTACAAACATACCATATTAGACATCTGCTGAATATTGATATGAACTGTGATACCCAATAAGCACCATTGTATTTATCAAACTATTGTGGCACAGATCTTAGACCTACCACGGTACCCACTGGTGTGCCTTAGTACCTACTCTGGCGCTCTGCTATGTCCTATGGTGTCTACCATGGTAATGTCTGAAATACCATGGTAATACTAGGGTATATGTACTATTGTTTGTCATAGTACACTGTAGTACATAGTAAACTTTAAACGTAGAAGATTTATTCAGTGTTTTTCTATAACGTTTATATAAACATTATATAAAGTTATTAGATGTGTTTTATTGTTTGACATTTTAGGAAATAAAATTGTTAGTTATCTTTGTATTCACTTTTAATTATGGTGGAATACATGACATAATTTTGGGGTAAACTTAAGCCAACACAAGACGAAATGTAAAAAAATAATAATAATAATTTTCAATAGTTTTCTTAATTTATTGCCACTAGACGGCAGCTAAACAGATTTGCGTCCTGTGCGCGTTTCCATGCGCGCTCACGTGAGGACCTTTAAAAGGCGCAGGCTGTATCAGCGGGTGACTGACAGACGCACAGACAGAACCAAGCAACGGATTTCGTAGTTATTAACCATGTCTCTGTACCGTAACTCGGCGTGGTTCCTCAAAGGATTCATCGAGTTTACCAAGTAAGTCACAAAACTCATATTCGTCACGTTCGTAAACGTATCCAAATGATACCTAAAAGCACAATTGAAACTAATGTCTGGAAACTAATATTGGTTCGTAGTTCATGTGATATAGGATTGTCATAGGTAAAACTGTTTGTAATCTATTTTGGAATATTTCAGTATTCGAGTAATAACTAGAATGTTTTTTTTCTTCTCTTGGGTACAATTATTCTGTAGACATTTTTTTACTGCAAGACATTTTTTTACTGCAAGAAATGTATGCAAATTATATACTAGATAGATAGATAGATAGATAGATAGATAGATAGATAGATAGATAGATAGATAGAGAATAAAAATAGGTGTCATATGACAAATAGAAGGAGAAGGACAAATGAATATGAACATGGAAGGAGAAAACTAAAATTTTAAAAAATTAAAATTGAAGAAAAATTAAGAAAAAAAGGGTAGCTTACGTAAGCAGAGAGTGAGGCAAGGAACAGGAGGCCTACAGTGTCCAACCTGCAGTTTGCCTTAATGCACACAAATACTGACTGCACAAAGTTTTTTCTTCTATCGTAGTAACACTGAAGATGAATGAATATATAGATAGATAGATGGGGTTTTAAATACAGAATAGGCTACCACACAGTAAAATACACTGCACACATACAGGGCACGAGGCAGGATACAGCCTGGATAGGGTGCCAATGCATCACAGGTCACAAACAGACATCACCACATGCCCCATTATAAAAAGTTATTGTAGTTATGGTAACATTACATTAAACGTAAAATAATTCTACTTGATTTGCACTTGAATTTTGTTGGCTTCTATATAACATTAAAGCTTGAAAAAAGATCTGACATGAGAATTCAAAAATACTTTGGTTTTACATTATAAAAAATACAATTCAACAGGGGTATGTAGATTGTTAATGTGTGTCGATAAGCACAAAGACATTGTGAATGTATAGTTTTCAGTTCCTTTCCTAAACAAAATTAATTAGTTTCGTGATTAGGGAGGCTTGAGGTTTTTAAGCCATCCTAATCAGGAAACTAATTATTTTTGTTTAGGGAAGGAACTGAAAACTATTTTTAGTGTTTTGTATTTAGTGTCTGTTTTAACTGCTCACCTAATTTACATCTTCAGCTGAATTCATGTGGGTGTGGTAGAGCAGGAAAAACACTAAAATATACAGGACAGGCAGGTTTGAAAACCACTGTTATAGTAGGTTTGATTCCTTTTGTCACTGGGACCAGCTCAGTAGTTGCTGCCCCCCTACAGTCCCTATCTAAATATCCCTTTTGTTTGCAGTTTACTCTACAACCATGACCCACAGGGAAACAATTTGCCTCATTAGATTCTGCACAACACTTTAACAGTGTGCTCATTTACTTAGTGGAGCTAGCGTCCCCAGTGTCGCCTCGTGCCTTTTGTCCCTCCGCGTGGTGGCTCTGGCTTGTGTGGACAAAGCCACTTATTCATGATACAAGTGGCATCACAAAGATATCCTGACTTGTGCTTGTTAGCTAAGTGGCATCTCAGTTTTCACTTGCACTCATTCTGTTATTTAGTGATGTCATTTAGGAAGTTTGTTGTGGTTTTAAATGAAGGTGAGGAGTGAGGAGAATAATTGAGGAGAATACTATGCCAATAATACTAAGAATACTGAGAATACTAAGCCAATGTTTTAATATGTTTACTGGACATTTGTTCCTACTTTCCTACAGATCTTACTATTAAATATAATATTAAGTGGTTTAAATTTGTGTAACAGTCTTAATAGTGTGATTTTTTATTAATAAATTTATTTATTGGGTTTGTTTCAGGGGAGCATTTGAGTCTGCATCAAAACACTTCATAGAAAAAGATGTTGAAGTGTCTGTGGCAGGCCGATCATTCATGATCACTGGAGCTAACAGTGGCATTGGCAAAGCACTAGCCATGGCCATTGCTAAAAAAGGTATTAAAGCATGTGTAGTTTGTTGCTCACATTCAAATATATCATATAGTACAAATAAGAATATATAAAATCAGACCTTCTCAGTACAGAATCTGTAGTGGTCTGATTGGAAATATTCTTATCAGTGGCTGATATGCTGACATGTTGTACAACCCACATTTCAGGTGGCACAATCCACATGATATGCAGAAATAAGGACAAGGCTGAGGAAACTAGAGCTGACATTATCAAGGAATCTGGAAACAAAGTGAGAATTTGTATTAAATTTGCAACAATGCAGTTTTTTTCTGTACACACATAATCTAACAAACAGAAAAAAGAAAATACTATAAAATACTAAAATGCTGTTTGTTAGCCTAGAAGAAACAGAAATGCCCTATTGTGTACTTGGAAAACAAGCATGTCGTTATGCTAATGCAGATCATTTAAGGTCAAAGACACCAAGTTAAAGTGTCTTTAGTTATGTAAAGTTTCTTTAGTTATGTTCAGTTGGGCTCCCACTGAACATTCACACACGCACATACTGTACGTGTATATGAGTGCATAGACAATAAAGAAGTACTTAATAATCGTCTGGTGCATCAGTACCAGATTATTAGGGGTAACAGAACTTTAAAAAATATGGTTTTATTTACCTCTCCATTTATCTACAACCTCTTTGAATAGCATACAATTGTAACTGTCAATAACCTCGAAGGCAACCATTCCCTGTGATTTCTCCTACTACAAGAGAAACATACATATAATTTCACCAAATCATCAAGTCCCCAGCATCAACACACAACTGTTATATGAACTACTATATTATAATATTTAGAATTATCAAAATTTTGAGATGTGAGAAGTGTTGTATTTGTATGTTTTCAACATGTGATCTAAAGGGTTAGGGTTAGGGTACAGTTGTGTAGCACTGTGAGCTGTGAATATCTGAATTCAATTTTCAATTAAATTTTATTTGTATAGCGCTTTTAACAATTAACATTGTCGTAAAGCAGCTTTACACAATCAAAAGAATTATTGAAGTTTGTATGAAATGTGAATGTGTATGAATCAAAATGATAAGATTGTCCCTGTATGTGAGGAGCGATTTCCTGGATTCCAGACTACACATTGTGACGAAGGGCCCATATTTTAATCAAACGTGACAATAAAAATATGATCTTTTGCAGTTAGCATTAAATGTTGAAGCATGATACTCTCAAAATTTCTCTGCAGTGCTGTTCACGTATTCATGACTTGTCCATCCAACAACTTTTCCACTGTGCAGACCTGTCTCTATGGCTTCAATGTGATTTATTTGCGTAAAAAAGAGTAAAGCGTTAAAACTTGTAGATTAATCACGCATTTTAGAGCATTAATATTGAAAGCTCTACGACGAACTACAAGGGACATGAGCGAGTTTAAACGTGGAAAAGAATGCTGCAGCAAACCATATGCTTAAACTCAACAAACCAGGAGATTCTTACTTGGTGAATGCTTGTTTTAATTCGTTAATCAGTTATAGTTGTTAGTTACAGTCGTTAAACTCAAACCACATACTCAAAACACTGATTTGACCTATATAGAGAAAGGGTGTGATAGTATGACGCTGCTGATTCTGAGTGTGTTACTTCAGGAGGTCTATATACACATCCTGGACCTGTCTGAGACCAGGAAGGTATGGGAATTTGCAGAAGGATTCAAAAAGAAATACAAAACCCTTAATGTACTGGTGAGTTATTGGCTTTCCTTCAGCCCATAATGAATGTTATTACATAGTAAAGAACTTACCTTTCACAAACTGTATTTTACTTCAGATCAATAACGCAGGTTGTATGATGACAAAGAGAGAAGTGAATGCAGAGGGCTTTGAGAAGAGTTTTGCTAGTAACTCACTTGGTGAGTGAAGTATTACACACATGGTTGGTGTAAAGTCATTCTTTATTGTGGTTTATTTGTATGGCTTAATTTTATTGCACATTTGACAAACCATATACAGATATGGTTTGTCAAATGTGCAATAAAATTAAACCATACAAATAAAGGCGTAACAGTAATTTAATTGAAAGAATTTTGTATAAAATTCTGATATTTCAATAACAGCTTTATTGTAATATGTATAAGATATATAATTTTGATAATAAATTTTTAAATAAAATGTTCCATCCACTCTTCCATCTTTTAACACTACCTGACTCTCCCAGCCATGTACATTCTCATCAAGAATCTAATTCCCATGTTGGAAAAGAGCCCTGACCCCAGAGTGGTAAGTATGTTTAGAACAGACAAATGAAATATATACATTTAGATAGATAGATAGATAGATAGATAGATAGATAGATAGATAGATAGATAGATAAGTATTTGTATTTCAGAGTGAGTCCAGTGAATATCTGTCTCTTAGATCACAGTGACATCCGGGGCAATGTTTGTGCAGAAATTGCGTACAGGAAATTTGCAATCCCAGAGAGGCAGATATGATGGCACCATGGTGTATGCCCAAAACAAGGTATACAAAAGCAGTATCACTGTTGTATAGATACAAACATTAAAAAATCTACAGTACAATTAAAATGGTTCA
This sequence comes from Clarias fuscus, assembly GCA_030347435.1. Lineage (NCBI taxonomy): Eukaryota > Metazoa > Chordata > Actinopteri > Siluriformes > Clariidae > Clarias > Clarias fuscus. Next base: position 13,982,990 of record CM059218.1, read on the forward strand.
ATGGTATGTGCACTTATACGGTACCAGGTGTGTGAGCACAATTACAGTAATGCCCTGCATTTATGTTGAATTTGTTATGCTGTGGTTTGGAGATGTCTAATTTAGCATTGGTTGTTTCAGAGGCAGCAAGTGGTGATGACGGAACAGTTTGCTAAAGCCCACACCAGCATCCACTTCTCAGTAATGCACCCTGGTTGGGTGGACACACCAAGTAACTCCATGCTTTCTCATACATATACTTAAAGTAGTCTGAGCTAGTTGTAAAAATGATGGCTCTTTTCTGTCTCTCTGTTTTACTAGTGATAGCCAATGCCATGCCTGACTTTTACCGCTCAATGAAGGAGCGTTTACGAACACCAGAAGAGGGGGCGGACACTGTGGTGTGGCTCGCAGTGTCTGAGGCTGCGGTCACAAAACCCAGTGGAAGATTCTTCCAAGGTATGGACAATATACAATGTATATATGTATTATATAAAGGATGCCACTTAATGTGGAAAATGCGAAAAAAAAGTACGCATTTCATTTGTTTGCAAACCATATGGTATCTAAAGGACTATGGAAAGATTGTTACCAAGAAGTTTGTTGGCTAGAGTACCTGAGAAACGGTTGATGATAGATCCCCATGCAGTTTAACATGCAGGTATCACATTCGACTGATTGATGCGGGGGAATTGTCATAAGCTGGAATGAATGAGAGTGCTAATGAAATAATGTTGGATGATTTTTACAATGTCTCTGTTCCAGGAAGCTGCTACCAATAAAAGAGAAATAGTATGCCAGTGAGCATAATTTTTAACCTGTGTTGAAGCTGCTTGAGTGTTTTTCTTTTGAAATTTTATTAATTTCAAGAAGACAGATACATTTTCTCCATAATTATCTCTTGGAACATGGATCAGGAAAATACTACAGTAATTGTTAACTGAATCACCATAATTGAATTAAATTAAATTAAATTAATTTTTTATTTGTATATAGTTTTTAACAATGGTCATTGTCGCATACTAGCATTACAGAATTAAAAGAAAACAAAAGATGAAATCAAGACAACCTGATTGAAGACTGAAGATTGGCTGACGAAGAACCTATATATACTCTTATTCAAGCATTTATCCCTGTAACATACTATTTTATGTGTATACTACATACTACCAGAAATCAAAATTAATGTAGCAAAGTCTAAGAGACTGAGAGAAAAAGTGCTATACTGTATTATGGGATACTTCAGATCATCCTTTAATGGCCTAAAAAAAATTAATTCAAATGTAACTGTTAACAATCTGATACATAAATTACATTTTATTGATGAAACAATGTATCTAATTACCTAATCAGTTCAAATACTTTTTTCCCCTAAAACATTCTGTTTCTCTGGCAACTTTATGTTGTGCTGTATAAAGTGCTGTATAAATGCAGACTGCAGTTACATTGTCTTGAATGCAGTGTTCATTTGCAAACCTGTAGTCCATTTCAATAGTAGGTTAAATTTCACACAGGGAAATATCCAAGAGAACCAAATTTCACCCTCATTGGGTAAATGAGTTTATGGCAGGAATGAATCTTAAACATGGTATCTTTTATGTAGTGATGAATATTCCTGGAGGAGAAATTTGCTCTGCAAGAGAGCATAAAAGAGCATAATTGTCATTACATCTTAACTATGGAAGTTAAAGAGGCTCGGTGTGATTGATTTGGTCCAAACCAAGTGCAATTGCTATGTTCAGACCTGCTCAAACCTCTGCACAAATGAGCAAAAAAAAACACTGTTTCAGTCAATATGGCTAAACAAGGAATGTTGGGAAACACTCCAACAGTGCCAAAACAGAAATGTCCAGAATAAAATGCAAGCAAGGTCATTTACCTATTTAGCCAGTACTGATATCTTATGAAGATGCTTTTGGGAAATCACCATATCCTAGACAATGTGCAAAAAAAAAGAAAGAAAAGATTGCAGTATCTTAAGGCTTAAATAAATACAAATAAATATGAATAAAACATTTTGTACTAACAAATCAGTCCTATTTTTTGTGTGTGCATGTTATAGATCGGAGAATAGTATCAACTCATCTGCCACTGGCCTGGACACATAGTTCTCAACTGGAAGAGGAGAAGTTCATGAGTGTCATGGAAGAGATAGCAAAAGGTTTCCAACCTCATTGAACATTCAAAGAAAAAGACAGGTTATGAAAATCTGATCTGGTCTGACAAAGAGCACTTCAACATATTGTTTGGCCAAATACACTCAATACACAGAGAATCGTTTCTCTGAAATATATATAGTGCCTTTTAAGTAATATACTGTACAAATAATTCAGATTAGGTAAGAAAACAAACAGAGATAAACAATTTAATAATTATATAATTTATCAGATTAACAAAGGGTCATCTGTTAGGTAACTGATAATATATTAATCATAAATTCTGGGCTTTCACCAGAACTTACTCATTGCAAATATTAAGTCATTAAATTTAGGGTGCAAATAAGAAGCAAAAATATTATATGTTTCCAAAAAATATATGGCATAAATCCATTTATATTCACATTAAAACCTTTTGCCCTGTTGGGACAAAATTTTGTCTTTTATCCCGTGTTATTGATCTAACCATGGGTTACCGGTTGCACAGTGACTTAGCTGATCTGGTCGACCAGGTGGGAACCTGCTCAGATCAAATTCACTGTCTCTCGTTCTTTACCCAGTTATTTGTTCTCAGGTGCATTCTGTTTGAAGAGCTGCAATGTCTGGAAGTGCAGGATGTTTTAACAACACCACCGAATATATTAATATATTTTAGTATATTTTTTGTGTAATCAGTATATAACTTCGAGCTTCATTGTAACTAAATGTGTATGTACTGTGATTTGTGATATGGTCCATGTTTATCCATAATTAATAAATGCCTACATGAATAAATCTGGCTTTACAATTGCTGTGAATGGTCAAGTTGGAAAAAAAGAATTGGGTCGGTCAACAAAGACAAAGACCAACAAATGGAATTAAAATTTTGGCTATTAGTATTTTATAATGTATGTAAAGTGGATTCAGACAATGTGTTTAAATATATAATACGCTAAAATTGTGTTAATGTTAAATTGATAACTTTTTTCCATTAACATTTTTTTTAAACCACAAAATAAAAACAATAGTATATTTATTTATTTATTTATTTATTTATTTTTAAACCTGAAGTTTGTTTATTTGTATTAGTGTAATTTACTTGCCAAGGCAGTGATTTAGTAGTTAGCATCTCTTGAGTTAGGGGTTTTAATCTCACCTGTTTGTTCTCAATGTGCTTGGTTGCATCGGGGCATCTGGTTTCCTTTAATAATCTGGAGATGTTTCTAGAACTTGCCTGGAGCCTGAATTAATTCTCTTAATTTGACATGTTTTGGAGGCACACATCAGTGTGGAAAAAAAAGAAGAAGTTAAGCCACAATGAAACAAAATGGCAAAATCCAATCCATTAAGTCTGCATCTGGACAAAGATTTACAGTCAAGACAATGCTGGAGTGGTTGTAGTCGCTAAATATCCTTGAGAAGCCCAACTGAAAACCCAACTTGAACTTCATAGAACATCTGTGGTGAGGCCTGTAGATAGCATTATTGTACTGTACACACACCAATCAGCCATAACTTTAAAACCACATACAGTACCTAATATTGTGTAGGTCCTCCTTGAGCTGCCAAAACATCTTTACCCTGGCAAGGCTTCTGCAAGACATCTAAAAGTGTGATGTGGTATCCACCACCAAGGCACTAGCAGCAGACCCTTTAAAGGGGACCTAATTGTGATTTTAGACATTTAGATGGGTCTCTTGTAGCCAGAAAATGTAAGGAAAAAAAATCCCTGCTTTTTCCTTTGAGGTGCAGCCTCTATGGGTCAGCTGTGGTTGTCCAGCACATCTTACAGATGCCTCAATCAAATTGCATCTCGATACCAACTCAAAAGCTTGAATGTTTCTCAAATTCCTGAATACTTTTTGCTTGTTGTAGGAGAAATCAACATAGCCTATAGAAAATGTGATTCATCAGACCAGGCAACCATCATCCATTGCTTTACGTCATCCAGTTCTAATGATGCCCATCATGTGCTCATTGTAGGTACTTTCAGCATTGGCATAGGACTTAATGGGTATGCTGATCGGGCTGAGGCTAGGCAGCTCCATATGCAACAAGCTGATATGCTGTGTTCTTTCTACCATAACCAGCATTAAATTTTACAGCAGTTTGTGCTAGTACCTTTTAATGGGTTCGGACAAGAAAGCTACTTTGCTAACAATGCACATCAGATAAGCATTGGACGCCATGACCTGGTTGCCAGTTATCCTTCCCTGAACCACTTTTTGTAGGTACTAACTGCTACAAACAGGGCCCGCCCCACCACACCTGTTGTTTTGGAGATGCATTGAACAAGTCCTTTCATCTGTCAGTGGTTATAATGATAATACCAAGCATAGGTAGAACATGAAATCTTTTACACACACAGACCCAAGGTAGGAAACAAACCTGTTCAAGGCCACAGTGGTAACCACTTTAATCATATAAGCAGAAACATAAAAGGCTTAGTTTTTCACAAGGCTTAAGTGTGCTTTAGTTTTCTATATTGGATTCTTTTCCACTGGTAAGGTAGGTCTTTAACCTTTGTACTGTTTTGAAACACAATTGGTTCTTAATGTATACCTAGTTCTTGCTGTTTGGTGTTGATTGCAGTGTGAAGTGTTGATTGCAGTGTGATTTGTTCTCAGGTAATTAATCAAGAGTAGTTTCAGGCTTCCTTAAGGTGTGAATTGTGGGCAGGGCTTAGCTACATATATTGAAGGTGGATCTAGCTCAAACTTTAGTGTGCTTTAGTTTTCTATATTGGATTCTTCTCCGTTGGTAAGGTAGATCTTTAACCTTTGTACTGTTTTTGAAACACAATTGGTTCTTACTGTATACCTAGTTCTTGCTGTTTGGTTGTGTTGATTGCAGTGTGATTTGTTCTCAGGTAATTAATCAAGAGTAGTTTCAGCCTTCCTTAAGGTGTGAATTATGGGCAGGGCTTAGCTACATATATTGAATGTGGATCTGCAACAGACACAAGTGTCTCCTCTCGCTCACTCTCACTCCTCCACTCCCTGCACTGGCTTCCTGTAGCTGCCTGCATCAAATTCAAAACACTGATGCTTGCCTACAAAGCTAAAAATGGCCCAGCACCCACTTACCTCTCTGCTCTAATCACACCACGCACTGCACCGCATTCCCTCCGATCTTCCAGCACTGCTCGCCTCATCCCACCATCTCTCAGGGATCGAGGGCGGCATTCATCCAGACTCTTTTCTGTTCTGGCACCTAGGTGGTGGAACGAACTTTCTCTAGATGTCCGTACAGCAGAGACTTTGACGATCTTTAAACGACGACTCAAAACGTATCTATTTCTCCAGTACTTACAGGACTAACCCACCTACAGTACTTACAGGACTGGCCACCACCTAGCATCAACAGCATCGCATTGTACCACATTTAGCACAGGTATAGCTTAAAATTCAACGTTCAGTTCAGAAGGTTCATAAGTCTGGTCTATCTGTATATAAAATGTGTGTACACAAACACCTCTTGTTCGCTTGTTAACATGTTAGTGCTGTATCCAAGTTCAGCTGTAAGAAGTAAACAGTAAAAATGAAAATAATTTTAAGTACTGTAGATGAGTGGATATCAAGTAATCACCTGAATATAAACGCAGCTGTCCAATCACTGATTAATATAAGCAATATTAGGAGAGTTTATAAAAGCAAAGCTACATTCTTTCTGATAATGACTTTACAAAATGTTTATCTTGAACTGCAACACAAACAGTCTCACTTTATCCTCTGCATCAGATATGGTAATGAGGTCGCAAAATCCAGTTATTTGACTGCATATAACAATAGAGTCAACAATGTGACACAGCCCACATTCAATTAAATAAATTTATGCTTTTATTTTATATGACCAGAAAATCTCAACACAAGTCCTATCATTAACACTGGGTTAATAAAACATAAAACAAATTGCTTGGCACAAAGGTTGTGCGGTTTAAATATCTGTATTACGAAAATAATCTAGAAAATTCTCATTCACACATACACGTTATAAGGCAATTTTCAAATGCTGGCTTTCAAAGAAAAGTCAGTCAATGAACAGTAAGTGAAGAAATGAGGGGGCGAGAGTGGGAGAGAAAGCAGTACCATATACACTCACTAATTACGCACACCTGTGTATAAATGCATGTAATTATCAGCCATTCATGTGGCAGCAATGCAATTAATAAAATCATGTAGATACAGGTCAACAGCTTAAATTATGTTCACAGCATAATGGAAAATAATGTGATCTTATCTAAAGCTTAAACTTTGACCATGGCATAGTGGATGCTAGCACACAGGTTTAATCTGGAATTGCTCCTGCCACAGGGCTGATATAATGAATGAGTAAGGTGATGAGCAGGAGTTTGAATACATAAAAGCCCAGGACAGGCCCAGGATGGACATGCTCGCTCACTCAATTTTTTTCTCTCATTAATCTTCTCAGCCCTGTGTCACTTAACCTGTGACTAACGTGCCACAAAACCAGCCAGTCAGTAACTAAGTGTGTACATGCTGATTTTTCAAACTATACAGTTTTTTTTTTACATGCTTTTTGGCAAACTCAAATCTGATTTAATCTGTTTTTGGGGTTTTCATTCTGTGGCAAACCCTCAAGTAACTCAAACATACTGTAGTGCATAGCTAAAATAATATCACTGTCGATGTCCAAATATTATTAGCCTGACCATATACAGTACACTTGAACACAAAAATATTTAACCTTTCCAGTAACCATTCTTTACATAATATTCTTGACTCCTATCAGGGTCCCAAATCACTAAGAAATTAGTGCACAGAAATCCCCAACCCACTGGCATTGTCTTATCCCAGAGAATGCTCCATGTTAAATATAACTTTCAATTTTAGACTTATCCTGGGACATTAAATAGTGACCCTTGACCCATAGAAATATACAAGATGTGGGGTGGCACTTGGCTGCTGGGGGGTTGGGGGGTGATTAACATGATTGTGGTACCACACATGAATAAAATAATTATTAAAATTTAGAGAATATAGGTTATGACTGATGACAAAAAGGACACAAATTACATAGGCACACAGAAATATAAGAAATATAACTACGAGGAGGAGACTAGGTTTGTGGACTTATAAGTGCAGAGCTCCTATAATGGGCTTCTGTGTGTAGAATGCATTGAAGCTTCAAGTATTTCATTCATTTAGTTGGAGCCTGTTGAAATGTTATAGCCAACCACTTGGATCATGTCCCATATCTGTGGAAATAAATTTCAATGAGTTACTTTAGGCTACATTTTTTTATTCCTCAGGACATTTTGATGTGTCAACCTCTTGATTCAAGTTACAGTTAATTCCAACCACAACATAGGTCTTCCCAGTTACATCTCCAAAATATATTAATTACCTTAACAATACGATCGCTCCCACAGGTGACCATAAGGCCTCTAGATAGGTCCATGTCCATGTGAGATATGTTGTGCTTCCCTTCATGGAACAATGCCATAGGTATTCGACTGTAAACACACACACAGGTTTTTCTATTTTGGTTAACAAAGGTGTGTGCATGGGCCTGAAATGCTGGTGGTTGTGACTTTAAACACTTACTCTTCTTCTTTTATAGTGCTGTAACAGTCATCACACATTCGCACCTGGAACTCAAAGCCCATGATGGGGTAGGTTGAATTTTTAGAGCTACACTTCCCACAAATTGCTTTACCACATTTTCTGCAATGGTGCTACAACAACAACAAAAAAAAGACATCTCCATTACTGACTGAAGAGAGCAATATATTTCCAATATACTGTATGACGATTTCTAGCACATTCATCAATTAAACAAGAGAAATAAAATTATCCACATAAATTGATCATGTACGAACACTTACACCACTATATAATATGTTTATATATGTTTAAAAAATATCTCAACAGTTTAAACAACTTTTGTTAACCTAACATGAACATTGGGTTCATTATGCTTATACATTCTTAGCAACATTGATCTTACAAACATACCTGTCGGAGACCAAGGGTCTTAGTGTCCCACATTTGCTTAATGTTCCAAAAAAATGGCTGTTCACATCTCTGACATGAGTCACTATCCAGCCAGTGCGGGGCCTGTGTGTATATTGAGAGAAAAAAGCAAAACATTAAAACACAGGTGAAAATATATTTGCTAGGAACAGTACTGGTGTACTGGCACGACTGTCTTGTTACCATGTGGTCGGAAATAACTTATATTCTTATACAATTCAAATACTACGGAACTTGAATTAGCCCTAATATCGATGAGTTTTGTGTCCATAAATGTGTGAGCCAGTTCTGTGAACAATGTGGAAATGAATCCTAACCCTGCGTTCACACCGAACGTGGCGAGAGCGTCAAAGACGCCGGAAGTCAAAGAAAGGTGCGGCGAGAGCGGCGAAGGGAGTTGAAATCAGCTCAACTTTAGGGTAATGAGCTATGACGCGGTTGAGCGGCAACCAATTAAAAGGGAGGTCCTCCGCTTGAGAGGATTCCCCGGGATGCAGTCCTGTAACTTTTGTTCCGGCGACATTAGTTCCCAAGCAAAATGGAGGAGAGGTTGATTATTGCGAGAGCGGGTGTTTATTAATTATTAATGTTATTTTAATTAAAGACAAAGTCTAGTAAGTGATTCTAATGTTATAATAATAAGAAAAATAATATAATAAAAAAATATATATATATTAAATTAGACTAGCAATTCACAATGAACAGAAGCCACACCATACGAATGGCTTATAATTTGTTTATTTCTACAATACAGTTCTTTCTATGAATCAATTTCTTATCTTCCACATTTTGGTCAGTCTCCATAAGATCAACAAGCTTGATTGCTTTGCGGCCCCTTTAAATACAAGAAAGGCATTCGGTCTACGTCAGAGCGGCCAACAGCGGCGAAGAGGGGCGACAGGCGTCGGCGGCAGGACGGCGAGAGCGAACTGTGACGCTCTCGCCGCGTTCGGTGTGAACGCAGGGTAATGATTTGAAGGCACATAATCATCATCATAGGTTGTGCCAGTGTTGTGCCAATTATTATTGTATTATAGTATTCGCCTGTATTCACCTTAGTGTACTTTCAAAACCATAGATATTCAAAATATATATATATATATATATTCTTTCACATAGAATTTTGAGTTAAGGAAATTGCCCTCTTTGCCTGAAGTAGGTCTTACACACGTGGACAAAATTGTTGGTACCCTTTGGTCAATGAAAGAAAAACTCACAATGGTCACATAAATAACTATAATCTGACAAAAGTAATAATTAAAAAAAATTCTATGAATGTTAACCAATGAAAGTCAGACATTGCTTTTCAACCATGCTTCAACAGAATTATTTAAAAAAATAAACTCATGGAACAGGCCTGGACAAAAATGATGGTACCCCTAGAAAATACTGGAAATAATGTGACCAAAGGGACATGTTAATTCAAGGTGTGTCCACTAATTACAGGTGTCTACAATCTTGTAATCAGTCAGTGGGCTACCAGTGACTACCTGGAGCCCTATATATAGATATAGGGCTCCAGGTGGTCACTGTGTTGTTTGGTGACATGGTGTGCATCACACTCAACATGGAGTTTCAAAGAAAATTATAGACAAGCATATTAAAGGTAAAGGCTATAAGACCATTTCCAAGCAGCTAGATGTTCCCGTGACTACAGTTGCACATATTATTCAGAAATTTAAGATCCATAGGACTGTAGCCAACCTCCCTGGACGTGGCCGCAGGAGGAAAATTGATGACAAATCAAAGAGACGGATAATCCGAATAGTAACAAAAGCGCCCAGAAAGACTTCTAAAGAGATCCAAGGTGAACTTCATGCTCAAGGAACATCAGTGTCAGATCACACCATCCGTCGTTGTTTTAGCCAAAGTGAGCCAATGGGAGATAACCTTGGAGGACACCACTGTTGAAAACAAATCATAAAAAAGCCAGACAAGCCACAAAGCTTCTGTGAGAATGTCCAATGGACAGATGAGACAAAAATGGAACGTTTTGCCACGGCACATCAGCTCTATGTTCACAGATGGAAAAATGAAGCATATCAAGAAAAGAACACTGTCCCTACTGTGAAACATGGAGGAGACTCTGTTATGTTCTGGGGCTGCTTTGCTGCATCTGGCACAGGGTGTCTTGAATCTGTGCAGGGTACAATGAAATCTCAAGACGATCAAGGGATTCTAGAGAGAAATGTGCTGGCCAGTGTCAGAAAGCTGGGTCTCAGTCGCAGGTCATGGGTCTTGCAACAGGACAATGACCCAAAACACATAGCTAAAAACACCCAAGAATGGCTAAGAGGAAAACATTGGACTATTCTAAAGTGGCCTTCTATGAGCCCTGACCTCAATCTTATTGAGCATCTTTGGAAGGAGCTGAAACATGCTGTCTGGAAAAGGCACCCTTCAAACCGGAAATAACTGGAGCAGCTTGCTCATGAGGAGTGGGCCAAAATACCTGCAGAGAGGTGCAGAAGTCTCATTGACAGTTACAGGAATCGTTTGATTGCAGTGATTGCCTCAAAAGGTTGTGCAACAAACTATTAAGTTAGGGGTACCACTAGGGATCATTTTTGTCCAGGCCTGTTCCATGAGTTAATTTTTTTTTTATAATTCCGTTGAAGCATGGTTGAAAAGCAATGTCTGACTTTCATTGGTTAACATTCATAGAATTCTTATTTATTATTACTTGTCAGATTAAAGTTATTTCTGTGACCATTGTGAGTTTTTCTTTCATTGACTGAAGGGTACCAACAATTTTGTCCACGTGTGTATCTAACCGAGCACCACCATTTGATCAATGTTACTAGTAATTTTATTACACAGAGCGTTGTGATGGTCCAAGCTGTTCATGTGTCATCAGTCAAAGAGGGTCAGGTCATACAGAATTCTCTCTCCATTTTTTGTTGCCTTTTTGATGCTTTGGCAGATTTTAGACTACCCTCATATTTGAAATTTTGATATTTACAAACAATTAAAAGTAAATCAGATGTTCACATATAATGTCATCACTGATTTTTAATGTCATCACATTGTGTGCCTGTTGCAGCAGCTCCCGTTCAGTTTGTAATTTCTTTTCTCCTTTTTGTAGATTTTCCGACACTTTCATTTTTTTTTCTTCAAATGTATGTGAACACAGAGTTTGGGAGCGGTAAGAGAAAGGGAGGAGGTATGGCAGTATTCGTGAATAATAGATGGTATAAACCTAGTCATATCACTATTAAAGAGCAAATCTGCTATAAGGGCATTGAGCTGGTAGGCGCTAACATGAGACCGTTCTATCCACCCACGGAATTCTTGCATGTTATTGCGATGACTGCGTATACAGTGGAACCTTGGATTGCGAGCATAATTCGTTCCAGAAGCATGCTTGTATATAAAAACACTTGTATATCAAAGTGAACTTCCCCCATAAGAAAAAATGGGAACTCCACAACCCAAAAATATTCATATAAAAATAGTTAATAAAAATATAAGGTAAAAATAAAACCTTCGAAAAGAATTGTGGCTGCCTGTAGTGAACACACACACTAGTTTACCAAACAGAGACTCAACCTCAAAGGCATGTAGGTGAGTCTCTATTTGGTAAACTGGTATGTGTGTATGAAAGTCGTCCCACACGCACGAACATAAACTAAAATATGCTTTAGGCGCACACACGTTGTCACAGAGTTATAGTAAACAGTACACGCGCACATGGATGTTGACTATATAATTACCCACAATTCTGCAGTGTGCACGAGAGAAAAGAACCATTGACTCACTTGTGGTCATATGACGGCCAGCGACAAAACAAGAAGCGCATACGTGCCGTAATATCAAGACTCACTTGTTTATCAAGTCAAAATTTATTTTAAAATTTTGCTCCTCTTGCTTGCGGAATGGTCGCAAACCAGGTTACTTGCAATCGGGGATTCCAATGTATTTCCCTCTGCTGACTGTGAATCAGCATGCAATGCTCTACATATTGTTTTTAACAGACTGGTAACACAGAGTCCAAATGCCCTTCTCATTACCTGTGGAGATTTTAATCATTCCTTTCCATCTTCAACTCTGCCCACATTCAACCAGTATGTTTCACTGTAATTAATTTATGCCCATCAATGAATCCATTTCAGTTCGCCCACCAGCCTGGCATTGAAGTTGAAGTTCACTTGCTCCTTAAAAGGGCTTTTTCACAACTGGAAAAGGCTGGGAGCACAGTGAGGGTCATGTTTTTTTTTTTTTTTTTACTTCTCTAGTTTTTAACACTATCCGACCTGCGCTTCTGAGGAATAAGTTGAAGTACATGTGAGTGGGCCATCAAATAGCTTCTTGGATACTGGATTACCTCACAAACCGACCACAGTATGTGAGGACTTATGACTGAGTCTGACATGGTTGTCTGCAACACTAGAGCCCCTCAGGGAATGGTCCTGGCTCTGTACATCTTTTAACCTGTCACCTGCAGAAGTTCTCTAAAGCCTCTGCCAAGTTTTTGGACTGGTGCCAACATAGCTTCCTCGAGACAAATGCGAGGAAGACCAAAGAACTGGTGGTGAATTACCACACCCACAAACACACTTCACTATCACCAATCATCAGGGAAAGGACATTGAGAGAGTGGACTCATAAATACCTGGGAACAGCAAACTGGATTGGACAAACAACACAGATGTAATTTGTGTTGAAGACCTTTTTTGACTCTGTGGTGGCCTCAGCCGTCTTCTATGGAGTGGGCTGCTGGTGCAGCAGCATTTCTACTGCAGACAGGAAGGAGCTGGACAAGCTTATATGGAGAGCCAGCTCAGTCATGGGGAGTCCAGGAGATTGGAGATAGGAGGATGGTAGCTAAACTATCATAATTGCTGGAGAATGACCCTAACTCCCTGTATGAAACTGTTTCATCTCCGAACAGCGATACCGTCTTTTCTCCCTGCTGATATTAGACTGTTAATGGTAAACGTCTTTGTAAAAAAGTAATAAAATATATTTTTAGATTACCATCCCATATCAGTAATGATAATCGAAAGCATAACAGAGGAAAGATTCACATTTAAAAATTCATGATTTAATAATTTTAATGATTTAAATAATTTCATGATTTAGCTAGCTGCCTTTGCCTTAAATTTGAGGATTTTCACTTTTAATTAGGATTTAAAATAGGTGCCATATAAAATCTGGTGCCTGTGAGGAAAACCTGTTTGAGTCAGACATTAGTGGATGGGAAAATTAAGCCATGTAGGTAAACTGGCCACAACATTAAATAGGCTGTGGCATTCAAGCAATGATTAGTTGATATAAACAGGCCTAAAGTGTTGCAAAAAATATTCCTCACATTATTCCAAAACCTTTACAGCCTTGGATAATTGACACAAGGCAGGCTGGGCCCATAGATCCATCTTACCTGATCATCAGTATGCCTCAGCGAAAATGAAGATTCTCAACTGTCCAGGTTTAGCCAGCCTGTGTCATTTATTTTTGTTTTTTGATCAGCACAGGGTCAAAATATACATACAATGGAACCTCGGATTGCGAGTAACGTGGTTTACGAGTGTTCCGCAAACCGAGCAAAGATTTTAAATAATTTTTTATTCGGAAACCGAGCAAGTATTAGTTTACGAGCGCCGAGTATCATGCTTCACACATGCGACTCTTATTTTGACACCGAGCGTCACTCTCTCACCTTATCCCCCACCTCCCCCTCCCCCTCCCTCCCTCCCTCCCTCCCTCCCCCCACGTCTTCGGAAACACAGAAGCTCTGCTCGTGCGTGCGCAATTTGACACGCACAGACGCTCTCTCCGCTTTTCACCCCTTCCGGCTTCACAAAGACACGATTTGCGATTCTTTTCAAAGGTAAGGTGCTGGTTCATTTGTTTTTTTGTTTTTTTTTACTTTACAGCAGTTATTCCCTTAGCATACGCTCACGCCAGGTCAGAGAGATTTCATTTTTTTTCCCTGTTAAAACGGTGTTTCCGTGTTTGTGTGTGTGTCCGTTTGTTGTGAAACTTAAGTGATTCCTTTAGTATGCGCTCGTGCCAGTCTTGCTTTTTTTCCGTTAAACCGGTGTTTCCGCTGTGTTTATGCGCTTGTTGTAAAACTTAAGTGTGTCTGTTAAAACGCATGTCAGTCTCAGAGAGATTTCTTTTTTTCCTGTTAAAACGGTGTTTCCATTGTGTGTGTGTGTGTGTGTGTGTGTGTGTGTGTGTGTGCGTGCGTGCGTGTGTTTGTTGTGAAACTGTTGTGAAAAAGCGAGGTGGGGAGAGGGAGGAGGAATGTTACTGTGTAAAACGAGGCGAGGGAAGGGGCTAATTCCACACACACACACACACACACACGCGCGCGCGCGCACGCGCCGTGCACCAATGGAAACACTTATCTGATCGGATTTATTTGTACTTTTTTTTTAAATGTAAAGTGCAGATTAATTTGTTTTATTTTCATTTTATAGATTGTATTAATTATTTTTATGTATTTATTTTTGGGGGCTTAACGAATAATTTGAGTTTTCATTATTTCTTATGGGAAATGATGATTTGGTTTAAGAGTGTTTTGGAATACGAGCCCACTTCCGGAACGAATTATGCTCGTAATCCAAGGTTCCACTGTATACCCACTTAGATTGTTAATTCAGTGGTACTGAAAGTCTTTTTTTAATTTGCCAAGCCCAAAGTCTCTTGATGATTGATCAAGGTGTGTAATTGAGTACAGCTGGTAGATTCTTTGTGCTAACATAAAAAGTGTTTGACAGCACTCCTCGGAATGACAAACACAGAGTACAATGGGAAAGTCCGAGGAGTTCGGTGCAAATCTATGGAAGAGGACAGTAGATTTACACAGGTCAATAATGTCTCTTGGAGTCATTCCTAAACTACAGAGCTCATGATCAGTTTAAACATTTATACATAGATACATGTTACTGGAACATGTAGCCACTTTGCCAAGGTCCGGAAAAAGGCACAATCTACAGTATCACCCTCAGCTGAAACAAATTGTCACCCACAAACTGGCACAAACTGTCACCCTCATTCATTGGTTTGGATGGTCAGGAACTACCAAGGCACAGGAACGTTGTGAACTAAAAGCTGCTGCAACTTCAGTTTCACTGTATACAGTCAAGTTTTCAAGTTTTACATCAGACTGTCTGAAAAACTGCTGTCCATGAAAAACAACACTCCAAAATCAAGTTTACAGCTAATATCTCAGACAAAGAAAAAGCCTTCTAGAGAGAAGAAAGACTCCAAGAAAGTCCAAAAAGCGCCAGGATAGTCTCCTAAAGAGGATTCAGCTGCGGGATTGGAGTGCCACCAGTGCAGAGCTTGCTCAGGAATGGCAGCAGGCAGGTGTGAGAGCATCTGCACGCACAGTGAGGCGAAGACTTTTGGAAGATGGCCTGGTGTCAAGAAGGGCAGCAAAGAAGCCACTTCTCTCCAAAAAAACATCAGGGACAGATTGATCTTCTGCAAAAAAGTATGGCGAATGGACTGCTGAGGACTGGGGCAAAGTCATATTCTCGGATGAAGCCTCTTTCTGATTGTTTGGGGCATCTGGAAAAAGGCTTGTCTGGAGAAGAAAAGGTGACCGCTACCATCAGTCCTGTGTCATGCCAACAGTAAAGCATCCTGAGACCATTCATGTGTGGGGTTGCTTCTCATCCAAGGGAGTGGGCTCACTCACAATTTTGCCCAAAAACACAGCCATGAATAAAGAATGGTACCAAAACACCCTCCAACAGCAACTTCTTCCAACAATCCAACAACAGTTTAGTGAAGAACAATGCATTTTCCAGCACGATGGAGCACCGTGCCATAAGGCTAAAGTGATAACTAAGTGGCTCGGGGACCAAAACGTTGAAATTTTGGGTCCATGGCCTGGAAACTCCCCAGATCTTAATCCAATTGAGAACTTGTGGTCAATCCTCAAGAGGCGGGTGGAGACAGACAAAAAAACCCCACTAATTCTGACAAACTGCAAGAAGTGATTATGAAAGAATGGGTTGCTATCAGTCAGGATTTGGCCCAGAAGTTGATTGAGAGCATGCCCAGTTGAATTGCAGAGGTCCTGAAAAAGAAGGGCCAACACTGCAAATACTGACTCTTTGCATAAATGTCATGTAATTATGGATAAAAGCCTTTGAAACGTATGAAGTGCTTGTAAGTATATTTCAGTACATCACAGAAACAACTGAAACAAAGATCTAAAAGCAGTTTAGCAGCAAACTTTGTGAAAACTAATATTTGTGTCATTCTCAAAACTTTTGGCCACGACTATACAATGAACTTGTTAATTCTGCAATTTAAAATAACATACATTCATTCAGATTATTTGTTAGCTACAGGTTAGCTACATTAGCTACTAAATAAAACATGTATTCCATATTTTCTGGTTTTAGCACATCCGTTATTTTTAGGGGCCAAGCACTATGAGGTGCGCAGGACCCTCTTGTTTTCCTAATGATTTTTAGGGCCCAAGCACTATAAGGTGTGCAGGACCCTCTTGTTTTCCTAAGGATTATTAGGGCCCAAGCACTATAAGGTGCGCAGGACCCTCTTGTTTTCCTAAGGATTTTTTTCCCCCACCCTTTTGGAATTTTCGGGGGTCTTAACATGCTCAAAAACTCATGAAACTTGGCAGACAGGTTGGAATCTGCTGCCATCAGGATGCCTGAGAGTCTCGTGGCCCGAGGCCCCCAGGGGTCCCCACACGAGATTTTGCTCCCTAGCTCATACACACTTTCACGTAGGCACACGAAACTCGGTACACATTTAGAGCTCATTGAGCCGAACAACTTTCACACTTCATGTCCTGGGCTAAACTCAACAGGGGGCCGGTTATTTTGGGTCATTCGCAAAAACGCACCTGATGGATTTTGATATACTGATGTGATCTAAAGACATCGAGGATGCAAAATTGCGGAGGGTTTTTTGATATCTCAAACGGGTCAGCTGTGATAACATCTTAAATGTACGCCATAACTTTGTGTGGCATTATATTGAGTGACATTATACTCAGTGACACCTTCTGTGACATCACGATCAGTGACATCACATTCAGGAGCATCATATGTGATGCTTTTCCTCCAACATCTGCGGCCTATTGTACAAACATACACATCACAAATGTTAACACTCACACACGTACATCAATAATGTTAATACACACAGACTCACACACCATACATACAAACAAGCACAAACACAAGCACATCCACATGTCATACACCTCTCTCCCTCACTCTCACACACTAATGCGCACACACGCATGCATGCATACACACAAACATACTCACACATCACACACATACATACACCCATATTACAAATGTTCACACTCTCGCACACAAACATACACACCTGTCACGACGCACACACACCTCTCTCACGACGCGCACACACACACACACACACACACACACACACACACACACACACTAGCCCTGTATAGTGTGTGATGTGTGCAATTTGTGGCTTTTTCAAGGTCTTAACACACTTGACTAACACAGGTTGTGCGGTGCCCCCCGGGTGGTGATGGCACAGGGTGCTTGGGCCCGTCATCGTTGCTTGCAACTATATTTATATTTGAATTTTTTGTCCTTATTCTATCATATCGCAATAGTTTCTTAAAAATGTGCAATATCTAATTCATGCTTAGTGTATTCTGTCAGTTTTCATTTCTTTTATGGATTTTGTAAAGTAATCCTGACTTGGTGAAAGGTTCTATATACATAAGCTGTTATTAATTAAACTAAATTAAACATTCATTTAGTCCTAAAAGATAATGTGTTCATATACCTCTTCCCGTGGCAGGTCCATGTTCCATACTGCAATAGCTCCATCAGCAGAGCAGGAGACCAACTGCCTAGACAGCGGCAGATACCTCAGAGCCTGCACCCTTTCACTGAAAGAAAATCAATGAAAAGCTTTCAATACCAATTGGAACAACTTCAGTTTATTCAAATATGAAATCAAATACCTACAGAAGGAAGAAGACATCACAATGTCCAAACTGTAATGCTAACCTCTGAACAGTGGCAAACATAATGAAAACATTAAACAGGTTAAACAGTATTTTTATATACAAAAATGTAATCTATTCATAAAACTCAATACAGGTAGTCCCCTACATATTACTTATGAACCTGTTCACAAAATCCCACAAACAGAAAGAGAGAGAGTAACCATAGGCCCAGATAGTAGTGCAAAACCTTGCTTGTCAAGTTAAAATTAAAAAAATTTTTTTTGCTCATCTTGCAAAATACTCACAAACTGTTACTCGCAAACAAAGGCTTTACTGGTACATGAAATATAACAGTGTTGTCTCTGCACCTTTAAATCGCTAAGGGGAATCTGGGACACCATTTTGGTCTCAGAGATGGTTCCCACTGTATTGGACTGTGAACTGTAATTTGTTGCGGATTTTCCGAAATTAGAATTATTGTGACATCTTTATAGGACAGCCACTTTCAACTATCGTGCTTCCAGACTGATTCATTAAAACCAGTGAGGCTGACTCATTTCTCCGGCACCCCTCCACGCACGCACACACAATATACCGGACTTTAGACATTTAATACATTTACTTACTCATTGAAAATATTGTATAACTTATATTATTGGTATCTGGTGCTCTGCAGTGTCTATTTTTGTACAATGCAAGTGAGCTACTTCCATGATTTGTTCATTACTACGAATGTTTGAATTCGAATCTGCGGATATTCATAATTTTGATGTTTGTAAGTCAGCGACTACCTATATATCAATATTTTTTATATAAAAATATCCAAACATTTCTTTCAATATGGCAACAAAAGTAATATCCCAATACAGCTCCCCTTTTAAGCACTGATGACTAGAGGTTATTTAAGTAACCTGGAAATATTTGAGAATTCATAACTCAAATGTTCGAATGACAGCAAAAGTAATATCCCAATACAGCACCTCTTTGTCCTGTCCTCTAGTAGAGATGAAGCAACATAAATAGGACCACTGTTTACTAGTTTCAAAAGCAGTAGTGTGTGTATGCAGGTAGAAATTCATAGTTTATTCTTTTTTAAACTACAATTTCAGCTTTCCTTATTTTCAAACAAACCAATAATTCTGGAATGCACTGTACATAAATAAGAAACAAAGCAGTATTAAAACCTATAAATGCTGCCAAGGTTCTTCCTCACCCACTCCTGGTCACTCATAATAATGTATTGTAATAAATGAGCTGTAAATCACAAAAGCAGCAGGACCAGACAGAGAGGTTAGGCCCAAAAAGTAAGCAGTCAGGTGTCTCAACAAATGTTGCCCAGTTACCCTGACACCAGTTATTATGAAGTGCTTTGAGTGGCTTGTCCTTTCTCACATCAAGGCCAACACTCCCCACTGATCTGCACAGCCACTAGTTTGTCTACCATGGAAACAGATCAAGGGAGGATGCATTGTCAATTGCACTTCACACAAGCCTGTTATTTATTAACTATAGTTCTGTGTTCAATACAACAGTGCCCCATAAACTGGTAAACAAGCTCAGCAACCTGGAAATAACCACCACACTCTGATGTCTCATGGATTTTGACAAAATGTCAGGATGGGCAACCACACATTACCTACTCTCACTATGAACACACGATCACCATTTTCACACTATTTACATACAGTACAACTGCACACCCATCCACTCCTTTAACACAATAATGAAGATTTGTGACAACACAACTCTAGTGGGGCTGATATCATGAAATGAGACATAGTACAGAGAGGATATTCAACGTCTTGTCGTTGAATACACATGCAATTATGTGTATATTGTCATAGGCATAAATGAACTATTATACAACAGGCAAGTACATTATATAAAATACAAAATACCATAAAATCAAACAGGATGCACAGAGTCATGATTGGCCTTATCCATTACTACATGCTTTTTATTTGTTATTTTTGTACCCTGCTGCTGATTCTTCCCACAAAATTAAAAACTAGCCCACGAGATGGCTGGGAAGACCTTAGTTCCCTTGCTTTGCTGATGATCAGAACACCCTGGAAACTTCCTCCCTGAGCAGAGCTGCAGCCCCAAATTGATAGTGATAGTTTTTAGGCCTCCATGTGCTGGACAGCTAATGGATTTTTACATGTAAACTGATTATACCATTACCCATCACATCCAGTACAGCAACGCTAATACTGTGTCCATGTTTAGTCAACTTTACTATTAATCATATATGACTCATATGAAATAGAAGATTCAGTATGACTGAGAACATGGGAACTGATCAACCTCAAGACATGGGAAAATGATGCCCCCTATATATTACACAATTTAAGTAGTGATAATGCAATATGATGGTACTGGCGATGTAGTTGGGTCCTGATGTATATTGATGTATACAGACAGAACACACAATTACTTTTCAATGTCACCAGGGACTTTAATCACACAAATATAAAATCTGTGCTACCAACATATTGATTTTGCCACCCACTAAATAAGCACTTTGGTCTAATTTTACACCACATGTCACGGCATAGATTGCACCAGAAGTTTGACATCTTTATGATATGCAGGCTTTTTATACACAGACCCTATACTGTGACCTCATAGTTACTTAAGGCAAGAGTCTGTGAGGTGGCGATTCTGTCACAGATGGTGCTTATAAACTGATTATACCATTACCCATCACATCCAGTACAGCAACGCTAATACTGTGTCCATGTTTAGTCAACTTTACTATTAATCATATATGACTCATATGAAATAGAAGATTCAGTATGACTGAGAACATGGGAACTGATCAACCTCAAGACATGGGAAAATGATGCCCCCTATATATTACACAATTTAAGTAGTGATGATGCAATATGATGGTACTGGCGATGTAGTTGGGTCCTGATGTATATTGATGTATACAGACAGAACACACAATTACTTTTCAATGTCACCAGGGACTTTAATCACACAAATATAAAATCTGTGCTACCAACATATTGATTTTGCCACCCACTAAATAAGCACTTTGGTCTAATTTTACACCACATGTCACGGCATAGATTGCACCAGAAGCCTCTTCTTCTGTAGGAACCAAGACAACTACCCGTCCAACATCTCTGTGAAGGATGGTCACAGGAATCTTGTTTTTCAGTTTCTTGATCTGTCTTCTCTGTGCCGCTCACTTGATTGGGCTTTATACTTGGAACTGGGTAGTATATGGAGACTCTCACATATGCGTCTCTGACAACACCCTTGTGGTCTGAATTGACTTTGATCACTCTGGCTAGTTTGTACTGGCTTCTCAGTGCATTTTGATCAGCCAACCAGACTGAATGTCCCCCACAGCAACGTTCCGTTCTTTTGTGTGCCACTTACTTCTCACAAACAAGTTTGGGCCTGCTAACTGACTCCATTTCTTCCAGAATTTGGTAACTTCTCCCTGGATAATCTTTAATCTTTTGTAGGGATATCCTATGAAATCAAAGTCACCTAGGTCTCCCTTTGGTCCTGACCTTCCAAGCAGGAAGGATGTATTCTAGGCAGTCCTCCCTAATCTCTGTTCTTGCATCTATAGGTCTTTCATTTGCTAGATTGGCTGCCATGTAGAGAAAGGCTTGGAACTCACCTCATGTGAAAACACCATTGCCTCCCAAGTACTGAAGGGCTCGCTTTACAATACGAACAGCGGCCTCTGCTTGCGGAATAGATTTTCCTGGGCCATTTCCTGGGTTCCACCACCAGTCACTTGCTGGCTCAGCCTTTTGGACTTCTGCGACTCTGTTTGCAAAGAATGTCTGGAACCCATAACTATCACGTTGAATGGCCCCCAGCATAGTCTGACTGTCTACGTGGTGAAACCAATGTTTGACTTTCATCCGCCATCGCTGCTTCTCGAAGAGTTTGCTGGCCTCTCTTCTGAGATTTTCTGAAGTTGGCTTGTCCCATGTTTGTTGAATTAAGCTTCCATTTCCTGTCTTTTGGAATTCCTTCCTGACAAGAATTGCACCTTTTTGCTTGGCAGGCATAACGAGACCAATCGGGTCATAGAGCCTGCAACCTGGCTTAGTAGCTGTCTCCTGGTCAACAGGTTGGGCGTTTTCGGTTTTACTTTGCCTTCAAGAAGTTTCTGGCCGGTTCTCATTTTCTTTTTCCTTTTTGAGATGTTAATGGAAGTCATAATGTAGAGTTTGTCCTCTTCTACCAAGTACCCTGTTACCAAAGCTTTGTTTTCTTCTTCCTTCATCTGGTTCGGAAGTATGATCGCTTGACTTTGAGTTTGTGCACCAGTCACTTGTCTCCCACTTTGCCCTGACCTAACCCATGGCTTGAATGCAAATCCACCAGCTATCAGAATTTCTTCAAGTCCATTTATTATCATGGTCAGTCTCTCCTGGTCATTGTGGGGTGTGAGGATGTCATCTATGTAGCTATCCTACTCTACACTCCTCTTCCAAATGAGCAAACTTTGCCAATTGTGCTGTTTCACGCATAGCTAATTGCGCAATGCATCCAGCAGGGCGATCTCCGACGTTGACCCTTGTTATGGCATACTTGCCTATTTCTTCTTCAATATCTCTCCAGAGGAACACAGTGAAGATGCACTTAACGGTCTTTGAGCCAGACAGAGTTGTACATCTTCTTATTGTCTCCAAGAGCAGCAAATACTCCCTTTCTAAATCGAAGCAACCGAGTGGCAATGGCTTTTTCGAGGTCTTAACACACTCAAATAACACGGGTTGTGCGGTGTGCCTGGGGTGGTGATGGCACAGGGTGCTTGGCCCGTCATCGTTGCTTGCAACTATATATTGTAAAGCTTCCTCTTATTTTTGAGTGGCGTACAGACACAGACAGAGACGGCAGGTGCTGCTTAACATGCTTTTATTTGCAAAGTGAAGGGAGAGAGGGTGAGCGTGTAGGGAGAAGTCTGGTGTGATAATTCCCGTCTAAGGGAATGTGGCATTCGCATCCTCCACGGACGAGCAGCGACAGCAATGAGCTGGGCAGAACGTGGAGGTTGCCGTCTGCGGGGAGATAGGTGCTCCTTGGGCATGCTTTGCTCTGCGGTTCGCCGGAGCTGTCGGAGTCTGGAAAGGGTGAGACAAATAACACGGGGTTAGCGACATCAATGTTTCCCATAACCTACTAACTGGGCTGGAGATCTGTTCCCCTTTTATAGGTGCGCGTTGCCTCCAGGACGGTGAATGAAAATCAGGAGCCGGCCGTGCCAAGTTACGGCGCCCCGCCCCTTTCCCGCTGTCCGTGGTGCTGAACTGCTGGTTGGGACGCAGAGCTGTATGAATCTTGTAAAGGCTGTCGGGTCCCCCATCACAATGCCCCACCCCCCAGCTTTGCGCACTCCTTTTTACTTGCGAACATTGCATGGGCGCATGACAGGCCATCGGCGTTACCATGCTGTGCCCCCACTCTGTGGTAAATTGAGAAGGAGTAATCCTGTAGGGATAAAAACCAGCGTGTGATGCATGGGTTCGTATCCTTAGCCTTCGCCATCCACTGTAGGGGTGCATGATCTGTGATTAGTATGAATTGTCTGCCTGTTAAATAATATCGCAACTCATCCACTGCCCATTTAATCGCTAGAGCCTCCCGCTCTACTGCTGCACATTTACGCTCTGCCTTATTGAGTTTTCTACTCATGTATAAGACCGGATGCTCCTCGCCATCAAACAGCTGGGACAGCACTGCTCCGAGTCCGGTCTCTGAGGCGTCTGTGTGGAGGATGAATTGCTTCTCGAAATCAGGGTTGCGGAGAATTGGGGAGCTGGTTAGAAGGGTTTTTAACTGATTAAATGCCTGTTCGGTTACCTCTGTCCATTTTATCTTCTCTGGTTGTCCTTTTCGCACCAGATCAAAAAGTGGAGCTGAAAGGGAAGAGAAGTTAGGTACAAACTGTCTATAGTAGCCTGCAAGACCCAAGAACGCACGCACCTGTTTCTTTGTTTGTGGCTGTGGATAGTTATGAATAGCGTTCACCTTTTTTTCCTGTGGTTTCAGCCACCCAATGCGATATCCTAGATACTGCGCCTCTGTCAGGCCGAAGTAGCATTTTTTTGGGTTAGCGGTCAGACCGGCTTTCCTTAGTTCTGCCAGCACCTGTTGTAGATGAAAGATATGGTCGTCCCAGCTACTCGAGTGGATGATAACATCGTCCAAGTAAGCGGCGGCGTATGAACGATGGTTGCGTAATATGATGTACATTAGCCTTTGGAATGTAGCCGGTGCACCATGTAATCTGAAAGGAAGGACTCGATACTGGCAGTGTCCCCGCTCGGTACTGAAACCCGTTTTCTCCCGGGCTTCAGGGGTGAGGGCCACCTGCCAGTACCCTTTTGTTAAGTTCAGGGTGGTAATGAAGCGGGCTCTTCCTAGCCGCTCGATTAGTTCATCCAGGCGAGGCAGAGGGTACGCGTCGAATTCTGACACCTGATTCAGACGGCGGAAGTCATTACAAAGACGTAGGGTACCGTCGACCTTCTGTACCACCACGATTGGGCTAGACCAGGGGCTTATGGACTCCTCTATTATCCCTGCCTTTAGCATTTTGTCCACTTCCACCTCGACTGCCCGTCGGCGCGCTTCCGGTACATGGTATGGGCGCTAGCGGATGATGCTACCTGGGGGTGTTTTAATGTCATGCCGTATGAGGTGTGTGAGCGCCGGTTCCAGGGAGAATACGTCTTGATGTTGGTCGATAAGCTCCTTCATGGTTTGCACCTGGGCTGGGGTCAGATCCTCTCCGCATGGTACTAGGTCTCGTGCCTGTTCTGGAGAAGACACAGCAGCCATAGCTGAAACCTGTGGTGTCGGTTCTATCCACTTTTTCAGTAAATTGATGTGATATAATTCAGATGCCTTTCACTTACCTGGCTGTTGCGGCCTGTAGGTTACTTCGCTTACCCTTTCTGTTATGGTGAAGGGCCCTGCCAGCGTGCGGGAAACTTACAGTTGGCACTGGGAACCAACAGGAGCACCCGGTCGCCAGGTCGGAATTCACGGGGTTGTGCTGGACGGTCGTACGACTTCTTTTGCTCTGCTTGTGCCTTCTCCATATGCTGCCTCACTATGGGTAACACACTTTGAACTTTTTCTTGCATATTTTGTACGTATTCAATCATTGACTGAAAAGGAGAAGGCTGCTCCTCCCACGTGTCTTTCGCCATGTCCAGTAATCCTCTGGTCTCCTCCCGAATAAAAGTTCAAAGGGGGTAAAGCCAGTGGAAGCTTGGGGGGTCTCCCGAACTGCGAAGAGCACGTAAGGCAAAAGCTGATCCCAATTTCTACCTTTCTCGTCAGCCACTCTTCATAGAATTCTCTTCAGCGTTTGGTTGAAGTGTTCTACTAATCTGTCAGTCTGTGGGTGGTAGACGTGCGGAGCTGTTTTACCTGTAACAGAAAACAGAGATCCTTCATTAATTTTGACACAAAAGGGGTACCTTGATCCATGAGGAGCTCCTTTGGTATTCCCATATGACTGAAGAGCAGTACTAGTTCGCATGTTCTTAGAAGTAGCTTTCCGTAGCGGGAGCGCTTTGGGATACCTTGTGGCGTAATCCATAACCACCAATATATATTCATATCCGCGGGCGGACTTTGGGAGCGGGCCCACGAGATCCATTCCGATCCGTTCGAATGGAAATCCTATAATTGGAAGTGGGACCAAGGGGACGGGGGACGGTTTTTTGGGGAGGTCTTCTGACACTCAGAGCATCTCTGGCAGAGGTTTTTCACCTCCGCCTCTAACCTTGGCCAGTGAAACCGATCTTTTATTTTTTTTAATGGTGTTATCAACTCCCAGGTGCCGGCCTAAGGGTTGTGAGTGAGCTAGGTGCATCACTGTGTTGATTTTACCTTGCGGTACCACTAGAAGATCTCTGGGCTCTCCGCGGATGTTTGCGTGGTAGTACAGTAACCCATTGCAGAATAGAAAATACAGAGTGGGATTTATATGGCCATCATCCTCCACTGCGCCCTCCACTGCGCCCTCCACTTCACGTATCTGGTCCCAGCAGTGCTTTAAACGCATATCCTCCTTTTGCATGCGCACAAAACTGTCCTCTCACGCCACCTGCTGAGACAAAGAGAGAGAGGTATTAGAAAGGGGCTCACCTTCCGCTTCAGCATCTGCACTCTCTATAAATAAATAAAAAAATATATATATATATTCCCCCCCCCCTGCTTATTACCTAATTCAGCATAACAAACAATGTTATCATTGTGTAAATTATTAACGTATTGATGTTTTTCAATTACTTTTAATGAATTTTAAAACATGCAAACATGACTTAAAAATTTAATACACTCAGTATAATACCTGTAATAAATACAGCAAAATAATGGATAACACCAGCTGCTTATTAGTCTGGTTCTTTTATATTAAAATATCCATTTTTAAAAACCATCAAAGATGGAACAGTTTATGTCTTGTTTCCCCCAAAGTATTACACGTTTTGCAGTTCTATGTTCAGAATACAGACATGACCAAACATAATTCTAAAGCTGTTGCACTGTGACATCATCCCTACTACAGCACCCTCAACAGCTTGTTTGTGCTCCCCCAGTAGCTCCAAAAGGCCAGCTGTCACCCATCTGAGCCAATCCTCCACAGCTCCAGAATTGGCTCAGATGGTTAAAGAGAACAGGAGAATTTGGTGAAGACAAAGGATAAATATACTTTACAGAATATCTAGTTTTGATGAAAACTAAATATATTAATAAACCTATTCACCAAAGATGTAAAATACTGTTTTGAGAATTCTGGAATGTAAATAAACTGCCTGTGCTAATGTTAACCATTGAACTGTCTTAGCATTAGCCACTGTCCGTCTGTATTAACGTCTGCATTAGATTAACTAGGAATTTAACTTAATGCGCTTTTCATACAAATAAGTTAAGAAATACAACACTGGTATATGAGCATTAGTTCATCTCTGAAGCCAAACTATAACTTATCGGGTATTGAAGCGGCCCTACTCCTTAACTGGTAAACATTTCAGGATTTTTATTCAGCTTTCGTTAACCAAGCGTTTGCGCTGCCGTGCAAAGTCACGGCCAAAGTGGGGAAAATATAAACCTGGTTAGCTCGCTAGCTCCTGTAAATCTGGCATCAGCCTGTGGCTTCCATGGACTGCATCATATTATATTCCAGTCATAGAAATAACCTGCAGATTAACTGTTACCCAAAGAATAAATAATTTCTGAATTTATCTACATCCAGACAACACTCATTCGCATTTTCAGAGAGGGAATTTATACGATTGCTGCTTATAAGTTTTTCGGGTAATGCAGCTTTTGTAATAGCGACATTAATAGTATCTCCAAAGTTTTAGCTTCTTTTTGAGGGAAAGAGCAGTGACATTGTGAGTTTTTGACACTGACAGTAAGTTGTAATGTTAACTCCATACTTGGTAAACAGACCATTAAGTTCTCTAAAGTCACATCTGAATGCTGCTTGTGCTGCAAGTTATATTTAAAACGGCCGATAAAAACTAAACTGGGAATTAAACTGTAAGCTACCCCAAAAAAATGTGAATAAAAAAGTCACCACTTACCACGAATAAGGTCCATTAAGTTGCCATCTTCATCTCTGTAGTACAGTTTGATAGCGTCAGTCTGGCGGGGGTGGGGTGGGTTGTTAAAATCACATGATTGCAACTCAGCGCAGCTAAATTGCTGGCTTGTGTTACAGAACAAAGCGCCATCTAGTGGTGGCACCAGGTAAATGAATAATTAGATAACTAGAGCTTGAATGGGCATGTTTACTGAGAAATCTCGACACACATTCCTGGCAGGAGACAGAGGAGGATCACGCGGTCCAAAGGGTAGCCGCATGGGATCCGCATGGCATTCATACGGCCTCGGCTATTAACCCTTACAGCAGATACTGAGGACAGCTGAGAAGATCATCGGGGTCTCTCTCTTCCCCCTATTGAGGACATATACATCACACGCTCCATCCGCAAAGCCACCAGCATTGTGGCTGACTGGACACACCCATCAAACACACTCTTCACCCTTCTGCCATCTGGAATAAGGTACCGAAGCATTCGGGCACTCACATCCAGGCTATGTAACAGTTTTTACCCACAAGCCACCCGTCTCCTCAACACAAAGGGACTGGACTGATAAACATACACACACACACACACACACACACACAAATCATTCAGACGAACTAAATAACATCCGGACTGAATTGATCAACACACATGCACAATCACACTGATATACATCCATCTCAATTTGTTCATACCTACCTAACTGTGCTGCTCTTTGCAATTTTTGCACAATATATATTTCACTTGCTATTTGCACACTATATTCGTCACAATGTCAATTGTTTACTGATGCTCTTCCCACTACCTCATACTTCATCAAAAAAACAAACATACAAACAAAAGCCAAAAAAAAAAAAAGTACTGTTGTGTTACATTGCTGTGTTTGTCATGTAGCTCTTTGTTTGCACTTTTGCACGTGCACTTTGTCTATTGTGTATTTTTTGTATAGGATTTGGTAGTTTTTTTAGGTTAACTTAAAATGTAAAAATTTGTGTTGTTAATTTATGTTGTATGTATGTATGTAGCATCTTGGTCCTGGAGGAACGTTGTTTCGTTTCACTGTGTACTAACTGTATATTAGAACGAAATATGGTTGGAATGACAATCAAAGCCTACTTGACTTGACTTGACTATACAGAGCTAATGTCAGTTTGGGCCCTAAATGTTTGTTGACTGCATTAGTGTGCGTGTGTTTGTGTGTGTGTGTCGTGAGAGAGGTGTGTGTGTGTGCGTGTGCGTGAGTGTAAACATTTGTAATATGGGTGTATGTATGTGTGCATGTATGTGATATACAAGTGTGTTTGTGTGTGTGCGCGCATTAGTGTGTGTGAGAGTGAGGGAGAGAGGTGTATGACGAGTAAATGTGCTTGTGTTTGTGTGTGTGTTTGTGTGTGTGTTTGTGTGCTTGTGTGTGAGTGTGTCCAGTCGTGGCCAAAAGTTTTGAGAATTACATAAATATTGGAAACTGGAAAAGTTGCTGCTTAAATTTTTATAATAACAATTTGCATATACTCCAGAATATTATGAAGAGTGATCAAATGAATTGCATAGTAAATTCATGAAAATTAACTTAATCCCGAAAAAAACTTTCCACTGCATTTCATTGCTGTCATTAAAGGACCTGCTGAGATCATTTCAGTAATCGTCTTGTTAACTCAGGTGAGAATGTTGACGAGCACAAGGCTGGAGATCATTATGTCAGGCTGATTGGGTTAGAATGGCAGACTTGACATGTTAAAAGGAGGGTGATGCTTGAAATCATTGTTCTTTCATTGTTAACCATGGTGACCTGCAAAGAAACGCGTGCAGCCATCATTGCGTTGCATAAAAATGGCTTGACAGGCAAGGATATTGTGGCTACTAAGATTGCACCTAAATCAACAATTTATAGGATCATCAAGAACCTCAAGGAAAGAGGTTCAATTCTTGTTAAGAAGGCTTCAAAGCGTCCAAGAAAGTCCAGCAAGTGCCAGGATCGTCTCCTAAAGAGGATTCAGCTGTGGGATCGGAGTGCCACCAGTGCAGAGCTTGCTCAGGAATGGCAGCATGCAGGTGTGAGCGCATCTGCACGTACAGTGAGGCGAAGACTTTTGGAAGATGGCTTGGTGTCAAGAAGGGCAGCAAAGAAGCCACTTCTCTCCAAAAAAACCATCAAGGACAGATTGATCTTCTGCAAAAAGTATGGCATGCTGAGGACTGGGGCAAAGTCATATTCTCGGATGAAGCCCCTTTCTTATTGTTTGGGGCATCTGGAAAAAGGCTTGTCTGGAGAAGAAAAGGTGAGCGCTACCATCAGTCCTGTGTCATGCCAACAGTAAAGCATCCTGAGACTTCATGTGTGGGGTTGCTTCTCATCCAAGGGAGTGGGCTCACTCACAATTTTGCCCAAAAACACAGCCATGAATAAAGAATGGTACCAAAACACCCTCCAACAGCAACTTCTTCCAACAATCCAACAACAGTTTGGTGAAGAACAATGCATTTTCCAGTATGATGGCGCACGGTGTCATAAGGCAAAAGTGAGAACTAAGTGGCTCGGGGACCAAAACGTTGAACTTTTGGGTCCATGGCCTGGAAACTCTCCAGATCTTAATCCCATTGAGAACTTGTGGTCAATCCTCAAGAGGCGGATGAACAAACAAAAACCCACTAATTCTGACAAACTCCAAGAAGTGATTATGAAAGAATGGGTTGCTATCAGTCAGGATTTGGCACAGAAATTGATTGAGAGCATGCCCAGTCGAATTGCAGAGGTCCTGAAAAAGAAGGGCCAACACTGCAAATACTGACTCTTTGCATAAATGTCATGTAATTGTCGATAAACACCTTTGAAACGTATGAAGTGCTTGTAATTATATTTCAGTACATCACAGAAACAAAGATCTAAAAACAGTTTAGCAGCAAACTTTGTGAAAACTAATATTTGTATCATTCTCAAATGTTTTGGCCACGACTGTACAATAGGCCGCAGATGCTGGAAGAAAAGCATCACACTATGCTATTCCTGAATGTGATGTCACTGAACGTGATGTCACAGAAGGTGTCACTAAATATAATGTCACAAAGTTATTAATTATTTTTTCGCTGTGTGTGTTTCTGCGTGTGGGCGTGTGAGACAGAGATGTGAGTGTGTGTGTGTTATAATTTGTTAATATAGTTGCAAGCAACGATGACGGGCCCAAGCACCCTGCGCCATTCCCACCCCGGGCGCACCGCACCTGTGTCATTCGTGCTAAGACCTCGAAAAAGCCATCGCCACTCGGTTGCACCTCACAACCTGCACACATCACACACTATATAGGGCTAATGTCAGTTTGGGCCCTAAATATTTGTTGAGTGCATTAGTGTGTGTGTGTGTGTGTGTGTGTGTGTGTGTGCATCGTGAGAGAGGGGTGTGCGTATGTGTGGTGTGTGCATCGTGAGAGGTGTGTGCGCGCGCGAGTGTAAACATTTGTAATATGGGTGTATGTGTGCATGTGTGTGTTTGTGTGTGTGCATGCAGCATGCCTGCGTGTGTACGTGTGTGCGCATGTGTGTGGGTGTGTGTGTTTGCGTGCGCATTAGTGTGTAAGGGTTAGGCTCCGTCCACACGAAGCTAGTGCGTTCTCTATCCGATCATTTTTTTTCGTCTCAAGAAATATCTGCATACACACGAAACCACTGAAAACGGTGTAGTATATATATGCCAGACCAGTATGGGGCGCTGTAATTCTGCCATAGAGATACACTATACACGGAGAAGAAGACTTTGAGCATGCGCATGACATCATCGTTTCACAAAATATACGGATTGGCTGTACACACAAAACCGCAAGGGTGTCGTTTTCAGATTTATCCACCTTGGGACCCGGTTTCAAAAAATAGCGGTTTCAGTCTCCTAAAACACCGGATCCGTGTGGATGAAACGCCAATACGATAAAAAATTTATATGTATACAGCGAAACGCGTCTCCGTGTGGACAGGCTCTCGGTGTGTGTGAGTGAGGGAGAGAGGTGTGTGACGTGTAGATGTGTCAGTCTGTGTGTGACGATGTGCTTGTGTTTGTGCTTGTTTGTGTGTATGGTCTGAGTCTGTGTGTATTAACATTAGTGATGTGTGTGTTAGTGTGTGAGATGTGTTTGTGTGCATCGTGAGAGGTGTGTATGTATGTGTGCATGTGTGTGATGTATGAGTGCGTGTGTGTGTGTGTGTGTGTGTGTGCGCGCATTAGTGTGTAAGGGATAGTGTGTGTGCATTGCGAGAGGTGTGTGTGTGTGCGAGAGTGTAAACATTTGTAATATGGGTGTATGTATGTGTGCATGTGTGTGATGTATGAGTGTGTTTGTGTGTGTGCATTAGTGTGCAAGGGTTAGTGTGTGTGAGAGTGAGGGAGAGAGGTGTGTGACGTGTAGATGTGTGAGTCTGTGTGTGACGAGTAAATGTGCTTGTGTTTGTGCTTGTTTGTGTGTATGGTTTGAGTCTGTGTGTATTAACATTAGTGATGTGTGTGTTAGTGTGTGAGATGTGTTTGTGTGTTAAAACAGGGCTAATGTCAGTTTGGGCCCTAAATATTTGTTGAGTGCATTAGTGTGTGTGTGTGTGTGTGAGTGTGAAAGTGAGTGAGTGTGAAAGTGAGTGAGTGTGTGATGTCACAGAAGGTGTCACTGAATATAATTTCACTCAATATAATGACACACAGAAAGTTATTAATCATTTTTCGGCGTATGTTTAAGACATTATCACGACTGACCCGTTTGAGATATCAAAAATCACTCCGCAATTTTGCATCCTCAATGTCTTTGGATCTCTTTGGCCCAGTTTGATAGCGATTGTATAATTTCCCTAGGAGGAGTATATCAAAATCCATTGGGTGTGTTTTTGCAAACGACCCAAAATAACCGGCCCCCTGTTGAGTTTAGCCCAGGACATGAAGTGTGAAAGTTGTTCGGCTCGATGAGCTTAAATGTGTGCCGAGTTTCGTGTGCCTAGGTGAAAGTGTGTATGAGCTAGGCAGCAAAATCTCGTGTGGGCCTCTATGGGCCCCGGGCCACGAGACTCTCAGGCATCCTGATGGCAGCAGATTCCAACCTGTCTGCCAAGTTTCATGAGTTTTTGAGCATGTTAAGACCCCCGAAAAGTCCAAAAGGGTGGGAAAAAAAATAAGACTTTTTGAGCATGTTAAGACCCCCCAAAAGTCCAAAAGCGTGGAAAAAATAAAAAAATTTAAAAAATAATCCTAAGGAAAACAAGAGGGCCCTTCACACACTATGACGGCATAGGGCTGATGTCATAGTGCTTGGGCCCTAATAATGTGTGATATACATGAGTATATGAGTGTTTTGTGTATACGTGCATGTTTGTGTATGTGTGAGTGTTAACATTTGTAATGTGTGTGATGTATGAGTGTGTGTGTTTGTGTGTGTGTGTGTATGTGAGATATGTTTGTGTTCACATTTATGATGTGAGCGCAATATAAGTGTGTTTGTGTGTGTGTCGGGAGAGAGGCGCGCGTGTGTGCGCATGCGAGTGTTAACATTTGTAATGTGTCTGTATGTATGTGTGTGTGTGTTTGCGTGTGTGTGTGTTTGCATGCGTGTGTGCGTGCGTGCGTGCGTGCGTGAGTTGTGTTTGCGTGTGTGAGTGTTAACATTTGTGATGTGTGCGTGTGTTCAATAGGCCGCAGATGCTGGAAAGTAAACATCACACTATGATGTTACTCCTCAATGTGTGTGTGAGAGATGTGATGTGAGTGTCAACATTTGTAATGTGTGTGTGATATAAGGTTGTGCATCTGTGTGTGTGCATGATGTGAGTGTCTGTATGATGTGATGTGTATGTATGTACAAGTGTGTGTGCATGTGAGTGTTAACATTTGTAATGTGTGTGATGTATGAGTGTGTGTGTGTGTGTGTGTGTGTGTGTTAACGTGATGTTTGTGTGATATAAGTGTGTTTGTGCATCGTGAGAGGGGCGTGTGTGTGGGTATGTGTGCGCATGTGAGTGTTAACATTTGTAATGTGTCTGTATGTATGTGTTCATGTGTGTGATATATGAGTGTGTGTGTGTTTGCGTGTGAGATGTGTTTGTGTGTTCAATAGGCTGCAGATGCTGGAAAGTAAACATCACACCATGAATGTGTAGCGCAGCCACATAACGAGGTTGTTGATATAGGCCACAAGTAGATTGTAAATAAAAATAAAACCACCGGGCCTTACCAACAACCCCAGTATGGTTTTATAGTCCCAAATGACTGTGTTTTGGTTCCGGGGTTAAGCTCTCGCGAGCATGCGCACTTGCTTGCGGTGCGAGGGATCCCGATCACGTGTTGGGTCACGAGGGCCGGCTTAAAAGCGGAACCGGCAAAAGACTCGATGTGGTGAGTTTGTTTGCCAAAGGATTACATTTCCCTGGAGGATTAATCTTTCTGGACACTTACAATACCCTCTCTTTCTGTTTTCTTGTGCTCCCGGATTAGCCATCTTATACCGGTGAGGCCGAGCCATCTCGGTTTGTGCGAGTGTGCGTGTGTGTGCATGTGTGTGTGTCTGTGTGTAATGTGAGTGTGAGAGTGTTAACATTTGTGATGTGTATGTGTGTACAATAGGCTGCAGATGCTGGAAAGTAAGCGTCACACTATGATGTCACTGAATGTGTCACTGAATATACAGATGTGTGACGAGTGGTTTTCTAGTTTTGTCGCCGCACCTTACGGCGACGGTATGCAGCTGCAGGCTTTTACCACTGAGTGGCGCTATATAACTATAGACACGCGTCAGACCTTCGTTCATTCTCTCAAGGATTAATGAGCCGCAGCTCCTTTAGAGCTGGACGTAGTAGCGGATAAAATCAAGTGTAACATTGTACTTAAACGAATTCATAATAACAGTACTAAAATTACAGTACAAATGTAGAATTAAATTTTATTAATATCGAATTTAAGCAAAGTAAATGTTAACACAGTGAGCCTTTAGATTTTATCATGTGTAATTAGAAAGCCTACACGTGTACACTGTAAACCCTAATGCTCAAAGTAATTAAACACTGTTAACCTAAATAATTGAATGAGTAATAATTTTGAGTACGTAAGTAACAATAACTTAAGTAAAACATCCACCAGTGTAAAATCTATAGAGCACTCGTGGAGCAGTGGTAAGTGTCTCGCCTGCCATACGGAAAGCCCCGGGTTCGATTTCTGTGCTGGGTGGTCTATAACAATTTTTTTTTATTTGGTCAAGTTCAACAAACTCAAAAATTGATAGTTCTGTTTACTTAAAATTGGAAACATCACTAATTTAAAAAATTTATGTAACTTATTACCTCAAATATTTGGAGTTTTGCCAACTTAATCAGGTTTACGGTGTATGGTTTTGGGTCATCTTAAATGTTGTGTTCTTTAAATTTGTAGTAGATAATACCTGAAATAAAGGAAACTAAATGACTATAAAATTAAAACATTGTTAATTAAAACATAAAACATATAGCCGTTTCTTATTTGCATCAAATTTAAGCAAAGTAAATGTATACTTGTGTCACGACGTGCGCCTGTGATGGGCGTGCGCCCAAATCAATATCGCTCCTCACTCATTCCGAAGCTCACTAGGTAGGCGGCCTAGATGCACACTGCAGGTGTGCGAAGAAGTGGGGCCGCCTAACTAGGCACAACTAGTGAGCTACCGGCGCTAATGATCCCGAGCTTCTCTCCTCGCTATGAAACACAGCGGGAGTGTATCTCGGGTTCTGTTGGGGAAACTGGACTTTAAAAAGCAGTGCGCGGTGGAGTTGAAAAGTCGTGGATTATTCAGTAAAACAGAGGCTCTGCTGACAAAAGTTAGGCACGTCAGTCAGTCAGTGTGGAAGAGATGGAAAGTTTCCTCATCATAACATGCCTTGTACTGTTTTTAATCACTCTATACACAGCAAATGAAAACAGAAATGGTCTATTTTTTGTTTTTTCATTTTGTATTAAATTTTAATATTTTATTTTTAAAAAATACCAAAGAAAATTGTGTATAGAGTGATTAAAACAATACAATTCATGTTATGATGAGGAAAATCTCAATGTCTTCCATTCCAGTGATTAAAAACAGTAACAATGTCAATTTTAGAATCTGGAATCCAGAAGATGAAAATTAAAAAGAGGCCTGAAGCACTGCAGGTCTTCAGAAGCGCCTCAGATCCAAGAGGGTCTTAAAGTGGGGAGGGGTGCATTTTAGTTTCTCTGAATGTATAGGTGAGAACCGCTGATTCACACTTGGGGAGGGGTAAATAATTTGCATTTGAATATTGTCTGACATTGTAAAGCACACACAGTAACAGTAAAACATGATTATCTTCATCACTACACAGTAAACCCTAATGCTCAATGTAATTAAACACACTGAGTACTGTTAACTTAAATAATTGAATGAGTAATAACTGAGTATTCAGAACTTTTTGGTATTTATGAGTTTGTAGAACTGACACTTTCCAAGTCAGCTGAACAAAATCAACAAAACTTAAAAATTATGATGTAACTGATTACCTCAAATATTTTGAGTTTTGCCAACTTAATCGGGTTTACAGTGCAACAGACCCCAAGCTACACTCCCCGCTGTATTTTATAGTGTGGGGAGAAGCCCGGGATCATTAACGGCGATAGCTCACCAGCCGTGCCTAATTCCGTGGCCGCTCCTTCGCGCCAGCAGAAGGAGTGGCCGCCTAGCTAGTATGCGAGGAGCGATATTGATTTGGCCACACTAGCCTGAGAGGCTGCCTAGCTAGTGAGCGAGGAGCGATATTGATTTGGCCGCACTAGCCTCAGAGGCCGCCTAACTAGTGAGCGAGGAGAGATATTGATTTGGACGCATGCCCATCACAGGCGCACGCCGTGACAACTTGTAACACAATAACAATTATATTTTGAACATTTTGCAAGCTGCCGTTTGGAGGAAAAAGATAGTAAAGAATAAACCAATTGTTGGGTCAAAATAACCCAACCCCATTTGTAAATGACTCACTACATCTCATTTGACCCAACAATGTGTTTAAAGTACCCAGTAAATAACCCAGAATTTTTTGACCCAGCATAAACAACCCTACA
Source organism: Clarias fuscus (assembly GCA_030347435.1). Taxonomy (NCBI): domain Eukaryota; kingdom Metazoa; phylum Chordata; class Actinopteri; order Siluriformes; family Clariidae; genus Clarias; species Clarias fuscus. The sequence goes on from CM059218.1 coordinate 14,019,679, forward strand.
ATGTGTTTACAGAAACAACAGCATTTTTTGAGAGTCTTTTTTTACTGCTACACTGTAAACCCGATTAAGTTGGCAAAACTCAAAATATTTGAGGTAATCAGTTACATCACATTTTTTAATTAATGATGTTTCCAATTTTAAGTAAACAGAACTATAAATTTTCGAGCTTGTTGAACAAATAAAAAAATAAAAAAAACAGTTGCAGACCATATAGCACGGGAATCGAAAAGCTCATCAAAATCTCGGGATCATTAGCGCCGATAGCTCACCAGTTGAGCTACCTAGTGAGCCTACCTAGTGAGCTTCGGAGTGAGTGAGGAGCGATATTGATTTGGGCGCACGCCCATCACAGGCGCACACCGTTACACAAGTATACATTTACTATGCTTAAATTTGAAGCAAATAAGAAACGGCTATATGTATTACTATAATTTTAGTACTGTGATAGTATTTTATAAGGTTTTGCCAGCAGCGGTACAGCGCAACGGGGGTCATTATTTATAGAATATAATTTAAAGAACACAACATTTAAGATGACCCAAAACCCTACACTGTAAACCCGATTAAGTTGGCAAAACTCCAAATATTTGAGGTAATCAGTTACATCAATTTTTTTGTTTAATGATGTTTCCAATTTTAAGTAAACAGAACCATAAATTTTTGAGTTTGTTGAACAAATAAAAAAAAAATTGTTGCAGGCCATCCAGCATGGGAATCGAACCCGGGCTGTCCGCATGATAGGCAAAACACTTACCACTGCGCCACGAGTGCTCTATAGATTTTACATTGGTGGAAGTTTTACTTAAGTTATTGTTACTTACGTACTCAAAAATATTACTCATTCAATTATTTAGGTTAACAGTACTCAATGTGTTCAATTACATTGAGCATTAGGGTTTACAGTGTAGTGTACTTGTTTTAATGTTCAACTTCAATGTTTTTTTTTTACTCATTATTGTACAGCAAATATCAAATTCAAATTTTATTTGTCACATACACAGTCATACACAGTACGATATGCAGTGAAATGCTTAGGCGACTGCCCGTGACCTTAGAATAAAGACTATTTAAGACTATTTACACGAAAAGAATATAACACAGAATGTAGAATTAGATTTAACTAAGAATAAAATAATAAAATATATGTACAGTAAAAATATACAATAAGAAAAATATAAGAAAAGAAAAATATAAGAAAATATAAGAAAATAAGAAAACCTGGGTGCAAATGTAGAAAAGTATATATCTGATATAAGAAATATAAGAAAGCCTAGGTGTACCTAGGTGTACAGTATGGAAAAATATGGAATATAAATAGAGATGTCCAGGGGGTGTGCAAGTATGCTATAAAGTTTTTTGTACTTAAAGTGACTTGTGCTATAGAATAAATAGTAATGTAGTGTGAAGGGTGTGCAATTATTGTCCCAAGAGTCCAGAGAGTAGTGTAATGTAGTGTAGTGTGAAGGGTGTGCAATTATTGTCCCAAGAGTCCAGAGAGAGTGCAAGAAGCATGAGTGTGGGTGTGTAAAGTGGGTCAGTCAGTACTGTTTGGTGTGCTGGTTGAGAGACCATATCGCCTGCGGGTAGAAGCTCCTCTTCAGTCTCTCTGTATTGGTCTTCAGGGAGCGGAATCGCTTTCCTGACCTCAACAGAGAGAACAATCCATTACTGGGGTGGCTGAGGTCCTTCACGATCTTCCTGGCCTTGGTCCAGCACCGCTTGTTGTAGATCGAGTGCAGGTCAGGGAGCTCGGTGTGGATGATGTGCTCAGCTGATCGCACAACCCTCTGTGGAGCTCGTCTGTCCTGCATCGTGCTGTTCCCGAACCAGGTCGTGATGTTTCCCGTCAGGATGCTCTCTATGGTGCAGGAGTAAAAGTTCCTGAGCACCTTGGAGGGCAGTCTAAAGTCTCTCAAGCACCTGAGGTGGTAGAGACGCTGTCGGGCCTTCTTCACCACGGTGTTGATGTGACAGGACCATGACAGGTCCTGCTTGATGTGGACACCGAGGTATCTGAAACTGTCTACTCTCTCCACTGGGCTGCTGTTGATGAAAAGGGTCTGGTAGTTCCTCTCCTGCTTTGTGCTAAAGTCTACTACCAACTCCTTCGTCTTGCTGACGTTTAAGAAGGAGATTGTTCCTCTGGGACCAGTGCTCCAGATTCCCAATCTCCTCCAGGTAGGCCGTCTCATCATTGTCAGTGATCAGGCCCACCACGACGGAGTCATCAGCAAACTTGATGATGGTGGTGGAGTTAGTAGAGGCTACGCAGTCGTGTGTGTACAGAGAGTACAGTAGAGGGCTCAGAACACAACCCTGTGGTGCTCCAGTGCTGAGAGTGATGGAGGCTGAGACATGGCCGCCTATCCTTACAGCCTGTGGTCTGTCAGTTAGGAAGTTGGAGATCCACTGACACAAAGATGAGCTGAGTCCCAGGTGCTCCAGCTTGGTGGTGAGTGTGGAGGGAATTATGGTATTAAATGCTGAGCTGTAGTCGATGAAGAGCATTTTAACATAATTCCCCCTTCTATTGTCCAGGTGTGTGAGAGATGTATGAAGATGATGAGCGATAGCATCATCTGTGGAGCGGTTTGAACGATACGCGAACTATAGTGGATCCAGTGTGTCTGGTAGTGAAGAGATGATGGTCTCTGACAAGCCGTTCGAAGCACTTCATCACCACTGATGTGAGGGCCACAGGTCGATAATCATTGAGGGAAGCAGAATGTGGTTTCTTCGGAACAGGAATAATGATGGACTCTGGGGCATGTGGGGATCACCGACTGAGATAAGGAGAGGTTGAATATCTCTGTGAATACAGGTGCTAGCTGGTCTGCGCAGGCTCTGAGGACTCTACCTGAGGTGCCGTCTGGTCCAGCTGCTTTCCTGGTGTTCACTCTCCTGAAGGCTCTCCTTACGTCATGCTCACAGATGAACGCGTTTCCGGTGCTGGCAATGACTTCCTGTCTGCAGCTAGCCGTTAGGACCGCTAGCATTAGCAACGCTAGCGTCTTTAGCTGCAGCCTCGAAGCGAGCCTAAAAGGTGTTCAGCTCGTCTGCCAGAGTCATGTCCGCGTTCGTCATAACGGATGTTGGAGCTTTATAGTCCATTATTGTCCTTAGTCCCTGCCACAGACTCCTACAGTCACTCTGTTGGAGTTGTGACTCTAGTTTCCTCCCGTAGCGCTGCTTCGCCTCTTTCACCGCTTTCCGGACGTTATATGCCGCAGTCTTATACATGTCCATGTCCCCCGATGCAAGTCCCACGTTGTAGGCAGTAGTGCGAGATCTCAGAGCGTTGGTTGAGATGGTTTTATCCACCCACGGCTTCTGATTGGGAAACGTTCTGATGGTCGTTTTCTGTACGGTATCATCCGCTATTTTCCCGACGAATCCCACAACCGCTTCCGTAAACATGCTGACATCATCGGAGCTGTTCCGGAACATGTCCCAGTCTGCGTCATCGAGTGTGTCCTGTAGCGCGGCCACCGATTGGTCCATCCAGCGCGCGACCTCCCTCTGAACCGAAACTTCCTGTTTGAGCCTTTGTTTGTATTTTGGCATGAGGAAGATGGCGGCGTGGTCAGATTTACCAAACGGTGGACGAGATTGTGCCCTGTACCCGTCCTTAACTGATGTATAACAGTGGTCTAGTGTCCTTTCGCCCCTGGTCGGGCAGGTGATGTGCTGATAGAAGTTCGGCGCTGCGTGTTTGAGGTTGGCGCTGTTAAAGTCTGCGGCCACAATAAGCGCAGCGTCCCGGTGTTGTGTCTGGTGCTGTGTGAGTGCCTCATGCAGCTCGCATAAGGCAGTGTCCGTGTCCGCTTTTGGTGGAATATAAACGGCGCTGATTATGACCGATGTAAACTCCCGAGGAAGATAAAAAGGACGACACTTGATGGACAGAAGTTCCAGGTTGAGTGTGCAGGAGCGTGCGAGAGGAACAACGCTCGCGCTGTTGCACCAGCTGCTGTTCATCATTAAACACACGCCGCCTCCCCTTGTCTTCCCCGGGTCCCGTGTCCTGTCCATGCGGTGAACCGAGAAGAACTCGGCCGGCTGAATGGCGTGGTCCGGCACCGCTGGGTTCAGCCATGTCTCGGTGAAGCAGAGAAGATTGCAGTCCCGAATGTCTCTCTGGAACTTTATCCTGGCCCTGAGGTCATCGAGCTTGTTTTCCAGGGACTGGACATTGGCGAGCAGGATGCTAGGCAGAGGTGTGTGCTGTGCACGGGCTCTCAGCCTGTTCCTGACGCTGGCTCGTTTCCCTCTGGGCCGCCGCGAGCCCTTTGTTTTCCCTCAGGATCTCACTCGGCCAGCTCGGATCCGGAGTTAAAAACGTCGAATTGTGAGTACATTGTAAACCAATAGAAATAAGAGTATCTCTATCATACCTAATGCACTCAATTGTGATGAATTACCCAGTTTAATGTTATCGAAAATTAACTTAAAAAGAAAAAAGAAGTTAAAGTAGGTCGGAGCAGTCGCGACGGCAGCCGACCTCACCGGCGCCATCTTTGAATAGCTTTGAATAGCTCTGGTTCAGATTTTTTGCTTGTTGTGTAAAATACACAGATGTGGAAATTACCATTATACAATTATTTTTTAAACTGAGATGACGGAAAATGGCACTTTGCGCCACCTGGCGGTCATTTCACTAATTACTTTGAAATGCAACTGATTTATTTTGGCTGCTGTCGTTTTGTCGCGGCGGTGAGCGCGGCGGTAATAGACATTCCCCTCTTCACACCTCTGTAATGTCACTCAATATAATGCCACACAAAGTTATTAATAATTTTTTAGCGTACGTTTAAGGCATTATCACAGCTGACCCGTTTGAGATATCAAAAATCCCTCCACAATTTTGCATTTTCAATGTCTTTAGATCACATCGGCCCGGTTTGGTAGAGATTGTATAATTTCCCTAGGAGGAGTATATCAAAACCCATTGGGTGCATTTTTGCGAACAACCCAAAATGACCGGCCTCCTGTTGAGTTGAGCCCAGGACATGTAGCGCAAACGTTGTTCGTGCTACGCCATCACCACCCCGGGTGCACCGCACAACCCGTGTGTTATTTGAGTGTATTAAAACCTCGAAAAAGGCATCGCCACCCGGTTGCACCGCAGAACCTGCACACATCACACACTATACAGGACTAATGCCTGTTTGGGCCCTAAATATTTGTTGAGTGCGTTAGTGTGTGTGTGCGCGTGTGTATGTGAGAGATGTGTTTGTGTGTGTGTGTGTGTTAACATTTGTGGTGTGTACGTGTGTTCAATAGGCCGCAGATGCTGGAAGAAAAGATTCACACTATGATGATGTTACTGAATGTGCTGTCACTAAATGTGATGTCACTGAACGTGTCACTGAATATAATGTTACTCAATATAATGCCACATAGAAAGTTATTAAACATTTTTCGGCATACGTTTAAGGCACATTTAGATCACATTGGCCCGGTTTGGTGACGATCGTATAAATTCCCTAGGAGTATATCAAAAACCATATGGTGCGTTTTTGAGAACGACCAAAAATAACCAGCCTCCTGTTGAGTTGAGTTGAGTTGCTCTAAATGTGTACCAAGTTTCGTGTGCCTACGTGAAAGTGTATACGAGACTCAGGCATCCTGATGGCAGCAGATTCCAAACTGTCTGCCAAGTTTCATGAGTTTTTGAGCATGTAAAGCCCCCCCAAAAGTCCAAAAGGGTGGAAAAAATATCCTTAGGAAAACAAGAGGGTCCTGTGCACCTTATAGTGCTTGGGCCCTAATAATCCTTAGGAAAACAAGAGGGTCCCTTATAGTGCACCTTATAGTGCTCTGCTACACCGCAAATCCTGCATGTTTTTTGAGCATGTTAAGACCTAGAAAAAGCCATTGCCGCCTGGGTGCACTGCACAATTTGCACACGACACACACTATATAGGGCTGATGTAATTTTGGACCATAAATATTTGTTGAGTGTGTGTGTATATGATATATGAGTGTTTGTGCGTGTACAGTATGTGTGTATGAGTGTGTGTGTGCATGTGAGACAAAACAAGAGGGCCCTTTCAGAAATCAGAACTATAGGACATCAGCACTATCAGCAATGACAAAGTCATAGCTATGATGTCATTGTGCTGATGTCATAGTGCTTGGGCCGTAATAATAGTAATCATTAGAAGAACAAGAGGGCCTTCGCATATTATGACATCAGCACTATTATGTGCTACGATGATGTCAGAGTCATGTCGTCATCATGCTGTTATAGTGCATAACCTAAATAAGAAATGCCTAGGCATGCACGTCAATAGAAACCTCCAAGCTAACAGGATAGTTGTTTAATATTGAGTTAGTTAATTAATTAAATGACTTTGAGTCAAACATTTACCCCAATGTTCTGTCCCTTAGCATAGGAAAGCAGTGTACTAAAATAATAGCAGATACTTATGTTACACCTACACTTGTAAATGATTATAGTATTCATTGTGGAACTAACATTGTTAGAAGCTGAAATAAGCTTAAATTCTATTAGTACATTTTTGCAAACTACACTTTCCATTGTGTTTAGGCCCAGTCATTGCTGTGTATTACAAGACATTTGGTCAAGCTATTTTACTTTAAGCTTAATTATAAGGCTGATTATATTGGAAGCTACATCTACATCAGTGAGAATGTAGCAAATACATATGTTTTGGTTAGAATACACATTTTACGAAACAGACAATACATATAATGTACAGCTACTCTGTGAGGCATGATAACTAGAAAAGAGTTTACTAATTTTTAAAAAATCAGTATTATTTTAAAAAAATCTTTAGGCTTCAATATTTTATAAATTAGACCTTTTTAACATCATGGTGCTTGGACCATACTCATCGCTAATAAGATAATATTTGGAAATGTCTTTTTTTGTTGTAAGCACTTAAACAGTCATGTCAGCAATATAAAAATATCTCCTCAATTTGTTGAATGACAGGACTTGTGGAAAGCTTAATATGCATGCTTCTATAAATTTTAAGACAGTAGGGTAGCGGGTTTGTGTGTATGTACTCACTGATGTCCCTGCAGTAGTAGTGTGCGTCCCTTTCTTCCACCAATGTCCCACATGATTATACTGTGATCTGATGCACCGGAGAACAGCCATCTTTTCACCGGGTCCCACCACAGAGCTCCTATGCTTCCTAAAAACACAGATACTTTGGACCTGATCAGAGCTTATATTTGCATTTGCCTCTTGTGATCAAGCCACAAGAGAACTTCTTTCTTGTGACTAAACATAATTGACAGGTAAAACCAGAGGGGCATATGTGACATTTTACCAACTTTACAGGAGAGGCTAAAAAAATTATAATAAAAAAAAAAAAAAACTAGTTTGACCTGATTTTGTACAGTGATTTCATTCTTTAATAGTTGGACGTATACTTAAAAACTGAGAAAATAATGTTTAAGTATACGTTAAGATTTTTTTCTCTGATATTATTGATTTAATAAAAGTTGTGTGTGCCTTTAAACCAGGGTGTATCTAATGAAAATATAAGTAAAGCATTACATTCATTCACTGTTATTAAATTCTGTACAACACAAATTCTGTAAAACATTTAGCCATAACTGTAGCTGTCGCAGAGAAAGTGTATTTTATTTCTGAATATTTTGTCACATCTTGAAAGGTTTTTTTTTTGTTTGTAATAAATGTTGTGTGATATTTGACTTATTTAGAATTGTTTATTTGATTTTTATGATTATGGTACTTTAAAAACAGTGTCACCTACAGAGAAACTCATTGATCAGAGAAAAGACATGAATGTGCAATTGAAAGCCGTAAGTTGGAGATGAGTGTTTGATTGAAATATGTCTCTTAAATGTCTCCTGAATCCCGACAGGAAGGCACACAGTATGTTTGTTTATATCCTGGTTATCATTTGTCTGTAATTTAGGTAGTTTGTATTAAGATAAGTTTAATAAATTATGTGATTAATCAAACTGCAACATGGTCATTGACTTTAATAGTAATTTTATTTATCTTTTTTTTATAAAAAAAAAAAAGTTTTTCAGTGTCCATTTAATGTTTGCAATGTTGATTGTCCTGACTCTTGAGATGAAGATTTAAATATTGAAGGCATCGAAGGCATCAGTTGAGTGCAACAAGTGATTTCTCTGGTCAGAAAAAAAAAATGGAAGGCGTTACAATAACGCAATATGAAGTAGCCAACACAATTTTCATGTTTGTCGGCAGTGTCACATGTGCCACATGTGCCAGAACTGATCTAAAGTAATTTCCTTTTCAGAATTTGGGGAAACAATTTTGGTTGTATTTATAACAACAGGAAGTCTTTGTCACGACATTTCATCCTGGTACACATTTATTTTATTTATTCATTCATCTATACTTATCTTGTGTAAAAGGTCACAGAGGCCCAGAAGACATTGAGCACTAGGTGGGATACACTCTGGATAGGGTGCCAATCCATCCATCATAGGGCACACACTGAACTGAGGTGGGAATCGAACCTTCAACTCTGGAGGTGCAACTGGTTGTTACAGATCTGGCCATTAAGAATGCACGCTTTTTCCTGCGAGATCCCGCAATTTGGCGCGCGACATGCCGCGAGATCCCTCAAGCAACATTCGGGACTATATGCAAATTGCGATTATAAAAACTTAAGCAGCAACTTCCAATTTCCAATATTTATGTAATTCTCAAAAAAAAAATGTCTTTGTTAAACCGTAAAAATCTGTCGAGCACCATCAGAAGACATGAATGAACAAATATAAACATGAAGTGCTTCGGGCTTTTTATAAAAATAATCATCTGGCTTTTTTGCTATTTGTGTCCAGAATTGAATAATTATTTAATCCATTATTTGACCACGGCTGGAAATAATAGCTGAAATGTGATTGTGGGGATTTATGACTGAAATAAAGCTGTTCATCGGCGATTAAAAAAAACTGCGATTGTACTTTTAAAATATAACCTACGTATCTACAATATAAGCATATTTAACTACTTCAGCTGTGAATGAGAAATTTGGTCTAGCTTTTAGATAAAGTCCTTATTTGATATAATTTTATTATTTATTTAATTATCTTATTATAACTACAATTTATATTCTCTATATTCCTGTCGAATATAGTCCTTCAGAGCAAGCATGGTGTCAGAAGATTCTGCTGAATCTCTTCTCACTTTTCATTCACGATAGGTGTGAATTTATCCAACTGGGTGCGCTGTTGGCAAATACTGTAGGGGGGTTTTAGATGAATTAACAAGACAGAGCGGATGTTTCCCCAGCAAGTTAAATCAGACTTCATAGATGGAGTTGATACTTTGAGTGTAATTCACGAATTTGCTGAATATTTTCAAATGCAGATTGACCTGCATATCACCTTGAGATATATATATATATATATATATATATATATATATATATATATATATATATATATATACATACACATACACACACACACGTGGACAAAATTGTTGGTACCCTTAGCTGCTTGGAAATCTTGTCTTATAGCCTTTACCTTTAACATGCTTGTCTATAACTCTTTCCTTCGCTTCCTCTGGTCCATGTTGAGTGTGGTACATATCATGTCACCAAACAACACAGTGACTACCTGGAGCCCTATATATAGGCCCACTGACTGATTTCAAGATTGTAGACACCTGTGATGCTAATTAGTGGACACACCTTGAATTAACATGTCTTTTTGATCACATTATTGTCAGTATTTTCTAGGGGTACCATCATTTTTGTCCAGACCTGTTTCATGAGTTTATTTTTTTAAATAATTCTGTTGAAGCATGGTTGAAAAGCAATGTCTGACTTTCATTGGTAAACATTCATAGAATTTTTTTTAATTATTACTTATTATTATATTATCCACGTGGACAAAAATTATAGACAAGCATGTTAAAGGTAAAGGCTATAAGACCATCTCCAAGCAGCTAGATGTTCCTGTGACTACAGTTGCACATATTATTCAGAAATTTAAGATCCATGGGACTGTAGCCAACCTCCCTGGACGTGGCCGCAGGAGGAAAATTGATGACAAATCAAAGAGATGGATAATCTGAATGGTAACAAAAGAGCCCAGAAAGGGCCTCCGAGTGGCGCAGTGGTAAAAGCGCTCGCCCTATCATCCGGAGATCGCTAGTTCGAATCCCGGGTGGTGCTGTAACCTCTTGCAGCCGGAGGTCTAGAGAGAGCTGATTGGCCGAGCTCTCTCAGAGGGGAGGGATGAGAGGTACTTAGTGCTCCCACATTAATCACGGCGCTACAGCCAGTCAGGGGCGTCTGTGAGCTCGCGCAACGGAGGGAGCGGATAGCGCTGTCCTCCGAGTGTGTTACGCCGCCCCCAACGGTGCGCGAGCGAGCAGTTCGAAAAGATGCGGTCGGCTGGCGTCACGTGGTTCGGAGGAAACACGTGATAGTCTTCGGCCCTCCCAGCTGAGTGGTAGTAGTAGCCTTAATGTGGGAGCCCCCTAGTGACGGGGAGGAATTGGACACGACTAAATTAGGGAGAAAATCGGGGGGAAAAAAAAAAAGAGCCCAGAAAGACTTCTAAAGAGATCCAAGGTGAACTTCATGCTCAAGGAACATCAGTGTCGGATCGCACCATCCGTCGTTGTTTGAGCCATGGGAGACGACCAAGGAGGACACCATTGTTAAAAACAAATCATAAAAAAGCCAGACTGGAATATGCCAAACTACATGCTGACAAGCCACAAAGCTTCTGGGAGAATGTCCTATGGACAGATGAGACAAAAATGGAACTTTTTGCCAAGGCAAATCAGCTCTATGTTCACAGATGGAAAAATGAAGCATATGAAGAAAAGAACACTGTCCCTACTGTGAAACATGGAGGAGGCTCTGTTATGTTCTGGGGCTGCTTTGCTGCACCTGGCACAGGGTGTCTTGAATCTGTGCAGGGTACAATGAAATCTCAAGACTATCAAGGGATTCTAGAGAGAAATGTGCTGGCCAGTGTCAGAAAGCTGGGTCTCAGTCGCAGGTCATGGGTCTTGTAACAGGACAATGGAAAAGGCACCCTTCAAACCTGAAACAACTGGAGCAGCTTGCTCATGAGGAATGGGCCAAAATACCTGCAGAGAGGTGCAGAAGTCTCATTGACAGTTACAGGAATCGTTTGATTGCAGTGATTGCCTCAAAAGGTTGTGCAACAAACTATTAAGTTAGGGGTACCATCATTTTTGTCCAGGCCTGTTCCATGAGTTCACTTTTTTTTTATAATTCCGTTGAAGCATGGTTGAAAAGCAATGTCTGACCTTCATTGGTTAGCATTCATAGAATTCTTATTTATTATTACTTTTGTCAGATTAAAGTTATTTCTGTGACCATTATGAGTTTTTCTTTCATTGACCGAAGGGTACCAACAATTTTGTCCATGTGTGTATTGTTACATACCAAGGTTTTAGTTATAAATTAAAATAAATAAACTGAATAACAAACAGCAAAATAATAATGAACATACATACACCACAAAAATAAGGAACAAAACAAATCAACCCCACCCTAGGAACACACTAATGGTGCGGTCAACACCACATGGTTACTCAGCCTGCATTTTCAAGATAAAGGAGAAGAGGAGACCTAATCTTATCAAATTTGTCCAATTTCTTTACCATAAGGAATCTATTTTTTTTCCAAATGTAGTACCTTAATCAATTCTTCCAACCATAATTTAGCCGACGGGGTTTCTGTTGTTTTCCAAAACCTTAGGATAAGTTTCTTTTCCACAATTAGTCCATAGGACAACAGTTGTTTCTGAGAATCTTGGAGTGACATGATTTTATCGGAAATTCCAAATATCACAAGAGGTAGATCACACCGAATGCGGCGAGAGCGTCAAAGCAGCTAGAAGTCATTCATTTTGATTGTGAGCCGGCGGCGAAGGGCGGTGCGGCTTGGCGAGAGCGGCGAAGAGAGTTTAAATTAGCTCAACTTTAGGGTAATGAGCTATGACGCGGTTGAGCGGCAACCAATTAAAAGTAGAGGTCCTCCGCTTGAGAGGATTCCGAACGCAGTCCTGTAACTTTTGTTCCAGCTACATTAGTTCCCAAGCGAAATGGAGGAGAGGTTGATTATTGCAGTAACGGTTGTTTATTAATTATTAGTTATTTTTATTAAAGACAAAGTCTAGTAAGTGATTCCAATAATAAATAATAATAAGAAAAATTTTATATAATAGTAAAAAAATATTAAATTAGACTAGAAATTCACAATGAACAGAAGCCACACCATACAAATGGCTTATAATTTGTTTATTTCTACAATACAGTTCTTTCTATCAATCAATTTCTTGTTTTCTTCCACATTTTGGTCAGTCTCCACAAGATCAACAAGCTTGATTGCTTTGTGGCCCCTTTAAATACAAGAAAGGCATTAGATCTATGTCAGAGCGGTGAAGAGCGGCGACAGGCGTTGGTGGCGGGGCGGCAAGAGCGAAATTTGACGCTCTCGCCGCGTTTGGTGTGAACGCAGGGTAATTTAGAACAAAGAACATAACTATGTAAGGGAGTGGCTAAATCTGTCTGACATTTGTCACAAAATGGGGAGATATCTGGAAAAAGTCTGTGTAATTTTGTTTTAGTATAGTGGAGTCGATGGATAATCCTGAATTGAATGAGGCAATGCCTAGAATTGACAGAGCATGTATGAATATTCTCTAGTGCATCAGTCCATAGTCATAAACATATCTCCTCCACCAATTCTTGCTCCCATTGCAATTTTAAACTCTCTGTAGAAGGTAAGTTCTTTGATAACAATGAGTTGTATAATAGTGACATCAGAATACTGACCCTACCTCCAAGCCCCAAAAGATCATCCAACCTAGCAGGATTAGCCTCACTAAAACAGGGTATATACTTTCTTACATAGTCCCTGATTTGCAAACATCTAAAACTAATTACTTGCATGCAGACCATATTGATCCTGCAACTATCTAAAGAATGCAAACAGGCCATTTATGAAGGTTTCCAATATTCTGTACACCTAACTCCTTCCACTGTGTAAAAGGAGAATCCATAATATGAGGGATAAATGATGGGTTCCCACTAATTCATAAAAGTTAAGACAGTGGCTTAATATACACTTAACCTTCACCTAATAGTGATAATGAGAAGATGATCAGGCAATCTCTTCCCTCTATCACAGACATCTACATCACATGTTGCATCTGTAAAGCCACCAGCATTGTGACTAATCAGACACACCCCTCACACTCACGTTTCACCCTCCTGTCATCTGGAAAAAGGTACCGAAGCATTCAAGCCCTCACATCCAGACTGTGTAACAGCTTCTTCCCAAAGCCACTCACACAGAAACACACTCACTCAGATAAACAATCATCTCAAAACAATGGGCCTGAGGGGCGCTATAGAATCGATCATGGAGTAGGACGTGTTTTGTCGCGCTCTCGCTGATTAATAACACTTTATGTTAAAATCTTTTTTTTAATTTCTAGTTTATTCTAGTATGATGACATGGAAGGGAAAATGCGGCGATGTAACATTCGAATCCTGGGTGTTCTGGAGGAACCAGGGTCAAGCTCCACCGCGTCTGTTTCTAAACTACTGACCGAAGGTCTGCAGATGGACAAGGACCTCCTTATTGACCATTCGTACAGAAGTTCCGGACTCAAGACGCAAGGAGGGAAACCGCGCACCATTGTCGCCAAGCTACACTACCATCAGGACTGTGTGGAGGTGCTGCGCCGTGCCCGGTCCCGAGGTCCACTTCGCTTTAACGGGGGGCAAATAGCCATATTTCCCGATTACACTCCGAGTGTGGCCAAGGCTCGTGCAACATTTACTGAAGTCAGAAAACTCTTACGACTCTTAGGACGATGTGCGCTTCAGCATTTTGTATCCTGCGCGACTCCGTATCACTTATAAGGGCGAGGACAAGATGTTCACAGATCCGGATAAAGCCATGCACTATGTTAAGCATAGTGTTATTACTCCTGCAGAAGCCAGACCTTAATTACTGAAGGATGACATTTCGTATCGTTGGCACATGGACGGTAAACACAGTACTGACCGGGGAAAGCCATAGTGGTTTATTACAAGTTAGTGTAGTTGTGTTGAAGTTCCCGTTTTAGTTTCAGTACAAAGCTATTTGTAATTAACACTTCATAACCATAATAAGGATGATGTTGACTAGTTAATGTTTAGACCTGTTTATATATTTTATTGTTCCAAGCTTATAAGTTGGTTCAGTGAGAGCCTGATTTTGGCTCACTAGGATACAGATAAGCACAGTGTGTGGATATGTTCGTGTGGGTTGGGTTAATCACCCAGTTTTATTGGGTGATTGGGTTAGGGTTCAGGCCAGTCAGCAGTACTTTTTTAAAATCTCTTTTTCTCTCTCTCTTTTCTCCTTTTTAATTGCTCTCTCTTTTTCGTTTTTCTATTTTATTCTTTGTAAATCTGCAGCTTCACTATTGCTATTAACGTCTCATGACAAAAATAGGTGTTTCTTCTAGACAGGCTAATGGATGTTTGATCAATTTTGTTAGTTGGAACGTTAAATCTCTTAACCATCCTGTAAAGAGGAAAAAAGTCCTTATTCATTTGCAACATCTCAAAGCTGATATTGCTTTTCTTTAAGAGACCCATTTACGCACATGTGACCAATCTAAATTAAGGGAGGGGTGGATCAGACAAGTATATCACTCCAACTTCCACTCAAAGGTGAGGGGGGCTGTTATTCTGATTAATAAAAACTTACCATTTTACCAACTACTGTAGATGCAGATTCTGCTGGCTGCTATATTATCGTAGTTGGGCAAGTATAGGGGCTTCCACTTATTCTGGCTAATGTTTATGCACCCAATTGGGATGATGAAGGTTTTTTTGCTAACTTTCTTTCTCGGATCCCAAATATGACAACCCACCACCTTATCATAGGAGGTGATATACATTGCGTTCTTTCCACTGTTTTAGATCGCAGTTTGCCTAAAAAAACGCCCAAATCCAAATCAGCAAAAGTTTTACAGAGTTTCCTGGAGGCCTATGGATTGACAGATGTTTGGCGTTTCCGTAATCCTACTACAAGAAAGTACTAATTTTATTCTCCAGTACATAATACTTTTTCACGCATAGATTATTTTCTTGTAGATAAGAGGCTTCTTCCTCTTGTAACAGATTCAGATTATAAAGCCATAGTGATATCAGACCACTCTCCACTGACTCTGTCAATCCATATACCCACTGCAGGATCTAACTATCGTCCTTGGAGATTTAACTCCTCGCTTCTTTCAGATGAGAAGTTTGTGAGCTTTATGAGTTCAGAGATAGAGTTCTTTTTAAATGTCAACCAAACTCCAGGTATGTCATCCTCAACAGTTTGGGAATCCTTAAAGGCATATCTAAGGGGGCAGATTATTTCATTTTGTGCAAAACAAAATAAAGAGACCAGGGAAAAATTTACAAAATTAGCATATAAGATAAAGGAATTGGATTCAATATGCAGTGTGTCACCTACACCAACTATACTCAAACAACGCCTATTATTACAAGCAGAATATAATTCAATTTCGACAAAACAAGCGGAATATCTGGTTTTAAAATCACGCTCCTCATTTTATGAGCACGGGGAAGAAACTGGTAGACTGTTGGCCAATGTTTTGCGGCAGCGATCGCCTAAACAAGCTATACACGAAATTAAAAATTATCATAGTATAAAGTGTACTGATAATCTAACAATAAATAGCTGTTTCCTACACAATTATAAATCACTTTATACCGCTCCTTCATCTGTTGATACCTCGACATTAGAGGGCTTTTTTCTAAATTTATGTATTCCTACAATAAGTGTAGATACAGCATCACAATTAGATGAGTCTATATCCGATACAGAAATAGCCATAGCAATACGAAGTATGCAATCTGGTAAATCACCTGGACGATTATCCTTTTCCAATCAGCTCTCTCCTCTGTTGGCGTCAGTTTTCCGAGAAAGCTTTTCCTCTGGATCATTACCTTCAACTATGCGGCAAGCAGTTATCTCCTTAATTTTAAAGAAAGAAAAGAACCATCTTGACTGTAGTTCATATCGTCCAATTTCATTGTTGAATACAGATACAAAAATCTTAGCAAAAGTTTTGGCCCGCCGTCTGGAGAAAGTAATGCATTGTGTTATTTCACCTGATCAAACAGGCTTTATAAAGAACAGATACTCTTTTTTTAATATTAGGCGGCTGTTGAATGTTATCTATAACCCATCTCTATCTGACAATTTGGAAACAATTATCTCCCTCGACGCAGAAAAAGCATTTGATCGAGTGAATTGGGATTTTCTTTTTTATACTCTTGGTAAATTTGGTTTCGGCCCTAAATTTATATCATGGCTAAAAGTGCTATACTCATCCCCACTGGCTGCCGTTCGGACAAATAGCAACTTATCCCCTTTCTTTGAGCTTCAGCATGGTACGAGACGGGTGCCCTTTGTCACCTCTTCTCTTTGCTGTGGCTATTGAACCATTGGCTATCGCATTAAGGGAAAATGCCAATATTAAAGGCATCTCTCGTGGGGGGGTGGAACACAAAGTTTCCCTGTATGCTGATGACATGCTGCTTTTCATGTCCGATCCGCATCACAGCCTACCAAAACTTGTGGATTTACTGAAAGACTTTGGTGAAATATCTGGCTATAAGGTTAATCTACAAAAAAGTGAAATGATGCCAATTAAAAACGATATAGCACAGTTTCCTGATTCGATCCCCTTTAAGATTAGTCCCAGAAAAATCAAATATCTGGGGATTTGGATAACACATAACCATGCAGATCTGTATAAGGCGAATTATCAGCTTCTACTTTCCAAAACAAAATTAAATCTCGAAATATGGGACCTGCTACCTCTCTCTTTGGGCGGAAGAATAAACAGTTAAAATGAATCTGTTTCCAAAATTCCTTTACCTATTTCAGTGTCTTCCGATCTTTTTAACAAAATCATTTTTTAATAACTTAAGTAGTCAGATTTCTACTTTTATTTGGAATAAAAAACAACAACGTATTAAACAAAGTATCCTACAGAGGCCCCGTGAATTAGGAGGAATGGCACTTCCAAACTTTCTTTATTATTATTGGGCTGCTAATGTAAGGGCAATGCTATTCTGGGCGCAGTGTGCCGTCAACCCCCCCCCGTCTGGGTAGCTATAGAGGAAGCATCCATGGGATCAATATCTCTCTCATCATTAAAATTTGGAATCAGTTTCGGCATCATTTTAAGCTTACAGATCTACAGATCTATCTTTGATTTCACCACTGAATGGGCACTGCTCCTTCTTATACAGATAATGCTTTTGGGGTTTGGTTTGAGTGTGGTGTTGTGTCATTATATGATCTTTACAGTGATAATGTCTTTGGCTCATTTGAACAACTTATACAAAAGTTTAACATTCCCAGGACACATTTTTTTTTTAGATATCTACAGCTGAGGAATTTCATTTCCTGTAAACTCTTTTCCTTTGTCTCCTTCTCCATCCCTTTTATATTCTGTTTTTAGCTGTAAACCAGATGCCAAACAGATGATTAGTTCTGTATAGAAATTATTAAACACAAGTAACTCAGCCACATTAGATCTACTTAAAGACAAATGGGAAAATGATTTACAAGAACAAATCTCAGATAAACTGTGGCAAAAGATAATACATAGAATTTACTCATCATCAGTCTGCCTCAAACAGTTATTCAGTTTAAAATTGTTCACCGGCTTCACTGGTCCAAGGTTAAACTGGCAAAGATTAGAGAGGATTTTGATCCCACATGTGACCGATGTAAGCAGGAACCAGCTACGCTACTGCATATGTTCTGGACATGCCCAAACCTAAAAATATTTGGAGTTTTACTTTTGATACCTTGTCAAAAATATGCCAGATACCATTAGAACCATCCCCATTTATTGCACTTTTTGGTGTTGACCCAAGTGGTTCTCGTCAATGACGCCAAGGCCAATATGATCACTTTTAGCTCCCTTCCCACTAGGAGACTGATCCTGGCTAAGTGGAAGGAGTCGTTACCACCAGTGGGTGCTCATTGGATTAAAGAGGTCTTGTACTTTCTTCACCTAGAAAAGATTCGCTATTCTATAAGGGGATCGACTCAGGAATTTTATGATGTCTGGCAACCATTTATATGCCATTTTGAAAATATACACACGTGGACAAAATTGTTGGTACCCTTCGGTCAATGAAAGAAAAACTCATAATGGTCACAGAAATAACTTTAATCTGACAAAAGTAATAATAAATAAAAATTCTATGAATGTTAACCAATGAAAGTCAAACATTGCTTTTCAACCATGCTTCAACAGAATTATTTAGAAAAATAAACTCATGGAACAGGCCTGGACAAAAATGATGGTACCCCTAGAAAATACTGAAAATAATGTGACCAAAGGGACATGTTAATTCAAGGTGTGTCCACTAATTAGCATCACAGGTGTCTACAATCTTGTAATCAGTCAGTGGGCCTATATATAGGGCTCCAGGTAGTCACTGTGTTGTTTGGTGACATGGTATGTACCACACTCAACATGGACCAGAGGAAGCGAAGGAAAGAGTTGTCTCAGGAGATTCGAAAGAAAATTATAGACAAGCATGTTAAAGGTAAAGGCTATAAGACCATCTCCAAGCAGTTAGATGCTCCTGTGACTACAGTTGCACATATTATTCAGAAATTTAAGATCCATGGGACTGTAGCCAACCTCCCTGGACGTGGCCGCAGGAGGAAAATTGATGACAAATCAAAGAGACGGATAATCCGAATGGTAACAAAAGAGCCCAGAAAGACTTCTAAAGAGATCCAAGGTGAACAAGGACTACATGGGAGACGACCAAGGAGGACACCATTGTTGAAAACAAATCATAAAAAATCCAGACCGGAATATGCCAAACTACATGTTGACAAGCCACAAAGCTTCTGGGAGAATGTCCTATAGACAGATGAGACAAAAATGGAACTTTTTGCCAAGGCAAATCAGCTCTATGTTCACAGATGGAAAAATTAAGCATATCAAGAAAAGAACACTGTCCCTACTGTGAAACATGGAGGAGGCTCTGTTATGTTCTGGGGCTGCTTTGCTGCATCTGGCACAGGGTGTCTTGAATCTGTGCAGGGTACAATGAAATCTCAAGACTATCAAGGGATTCTAGAGAGAAATGTGCTGGCCAGTGTCAGAAAGCTGGGTCTCAGTCGCAGGTCATGGGTCTTGTAACAGGACAATGACCCAAAACACACAGCTAAAAACACCCAAGAATGGCTAAGAGGAAAACATTGGACTATGCTAAAGTGGCCTTCTATGAGCCCTGACCTCAATCCTATTGAGCATCTTTGGAAGGAGCTGAAACATGCTGTCTGGAAAAGGCGCCCTTCAAACCGGAAACAACTGGAGCAGCTTGCTCATGAGGAGTGGGCCAAAATACCTGCAGAGAGGTGCAGAAGTCTCATTGACAGTTACAGGAATCGTTTGATTGCAGTGATTGCCTCAAAAGGTTGTGCAACAAACTATTAAATTAGGGGTACCATCATTTTTGTCCAGGCCTGTTCCATGAGTTTATTTTTTAAATAATTAGGTTGAAGCATGGTTGAAAAGCAATGTCTGACTTTCATTGGTTAACATTCATAGAATTCTTATTTATTATGACTTTGTCAGATTAAAGTTATTTCTGTGACCATTGTGAGTTTTTCTTTCATTGACCGAAGGGTACCAACAATTTTGTCCACGTGTGTAGATGCAGATCAACTGGATCTGTGATAAAAGATTTCTTTTTTAGTCTCTGTTTCTAATACTTCCTTCATTACATTTTCTGTTTGATGCGTAATTTATTTAATTTTCTTTCTTTTTCTTCCTTTCTGCTGACTGGCTGTTTTTTTTCTTCTTTAGTTTAGATTTTTGTTGTTGTTGTTGTTTGATTGTTGTTGTTTTTATTGTGGGGTGGGGGGAGGGGTATGGGTAGAAAAAAAATAGTAACATGTAACTTGTTTATATTTCCAATAAAAAAGACTTTGATAAAAAAAAAAATTTAAAAAAACAATGGGCCTAGATTGACAAACACACTGATCTACAACCATCTAGCAATTTCACACACCAAGCTGCAATTGCTTTTTGCACCGTATTTATTAGCTGATATTGCAACTCTTTTCCATCTTTGCTGAACCTTTAACAAGAAATGTTAATGTTTACTGTTTATGTACCATGTCACGGACAATTTGCACTACCTCAACTCATTACCAGAGAGAATTGCATTTTGTCATGGTGTTGTCATGTTGCTGCTCGTTTGCACATTTGCACTTTCACTTTGTGTTGTCTTTTTTATTATTATTATAGCACTTTTTTTTGTTTTGTTTCTTTTTTACTTTGTTAATTTAGGTTGTTAATTCGTTTTGTCTGAGCTAGTGAGCTAATGAAGTGTCTTGGCTAGTTAGTTAGTTATTGTTCATTTATGTTGTTAATTTATGTTGTATGTGTGTAGCACCTTGGTCCTGGAGTAACGGTCACTTCAATGTGTACTGAACTATATATGGTTGAAATGACAATAAAAGCCTACTTGACTTGACTAAAATACTGGATAAGCAAGGCCAATTATTTCCCCTTTGCTAAACAGCAAAAATATTTGGCTTTGCTGAAATGAGGAATCCCACACCGCGCGAGAGAGAAGATCCATTGGCATACACAAGACCTCGCTTGTTTATCAAGTTAAAAAATTTTGCTCATCTAGTAAAACACTCAGAGACCAGGTTACTTGCAATCAAAGGTTCCACTGTACATTTTTTTTTTTTAGATTTTGTTACAATTCCAAACAAACAGCACATAATTTACTTGTACCACACAGGATTCTGTACTCCATGTGGCATGTTCCACATGTTAAAAACATGTTAAAAGTTATTTAACACATCTAAATATCAATATCAGGAAATACAAGCTAAAATTCTGACAGTCTCATATTAACCCTAGGTTAAACCCAAGGTGCATTTGGACACACCTTCTTTAGTGTTTTTTATTTCTTTTTTACTATTTTCAACACTGTACATTGATACTGAAGACATCCAAACTATGAATGAACATGGAATGGGATTACATGGACTATGGAATTACATAGTAATCAAACAAAAGAAATGTTAAACAACCTAGAATATGTTTTATATTTTAAATCATCCAGCTACATCTAGCTTTGATGATAGCACAGTACACTCATAGCATGGAATTTGAAGTCACCAAAGCCATCAAACATTATTATGAAACTGGGTCCCTTGATGACCATCCCAGGAAAGGAAGGAGGCGACTATGTGAGTCAGGCCTTCATGGTCAAATTGCAGCAAAGAAATCATTACAACAAGCAGAAGAGACTTGCTTGGGCCAACAAACACAAGGAATCGACATTCGATCAGTGGAAAAATGTCCTTTGGTCTGATGATTTGTCTACAATTTTTATTTTTGGTTCTAACTATGTCTTTGTTAGACGTAGAGAGGGTGAACCGTTCCTGAATGTGTGATTCCCACTGTGAAGCATGGAGGTGGTGTGATGGTGCTTTGCTGATGAAGCATGGTCTCAAAATTAAGAGCACACTAAACCAGCATTGCACTTAACCAGCAAAAGCTGGCTGCTTTGAAGAATCAAAGAGATATTCTGGGTTATTTGGCACATTTTTGTTGACCACATAATTCCATATTTTTTCTGTCATAATTTTAGTGTCTTCAGTATTAATAAACAATGTTCATGACAATAATAATAATAAAGTTTTGTACCAGTCAAAAGTTTGGACACACATTCTAATTTCATGATCTTTAGGAGATGCTGTTACTTCGTGACTTTTGAGGCTGGTAACTCTAAATGAACTTCTCTTCTGCAGCAGGGGTAAGTTTCATCTTGCTTTTCTGGGATAGGTCTTCGTTAAAGCCAGATTCATCATGGTCATTTATGCAAGTCATTTCTGCACAAAGCTACATTTATTAGTTATAGATGAAGTGTAGAATATAGCAATCGTACTCGCAGCTAGGATAAGTGCATAAGTTTGTATTTTGCAGTTATATACATATTTATATAGGGATTATATAGAGAAAGAGTTTTTACTCTCATAACTGTGTTAGTCTGCACAATCAAAAGTCCTTGTTTGACTTTTGAACACCCCTTGTATATGTAGTCTACACACACAACCAGCATCTTGCTAAATTAGAATATTGTAAAACAAAATATATATTTTCTTTTGTATTTTAACTTCAAAAGTGAAACACTCATTCTGTATTCATTAAATTTAAAGTGAAATATTTAAGCCTTTTTTAATGCAATTTTGATGAGTAAGGTTTAGGACAGAAATATACTTGCGTTTAAACTGCATTGTCAGTCAACCAGAAATGCCATGAGTGTATTTGTTGCAAATACTTGCCTATACCTATATTTTTCGTACGGTTACCATAGGATTCCAGAAGAAGACACACCTGAGAATTTAATCTGACAGTTTTGCAAACAGTCAACAAACATGGTGACTCGAAGAGCTTAGTTTCCATGTTGACATTTAAAACGGAATGTATCTCCCGCCAACTGGTTTGATGCATATTGGTTACTGTGCAGCACAGTGGGGATATTTGTGGACGTGGTCGTACAACTTTTCCTCAGAATCTTCCACCATTTCCAACATGGTGCCTGACTACAGTACATGGTCCCTACCGTTGACATGCATATTCCATCTTGTGGACATGTATAGGTGTGTTGCTTTAAATTTCTGAGGACATGCAAAAGCTACACAACAAACAAACGCAGGATATGCACAGCAGCCATCACATGTACAGATACACATACCACAAAATATTAGAATATTTCCTAAGTTCAAAATATAATGCAGAAATGTAAAAAACATTTACATTCATAAATACACTGGCTCATTTTATTACACCAATTCATCAATGTGGCGTGACTTGGCATGGAAGCAATGAGCCTGTGGCACTACTGTGGCGTTATTGAGAATACGTTGCTTTGATAGCAGCATTTAGCTTGTCTTTAGTGTTGTGCATCAATGAGTCATAGCCACCCATGACACTGTTTTCCCTCCCACATGGGCTGAAGTTTTGGAGTTGCTCTGACTCAGTTGGCTAACCATCCCAACGTGGCTTTTGTCAAAATAGCTACAGTTATAATTAGGACCCAAGCACTATAGGGTGGGCAGGACCCTCTTGTTTTAATAAGGATCTTTTGAGATTTCCGTTGCGCAAACAAAATTAAAATGAAACTTTTAATACTCGCCTGTAAATAGCCATTTATCAGGTGATTATGCATTATTACTACTAGAATAAAATAAAGGCATGACTCACATTGCATCCAGTCAGCAGCTCTGCTTGCCATAAGAAGTGCTGGAAAAGACTCGTTGAGAATGGTCCAATAACATGAGCCCAAATATTTAAAAACAATATTGATTCGCTAAGAACAAAAGTGGGAGGGTTCAGGGCGCACAGTGCTGCACCCGAAGGATGATTTGACAAAATCCAATCAGAGCTCGGACATCTGTTTACCAAGTCTGGAGTTAACATTACAGGTTACTATCAGTGTCACGAACTCACAATGTCATCCTTTTCCCTCAAAAAGGCGCTAAGGCTTCGGAAATACTATTAACTTCACTATTACAGAGGCTGCACTACCCAAGAAACTGATTAGTATAGACTATGGTGAGCTCAGGGTATTTTTATAAGGAGAGCGTTTGTGCTCTCTGCAAATGACTGAGAGAATCTGACTGAGTGTTCTCTGGATTTAGATAAATTCAGCATTTATTTATTTTTGGATAAGAGTTCATCTACAGGTTATTTCTGTGACTCGAATACAGTGTCAGGCAGTCCATAAGGGACACAAGCTGGGGTTAGGTGTCTTTTCCCCACCGTGACTTGTACACAGTAGCGCGAGCGCTTAGTTAACCAAAGTTGGATAAAAACCCTGAAGTACTGTAATTAACAGTAGAAAGTAGAAGTAAGTAAGTACAGATGTGTGAAGAGCAGTTTTCTAGTTTTGCCGCCGCACCTCACGGCGACGGTATGCAGTTGTTGGCTTTGACCACTGAGTGGCGCTATATAACTACAGACCGACGCGTCAGACCTTATTTCATTCTCTCAAGGATTAATGAGCCGCAGCTGCTTTAGAGCTGCACGTAGTAGCGGATAAAATCAAGTGTAACATTGTACTTAAACAAATTCATAATAACAGTACTAAAATTACAGTACAAATGTAAGCAAAGTAAATGTTAACACAGTGAGCCTTTAGATTTTATCATGTGTAATTAGAAAGCCTACGCGTGTACAGTGTAAACCCAAATGCTCAAAGTAATTAAACACATTGAGTACTATTTACGTAAATAATTGAGTACGTAAGTAACAATAACTTAAGTAAAATTTCCACCAGCGTAAACTCTATACAGCTCTCGTGGCGCAGTGGTTACGTGTCTCGCCTTCCATGCGGAAAACCCCCGGTTCAATTCCCGCGCAGGATGGTCTGCAATGTATATTTTTTTATTTGTTCAACAAACTCAAAAATGTATGTTTCCAATTTTAAATAAACAGAACTATCATTAATTAAAAAAAATATGTAACTGATTACCTCAAATATTTTGAGTTTTGCCAACTTAATCGGGTTTACAGTGTAGGGTTTTGGGTCATCTTAAATGTTGTGTTCTTTAAATTTGCAGTAAATAATACTGAAATAAATTAAACTAAATTACTATAAAATTAAAGCATTGTCAGGACGTGCTACTGTGTAAGCAGATGTCGTTGTCATTCAGCCCTGCTTGTGTTTTTGTGGTAGTATGGGAATGAAATGCAGTACGATGTTATGATCATAATTTTCTTTAATAAATAATGACCCCCGTTGCGCTGTACCACCGCTGGCAAAACCTTATAAAATACAACCACAGTACTGAAATTATAGTAATACATATAGCCGTTTCTTATTTGCATCAAATTTAAGCAAAGTAAATGTATACTTGTCACGGCGTGCGCCTGTGATGGGCGTGCGCCCAAATCAATATCGCTCCTCAGTCATTCCGAAGCTCATTAGGTAGGCAGCCTAGGTGCACACTGCAGGTATGCAAAGAAGCACGGCCGTCTAACTAAGCACAACTGGTGAGCTAATGATCCCGAGCCTCTCTCCGCGCTATCAAACACAGCGGGGAGTGTTTCTCTGGGTCTGTTGGGGGAAACTGGACTTTAAAAAGCATCTCGCTGTGGAGTTTACTAAGGAGAGTGGCACACGTGCGGGGTGATGTGACGCGCCCCAGAGACTTTAAAAAGGGGAATGCCTCCCTTTGATCTCCGCAAGAGGACAGCGTGGGAACAAGCCTTATAAGACTCCACTTTTATTTAAGTGCACTCACAATGACTTTTTCGTTCTTTTTCGTTGAAACCCTTATGATTTTTTAAATGATAAAAGTAAACAGGGTGCGCTAACTTGAGCGCGTCAGAAAATGAACCGAAATTCCGTGTATACTTGCCTCACAGACGTGCAAAATATATACTTATAAAAAGCGAAATGTCCGCTTTTATGTAAATTATACATTTGTAAATTTTATGTATGTAGTGGTCTGCTTTCTGTGTGTTTTGGTGTGTGTGTGTGTGTGTGGGGGGGTCAACTGAGAGGTGTCAATAGGTCTTACATATTCATGAAAAGTCGTGGATTATTCAGTGTAACAGAGGCTCTGCTGACAAAAGTTAGGCACATCAGTCAGTGTGGAAGAGATGGAAAGTTTCCTCACCATAACATGCCTTGTACTGTTTTTAATCACTCTATACACAACAAATGAAAATACAAATGGTCTATTTTGTTTTTTATTTTCATTTTGTATTCAATTTTTATATTTTATTTAAAAATAAATACCCAAGAAAATTGTGTATAGAGTGATTACAACAATACAATTCATGTTATGATAAGGAAAATCTTAATGTTTTCCATTCCAGGGATTAAAAACGGTAACAATTTCAATTTTAGAATCTGGAATCCAGAAGATTAAGGGCGTTTTCACACTGGTAACGATCTGTTCCGTTCTGTACCCGAGCACGATTTCTCCCCCTCCCCAATCCCCCCGCAGGTCTGCGTTCACACTGTAATAGCGATTGTGATCCCGGGGACACTTGCGTATTTACACAACCGGAAACAGTAGGTGGCGGTAGAGAGGTAGTTGGTTTGTTTTTCGCCGGAAAAAAACTAAGAAAGAAGAAGAAACGGCACTCGGGTCATGAACTGTGAGACACCTGTTAATGCTCCGTGTGAATGTTTTAATTTTTATGACAAAAACAACGGCACTGTAAACAACATGCCTACTGACACATCTGTCGCGCGACTCAAAGGGTGAAATGAGCGCGCGCTGCACGGACACTACACGAGGCACTGAGGAATGACTTTACATCTCTACTCTGTAAGGTGAGGCATCAGGTGTGTCTACATTCTCTTCTGATTCCCAGTCAAATAGAAATAAAGTGCCCATTAAACATTACTTTCTTTAGTCATAGCACATTTAAAATTTTTACTTTTTTATCATAAAAATAAAGTATTTATGTACACTGTAAATTAATCAGATGTAAACAATTAATAAATGCAATAAATGCTACAAATAAATATAATGCCTGCTAGAATAAAGTTCAACAAATAGCATAGATACATATAATAAATGATAAATATCTAATCATGCACTTTTCTGTTCTCCTCAGGATCATCTGGGTTTAGAGAGGGGTGGTGTGTGATGGCAGGATGTCCTTGTGACCAGGAATGGCTACTAAATTCTCCTATTAAGAAGACAACAGTCCTACAAGAGAGATGCTTGTGCTCTTTTTTTTTCCTTACCTTGCTATGTGTAGATTTTCAAATTTAGCCGAGATGCTGAAACTATTGAATTTAAAACCTCACCATGCATCAATGTTTAGTGTTTAACATGTTTTGTGTGCCGTGTGTTTATATTGAAATTTTTGTAAATGTAAAAATAAATGTATACTGTAAAATCCAAGATGAGTGTAGGGGATTTAGAATAGAGACAAAGTACTGGATAGAGTGCAAAATGTTTTATTAAACATTATTGAATAAAAATATAATAAAAGTAAATTTTATAACAAAAGTAGCTGTCAAATAGGACAAAAAATATAAACATTAAAATGTAGCATATTTTATATTTACTTGTACTTGCATAGCAAGAGGGTGTGTTAATGAAATACAACAGTTAAAGACAACAGTTGGTCCATCGTCTGCATCAACATTCTATTCGATCTCTTGCTGTTCCTTCCTCTGTATCTGTAGTCAGAACTCCTCCATCTAAGTCTGAGATTTCATGCAGGCATTATGAGTCTCCTGCTCTTGCACGTCAGGTTTTGTCTTTCTTCTGTTGTTAGCTGGTCTTGTGCTACTGTCAGAGGTCCCAGTCTGTGTTTCCTCCAGTGCCTGTCTGCAAGAAAGTATAAACGCAAAAAATCAGCTGAAAGTTGCAACCATAACAGCTTGAACAAATAAAATTTTTCCAACATTTCAATTTTGTCACCCCAATCATAGATAACCTGAAACTGTGTGTGGAGCTTATGTGGCTCATCAGCATCTCAGTTTTTATAAGTGTCTCTGAGATGTGTTGGAGAATATACATGAAGGTTCTACATAAAATATGATTAAAGAGTAAAGTAGCTGTAACTCTAATAGATACATAAGCACAACACCGGAGTTCATCACATTCTGCTCTTCTGAACAGTGAAATGATCTGAGGCCTTATAGTGAGCAGACATTAGGAGCAAGTTAACTTTGTTGTGAGCTAATGTGAAAGGATCATCCTGTATATCTTATTATATGCATGTAAATGTCACCACGAGATCCACAGACAATTACCTGGAGATGTGGTGATGATATGAAACTCTCTTTAACAGTGTTAATAACAGGAGTTAATAGTATTTAATATGAACTCACCGCTCACGCGCAGGCTCTCTGCTGTACCAGGCTCCACGCTGTCCGGTTCGGATGATGAAGGTAGATGTTGTGGGTCAGAGGGGTTCCGACTCGATCACACTGGATGGTTTTTATCCTATTGTTTATCTTTTCCTCACTTCAGTATCGCACGCGCGCTATGTGCTGCACGAGCCGAAGTTTGTTTAACTCTGCACGGCACTGCTCAGTGCTGCTGTACGCGCGCGCGTCTAAATACTTACGGATACTTCCGTAAATATCTGAGTTTTTATGTGTAGTGTCCAATTATCTCCGGATATTTTCGTCTGTCTAAATTTCCAGCAAATGCTATACTTCGGCAATTACTTCACAGAGATTCTTCAGTAGCCACGTTTGTTTGTGTACAGAGTCGAACTGGAATTACGTCACTTCCTCTTTTGAGCACGAGGGTTCTCCGCCTTCCGTTCTCGGGAAGGTGTGAATCGTTCCCGAAACCACCTCTGCAATCGGTCCAGGGATTCGTTCCCGAGCGCGGAACAATTCGGAACGATTACATTCTCACAGACAAAAATCAACTGGTCCCGGGGCCAAGTGTACTCGGAAACGGATCCGGGACCCCAGTGTGAAAACGCCCTAAAAAGAGGCCTGAAGCACTGCAGGTCTTCAGAAGAGCCCCAGATCCAAGAGGGTCTTAAAGTGGGGAGGGGTGCATTTTAGTTTCTCTGAATGTATAGGTGAGAAACGCTGATTGACACCTGGGGAGGGGTAAATTATTTGCATTTTAATGTTTCTGACATTAAAGCAGACACAGTAACCCTAAAACATGATTATATTCATCACTACACTGTAAACCCTAATGCTCAATGTAATTAAACACACTGAGTACTGTTAACTTAAATAATTGAATGAGTAATAATTGAGTATTCGGAAAGTTTTGGCATTTATGAGTTTGTAGAACTGACACTTTCCAACAAACTTAAAAATTATGATGTAACTGATTACCTCAAATATTTTGAGTTTTGTCAACTTAATCGGGTTTACAGTGCAACAGACCCCGAGTTACACTCCCCGCTGTATTTTATAGCGTGGGGAGAAGCCCGGGATCATTAGCTGCGATAGCTCACCAGCCGTGCCTAATTCCGTGGCCCTGCTCCTTCGCGCACCAGCAGAAGGAGAGGCCGCCTAGCTAGTGAGCGAGGAGCGATATTGATTTGGGCACACGCAGTGACAACTTGTAACACAATAATTATATTTCGAACATTTTGCAGGCTGCCGTTTGGAGGAAACAGATAATAAAGAATAAACCAATTGTTGGGTCAAAATAACCCAACCAGGTGTTAATTTGTAAATGACTCACTACATCTCATTTGACCCAACATGAGCAACCCAACTATGTGTTTAAAGTACCCGAAATAACCCAGAATTTTGACCCAGCATAAACAACCCAACAATGTGTTTACAAAAGCAACACAGGATTTTTGACTGCTACACTGTAAACCCGATTAAGTTGGCAAAACTCCAAATATTTGAGGTAATCAGTTACATTGTAAGTAAACAGCGAGATGCTTTTTAAAGTCCAGTTTCCCCCAACAGACCCCGAGAAACACTCCCCGCTGTGTTTGATAGCGCGGAGAGAAACTCGGGATCATTCGCGCCAAAAGCTCACCAGTTGTGCCTAGTTAGGTGGCCCCGCTTCTTTGCATACCTGCAGTGTGCACCTAGGCCGCCTACCTAGTGAGCTTCGGAGTGAGTGAGGAGCGATATTGATTTGGGCGCACGCCCATCACAGACGCACGCCGTGACACAAATATACATTTACTTTGCTTAAATTTGATGCAAATAAGAAACGGCTATATGTATTACTATAATTTTAGTACTGTGATTGTATTTTATAAGGTTTTGTCAGCGGTGGTACAGCGCAATGGGCGTCATTATTTATTAAAGAAAATTATGATCATAACATCGTACTGCATTTCATTCCCATACTACCGCAAAAACACAAGCGGGGCTGAATGACAACGACATCTGCTTACACAGTAGCACGTCCTGACAATGCTTTAATTTTATAGTAATTTAGTTTAATTTATTTCGGTATAATCTACTACAAATTTAAAGAACACAAAATTTAAGATGACCCAAAACCCTACACTGTAAACCCGATTAAGTTGGCAAACGCCAAATATTTGAGGTAATCAGTTACATAAATTTTTTTTAATTAATGATGTTTCCAATTTTAAGTAAACAGAACTATCAATTTTTGAGTTTGTTGAACAAATAAAAAATATATATATTGCAAACTATCCAACACGGGAATCGAACTGGGATTTTCCGCATGGCAGGCGAGACACGTAACCACTGCGCCACGAGAGATCTATAGAGTTTCCACTGGTGGAAGTTTTACTTAAGTTATTGTTACTTGCGTACTCAAAATTATTACTCATTCAATTATTTAGGTTAACAGTACTCAATGTGTTTAATTACTTTGAGCATTAGGGTTTACAGTGTAGTGTACTTGTTTTAATGTTCAACTTCAATGTTTTTTTTTACTCATTACACTATTGTACAGCAAATATCAATAGCTCTGATTCAGATTTTTCATGCTTGTTGTATAAAATATACAGATGTGGAAATTACCATTACTGTACGATTTCTTCGATACAGCATATTGTTTTTACTTTTTTATGACTTAATTATTTTTTAAAAACCGAGATGACGGAAAATGTCACTTTGCGCCACCTGA
This sequence comes from Clarias fuscus, assembly GCA_030347435.1. Classification (NCBI taxonomy): domain Eukaryota; kingdom Metazoa; phylum Chordata; class Actinopteri; order Siluriformes; family Clariidae; genus Clarias; species Clarias fuscus. The sequence goes on from CM059218.1 coordinate 14,050,314, forward strand.
CGGTCATTTCATGAATTGCCTTGAAATGCAACCGATTTATTTTGGCCGCTGTCGTTTTGTCGCGGCGGTGAGTGTGGCGGTAATAGACACTCTCCTCTTCACACATCTGTAGTAGGGCCGCTTCAATACTCAGTAAGTTATAGTTTGTAAGTTATAGTTACTTGGCTTCAGAGTTGCACTAATGCTTACATACGAGTGTTACTGTATATCGCTTAACTTATTTGTATGAAACCGCATTAAGTAATTTCCTGTTAATTTAATGCAGACGTTAATACAGACAGACAGTGGCTAACGCTAACAAAGTTCAATGGTTTATTTATATTCAGCACAGGCAGTTTATTTACATTCCAGAATTCCTAAAACAGTATTTTACACACTCTGGTAGTATACATGCTTATTAATGTCTTTTATTTTTTCATCAAAAATAGATATTCTGTCAATGTTATTTATCTTTGTATTTAGTAAATTCTCTTGTTCTCTTTAACCAGAGCTCTGCAGTGGAGGATTGGCTCAGAGGAGTGGCCTTTTGGAGCTATTGGAGCAGCATGAATGACCTGGAGTCTACACATTGGGGGAAGCAAAGACTTAATCTGTGGAATTGTGAATAGCCTGTAGAATAGCCTTTATTGTCATTGCAACAAGTACAATGAAATTTAAAGTGCCATCCGTCAACGTGTAAAAAAAAAAAAAAAAAACCCTCACACACACACACAAAGCATACATTCCATTATTGCACGATCCACAGTTGTATATATTATTTTGCATTAATTGCAGAAAAATACATAATAATTTAATCTTATTACACATTGTTTGAACCTTTTTTTATAGCAGCATTAAGTAGATTTATTGCAATAGGATAAAAACTGTTTTTATATCTACTGATTCTGGTTTGTAATGCTCTATACCGTTTGCCCGACGGCAGTAGATCAAACAGTTGATGTCTCGGGTGTGAATTGTCCTTTACAATTTTATTGGCTAGTTTAAGGCAGCGGGAACTGTGTACGTTTTCCAAGTTGATGAGAGGGCAGCCGATGATCTTCTGAGCAGTTGTAATGACCCTCTGCAATGCCGTTCTTTGGGCCACAGTGCAGCTGCTGTACCACACACATATGCAGTATACTCTCAATAGAGCATCGATAAAAAGACACCAGCAGTCTCTGGGAGATGTTGTTCTTCCTGAGCATTCTCAGGAAGTGCAGTCTCTGCTGGGCCTTTTTCACCATCTCGGAGGTGTTTACGCCCCAACTCAGATTCTCCTCAACATGTACTCCCAAAAAGCGGAAGTACGGAACCCTCTCTACACAGTCCCCGCTGATGAACAGTGGTGAAATGTCCATTTTTTCCCTCCTAAAATCTATGATAACCTCCTTGGTCTTAGAGGTGTTGAGGAGCAGATTATTTTCTCCACACCAGGCTGTTAGCCGTTCCACCTCAGACCTGTAGGCAGACTCGTCCCCCCCCCACCCCACCCCAAAGATGAGCCCTACTATCCTTGTGTCATCTGCAAATTTGACAAGGGTGTTACTATGCTGGACAGGTATACAGTCGTAAGTGTACAGGGTGTAGAGCAACGGGCTCAAAACACAACCTTGTGGTGACCCGATGCTGAGGCTGATGGCCGGCGATGAATGTGGGCCCACTCGCACCCTCTGACTGCGACCACACAGAAAGCTCCTAATCCATATGCAGATGGAATATGGAAGTCCATAGTCAACAATTGTGCACATGTGTACTGCTTATTAAAACATTTTGACCACGTGTGCGCGCATGTAAAGCATTTTTTAAATTTTGCATCCAAGTGTAGTGACTGTTCTTTAGTAACTGTAGTGCAACAAAGGCCTCTATGAAGTAGAGTAGGCCCTTCCCCGTTCCTGATTCTGCTCTCGTCTAACACCAATCATGATTCTTTTCAAAGGTAAAGTGCAGCTTAATGTTTTAGTTTAGTTAAATTAGTTTTATTTTTACTTTATATTAATTATTTTTATATATGAATATTTTTTTAATAAATAAATATTGATTTGATTACAGCGTCTCTGTGGCACTGTTTTGATAATCTTATAAAATATTATATATTTTTCCATCCAAAATGGTAGAGGTTTCATTACCACTCATTAATATCTGTATCGTCTTAGTCAGGAAAAAAGGTTGAATATTTTCCGTCATTATTTTCGTTGACGAAATTAACACTACTTACTAAAAAAATTTTTTTTTGAGACCACACAGCTTTTAAGTGTGATTAACTGTTTTTAACCCTTAAAAAAACAGTAAAATAATTTCCACAATCACTAGGTACATATTTCAACATGGTTGTTTACAAATAAGAAGCTACTCAGTGCATAAATTACATACTAAATAGAGAAACATAATATCTACATTAATTATCCAATCAAAGGCTTACATATTCGCTTATTTAAATCCAAACTGTAATTTTTTGGCACAGGCAGTGTAGCTACCCATTTGTGAACAGACCAACTATTACAGATGTCAATACAGCATATAAATATAATCGCGTTCATACAAAAAAAAAAAAGTAAATAACCATAAGTACAAGTAAAAGACTACAGTTTCTCACCATATCTCCCCATAGTCTCATTCCACTAGAATAGGAACACACATGAAGCTTCTCATTTATTCCATTATTCAAATCATCTGGCAACAGTACAATATGTCAAATCATGCTGATACAGGCCAATAGCTTTACAGTTAATGCTCAAATCAAACATCAGAACTGGGAGAAAATGTTCTCTGTGACTTTAACTGTTAAATCGTCAAAAATATTCAAACCTGCCTGTCTTTGTACGACAGGCAGGTTTGAATATTTTTGACGATCTCCCAGGATTTTGTTGATGAAAAAGACGAAAGTAGAATGACCAGACTGGTCTGAGCTGACAGGAATAGTAGCTTAAATAAGCACGCAGTACAAAGATGGTGAGAAAAACATGGCAGAATGTACAATAGATCAAACTTTTAGGTGAATATGCTACAACAGCAAAAGACCACATCAGGTTTGAATCCTGTTATCCGGGGACAAGACTCAAGAGATTGGAAGGAGGGGAGAAAAAGTGTTTCTTTTTTTCTAGTTCTGTTTGGGTGAACCTGTATGCACAACAAAGCATCTGATTCTACAAGCCAAGATACTTTTCTACTCTTCACCGATGTAAAGAGTGATTACAGATGACATTTTCTATCCATTCTGGTGTTTGATGTGAACATTACCTGAAGCTCTTGACATGCACTAGTTTATGCACTGTGCTGCTGGCACATGATTGAATTATTGGCTAGCTTCAAAAATGAGCTGTTGCACAGGTGTTCTTTTTAAAAGTGGATTATCAATATGTACACATATCTGTTAACTTTACCTTCATGTCCTTTCAATGTAGTTATGGTGGAATACGTCTGTCCCTTCAATTTTAGCAAGGTGATTTGTCCTGAGTAGTCACCAACAAATGCATGCTGGGTATCGTCATCATACCTAAGCATGCAGTCAAGGAAGCTCACAGGAGAATTTACACACAAGGCAGACAGACACATTGACAACAGAAGACATCACCTGCATACAGAAAAGAATGAAAAAGTTACAGGACATTCACAATCCCAGGAAGAACAAAGGTATCAGGTACGTGCAGTGTCTAAAGGATACTGAAGACATGAGGCCCAGGAGCTAAAGTAGTGGCACCCTAGCATGGCCCCACTCTGGGTGCACATCCAGCTAACACTCTTGTCATACCCTGTACTCACCACCCACTGACTCAGCAAGGAAAACACCATGTCTGACACTCGACCCTGATGAGCTAAAATGCAAAGGAAAACAAGCTGACATAGAATACAGGCAGTTAATAGCTTTATGTTGGGTCGGGTAGACATGCCCTGTAGCTCCTGACGTACATGTAGTTTAACAATATCAACACCATGTTTTATTCTCATCTGTGTTTGACTATGCAATATGGATGACACACAGAAATATGCAACTCAACTTGTCCAAGGATTAAATCTTTGAGGGAGAAAAGAGTAACTTCTGGGACTAACTAAAAGTGTGGTAGCAAAATAGAAGCAAAGGTCCAACTCTTTGAAGCTAAAGATATCTTGGAATCTCATTAAAGATGCACAATTGCTTTATCATTAGTCAAGTTATGAACAACATGCAATAAGTATATTTCTAAAACATTTCTTGCTTCCCTGTACAATTAAGACTAGAGTTTTCTATTGGTCAAAAAACTAAAGTAACATAAAACAATAACTCAATGATCAGGGTATCCCTTGATTTAGTTAAGTACATGCATGGGACAGACTCGTGGAAAGTGGGTATAGAAAAGAAACACTAAGCATTAAAGTAATCACATGTTGCTTTGCAGCCTGAAATGAGGACAGGCACAATTTTTGTTTTATTCAGCTGTATTTACTCAATGCAACTTTTAACATTCAAGTGAAAGATGTAACTACAACACAAAAAATAGGAAAAAAAAAAAAGAGAATCATGAGTCAAAAGAGGATCACCATCTTGTGTCAGTGTTTTGTTGAACCACCTTTTGCTTTAATCAGAGCCTTTAGTCTGTTGGGATACGTCTCTGCAATGTCTTGATATTGCAAAGTTAGTAATGTTTGCAAACTGTTCTTTGGAGAACTACTCAAGTTGTGTTCAATTTGATGGTGATCATTTTTGGACTGCAGTGAGGCGATGTCCATCCCACTCAGCAAGATGCTCCGCTCATTTCTTGTAGTATAGCTCATAGTCTCAAAACAGGCTTAGTTAATCAGTGACTACCCAGAGCCCAGGCCAATCGTAAATCAGGGTTCATCATATTGAGTCGGTGTTCCCCGAGCTAAACAAAAATTTAGAAAGACCCAGAAAGTCCATTGTATTAATTTATTTATTAGAGAGACCAAAAGTTCAGAGTAGACGGAATACATAGGCAGCACCTCTGATCTGAAGGCAGGATTTTATAGATATAAATATTAGATCTCGTACATCTAAAGCACTTACTGTTAATGAAACTATCACAGATCAGCAGTTTGATATACTGTGTTTAACAGAAACCAGTATTAAACAAAACAAATGTAGATTTAAATTAAGCTAGACCTCCTGGATACAGAAGGAAGATTTTTTTTATATATATATATTTACAAAGATAATCTGATAATTGTACAAAAATACGTACACAAATTTAATGCATTTGAAGTTCTCTATAGTAACATAAGTGTAGCTACAAATATTAAGTGTGCTCAGTCGATCCTGCAACTTGTCACTTGCAGACCCCCAGCGTCGTACTCTAACATTCTCTGAGAATTTGCAGACCCTTTCTTCCTCTAGTCCTTTCTGTAAACAAAGCGTTAATTGTCACTGAGTCCAGTATGGACATAAATGCTGTTCTTAGAAGGTCTTCCGGATTCACAAAAGTAATATTAAAATCTCCAGCAATTAATGCTTAAATCAGTGTGTAGTAGGACCCACTCACAAAGCAGGTCACACTTTAGATTTAATAATATCCTTCGGATTTAAGAAATCACAATTCCTCAGTCTGAAGTTATCTCAGATCACTATCTTGACTCAATGAATGTGTGTCATAGTAAGAATGTACGCACAGCGCCACGATACTTTGTTAAACATACATTGATATCAACTACTACACAGAGCTTTTTCAGCATTATTTTTTCAGTTATTAACTTTGATTGGATCGCCATAATAATGGAACCATACAACGGAACAATGGAACCTGTTGAAAATAATTCATTCTTTACTCAGCAGTGGGTATGTTCCAAAATCTTCTAAATTAGCACTTATTAAACCACTACTTAAGAAACCTGACCTCAACTCCTGTCACCTGTCCGATTACTTGCCGATATCAAACCTCCCCTTTATCTCTAAGATTCTGGAAAAGATAGTAGCGCAGCAGCTATGTTCATATCTACATAGGAATAGCATACAGTACACGAACTGTACCAGAATTTAAGCTTCATCACAGCACAGAGCCAGCACTTGTTAAAAGTAGTAAATTACCTCCTATTGGCCTCTGATCAGGGTTGCGTGTAGGGTCACTGAGGTGTCACTCGACCTCAGTGCAGCTTTTGAAACCATTATTCATAGTATTCTTCATAGGTTGGAAAATGTAGTAGGAATTAAAGGAACGGCCCTCTCCTGGCTCAGATCCTATTTGACTGATCGTTACCAGTTTTTAGATTTAAATGGTTTAAATGGTAACTATTCTGCATGTTATTATCAAAGGAAGTTTGGTGTTCCACAGGGCTCAGTTTTAGGCCCAATGCTTTTTCTCTTTATATGCTTCCTCTGGGCAGCATAATTCGTAAGCATGGTATTAGTTTTCATTGTTGTGCTGATGACAGTTATATGTCTCAGCAAAAACAGATCAGAAAAAATCTCTCCTTCTGCTTAATCCTGACAAGAAAGAAGTTTTAGTCATGGGACCACTTCCAACTAGAAGCAAGCTTTTTGATCACACTGTAACTGTAGATGGCCTTTCTGTTCCATCAAGTGCAACAGTAAAAGACCTTGGTGTGATTAGAGTGTCCAGGTTTTCATTTGAAGCACATGTAGATAATATTACAAATTTATCTTATATATGGTCACTAAACGATGCAGAAAAGTTAGTTCATGATTTTATTACCTCTAGGTTGGACTATTGTTTTAACTAGGTTCATAAACAAGCTTCAGTTAGTCCAGAATGCAACAGCAAGAGTCCTCACTAGAACCAAAAGATACAAGAATATCACCCCTATCTTATCCACACTGCATTGGCTCCCTGTGAAATTTCGCATCGATTTTAAAATATTACTTGTGATGTATAAATCATTAAATGGTCTTGCGCCACAGTATCTGAGTGAACTGTCTTAATTTGCCACGCCTACTTCGATCAAAAGATGCAGGCTGCTTGTCAGTACCGCATATAATGAAAAATACAGCAGGGGGCAGAGCTTTTTCTTACGAAGCTACAAAGCTTACAAAGTTATGCAATAGTCTTCCAATTAATGTTCTGGACTAAGACTCAATGTTTAAGTCTAGGCTAAGAAAACTATTTATTTAGCCAAGCATTTTTGTAAATACATTTGCCTTAGGTAAAGGTGCAGGTCTGGGGGACTCATGGACGTAGAGTAGTATGTGAACATGATGAACTGGTATGTTTAGATGCTGTCTTCCCCACTCTCACTGATCCCTCAAGGTTTTAGACGGTGAAGTGAAGTGGTTGCTTAACATCTCATGTCTGTGTTTCCTTCTGGCTCTCCCTCTTAGGTAAGCTGTCATAGTTAGTTAGGAATAGTGTTATTTGGATGTTGAGCTGTTCTGGATTTCCACCAGACATATTGTATGGTGTTAAGGCCAAATAATACAATTTTAGTCTTGTCTGACCATAACACCTTTTTCCATGTGGCCTCAGAATCTCCTGCAAAGCTCAGGTGTGACAGCCTTTTTTGAGTAAAGTTTGTAATATTGTAGTAACAAGCACACAATCACCACTCTGTCATAAATTCCTGCAACTGCTTTGTAGCCTGTCTTGTAGCCCCTCTGACCAGTTCCCTTCTGGCTCTTTCATCCAGTTTGGAACGGTGTCTGTGTTGTGCCAAATACCTTACACGTCTTAATAATAAGAATAATGTGCTTCTAGGCAGTGATCAAGCCTTTTATTTTTTCCTATTCATCTCTTGACTCGTGCCTGTGCTTTATCCTGGAGATCTTTTGACAGTGCCTTGCCACACACAGTTGGTCGTTTGCTTCAGCTGAACTATGAGGGACTAAAATGCTCCAAGCTCTTTTCATAATGAGCTAATCTAAATGAACACAGCTAATCACAGTTGAAAGACAAATGGCTTTGTGAGCCACTGAGAAGTTTAACCTGTTTTTTTTCTCCTATTTTTTTTCTGACATTGTGTTATAACTTTCAATTGGATGTTAAAATATACATTGAATAAATTCAGCTGGATAAAACAAAATTAATTCCAAGATGTAAAGAAACAAAACTTAATTATTTTAAAGGGGTTAAATCTTTTCAAACCATATTTTTGGAAAGACCACAGCCTTATGAAGATCACGCAAGGTTAATCAAGAACTTGAGAGAGCTTTACTGTACAAGGAGTGTAATGAAGATAGAGCCTCCAAGCACAGACATCTTAAAGAAATGGTCTAAAACTGTTGTATTCCAGGTATTAAGCCACTCCTGAACCAGAGACAATTGCAGAATTGCTTGACAACTCGACCATGCTCAATGGTCCAAAGACCTCTTTTGAATGAAAAAAGAAATGCATATTACTTGGAAGTCAAGGTCTGGAGGAAGAGTGGAGAGGAAGAGAATCCAAATTGCTTGATATTCAGAGTAAAATTTTCACTCTTTCATACATTTAAACAACAAATAAATAACATCTTGTTACATGTCGAACCTTAAAGCAAATTGGCAATAGTAGCAGGTTTTACTTCTGTCAGAAAGAACAGCAAACTAAGATTTTCTTGGTGCACTTTGACCCCTTAGTACCAACGGAGCATCATTTAAATGCCACAGCTTACCAGAGTATTGTTGCTGACAATACTCCATTTTTTTATACTCCAAAAGACAGACCCGATAAATCTTGAACAGAGGGTGAACCTCTCCAACAATGTTCTAATTTTTCATGGCATTATGAGACAATGGTTTAATTCTTCTTTATATGCTTTTTGATAAAACACTACAAAGCACTTGTGCATGTAATTTTGATGTTACCTGGGTAGGTTCTCATGTGATTCATCTTGTTAAAATCTTCCGAAATAAGAAACTCCTGCATGATACAAATAAATAAATCCATTCATTCATCCATTCATTAAAAAAATATATGTATATACAACTAAAGACGAGGATAATAATAATGCATCATGTTCTACAATTAGAGACTTGACCAACGATTACAGACATAGCTAATGGTTTAATGTGCAATATTCTTGAAGGTGTGATGTTACACTCTGATATAGTAGGTGGTGGCATAGTTTACATAACCTTAGTAGTCTGCACTTGAGAATAAGTAGCAGTTAGTTAATGATCAGGTCATGTGAGAGATCCAAGGTCAAAATGACCTTGAATGAAATGAATAACCTCTCTGCATTGCTCATTGCAAGCTAGAAAAAAAATATGAATCGATATAGACAAACTAAATGGATATGTTTATTAATTATAAACTCTATCTCTATTTGGATGTTAATTTTTGGTTGGCAACACAAAGAGACTGAGCAGTATAGAGAGAGAGCAGGATGTAGACAGCAGAAAGCAAGAAACAACAGTATTTTACACACAGAGCAAGTTTCCCACAGTGCCAGAATGGTGTAGTGAGAGGAAGTAAATGCAGCGAATACCAGCTGCCGTAAAAGGCATTAGAATTTCACACATGCTCTGCAAAGCATCACAGTTGCGTATAGTGAACATGGTGCACTTAAAAAAGAAAAAACAGGAGGATTAACCCTTATCCGTGTAGCAAACAGGACTGGACCAATTAAAAAAGAAAAGAAAAAAATTTTGTTAACATGTGTGTTAATGTTGATGCTCTAGACATCACACTGTGTATTTGGGTTTTCTGCTACGTCATGTAGAACCAAAATTAGCATTGCTTTTAAAACCTGTTAATTGTACAAAAATGTGTGCATTATTATTATTATTAGGTCACAGAAACAACCAAAAACTACCATAAAAACATGATCTTATAATTCTGTGCTTTTGTCACGTTTGTATACAGTAGTTGCTTTGTATAATTAAAATTTATTAAAATCCAGTTAATCAAATTGCCAGGACTGTGCTGAAAAAAGGATATGTAAAAAAAAACTATATAACATTATATACAGCGTTACATTACTATTTTTCATATTTATAACTTTTTTTTGTGTGGCATTAGACAATAGTTTTTAACTATTTCAGTGTGTCCACACTGATTATTAAAGAACTTAAAGAAATTATTTGAGTTTAATCAAATAAACACAACATACGACAAATACAGTATATAATCTCAATGCTTTTATTTTTTTGGGTCATAAATGCAGTTTCTAGTTACATTCCAGTGTAACAACCTATTTATGCATTTGAATTTATACATAAGATATGAAGTTATCAAACCGGTTTTGCTGGTGGCAAATAGGGGGTTTTAAGATGAATTAACAAAACAGAGCAGACGCCTCTGCCTAATTTTTTTTTTCTCCAGCAAAACATAAAATAGAAAAAAATATAAAAAGGTTTATTGAACTAAGTATACATAAGTAAATAACCATTTCATTTGTCCATTGTGTGTTTTTATTTACTTTAATTTTCCATATAGCTAATCGTTAGACTACGTCGACTAAAATTCAAAATCGGACAGCTCGTCCCTTTACTTATAAACCTTTATTTAGAATGCTTCCATTATGCGGTCGATAGTGCCATCTGATAGAAAAGAAACAGCCAATCAGAAGTAGTGTGTGGAAGGCTGAGATTGGCTAGTTTTGTTTCAGTTTTGTAACATTGGACAAAGTTGAGCAAGCATACAGGTAGGGTCGGGTGCACAAAAAACGTGTTGCACGCGCATGCAGGCAGTCGACACGCACTGAAAAAGGGTGTTTTGTTGAGTGCGCAGGGGAGACACTTCACGCACAGAACCAAGCTGTTGAGAGCGCAGAGGAGACACTGCACGCACAGAACCAAGCTGGTGAGAGCGCAGAGGAGACACTGCACGCACAGAACCAAGCTGGTGAGAGCGCAGAGGAGACACTGCACGCACAGACCCAAGCTGGTGAGAGCGCAGAGGAGACACTGCACGCACAGAACCAAGCTGGTGAGAGCGCAGAGGAGACACTGCACGCCTATAGAACCAAGCTGTTGAGAGCGCAGAGGAGACACTGCACGCACAGAACCAAGCTGGTGAGAGCGCAGAGGAGACACTGCACGCACAGAACCAAGCTGGTGAGAGCGCAGAGGAGACACTGCACGCACAGACCCAAGCTGGTGAGAGCGCAGAGGAGACACTGCACGCACAGAACCAAGCTGGTGAGAGCGCAGAGGAGACACTGCACGCCTATAGAACCAAGCTGTTGAGAGCGCAGAGGAGACACTGCACGCCTATAGAACCAAGCTGTTGAGAGCGCAGAGGAGACACTGCACGCACAGAACCAAGCTGGTGAGAGGGCAGAGGAGATTGTGAGCTCAGGATTGTGGCATGGATATAATGCCATAAAACAGGGCTTCTTTTGAGAGAAACAACAAAAAAAATGCACTTATTATGGACACAAAAAAATTAACTACACAGCAAGAATGTGTTATATTATATTATGACTTGAATAAAGCAGCTCACATTGGAGCATTTTATTTCAGTCATAAACTCACGACCACATTCCAGCCATTACTTCCAGCCGTGGTCAAAAAAGGGATGAAATAATTATTCAATGCTGGACACAAACAGCAAAAAAAAGCCAGAAGCGCTTCATGTGGATTCATGCGACAAGTCTTTTTCCCGGGGAAAGATTCTTGAAAATATAGATTTTTTTCTGCCGAATATTCTGTGAAGCACAACACATTCATTTAAATTCTAAAATGGTGCTTGCAAGACAAATTCCACGGGACAAATTGCGGCCTTCCGCGAGAAAAAAAAGGTGCATTCTTAATGACAATCTGTGTGTGTACGCGTGTGTATGCCAGCCCATTCTGAGGGCTACCACCGCAAGTATATTTTAGACCTGTGGAACATTGCAGAACATGGAGAACCAGGTGCAAAGCTCACGCCCAAGTCATAGGACTAACACCCAGCATATTCTTTTTTTTTTTTTTTTTAATGTGGCATGAAAAAGATATTTACTATTAATAGCAAGGCATTATACATGTAACACTCTCCGTGTTGCAAAGATCTGATCCCATCTAATTTTTAGGGGATTTAAATAGAGATGAAATCCAATAACATGTAGGTTTTAGATATTTGAAGCGACCAATGTAATAACTTCCACTTGGATCTGCAGCTAGGGAAAGATCAGTTGGCCAGTAGAAGGGACCAGAGACTAAATTACCACAATAGATCCATTGTCCTGTCCTATGAAGATCCGCCTGCTTTCTTGGTGGTATGCCACACATGTACATGGAGCTGGGAGGAGGCAAAAGATGCAAAAAAACAGAGATTGGGAAATATGAACATGAGCTAAATTCTTTATCTTGTTACATATTGTTTTTATTTGTTGAGACAGAAACTGGATCCTAAATATGCAAATTAAATAGGCAATATAAGCAGAGGGCCATTCACAAACAAATTACTAGCTGAATATGCATATACAGTACGCCAAGTACTCTAAAAGCAATGGAATAGCAAGGCCAATTCTTATGCTTATGCTATACACAAAGGTTTTACAATGAAGTGCTTTATATGGGACAAAAGATCAAAATAAAAGTTTTTCATTTCCTGATATTAAAATCTAAATTTGTTCAACAAATTTGCACCATTAGTCTGAACCCTCCCATTTTTCAATTATTAAAAATATTGTTACCCATGGGAACACTGTTAAACTGATATTATTACTAGCTCTGAATGTCTACTCTTGGCTTGAGTCCTGCGTTTTTCCCGCAAAGACTGCATTGTATGATAAAATGATAAACCAGACAGCAGAGCATGGGAAACTAGAGAGGTACATTTCCTGAAGAAAATGTGAGTGGTGCTTGCCGTGACATCATAGAGCTTTCCACGTCATGGTCATAGATGTAGCTGATGTCATAGCTGATGTTGGTCTCAATATAAAGTCTATGGGACCTTTTGGGGCGTTTAACTGCAGGGGCAATTAACCGCCAACCCCTTAGAAAAGTCATAGCAGCCCATTCCCGACCAGGCTGCACGATTTGACACCTCATCCGTGGGTCTACGACAGACGGTGCGGGACTAGTTACGCGCCACACTTTCATATGGAAGAAACAAATAAACTAGAGAGGTACATTTCCTGAAGAAAATGTGAGTGGTGCTTGCCGTGGCAAAACTTTGGAGTCATACTTGCAACTTCCTAAGCACTCCAGCATCATGTTAGCAACATTCTATTGATGTAGCTAACAACATACTAATATAGTTAGCATAATGCTAGCAACATGCTAATGAGCTAAACGTCAGGCTAGCAACATGCTAGGCACTCTAGCATCATGTTAGCAACATTCTAATCATGTTATTAGCGACATGCTAATATAGTTAGCATAATGCTAGAGAGATGCTAATATTGTTAGCATCATGCTGGCAACATGCTAATAAAATTAGCATAATGCTAGCGAAATGCTAATATTGTTAACATAATGCTAGCAACATGCTAATCGCGTTAGCAACATGCTAACAGCATGCTAATGATTTTGCTAGGGGGCGTGGCTCATGAGCATGATGATAAATGCGAAAGACTGAGTAAAATGAGCCCACCACCATGTCTCTACGACAGAGGGATTCACAGTTAAATTAGTTCCTATGGAAGTTACTATTGTATGTTAATTGCCCCCTGCTGGGGAAGTTTACAACTCGCCCATTAGAAAAGTCATGTGAAGCCCCCTTTTCCCAGAACAAAGCCAAATAAAATAAATACCGAATGAACCACACAATTTGCCACCTGTTTCATGGGTCTATGATGAACGGAAAATGACAAGTCATGCACCAAATTCCCCATTATAAGTCAATGGGGCAAATTTGGGCACCTGTTTTCTCCCGGGGGTAAAACCTAAACCCTCGTGTGGGGTATGTTCCAACACAGATTGCAAGCCTCTTCAAATGTGGTAAATTTGAAATTTCTACCAAATTCCCACTCTGCGCTTTAATCTGTCAAAGTTGGTATGAATGTTAAGCCAATGGGATTTTTTGGTCATAGTCATAGCACCCCATTCCCGACCAAGCCGCACGATTTGACACCTCATTGATGGGTCTATGACAAACGGTCCGGGACTAGTTACATGCTAAACTTTCATACGGAATAATAAGAAAAAGAAAAAAAATAATAAGCCTGTGAGATTATAATAGTAGTCCTTCGCTTCGCAAAGCACCTAACCCCCCCAAAAAGTCCCATAGACTTTACAGTGAGACCAACATCAGCTATCGTCACGGCAAAGCACCACTCACAGTTTCTTCAGAAAATGTGCCTCTCTAGTTCTTTTTCTTTTTCCTCTTCTGCTTGCCGTAATGTCATGGAGCTTTCCACGTCATAGTCAAAGATACAGCTGATGTCATAGCTGATGTTGGTCTCAAGCCCAAGCACTATGACATCAGCCCTATGTCGTCATAGTGTGTGAAGGGCCCTCTTGTTTTCCTTAGGATTATTAGTGCCCAAGCACTATGACATCAGCCCTATGTCGTCATAGTGTGTGAAGGGCCCTCTTGTTTTCCTTAGGATTATTTTTTTAGGGCCCAAGCACTATGACATCGGCCCTATGTCGTCATAGTGTGTGAAGGGCCCTCTTGTTTTCCTTAGGATTATTTTTAGGGCCCAAGCACTATGACATCAGCCCTATGTCGTCCTAGTGTGTGAAATGCCCTCTTGTTTTCCTTAGGATTATTATTAGGGCCCAAGCACTATGACATCAGCCCTATGTCGTCATAGTGTGTGAAGGGCCCTCTTGTTTTCCTTAGGATTACATTTTTTAAAAAAATTTCCCCACCCTTTTGGACTTTTCGGGGGTCTTAACATGCTCAAAAACTCATGAAACATGGCAGACAGGCTGGAATCTGCTGCCATCAGGATGCCTGCGAGTCTCGTGGCCCGGGGCCCAAAGGGGCCCGCACACGAGATTTTGCTGCCTAGCTCATACACACTTTCACCTAGGCACACGAAACTCGGCACACATTTAGAGCTCATCGAGCCGAACAACTTTCCTGGGCTAAACTCAACAAGAGGCCGGTTATTTTGGGTCGTTTGCAAAAACGCACCCAATGGATTTTGATATACTCCTCCTAGGGAAATTATACAATCGCTACCAAACTGGGCCAAAGAGATCTAAAGACATTGACGATGCAAAATTGCGGAGGGATTTTCAATATCTCAAACGGGTCAGCCGTGACATTATATTCAGTGACACCTTCTGTGACATCACACACACACACACACACACACTAATGCACTCAACAAATATTTAGGGTCCAAACTGACATTAGCCCTGTTTTAACACACAAACACATCTCACACACTAACACACACATCACTAATGTTAATACACACAGACTCAAACCATACACACAAACAAGCACAAACACAAGCACATTTACTCGTCACACACAGACTGACACATCTACACGTCACACACCTCTCTCCCTCACTCTCACACACACTAACCCTTACACACTAATGCACGCACACACACACACCCGCACACACACACCCGCACACACACAGGCATGCTGCATGCACACACACAAACACACTCATACATCACACACATACACCCATATTACAAATGTTTACACTCGCGCACACACACCTCTCACGATACACACATACTGTACGCACACCCCTCTCTCACGAGACATTTACTCGTCACACACCTCTCTCCCTCACTCTCACACTCACTAACCCTTACACACTAATGCACACAAACACACACACACACACACACACACACACACACACACAGACAGACACACACACAAACACACACACACACACACACGCAGGCATGCTGCACACTCATACATCACACAGATGCACACATACATACATGCACCCATATTACAAATGTTTACACACACACACGCACACACACACACACACACCTCTCACGATTCTCACACACACACACACACACACACACACACACACACACACACACACACACTAATGCACTCAACAAATATTTAGGGCCCAAACTGACATTAGCCCTGTTTTAACACACAAACACATCTCATACACTAACACACACATCACTAATGTTAATACACACACACCTCTCTCCCTCACTCTCACACACACTCACCCTTACACACTAATGCATGCACACACACACACACACACAGGCATGCTGCATGCACACACACAAACACACATACATCACACACATGCACACATACATACACCCATATTACAAACACAAGCGGGGCTGAATGACAACGACACTGCTTACACAGTAGCACGTCCTGACAATGTTTTAATTTTATAGTCATTTAGTTTCATTTGTTTCGGTATTATCTACTACAAATTTAAAGAACAAAAAATTTAAGATGACCCAAAACCCTACACTGTAAACCCGATTAAGTTGGCAAAACTCGAAATATTTGAAGTAATCAGTTACATATTTTTTTAATGAATGATGTTTCCAATTTTAAGTAAACAGAACTATCAATTTTTGAGTTTGTTGAACAAATAAAAAAAAAATATTGCAAACCATCCAACACGGGAATCGAACCGGGGGTTTTCCGCATGGCAGGCAAAACACTGCACCAGGAGTGTGCTAGAGTTTACACTGGTGGAAGTTTTACTTAAGTTATTGTTACTTACGTACTCAAAATTATTACTCATTCAATTATTTAGGTTAACAGTACTCAATGTGTTAATTACGTTGAGCATTAGGGTTTACAGTGTAGTGTACTTGGTTTAATGTTCAACTTCAATGTTTTTTTACTCATTATTGTACAGCAAATATCAATAGCTCTGATTCAGATTTTTCATGCTTGTATAAAATACACCGATGTGGAAATTACCATTACTGTTGTATTTCTTCGATACAGCATATTGTTTTAACTTTTTTATGACTTAATTATTTTTTAAAAACCGAGATGAAGGAAAATGTCACTTTGCGCCACCTGGCGGTCATTTCACGAATTACTTTGAAATGCAACCGATTTATTTTGGCCGCTGTCGTTTTGCCGCGGGTAATAGACGTTCCCTTTCAGTCGATTCACTCGGTACAACACACATTGTATGGGATATCACGCCCTCTCGTGTCCTGGCTGAAGCCACCTTTATTCACGCCTTAAAGGCAGTCAAACCTGTGGTGACGTAGGTGTAGCCCCGTCTATACCTATAAGCCCTCGTCACCACGGTTGACTCTCAGTTCTTACGCTCTTCACCTCGCTGTGAACACCTTTTCCGTAAAGTTCTTCTAGGTGCTGCTAGTCAACTCTACATTTGACATTATAAGACTGAGCTTAAAATCAGCTTAACTGTTCCTGTTGGTGTTAGCGACAACAGCCTTATTTGGTGAGTCGTCTACCCGCGGAGCGCTGATTTTAGGTTCACTGTCAGTCAGCGCATTAGCGACATCTCAGTTTGGTTGGCTCTGTTTAGCTGTGCTAACAGTGCTAGCTAGTATGAGCAAGGGAGCTAATGTGACAAAGAAGAAGTCCGCGGTTCTCCCCTGTCCGCAGGAGGGCGGCTTCTCTGAACCCGAGTCATGTGCGCTTTGTCGCCAGCTCCGAAAATCAACGCTGGAAAGACGGGTCACATTCGTGGAGACCTGGAAAATAAATAAATAAATAAAATACAGTCGCTCAGCAGGACCCCCTCCTTTCCAAAGTAGCAGTTCCAGCTTCACCTGTGTCTGCTGAAGAGGAGTTTTCGTCAGAAGTCCCCGCTCTTAGCTGGGCAGACAAAATTGAGTATTTCGAGGGGTCGGAGGACCTTGAGCTCTCCTACAGCGCTGGCCAGCAGCGTGCTTTCAAAGATGATACCGTGCTCGACATCAGTCTAGAAATGCACAGCTTGTCGGAGGACGAGCATGAAATGTTGCCGTCTGCTCAGAGCTCCGCTGCTACTGCATTTGCCGCTCGGGAAGACACTTAATTTTTGCTCTCTACCGCCGAGCGGCCGAGACGCTGGAGGTGGAGTGGCCCTCCCCACAGCCGGCTCAAAAACCGCGGAGGTTCGCGGGATTTTTTTCTCCCTCCTGAACCGACAACTGTTTAAAAACTGATTGCACATTTTCCCCGATTTTATCGGTGAGTTAACGTCGTCATGGAGGAAACCGCTGCTTCAGACATATCAGGCACTGTGTTTAGCAGAGTTCGGCTCACTGGTGCCTCAGGAGAGCCCGATGTGTGCGCTACTTAGCGAGATCAGGATCGGGACAGACTACATTTTGCGCATGTCTCGTTGTGCAGCTCTCTACCTCGGCAGAGGGATTGCGAGCAGCACAGAGGTATTTATGGCTCACGCTCCCTGACATTCCAGATAGAGACACGGCATTCTACTCGGATGAACCGCTATCTGCTGAGCGTTCGTTCGGCCAGTCACTCGATGCCATTCAGGCAAAGTTTGACTTCAAGAGAAAAAAGGCTGAGGCGTTGCGAGATATCATTCCGCGACGAGAGATGAAGCCCAAACAGGCTCGGACTTTAAAGGGAGAGGAGCTCTGGCAGCAGGGAGACACTGCCCTAGAGACCGCTATGTTATGTTCAGGGAATCAGTCCCAAACGGCGTTGCACTTCCCTAACACAGTCTCAGTCTCCCAAGCACCCCCCCCCCCACACACACACACACACACGCACGTAAGTGTATTATTTCAAGCTATGAACCCCAGTGGGGGTGGGTTTGAAAATCAAATAAATTCTCAGGGACTTATGAGAAGTACCCTCGATGTTTACAGTTTATTTGCCCCAGAAATGGTGCCTTTTGTAAACTGTGTGAATGGCAATAAAGAGTTTTTCTCTTTACAGTGTTGGGGGGGGGGGGAGCCCAGTGCCATCTATGAGGCTGCACTTTGGCGGAACGCCAGGTTGCAGCAGCCCCATTCGGTGCTCAAGGTGAGCTGGTTGGCTTCCTGCTGTTTCAAGTGGCGCACATGCGCAGTCTCAACATGGGTGCAAAACACGGTCGCTATGGGATACCGACTGCAGTTTCGCACAAAGCCACCGCGCTTCTCTTCCATACGCACCGGTGCTCCGGCAGGAGAGAAATTCTCTTTTTGGCAAAGGGGTGTTCCAAGTAGTTTCTCCTTCGTAAGCAAACTCGGATTGGTACAGCCATTATTTTGTCGCTCCGAAGAGGGGGGTGGACTAAGTCCTGTTTTGGATCTAAGAACATTGAACACGTTTTAATAATGTACAAGTTCAAAATGCTTACACTGAGGCAACTGCTAAAGGCAATAGACCCGGGAGATTGGTTCACTACGATCGATCTCACGGATGCTTACTTTCATGTAGCATTCTTCCCGAGCCACAGAAAATTTCTGAAGTGTGCATTAGTGGGCGTGGCCTACGAGTACCTAGTCGCTAGCTCCCCGAACGTTCACGAAGTGCGTCGAGGCGGCGCTGTCTCCTTTTCAGGAGAGAGGCATGCGCATACTGGCTGATTTAGACGACTGGACGCTAATAGCGAGCTCAAGTGAACAGGCGGAGAAACAGACAGCGTTAGTTCTGTCTCACATTCAGACTCTAGGGTTCTCAGTAAACATGCAGAAAAGCTCACTGACTCCGAGTCAACAGTTTTCATTCCTGGGTCTGTAGATATGCTCCGTTACCGGCCGAGCACATCTATCAGAGCACAGAATAACCGCGTTTCAGCGCTGCCTGGCTCAGTTTCAGCTGCAACACAAACTTTGTTTCCGAGTGTTTTTACAGTTATGGGGAATGACGGCGCCTATGAATGCTAGGGTGTTTCTCGAGCTGCTGAACATGCGTGCGTTTCAGCGCTGCGTGCACTCTCACCGCCTATGTGCTGCGCGACACCTCAACAAGAGGCTGACAGTGACTCCGTCATGCAGGTCAGCTCTTCTGCCCTGGAGGGAACCCAGGCTGTTACGCCAGGGCTCTCCAATAGGCAGGGTGTCGTTTTGCAAAGTGGTGTCAACAGATGCCTCTCTGAGCGGATGGGGCACTCTGTGTGACGTCTCCGCGGCAAGGGGCGTGGTCACAGGAACAACGCAGGCCTTACAGCAACTCTTGTTGTATATTATATTATAGCTGTTGGCGGTGTTCTCAGCCCTGAGACATTTTCGTCTGACTCTGACAGGCCATCATGTTCTGATCAGGACAGACAAAAGACAGTGGTGTTGTATATAAACAGACACAGGGGGGACTCGTTCACTTCCCGTGCTGAAACTATCTCATTCTCTATTACTATGGTCCAGTGTTCATCTTCTATCACTCAGGGCCACTCACATTCCAGGGCACCAGAATCTGGGGGCGGACCTTCTCTCCAAAGAGGGTCCGCTTGTGATGGAATGGAGGCTACACCCATGGGTGGTAGTTCCGATCTGGGAGCGCTTCGGCAGGGCAGTAGTGGATCTTTTTGCATCCAAAGAGAATGCTCAATGCCCAATTTTCTTCTCCATAACAGATCGCAGTGCTCCTCTGGGGATCGATGTGCTGGCGTACTCATGGGCCCCAGCTCTATTGTATGCTTTTCCTTCAGTTGAACTGATTTGGCCTGTCACAGAGAGGGTGCGCCAGCAGGGTTAGTCCCTAATCCTGGTGCCCAACGTTGGCCGGTGAAACTGTGGGATGCATAGTCAGCCTGCTAGCAGCAGAAACATGGAAACTTCCTCTCCTCAGGAACCTTCGGTCTCAGGCAGGGGGGGAGGTGGTTCACCCATGTCACAAACTGTGGAACTTGCAGGCTTACCTGTTGAAAGGTCTAATCTGATAGCTAAAGACATCCTCCAAATGTGATAGAGACAATTCAAAGTGCTCGGGCCTCCTCTACTAGAGGTTTATATGCTTACAAGTGGCGAGCTTTAGGGCAAAGGTGTCAAGAACGTCATGTTTTGCCATATCAGTGCTCGATGGTGGAGGTTTTGTCTTTTCTACAGGAACTGTTAGAAAAGCCCTTTCCATCTCTATTATTAAAGTATACCTGGCAGCTAGATCAGCCTGTCATATTGGTTTTGATGGCGTGTCAACGGGGGCTCATCCGCTGGCAGTACGATTTTTAAGAGGGGTACAGCGTCGGTGACTCACTGTGAGGTCCAGCGTTCCGTCTTGGGATTTATTGTTAGGGCTTGAGGCCCTCTGTGGCCCTCCTTTTGAGCCAGTTGAGTCTATAAATATGAAAATTCTTTCATATAAGACGGCACTCCTTCTAGCTTTAGCGTCTGCTAAGCGAGTGGGTGATCTCCACGCTTTGTCTGTGCATCCATCTTGTACGCAGTTTGCTGCGAATGGTTTAAAGGTTACTCTACGGCCAAACGCGGCCTATGTACCTAAAGTGGTCTCCACTGATTATAGCTCTATGGTCTTTGACCTTTATAGCTTCTGCCCCCTCCTTTTGCTTCTGAGGAGCAGGGAAAATTACATAATTTGTGCCCTGTACGTGCACTAAGTGTCTACATGGACCGTACAGTGAATATGCATGTATGTGATCAAATGTTTGTCTGCTTTGCCAGTCCAGTAAAGGGTAAAGCACAGGCTAAACAGTGGCTTTCCCATTGGATTGTGGAGGCTATTAAATTTGCTTATAGCAGCAAGGGTGTCCCATTGCCTCAGGGTGTGAAAGCACATTCAACAAGGGCTATGGCAACATCGTGGGCGCTGTTCAAAGGGATATTCGTGGGTGATATCTGCGCGGCAGCCAGTTGTTCCTCACCGCACACGTTTATCCGGTTCTACCGTCTGGACATAACGGCCCCCTCGGTGGCCCATTGTGTCCTCTCTGCAGGGTCCATGAGGCAGCAGAGTAGCTATCAGGTTTTTTTTTGGTAACTTTGGTAGATGCTCAGCGGGGCGTGAATATATGTCCCATACAATATGTGTTATACCGAGTGAATCGACTGAAAGGGAACGAATGGTTATGACTATAACCTCTGTTCCCTGAAGGAGAGGAACGAGGTACAACACATTGCTGCCCCGCCTCTCAGCTTAGCTCGGCGAAGAGCAGCTGTCGAACTGAGAGTCAACCGTGGTGACGAGGGCTTATAGGTATAGACGGGGCTACACCTACGTCACCACAGGTTTGACTGCCTTTAAGGCGTGAATAAAGGTGGCTTCAGCCAGGACACGAGAGGGCGTGATATCCCATACAATATGTGTTGTACCTCGTTCCTCTCCTTCAGGGAACAGAGGTTATAGTCATAACCATTCGTTCCCCTCTTCACACCTCTGTACACCCGAAAATTATTTTTCTTTGTCTTGAGACTGTTCCCTTTCAGGGGTCACCACAGCAAATCATCTGCCTCCATCCTCTGCATCCTCTTCTCTCACATTAACTAACTTCATGTCCTCTCTCTCTGCATCCATAAATCTCCTTTTTGGTTTTCCTCTAGATGTCCTGCCTGGCGGTTTCAACCTCAGCATCTTTCTGCCAATATGCTCACAATCTCTCCTCAGAACATGTCCAAACCATTTCAATCTGGCCTCTCTGACTTTATCTCAAAAACAACTAACATGGGTTGTCCGTTGTATACAAAGCTATATATTTTTTTAATTATTGGCAGCTTTATAAAAACCCATTATGCGGCTGCGCTACTGTACATGCTATCAAGGACAATATAAAAAAGAAAACGGTGCCACATGCAGTTCCGGTTTAAAAGCAGCCCGTGCGAAGAGTAATCATAAATTAAAGTTAAGTGAGATTTACTGTCTATTTATTTAATATTTTACTATTTAATATTTATTTAAGTCTTTTCTAAATATTTTTGCTTTTATATGCAAAAATATGATTATAGTGTTGGAAACTGGAAATATTTTTTGGATGGATAGAACTGATCATCTGCATTTACATTATTTATATGCATGTTTCGCAATATAAAATTTCGCCTCAAGAACTCACCTCTGGAACTGATTAAATTTGCATGCCAAGGTACCACTGTGTTAAGTGCTACTTCCTTAAAGACTGTATGTTCTGAACTTTTGCTCAGCTATAAATGTTGTGCTCTGCCATCAATCATGTCTTGATTTAAAGTGTTTAACCTACCTAGTTGTCAATATCTGGAAATAAATGGTGAAATTCTGATCAATTGTCCCTTATTCATCTTTTGATTTCAAATCCAAATATCATCAAATGCATAGCAAAATCAAAAGAATGGGCTTTGCCATTCTCAAAAACAAAAGACCATTCTTATCTAACACAAGGAATGCCAAAGCAGTATCCATAAGCAACCATATTCAATTAATGCAAATTATTTCATTCGAAGAGACTTCTGGTAGATCAAGCTTACAGTACAGTAATGGTTGTACTGAGATCAGTTTAATGCTAAATGTTGACAACAGTTTAACAGAATGTTCATGTATGCTTTAAACTCACAGGACACAGTATGGTAAATGCTAGGCCAGTACTGCCCACTGTCTCTCTTCAGCCATACGCGGATAGTCCTGGAACAAGAATTGTAAACCTGTCAGTTCAGAACTGCAGCTTCAGAACCACAAAGCTTTCTGGCACACAAAAAAGGAAATTGACAACAAGAGCAGTTCGACATTATGAAGTTTTCTCATGGGCTTTTAGACTTTAAATAGAAATCAGTTATTTCATCTCCAAACCACTATCTTCATAAACTAACTGCTAGACATCAGAAAATTAACATTAACATGCAAGGGACACGGCACCATGGATAGGGTGCCAACCCATCACATGGCACAAACACACACACTCCATTACATACAAAGGGCAATTTGTTAATGCCAATCAACCTAAATCACACGTCTTTGAACTGCAGAAGAAATCCAGAGTACCTGGAGGAAACCCACCAAGCAGAAAACATTCACATTTATGTCAAACTTCAAACCCTATAGATTAACGTGACGATCCATGTGTGTATTCTGTTTATTTTTTCCTCCCTCTCTTCACTCTCATTTTTTTGTTGCATTTTCTCGCTCCACTTCTAGGATTGAGTTTATTGGCTGTCTGGGCTGTCAATCATCATCATGACGCTCTGCCAATCCGCTCACGTGCTGATGTATTTGAGGCCTCGAGTTCGGTGTGTGTGCGCGTGCGCGTGCCTTGCCAGTTGTTTTATTGTATTTTCAGTCATACGGAAGTTTGCTTTGTTGTGTGTTCCAAATCTCTCTATAAGACTTGTATCAAACTGTGTGTGTTTACACTGATGTAATGTGTTTTTAGTTTTGGTTTGGCCTACTACATGGCAAGTTCAACTTCATTGTCAGGAAGCATGTTGGTGCTTTTCTTTTCTTTTTTTTTACTACTAAATTGGTCAGTTGTTTAAGTTGAGTGTCACGCCACCCATGTACTTTTGTTCCTTATTTTAAGGGAGTCAGTTAGAGCGTTGCATACGCTGAAGATTTCAGGTATTTTTATTTTGTATTTCTTTTCTGTTAGTTAGTTTATGATTTAGTCATAAGGTTTGTTTGTTTTGTTTCTTTCTTTGTTTTGCGTGACACACTATTTTCTGACTGGGAACAGGAGTGCGTTTCAAAAAGTCGTTTACTCACGTTGTGAAATTTATTTTAATTCATCCTTGATCTGTTTCACACCCCGCTACAATTGTCTCTCCCAAATGTTGCAGTTCTCATCCTATTTAACATCAAGCACTTAACAATTAAGAATTGGATGTTACTCAATTCATATACACATGAAGGCAATATAATGTATGTCCAGGGGTATGGATGTAAATATGGATATATTATTTAAATATGATATATGTAGGATATATATTGATGTACAATCAATGACTGCGCAGGGGTGAAACGTTAAGTTAATAATCCAAACATAATAAAAATGACATATGTTATTGTATATTCAAAATATACATTAGTAAAAATATTTATAAACCACGTGTGGTGTAAACATGCATAATTCATTAAGCAGTGCAGGAAAGGTGGTATGATGCAACAATGGAGTGGTCAATAAGCCGTGATCAGTTGGTTAGTGTGGGGGGAAAAAACAGTGGAAAACATTTTTCCAGTCTGTCTGTGAGGGCGCTAGGGCACCTGTAGCGCCTCCACGTCTTATTAAATATTCATTACCTTCTAATCTAACGTATTAACGTTTAATTCTGTCAATTAACAACAGCAGCAACAACGGTAACAACAATAATAATTATTAATTATTGTAGTTTTTCAGGAACGTTCGAACCGTGGTCATGCAAACAGCGTGCTAGCCTAACTGGCTAATCGACTAATAGCACGAATCTTGTAAGGAGCCGCAGGACGATTGTACCTGTCTTCGCTGACCGTGATGACTCCGTCCTCCTTCGGGATTAAAATAACAGCAGTCACTGATTCTTGGTGCCCTTCGATTTTGTTAAGCAGTATAGGTCTGGAGCTTTGTGGCCTTGAATGAATTTCGGCAGCCATAGCTGTTTTCCTTATTTCTCTCCTCGCCTTAACCAAGCCAAGTCAGCTGATCTATAAGGGAAAGTTCACCGCAAAACAATTACCGTAAAACACAGAATAAAGCAGCCAGATCAGCTTGCATTATTGTATCCCAACTTTTTGTTTTCAGAATGTTATATATTAAATACTTTGTAAATTCAGGTTACAATCAGAACACGTTATCTAGCAATGGTACAATATAATTACAGGATGGCAGGGAGACCATATAATTTGAACTTATTTTTTGTTTTTTAGTCACAGAAAGGTAATGTTTTTTATTGTCTTCTTAATAAACATGTTCACATATTATTATAGAAAGGGACATAAGATAAAAATGACATTGACAATAACAATAGCAAGAGGGGTATGCTTATTTAATTATAATAGAAAAGAGGAATTGAGTTCCTTAAATGCATCCATAGTTCTAGTTGCTTTCCAGCTTAAAAGTCAATGTAATGTTTAAAAATAAATTCTCAAATCAACATTAAAATGGGAGATATTAGGCATACATTTTTATCCACTCATTACACTAAATAAAGTTTTTTTTTAAATGTAACAAAGTATATACATTCAGAAAAGAGATGCAAAAGACTCCACATAAATTTCACAGAAAGAACAAAATTCAGAGAGATCAGCTTTACATCTCTTGAGAAACTGGCTAGTTGGATAAATTATGTGTATAATTTTAAAGCATATTTCACTAACTTTGTTATTAACAAAATATTTGTTATTATAAGTTCAAATTAATTTCCAGTAGATATTCTCAAATTAACTATTCCAAAATAATTTATAAAAAGTCTCACAAATCCTGCTGGTATTTTATCAACTACAATACTATATTCACATGGAAGTATTGGAATACCAAATTTCTCTAAGAATTCATAATATGAAAGCAAATATCCTTTATTATTCATCAATTGTAAGACCATTAAAATATAATATTTGTTATTCCATATTAGCCGTTTATTATGAGAAAACATATACTTATATAGAAGAGTCCAAAGAATAGCAGGAACTAAACAAGATATTCCTTCAGATTGGCACATTGGCGCAATGTTGGTTCTGTAGAGAATCATAAAGTTGCCCCAATGTTGCCACAACATTGGTTCAGTAGATAATGGCAAGGTTGGAAATTGGAAATTAAATTCAACTCTTTTCGTCATCGCAAATAATAACAAAACATATTTATATCTCCAGGAATTTATTTGCAAACGTGATAAAATGATTACAAACAAATGATACAAACAAAATATATGTACTGTATACTAGCCCTTTAATGTTTCTGGTGCTTGCTATGGCAATGGCTCCGTATGCTACTCTACTCACTAGCTACAGGTCGATTAGCCTAGCATAATAGTGCATAGCTAAACATCTTTCTCACATTACAGCAAAACTCCTAACATGTTTTCGTGTTACCGCCACAGATTCTCAACACTCATGTCTTAATCAAGAGTATCTTATTTGGAGGAATATTAACCCACCTGTAGTTAGGAGCAAAGAAGCACATAAATATAAATTATTAGTTATAATGAACTTTATAACTAATAATTTATAAATAATGTTTTTAGCTGTCTTAACAGCATATTATTTTTTTATGTACATACATTTTTAACCTTTTATATGTCTTTTAGTCATAAATAACAGAGAAAACTGAAATGAACAATACATTATCACCATTGTTTAGCTGTCATTATAGAGAATCCATTTAGATATAATTTATGATAATAATACACTTCCAGTAATATTGTTAAAAGTATTTTAACAGCATACAAAGTGTTTGTCTTCAACACACACACTGTAAAAAATAAAATGTTGACAACTCAAAATTTCAAGGCAACTTGCTGCACAGCTTTTTTGAGTCAACTCTACTTTTAACCCAAGTTGTTGACTTAACTCAAAAAAGCTGTCAAGCAAGTTGCCTTGAAATTTTGAGTTAAGTCAACATTTTATTTTTTACAGTGTATCAATGCTCAAAAAAGTAATGTTTATCCTTGTACACGTTGTTCACACATGGAAACCGGTGTCCTTCCTAACATGCACACACACACTCTCAGCCTTGGTCA
This sequence comes from Clarias fuscus, assembly GCA_030347435.1. NCBI lineage: Eukaryota > Metazoa > Chordata > Actinopteri > Siluriformes > Clariidae > Clarias > Clarias fuscus. The sequence continues at coordinate 14,077,493 of CM059218.1, forward strand.
GCTAGTAGAGTGAACGCAGAGAAGTGCAATTTCTGAGGCTAGTGACTCGGATTAACTTATCCTCCGCAGCAGAGGTGACTCTTGGTCTTCCTTTCCTGGGGCGGTCAGCATGTGAGCCAGTTTCTTTGTAGCGCTTGATGGTTTTTGTGACTGCACTTGGGGACACTTTCAAAGTTTTCCCAATTTTTCGGACTGACTGACCTTCATTTCTTAAAGTAATGATGGCCACTCGTTTTTTTTATTCAATTAGCTGCTTTTTTCTTGCCATAATACAAATTCAGCCTCTTTGAATGATTAGGTGTGTCCAAACTTTTGGTCTGTACTGTATATTTTTTATCTTATATTAAATTATCTTTATATAATTGAGCATGGGATCGTGATGCCAAGGCTGCAAGGCATTGTGAAGCATTTACAGACTTTAGAATAATTTAAGAAAAGGAGGAACTTTATGTTTAGACCTCCAAAAAGCCCCAGATGATGGGGAAAAAAGCATCACACTATGATGTTACTCAAAATGACGTAATGTTCTTGAATAAACCCATGTTATCTCTCTCTCTTGGACTCCAGCAGCTCACATTACACTGCTTCCCTTCTGAAGCCCTGTCTGAACCATGCAAAATGTGTTGACATACAGAAAGGCAACAAAGTGATAATGTTTAGAAAATTGCAATTCATCAAGGATAGTCTAAGTAAAAGTTAAATGCACAATGTTAAATTCCAGTAAAAATTGGAATGCACAATGTTTTCTAACTGATCAGTCCTTTCAATTTTCTGCCGCATGAGCTCAAATAAAGTGTTTCCCGAGGTGTTTGCGGTGAAGCAGTTCAGGATCACAGACAAATTACATCACTAGTACTTGGTCAAGTAGATGATTCGATATGAGTTGACAAGCAGTTAAATTTTTATGGTAAAAATTTGAAAAAGATTGTTTCAAATGTTGTTCTTCATCATACATACTGGAATGCATTAGTTTGTGTTCTCTTGCTGTCCTTTTACTTTTCTGCAACAGAGTCTCAAAAAGCTTTCCTCTAGTTTAGAAAAAAGGCTTAAAAGAAATTATAAATACCATAAAGACTATGTAGCTTGATGAGACAATCGCTCGAGGTGATGCTGAAAAGGTTCCAGTTGAAGAAATCGGTAAGCACTCTGTGTGGTATATTCACTGGATTTATCACCTTAAAACCCTGGGAAAATCTGTGTAGTCTTTGACTGCTCAGAAAGGTTCAATGGTACGTCTCTCAATTAGCATTTGTTAGTTGATCCAGAGCTTCGAAAAGTACAAGTTCACACTACCCAAATAAAGGAGGAAAGACCATTGCTTGATCGGCCCAAAACAAACAATACGGCAGACGTCTCTAAATCCACATTTTGGGAAGCATTTAAAGTGTATAAGCGTGGGCAAATTTTTTCTCATAATTTGTCAATAAAGAAACAACAAATGTAAAGAAAATTAAATTAACTAACAGAATTGATCAAGAATATGCAGCTTCTGTCAGGGATAATCCCTAGAGGGCGCCTGGCGCCCAGAGACTTTTTATGTTTCTTTTGTAGTTTTCCTAAGTTTGACTTCATTTCCCAGGATGCACCTCGGTCAGGTGACATGAGCCCCCCTCACCTGAACCGAGTTGGCTCATTTGTTTCTTTATAAATCGTCTGTTTAAGTTCTAGTTCTTTGTCTTGCATTTGTTGGATTACACTCGTGAACTGCTGGTTAGATTATGTTTAATTTGATTCATGCCAGTTTAAGTTCATAGTTCTTTGGTTAGTTTGTGCTGAAGCGCATTGCATTCACAAAAGAAAAAAATAATAACAGGAATTATCTGTAGTGTATTGAGAATATATGATAGGAGCGCTCTGCCCTCTTATGGTTATACTATGCTACTGTTTTCGCCTTAACCTGTGAGTAGGGTTGTTCTGTGTTTTTCCAGTAAAAGCCGTGTCTGCACACTGAGTCCGTTGTCCGCCTGGTTTACTTATTCTATGTCAATATATTACATTATCTCATAATTATGACTTATCTCATAATTATGATTTAGAGATAAGAGGGTACAGTCTCTTGCAGGGGGATATTTTTCATCGGAAACGAAACTTACTGCATCCTTTTGCTTGAATGTGCCTCACTGCACACTCATGGAGATGTAGCAGCTATCCTATGGTTTAGCTTGATGGCGCGAGGGACAGAACTGCGCATAAACTGTTCAGAACGAGCAGATCCGCAGGCTGCTTTTCCGCGGAACAGGCAAAGGCACGGCCATTTATACACGCGGTTGCCAGACAAGGCAATCAGCCTGAACGAGCCACACTTGGCGGCGTGTTTATTTAAGGGTCCTGATACCGCAGTAGAGATCATTTAGGTAGTACCGTTAAGGTATCAGGAAAGAAAAGAAAAGAAAAGAAAAGCAAAGCGCGCAGAAAGTTGAGAGTCCTAAGACGCCGGCGAAAGAGAGAGCCCAGCGTGCGTGCTCAGCTTAAGTTTATTAGTGCTTTATTTTCCAGAGCACCCGTCCATTCTCACGTAGACGGCGGAGCTCCATTATATTGTGTTTTTAGTTTTCGTTGGTTTCATTTAAGTTCCTAATTAATAATCCCACGTCATCTCCAAACTGGAAGGTCTACCCGTGCGAATCATAAGCACTCTCACATACTCCTATTTCGTTGCCCCCTCTAAAGCACTCTCCATACCGCGCCACGGCACATGTCATTAGTTAAATCTACTATTACCATCCAATTACACAATGACATTAATATCTCCCAGTGTGTCAATCCAAGAAAGAAATAAACGCGAATTAAATTCGACACTATTGTCCCCGTCTTGTGCCGATCACCTAACCCTACCCTTTGTCATAATCATTAGACCAGGATCTTATAATTATGACATATTAAGTCATAATTATAAGTTATTAAGTAATAATTATGAGTAAATGTAGCGGATGTTAATATTCTCAATGTATAATTAATATTATAATATTAATGTATTCCACAAAAATCCCTCCTCATCTGTATGTTTATTTTGTTTATTATTGTATCCGAAAATGCAGTGGCGGTTTTAGGCATGGGCGAACTGGGCAGCCGGCCAGGGCGGCATTTTTTCACGACTTCAGGGGGGCGGCACTTGGGGGGGATGCGCCGGCTTACCGCTAAACGTTTTAAAAAATAATAATAATTTTAAATATATATATATATATATATATATATATATATATATATATATATACACGTGGACAAAATTGTTGGTACCCTTCGGTCAATGAAAGAAAAACTCACAATGGTCACAGAAATAACTTTAATCTGACAAAAGTAATCATTTTAAAAAATTCTGTGAATGTTAACCAATGAACGTTAGACGTTGCTTTTCAACAATGCTTCAACAGAATTATTTAAAATAATAAACTCATGGAACAGGCTTGGACAAAAATGATGGTACCCCTAGAAAATATTGAAAATAATGTGACCAAAGGGACATGTTAATTCAAGGTGTGTCAACTAATTAGCATCACAGGTGTCTACAATCTTGTAATCAGTCAGTGGGCCTATATATAGGGCTCCAGGTAGTCACTGTGTTGTTTGGTGACATGGTATGTACCACACTCAACATGGACCAGAGGAAGCCAAGGAAAGAGTTGTCTCAGGAGATTTGAAAGAAAATTATAGACAAGCATGTTAAAGGTAAAGGCTATAAGACCATTTCCAAGCAGCTAGATGTTCCTGTGACTACAGTTGCACATATTATTCAGAAATTTAAGATCCATGGGACTGTAGCCAACCTCCCTGGACGTGGCCGCAGGAGGAAAATTGATGACAAATCAAAGAGACGGATAATCCGAATGGTAACAAAAGAGCCCAGAAAGACTTCTAAAGAGATCCAAGGTGAACTTCATGCTCAAGGAACATCAGTGTCGGATCGCACCATCCGTCGTTGTTTGAGCCAAAGTGGACTACATGGGAGACGACCAAGGAGGACACCACTGTTGAAAACAAATCATAAAAAATCCAGACTGGAATATGCCAAACTACATGTTGACAAGCCACAAAGCTTCTGGGAGAATGTCCTATGGACAGATGAGACAAAAATGGACCTTTTTGCCAAGGCGAATCAGCTCTATGTTCACAGACGGAAAAATGAAGCATATCAAGAAAAGAACACTGTCCCTACTGTGAAACATGGAGGAGGCTCTGTTATGTTCTGGGGCTGCTTTTTTGCATCTGGCACAAGGTGTCTTGAATCTGTGCAGGGTACAATGAAATCTCAAGACTATCAAGGGATTCTAGAGAGAAATGTGCTGGCCAGTGTCAGAAAGCTGGATCTCAGTCACAGGTCATGGGTCTTGCAACAGGACAATGACCCAAAACACACAGCTAAAAACACCCAAGAATGGCTAAGAGGAAAACATTGGACTATTCTAAAGTGGCCTTCTATGAGCCCTGACCTCAATCCTATTGAGCATCTTTGGAAGGAGCTGAAACATGCTGTCTGGAAAAGGCGCCCTTCAAACCGGAAACAACTGGAGCAGCTTGCTCATGAGGAGTGGGCCAAAATACCTGCAGAGAGGTGCAGAAGTCTCATTGACAGTTACAGGAATCGTTTGATTGCAGTGATTGCCTCAAAAGGTTGTGCAACAAACTATTAAGTTAGGGGTACCATCATTTTTGTCCAAGCCTGTTCCATGAGTTCTTTTTTTAAAATAATTCTGTTGAAGCATGGTTGAAAAGCAATGTCTAACGTTCATTGGTTAACATTCACAGAATTTTTAAAAATTATTACTTTTGTCAGATTAAAGTTATTTCTGTGACCATTGTGAGTTTTTCTTTCATTGACCGAAGGGTACCAACAATTTTGTCCACGTGTGTATATATATATATATATATATATATATATATATATATATATTACTTTGGCGCGGCGGCGCCCCTGTGCACGTTTGCTGAAAAGGTGCCGTGCACTGAAGCTGTGAGAAGCGGAAAGGGGAGCGGAGGAAATTTCACCTCTCCCAAAAGGAGGGGAAATCCATACAATGGTGGGTTAAACACCTTGACTTTCTTACAAATAGCGGCGCACATTTCATTTACAATATTATAAACACAGAGCTATAAATTATTTAATTTTGTTTTTTCAAAATTATGTGAAATGGCTAATAAAAATGGTAATAAAACGAATAAATGATTATGTGGAGATGAAGTGGTTTAGTCCTGACTTCTAGTTGTGAGTGACAGTAGGGGAGGGGGGGGGGGGGGGGATCAGTTGATTGTCGATTTCAAAATAAACAACGTTGGAGAGAAAAAGGCCAAAGCTGTCAGGTGCCCAATTTAGAAAAAAAGAGAAAAGAAGAGGAGAAACGAGCAAATGATAAAGGTATGCAACAACGTTCTCTCTGTATGATTACTGTATCATGTCAATGAAGTTCTAATGATGATTAGTGTTATAACTTTAGGTTTGTTAGCCTTCTTGCTAGCCTAGTCCTGCAGATGAGGAGCTGGCAGAGCAATGCAATACACTAGGCACCACACTGCACTGTGAAGGGCACTCTGATTTGGACAGTAGAGAGCTTGTGCAGGAAATCAAGATCTTCCCTCCTCTGCCATCAAAAACCATGAAAAGGATCTATCGGAGATCTACCCCAACTTTTGGACTGCTCGCAGGATTACACTTACTCTGCCAGTGACTGTGGCTCAAGCAGAGAGGAGCTTTTCAAAAACTGAAGTTGATCAAGTCATATCTGAGATCAACCAAGTCTCAAGAACGGCTCACTGGCCTTGCTATCATCAGTATCGATCACTCAATAGAGGAGCACATCTTGTATGATGACATTGATGATTTTGCATCAAGGAAGGCCAGAAAGGTCAGATTTTAGTTTTTTTGTTGTTGTTGTTGTTGTTTCAAGTTCAGTGTTATAATTCTATTTTTCTGGAGTGTGGTGTGCTTTAGATCATGTATTTACACAATATTTAACTATATTTTATCAGTATTTTATTCTTAATAAAAGTAATATGTAAAAGACAGTATATTTATTTATGTTCCAAGATTTTTTGTGATATTGTAAGTTGAGTGATTTGTGAAATAAAACATTGTTTCTGCAATATTATGATGTAGTGTAATTTTTTTTAATTGTGTGAGGGGAAGGGGGGGGCGCCCAGAGGCGGTCTCGCCCAGAGAGTAAATCAGTGTAGAACAAAATGGTGCTGCACATTGCTCAGTCATTGAGTTTTCCAATGCCACCTCCGACGCTATCTCTCCATCACCATTTTGTACCATTTTCCTGATTGAGTTTGTGTTGTTAGAACGCGGGTTTAATTGTGTAAACTCTTGCTCTCTGCGTGAGAAAGTTCTAATAATAAATTCGCGTGGTTATCCTGTCTGCTCGCGCTGCTTCCGTGTTTGGGTTTATCCTCCACGCTACACGGGCTAACTGCTAGTCTTGTGATTCGCCTCCGGTTGCCGTGTGACAGAATGACTGAGCCAGCAGTAAACCCAGCAGATTACGCTCAGCTCTGCGATGTGGTGGACGGACATGCTAGGCTGATTGAGCAGCTGCGCAGTGAGGTCGCGGCTCTCCGTGCTAGCGTCCAAGACATCGCGGCCTTGCGCCGCGAGGTCGCGGACCTGCGGCAGGAGAACGCGACGCTCCGCGAGGCGGCTTCTCGGCTGGCTAGGCCGTCGCCCGTCGCGGTGGCCGCCACCCCCCTCCCCCCTCTGATGTGTATTTAGCTTTACCGGACAAATGGGACGGCACAGACGGGAAGTGTAATGTTTTTTTGACCACACTGGATCTTGTGTTTGAGTTTAATTTCACCAGATACTCCACAGACCGGTTGCGCATTGCCCTTCTCGTCTCGTTGCTGTCAGGGCAGCCACGGCGGTTCTTCACTCCGATTCGGACACAGCACATTCATATGATGAGTTCACCCGTCAACTAAAACTCACTTTTGAACATCCTGCTGCCGAGGTGGAGACCGACTCAAAATTATATCATCTGCGGCAGGGAGGTTCGTCCGTGAGCCGCTACACGGGGGATTTCAGGATCCTTGCCGTCCAAACCACCTGGGGAGACACCGCCCTCCGGACAGCCTACTACGAGGGACTGGCTTCCCGTATAAAGGACGAACAGACCAACGACTGCTCTCTCGTCAGAGGCCAGCCCCCTGGACCCTGCCGCCTGCCACTTCATCACCATCTCCAACCACGCCACGACCCTCCACGTTCCTTGCCTACAATCCAGTTCCTGAAGCATGCCCCTTTTCCACTGCCACCACCACCGGACCTGTCGGATCTCCACCTCCCGCCGTGGTTGATACCGGAGCCGGGGAACCCATGCAATTAGGACACGCCTCCTTGCCCGCTGCAGAGAGGGAACGATGTTTCAGAGGAGGGCTCTGTGCATATTGTAGGTCAGCATTGCATCACAGAGCTATCTGCCCTCTTCGCCCGGGAAAACGCTATGGCCCGGTGAGTAAGGAGGGCGACTTGCCGGGTTCCCTCCACCTCTCTGCCACCACAACCAACATTTCCCGTCTCACGGTGCAAGTACACCTCCAGTTTGGCCACAAACGGTTCAGAAGTACGGCGTTCATCGACTCCGGTGCCGCTGGCAACTTCATTGACTCTTCCTATGCCAAAGAACTGGGAGTGGAACTCGAGGTGTTATCCCAGCCCGTTCGGATTACATCTGTCGACGGTCGGCCCCTTTCATCAAGCCCTATCATCACTCAGACCCAACCAATCACGTTAATCATCGACCAACACCAAGAGCACATCCGGTTTCACCTCACCCCCATTTCATCTCCCCCCTCATCCTCGGGCACCCTTGGCTACTGCAACACGACCCGCTCATCTCATGGACACAAAACCGGATCCTTCAATGGGGCCCGACCTGCACCGAACTTTGCCTATGGGCCTAGGTAATGACCTATGCCCATGTGTCGACTATCGGGGGCTCAACAATATCACCATCAAAAATTGTCACCCATTGCCTCTTACCAACTCTGCCCTGGACGCCCTCTCTGGCAGTTGGAGAAGTGCGCCTTTCACAAGTGCTCCACCATGTTCCTGGGTTTCATCATCTCGCCCCAGGGTGTGGCCATGGACCCGCAGAAACTGGAAGTTGTATGTCATTGGCCCCTACCCAAGACCCTCAAGCAACTTCAACGGTTTCTCAGGTTTGCGAACTTCTACCGTCGCTTTATCCGGGACTACAGTACGGTTTGTGGGAGATTTTTGTCTTCCACCTATTGATGTTGCCTCAATACAAGTTATTAAACATGTACTTAAATTTAGTAAAAAGAATTAAAGAAAGACTTCTCACTCAGTGCAGATCTGGATGAAGTAGACAGGATTTATTGCAGCAATAAAACCAAAGTGAGCCAGCTTAGCAATGCCTAGATTGGAAGTCTAAGCACTACCAAAAACAGACTGAATTCTACAGAAATAATCATGCCTTTTTATACAGTCTTATCAAGAGGAGGTGCCCATCCTTATCACCCCCACCTTCGTTAGTTCTCCTCATTCCTGGAAGATGTCCAACCTAATTCCTGGAAGATGTTCCCATTATAATCCAACTTTTTCTTATAAATTCTCCTATTATAATTATAGTTTTTATATCTTATTTTATTACGTCATATACCTCGTCATCTGACTCATTTTATTACGTCATATACCTCGTCATCTGACTCCGTCTTATGCTCATATTAGTTCCCATTATGTTTTAATTCCCTTATTAATTGTTTTCCATTATCTTTACATTTTCCTTTCTTCAGTTTTTAAAAATAGTGGGGCGTTACCTATTTTTACTATACCTCTCTTGGTTTTCCGGTTTGTTCTTCATTTCTCAAGAGACCAACCATGGGTAAGCATCTCCCTCGTATTGTTTCTTTACTTTTTTTTCTCATTTTCCCTTTTTTGGTGTCTGACACATTCTTACCTTTATATTTACAGCTAGTCGCAACTGCTCTAACACTGGCTACATCCCTCTGGATGACTCCGACAGTCAGGGCAGTCCGGATTATGCCTCGGTGAGTTCTGTTCAAGAAGAACCTGAGTCCTCTGGATCCTTGATGCAATATCTACGGGAGAAAGGCCTCACTTATTTTACAAAGGGTGACTACAAGCCTGGTCCTTCTAAAAGACTGCGTTTGGAGGCCGATAGTCCTCCTCAATCTTTTAGACCCATAAGGCCGGAGTCCAGCACTCCAGCACCATCCATCCAAAGGCCTGACTGTTATGTATCTGTTGGCACTCAGACCGATTTTAAGGTGTCTGTTGGCACCCAAACAGATTTTCCTCCCGTGTCTATGCCACTTTTGAATCGTGCTCATTCTACTTTTATTCCTCTGCCTGATCTCCCTATTGGAGTTGTGCTTGCTCATAGAAGGTTTGATGTGTAATTCTTCTCTTTTACTGTTAATGTTACAGGCCCCTCATGTTATTTCCTACTTTTTATTTTGGGCCATCTATTTTGTATTCTACTATATGCTTTTATAAACTATGTTTAATGTACTTTTATTTCTTGTGTTCTTTCTTTATTAAACATGATGTACATACCAGCGTCTGTGTGCCTCTTTCTTATCTCTGTGTCGTTCCTGACTCCAATGCACACCGGTATCTTTTAGCTATGTGATTTATCGTCTAATGAGCACGTATTCCTTGCCAGGTGCTTTCCCAATACGTTTGCTGACAATTATAATATATGTTTTTTAATTAAATGCGTTCCTACGTGCACCTTTTTTCTGTGTCTTTAGATTCGCCTGGTACACTGAGTATCTCTATCTCCTTACTGTGGCCCCCTGTGCCTGCTCTCCTTATCTCTTTCGTTTTTCCTGGTATCTTGTGCATGGGTCCTTCTCTGCTTACTTTTTATCCTTTGTTATTCAATATAATATTATTAAGGTTCACGTATTATGTTGATTAATATTGTCATATTGTTACATTACAAATATATTTTACTAAAATATGCTTACATATTTCCCCCTCTGCGACTTTTAAGTCGCATAAAAGAAAGAGTACTTATTCTAAAAATAAATTTTCTATTATCTTCCATCATTTTCCTTAATCATCTTCCTTACATATTACATCTTCCTTCCATCTTCCCCTTACATATTACATCTTCCTTCCATCTTCCTTCCATATTTCCCCCATCGGTTGAGTACATGACAAGTACATGGTTATGTTTGAGTATACATTTCGTTAGTATATTTATACATTTGATAAGTACACTTATGATGAATATTTGTCTGAATACATATTTGCTGAGTCCAGAGGTGGGCGAAAAAACCCTCCAGTTAGCCAATTCAGAAGGAAAAATTCCCACCTTGCCAGCCTTTTTGTGCTCGACAGTGCATTCACCACCTGGACTGCAGGCCTACTCTACTTAAACAAGATCAAAAGAAAGTTATAGTCAAAAGAAGTCGTTAATGCTGTTCAAACAGTGAATTCGGGTCCCTGTAAAACATGGAGAGGGTGTCAAGGTTGTCACCATCATCGTTGTCCATTGCTTTGCGATCTTCATCCGTGCATTCAAGTACACACACTCCCTCACTGTTCAATAGTAATGCTATTGGGACTTGGCGTGGTCCGTTAGTTTTCTGCCAAAGAAAATCAAACCATTCTTTAGTTGATGGTAGGCTCTCCAGTGCACGTTGCTGCGACAGTGATGTATCTGTCCATAAGATGTCGTCCCCAAAAAATACTTTGGTTACAATCAATGTCAAACATCCCACATGAGCTCCTCACGGCTCCATCCCCCGTAGGTTCAATTGCCTTGCAGAGGCCGAACTCCAGGTGTCGTCCAAGCTGATATGAGGTTGTAGTCACTCGAAGTCCTCGGCATACATCTAGGTTAAATGTCTCCTGTGCCTTCGATTGTATCCATTTGAAGTCTCCGGTCACAACATCAGCCATAGTGATGAATTTTCTTGGCCACTGAGGACGTACTGGATACCAGTTGGCCAGATCATGCCTCAGCCCTTCCCATCGTTTCTTTGGTGTGTGGTCCACAATGTGTCTCCATATATCACAGCAAGCTGCACAGGAAATCTTCCTCAGTGGATCAGGTCCTGGTGCCACCTCAGGTATTGGTTCCATCCTGTGACACATAGGTGTACAGCAAAACAAGGGACATGCAAGAACAAGATACAAAACCATTCTAGTGCTACTTCTTAATACAGTTATTTAAAGTATAGGATACAGTTAGTCCAGATATAGATTATAATCATTTTAAGCGTGAGTTAGATATTAGCTTAAATTGCTTGGGTACAATATGCCATTATTATAGGCCATTTTAGTATACATGTGATTAATATGGAAACAGTCATTGGTTTCTCATGCAGAGCAGTGTCACTATTCATTCATCTGCATGTAGACAGATTCTCCTTCGACGTCCTCATCTGTCATCATCGGTCCGTGATGTTCTACAACGACTATGTATTGTCCCACCATCTTCTGAATGCTTGCTTTAGCCAGGGGAATGACGCAGCATGACAAAATGAGCAGAGTTCCCAGTACTATCAGAACGATAGTTCCTAACTTTATAAGTAGCCCATACCAATTTGAAGGATTAAGCCAGTCAAACCAAGAAGTCCATGCATTATTCCTTTGCACATCTTGAGTGATCCTAACATGCTCATCTCTCATTCTCTGCATGGATCTTAAAATCTTAGTTATATTGCCGTCTGGACCGGTATGTCGTGGTATATAGGTGCAGCATTCTTCTCCAATTAAGGCGCACACCCCTCACTGAGGTGCCAACATTGTGTCCAGGACGAATCTATTCTGCGTAGTCATTAATGTATTTTTATCCAATTGTTCCTGTACCAGTCTCATAACTCCAAAGGTATGATTCCAAAATCTTTGCTGATTGTAATAGAGTAAGTTAATCCATCTCGCATTTTTCGAAATTTGAACCCAAGGCAAGAAGACTGTTGTAAAGATTCCTCCTACCCTGTTTATAACCTCATGTTCTGTTGGTACCCCAATTGGAATACCGTCCCAAGTCACTGATAGTCCTCCCTCTCTATCAAACTCTTCCCACACTGGTAGTTCTTCTAGGCCAATCTTTTTCACAAATTTTTCATCTCGCTTGTTTCGTTTCTTGTCTTTACCATGTAATCCTATGACCAGTAGGTCTCCTTCCAATAACACTGGAGCACAGCATCCACGCCAGTTGTTTGGCAAGGTTTGTCTAACTGTTGTTCCACCACAGTACCAGAATATATCCGCTAACGGGGCTGTACCAGGACTCAAATCAGGTTGTCGTACCTTTACTGTCTCACTACATGACACATTGTCCATTTCGTCATCACAAAGCTGTCGCATTTCTATGAAGAATCCTGCTGCCGGCTGTGTTTCGTTGCAACTCGGTGACAGATCTCCTATCTCCATACTTCCATTTGAGCATATGCATAACGGGTAGGTCTGCCAGCTGGGTGTTATTTCTCGTTGGACAGCGTCTAGCGTTTCTACAGGATGATATGTGCACTTACTAGTATTTTGCATCCATTCTGGACCATAATGTAATGCAGCTGAGTGTAGTAGACAGCTAATGGGACACAATTGTGAGGCACTATATGCTGGATCATTTATGCACTCTTCCATACCTTGCGTCGTTATTACATGTTGAGGTTTATTACTTCTATCGTGGCACACAATGCAGTCCTTTTCTGTTAGAGTCTCTGCTGTGAATCTCAACCATTGAAAAAACATGTCGTTCTTCCATGTCATGTCAACTTCTGTCTGATTTTTGGGTGACTCTTTTGTCAATTGTGGAATTATCATTACATATGCCATCGATTCTTCATCTGATATTCTGGGTTGGTTGGGTGTCTTTGCATAACATCCCTGCCAATCTGGTAGTAATAAACATGCTCCTCGGATTTTACCTGTTGATGATGTATTGAATGCACACCAGTTATTGGATGTTGGGCTTGCTTCAATCGTTTCATATGACCTGGTCATCCTGTCCCATCCACGTTCCCCCTTCATTTTTACAAGGATGAGTACTTGTTTTCCCGAGGCTCGTGTTCTGTCTACTTTTATCTGAAAAGTTCCTGACCATTCACCTGTTCTATCCCCCATAGATAATCTGTCTGTCCTTCTTGCTCTAGTTACTGTTGCTAGTGCACAACGTATTTGCCTCTCCTCAAGGGTCCATTCTAATTTATTTTTCTTGTTCCCAATAGCTCTGCTGTCAATTTCATTTTTAAAATCCCATTTGCCCTTTCCATCCCCTGAGATCCCCTGAGATTGGGGGTGGTAAACACATCCAAATCTATGCTTAATATTTAACCATTGTGTTACTCTCTGTACTATTTTGTTTGCAAAGTGCCTACCATTGTCTGAACTGATTGTGTCCGGAATCCCAAACCTGGGTATTACTTCCCTACACAGAAACTTTGCCACTGCTGTTGCATCTTCCTTAGCTGTTGCTATGGCTTCTACCCATCTACTGAATCTATCTACTACTACCAAGATGTATCGTTTCCCTTGTATTCGGGGTTCCCCCATGTCTACATAATCAAACATTATATGCCTGAATGGCCCATTTGGTTCTGGGATGTGTCCTATTGGTGACGTGAAATGCTTCCTATTGTTAAATCTAGCACAAATGTCACAAAACTGTGATAGCGTTCGATTAACCATTGGACCTAAATATGGCGACCACCATGCCTTTTGGATTCTCCTTATTACTTCCCCTCTTGTTACATGATCATTACCATGAGCTTGTCTTATCAAGGTTATGAGGAAACTTTGTGGAGCTACAAAACGCCGTCTGCACTCCGCCATACATTAGTGTCGCCATCTTTTCTTGCTCCTCTTGCAAGCCATTTACGAATCTCTCCTCCTGACGCCGTGGCCTGCATGTCTGCTAGTGAGGACAGATCTGGTGCAGGAGGTGCATAGTCTTCAGGTATAAGTAACAACCTGTCCTCCGACTCCGGACTGGAGCCTGGTTCTTCATCAGGATCAATGCTTGACTCAGATGAACTAAGTTCGTTGTCTGCTTGTGGACTAGGTTCTGTTTGTGTCGTTGATTCTGGCATCATGTTTGCTTCATTTACTGCTGCTTTCTTTGCTGCTTCATTTGCTGCTTCATTTCCATCACTAACAAAGGTACCATCCTCCCTGTGTGCTGCACATTTAACTATAGCTAGTCTAGATGGTAGTTTAATTGAGCTTAACAGTTCTGCTATTGCTTCTCCATGTACAACTGATGTTCCGTCCGCTCGTTTGTAACCTCTTTGTGCCCATATGGGGCCGTACAAATGGCATATTCCATATGCGTAAGCTGAATCAGTATATATTGTACAGGCCTTCCCTTCTGCTAGCTTACAAGCTTCAGTTAAGGCGAGCAACTCAGCTAACTGGGCCGAACAGGGTTGTGGCACATGTTCTGCCCGCATAATTTTAAAACTTCCCCCTTCTAAGGTCGGTGTTACTACAGCGTAGCCTGCTTTGTTACTGTCTCCATCCCTGAAACATGATCCATCTACAAAAAATATACAGACTGGGTGAGACAGAGGTTGATTTTCTAAATCTTGGCGCGTTTTTAAATGTTCTGCTGACACCAGGTGGCAATCATGAGGATCTCCCTCAGCTGGCGTCACCATACGATCTGCTGGATTTACTGTCTGGCACCTTCGTATAGTTAGTTCTGGTGCAGCGAGTATTACATCATATCCTGTTCTTCTAGCATTCGTAATTACGAATGATGGACTGGTGAGGAGCGCGTGTAGTGTATGAGTGGTATATAGCGTTACTGGATGTCCCATAGTAATGGATGCTGCTTTTTGATAAGCAAATGCAGCTGCTGCCACCCCTCTGTAGCAGGGAGGCATGCCTTTTTCTATATTATCCAGTGCTGTACTGTAATATGCAATCGGCTGTTTGCTAGGGCCCTGCTGTTGAGTTAGAACTCCTGTGGCAAAACCGCCACGCTCTGAGACATAAAGATGGAAAGGTTTATTGTATTCTGGACTGGCTAATGCTGGTGCAGTACAAAGCTCTCTCTTTAACTGTTCAAAGGCCTCCAGGGCCTCAGGTGTCCATTCTAATACTGCACTACTCTTCAGTTGTCCAGCTGTCTTGATCAATACTCGTAGAGGTGCCGTTTTAATTGCAAAATCGCAAATCCAGTCTCTGCTGAATCCAACCATACCTAGGAAGGACAGCATTTCTTTTACAGTCCGTGGTTTAGGGGCTTTCAGTATTGCTTCAATGTGCTCTGGAGAGATGTGCCTAGATGTTCCCTTCAGTACTCGACCTATATACTCTACCTCTTGCCTACAAAACTGTAGTTTCTCTTTACTGACTTTATGTCCATTTTCAGCTAGTTCGGTCAGGATTCTTAATGAATCTGCCTTGCATTGTTCTCTGGTTGGACTACAAATTAGAAGGTCATCGCAGTAACGAAGTAAAGTGCTTTTGATGTTTACCGATGCCAGGTCTTGAGTTAGTACTCGATTAAATATTGATGGACTTTCGCAGTAACCTTGCGAAAGACGATTGTAGGTCAATTGTTGTCCTTCGTAGGTGAAGGCAAACAGGTGTTGCGATACTGGATGTAGCGGAATGCTAAAAAATGCTGAACATAAGTCTATGACCGTGTACCACTGAGTGTCCTCTGGTATATTGGACAGTAGGGTGTGAGGATCAGGTACCACGGGTAATTCTGCTTCTACAATTTGATTTATGGCTCGTAAATCATGCACGAGTCTCCATTTGTTTCCACAGGAAATATGGAGGTGTTGCAAGGGCTTTTGGTGGGTTTTAACACTCCGGCCTTTAACAGTCCATCTATAGTAGGTTTTATCCCTGCTATGGCTTGAGGTGTCAAAGGATATTGTCTTTGATAAGGCAATTTTACATTTGGACTTATTTTTATTAGGGCTTGTCCTCCGGACTTAACTAATCCTACATCTGTGGGATGCTTTGTCCATAGCTTTTCTGGGATAGTCTTTAGCAGCTCTTCATCTAATGCTAATTCCCTCCCATCTACCTGTCCTACCACTTCAACTGGCATTTGTGTGTGTGATGACAACGGAATGTTACACATCCCCCTCTGAGGGTGTGTTGTCAACAGAGTGTTCCCATCTATCTCTGTGTGTGTAGCCCTCATTCTATCTATTCCTGAAAATATTATTTTCAAAAATCTTCGATCTGGTGATATATGTACAGATGGGTTAGGGGTTTGTTCCCACTCAGTTACTTCTGCTGCTTGCTTAACCATTAGTCCCAATTCTTTAGACTGTGCGTTTTCCCCCACCAATAAAGAGATGTGGGGTGCTGTGTTTGGTACTTGATGCCAATGTTCCATCTGTTCAGTTAGGTGTACAGTGATGGCTACTCCGGGGGCACCAACAATTATGTCGCCTAGTGTCACATCCGTGACAGTGTTCTCCATTACATCTGACCATAATTGTGCATATTCTTCATCCTGACTTTCTTGATCGTAGTGCATGGTACAGTGCAACGGTAAGGTTACTCTTTTGCAGTCTGGTCGTCGTTGTATAATCCATTCTTCCCATAACCTTTGTGCATGTTGAGCTCCTTTGACTGTGCACAACAGCCAGTATACTGTATCTGGGTCTTTGTGGTTTTCAGTAGTCTGTAGGAATTGTCCTATCGTCACATATAGCCCTTTAGTATTGCATTGAATTTTAGCCTTGAGCTTACACAGCAGATCTCTTCCCAGTAAGTTGACTGGTATTGTGGGTGAAAACAGTAAGGGTGCAGTTATAGTGGTGTCTTCTAATGTTATTATCTGGGGCTCTGTAAAGTGCAATACCTGTGATAGTCCCGAGAAGCTGGTAGTTTTTATCGTATTGCCTGAGAGAGGGAGCTTTGAGCCTTTCAATCCTATACATGAGTAAGTTGCACCCGTGTCAATCATAAATGGAATTGGCTGAGAATTATTTATTGACACCATTACGGTTGGTTCTTGTTGTGGATGCAGTGTTGCTGCATCTGCTCCCCCTCTGGCTTCTCTGGGCCTTGTCAATTCCAGTTCTGAGGTCCCATCCAGGGACCTGTCCATTGATTCTGTGATTGTCCTTCCATTCGAGCTCCAGCAGGTTGTCTTGGGCCAGGAGGTCCCCTGTTTCCTCGAGGTGCCTGACCTGCACCATATGGCCCTTGAAATTGAGGTCCATTTTGAGCTCCCCATGTTGCTTGTGGACAATTTCTTCTAACATGTCCTGCTCCTCCGCAGTGCCAGCATACCATGTCTTGAGTGTTTGGACCCATCTGCCCTGGGGCATTCATTCGAAATTGATGCCTTCTTGGTTGCTGTTGATATGGTCCTCTTTGTCCCCTGCCTCCAAAAGGCCTAGGGCCCTGTCCTTGCCACCTCATAGGTGGGTTTTGTCCTTGTTGGTTTCCTGTGTACACATCACTTGGAGGGGATTGGATTTCCACTGGTTGTTGCACTTGCTGTACTGGTCCAGCAGGGGGCGCTGCTGCTTCTGGTACCATCACAGCTGCTTGAACTTGGCTTTTTCCTCTTTCTTTCTCTTTTTTCTTTGCCGCTGCTAGTTCTCCCAATTGTATCTTGTGTAATTGGGTGGCAATTGACTCCGCAGCTTCCTTGGCCTCTTTTCTCTTCTTCCGATGCTGGTCCACGTAATGTACAATGTGTGCCTGGAATGTGTCCCATGGCAGTGTGTTCAGTCCTACCACTCCTTCTAGGGCTGTCTGGACTTCTTGAGGCATGCACTTTTTCAGCATCATTCGGAACAGGCTCTTACTTGTGTCTGTCTGGTCCCATGAGCCTCCTGTCTCTTCTCTCCACTTGGTTTGGAAGTCGTTAATGAATTTTACAACATTCTCGTTTTCTCCCACTGCTATTGATTCCAGTTTTCCTGGATCCATTTTGGTGGGATAAGCCTTCCGCAGGGCGTTCCATATCTTTTTTTCTGTGTGGGCCAAATGCTAGGGTATCCCCTGCATCTTGTCCTGCTAGTGTTAGCAACTGGGCATCGTCTAATATCTCCATGGTTTTCACTTTCCCAATCGTTTGGGCCAAGATGGCTTTTATGTCTCCTACGGCTAGGAGGTGTCCAGTGGTTTTCTCCTCAAACTGTGTTATCCATCTTTGAGCTCCATTACACAGGTCTGGAAGTTGATTAATCAGGCCTGTCATATCCATGAATGACCATGGCACATATTGATACAGGTTTCCTTTTGATACCAGTGGGTATTGTGAAGCTTCAGGGTGTTCCTCTGAGTCTTCTCCTTCCTCTTCACAGTGTTCAACATGCCTTTGTCGCCTGTACTTGTTTCCATAGGGAAGTGTTAGTTGGTATGGTCCGGTGTACCTGCTTGAAGGTCTCTTTATACGTGCAGATCTTCTTATCACACCTGGTCTTGATCGGGCCTCTTTTGTTTTCTTTACGGCGTCCTCTAATTCTCTGTCGAATTGTTCCTTCAGTCGACTGATCTCTTCGTCAACAGCCTCGTTATTATAGGCATCTCTTTCGGCAGTATTAGGGACTTCATGTTGATATTCGTTGCTCCGTACTGGTCTTCTTTCTCTAGGGTATGCTGGGCTAGTGCGTTTAGACACACTCGTTTGTCCTTTTTCTATCCTTCTTCTTGCAGCGCTTTCAGGTTCAATGAACATGTACCCCTAAACTCTTCTTTCCACTGCCTTGTGTTGCTTTCCTTCACTCATCTCACCTTCCTCGGTTTCTGGGTGATCTGTGTCTGACTCATTTGGTGATGATAAGAGTGACCCTTTGGGACTTAGGTTAGTCTGGCTTCCATTGCCTGGTTTCCCTTCTTCTTCTTTCCCCGAAGGATATTTCTCTTCGGTACGGTTCGTTACCCTTTCTTCAGGTGCGACGTGTTGCTCACCTCTGCGCCCTTGTATTTCAGACAGGTATTGCTCATTCTCTTCTTCCAGTCTTCTCATATCTCTCTGTAGCTTTTCAATTTCTCTTGACTCATGTGGCTCTGTCCTTCTCCCGTTGCTCCATTCTTCTTCATTCTCGCTGCTGGGCCTGGGTGCTGTTGCTTCTTGTCTTTCAGCTTGTCGGTTCATCCGCTCCGTGTCACATGGTGTTACTGTAATCTGTAATTTCACATGTCCTTCAAATCCCCAGGTTCCTTTATCACGCTCGTGCAGTTCCTGTATGGGATACATTCCTCTATCCATCTGTTGCAGGTGTTCCTCAGTGTATGGTGGTGGTCTTTCTAACTCCTGGTTTGTTTCATCATTTCTTCCCTTCTGATTTTTTCCTTTCCTCTCCTCACTTCCGTCTAACTTCTGATCATCTTTTCTTGTGTCTTGTTTCTCTTTTTCATTTTTCTCCTTTTCCTTCCCTTCCTTTTCGAACCATTCAACAATCTCTAGCTTTTGTTCTAGTTTCATCCTTTCCTTGCTGTTCTTTCTTCTGATTTTATGTCTCAGCATTTCCTTTATTTCCTTGCAACATTCCTCCTTAAAGGTTCCTTCTTTGGGCCATTGCAATTCTCCCGATGTCCTGTCATGCCATTTTGCCATGCATTTTCTGATGTATTTTTCATCTTCTTTATGCTTGGCTATAATTATTTCTGCAGGTGTCATTGGCTTTGGCCATGCGTTTTTTCCGCGGTAGAATATCTTCTCCATCACACTCTTCTGTTCTAATTTATGACTAGGATTTTTATGCTTCTTTTCTCTTTTATTTATTAGAGTTCTTTTATTATTTACTTTTCGCTTGCTATCGATTTCCAATAACTGCCTTTTCTTTATGTATTTTTTAAGCATTAATCATACATCAATGTCATAATCAGAGGCGTAACAATTTTGTAAAGGGTCTGACGAATTACTCTTCCATCAGGGCCCACAGGTATGAAAGTAAATTCACTGTTATTACTAATCTCCCACTTACGACACAGCACTAGCGGACTAGCTCCTGCTTCGTTTAGTCGGTATCTCTTTACTATTCGCCCTTCTGCCTTTTCATCCAATCGCAGCACGTCAAGGCCTGGGTGCGCTTGCAGTAGAGAAATGAGTGGAGTGAAAAAGGGGGGTCCACCTATTCCTCTAAATTCTAGTATACTATTTATTACCTTTAAATTAATTTCTTTTGGTATTAACCCTATGAAGAAACTCATTTCCTCATGCTGAACTGTGATGTAAGTATTACAGTATGTGTATTGCAATTACGATCTAACACATCAGGTATTAATGAAAGTCTAAGTGTCCACTTTCTCTCGTTACACTCTTTTTCTAAAATTAAATCCTTTCCTAGATTACTCAATAACCATCTATATGTTTCACTCTGACGTAACTCCGAGACTCTAAACTCCCGTTCGCACTTTCCTATTGTTCCTTCTTCTTCTATCTGCTCATTCCAATTAATCTCTCTAAACTCACTCGTCATTAGATCTTAATTATTTCATTATGCATAGTGCAATCACGTGCATTATAAATATTGGTATGGCTTATATATTACTTATGTAATTTATTATTATATGTGTTATAATCAAGGTATCCAAAACACCTCCTGTTATTTATATTTCTCTAGGTTGTCTCAAATAGGTATTATGGTTATTTATTATTTTAAGCAGCACAAGCGTTTTTTGTATTTTTCCAAACGTTAAAAATCGAGTACTCAACAACAGATTTCTCACATAAAACACTTAACACAAAATCTGGGCCCAAAAACTTCAATACCACCTGTAGGAATTTTATAAGCGCTCACTTTCTTTTCCTAGCGATACCTCACACACCAGTGGGTTCTTCGCTCTAGGATTCAAGATTGCAGCACAACCACCTACAGGACTTTTTCTTACAATAAACACCTGTCCAGCTCCGCGTCTTAGAAACACCTCACAGCACAGTGAGTTCTATACTTAGCGGCTTGACACAGGACTTTTTCCACCTGCCACGTCTGGGGATTTGCTTACGTCCCCTACCTAGTGCTATTTGCAGGACTTTTTCTCTGGGTCCAGCCCCACTTGTTTGGTAATGTCCCTTAACACAGGTTTTAACCTCAACACAGTGGCGTTACCGCAGATGTCATACTAGATATAAAAGAGAGTATACTAAAACACATACAGCAAAAACACACAAAAAGTATAACTTTTAGGAGATCTCCTTACTTGTGTCTACTTTATCCAGTCTTTCACTTATTAAAACATATATTTATATTTATCAATTAATCTATCAATATGGGCAACATCAGAATTACTGTGTTCAATATACCTCAGGAGTTATTCCCTCCAGCTGGAAACACGCACACTAACAGACCATGAACTTTTAATGCAGAAATTTGATCAAACAGGTTTTCTGCTTACCTTTTATGCCGGCACACAAGTTGATGGTCTGTCAGCCCACGCTGATCCTGTCAGGCTCGGTAGAGGGCATTGTGGATCCAAGTGCTGAGGTTTGGAGTGTATGCCGATTGACGTGACGTTAAAGAGTGCTTGTGATTCACTTAGTGATGCTTTGAAGCTGTATTGGGAACTCCGCGTTGAACAGGGACAGCGTTGCTGTAATGCAAAAGCTAGTAGTTCCGGCAGGAGTGCGCCGAGGCGAGGGGCGATGTGTCTGACGCTCCTCCGGAGAATGCGGAAGTGCGCAGAGCCGGCGTGTAACCTGAGCTGTGTGCCGGCGCGAGAAGCCGGAAGCGTAGTGAAGCCGGAGTATGCAGCGCTCCTCTGGGGAATGCGGAAGTGTGCAGAGCCGGCGTGTGACCTGAGCTGTGTGCCGGCGCGAGAAGGCTGAGGCGTAGAGTGAAACCGGAACGTACAGAGCCGGCGTAGGGATGACAGCGTGAGCTCAGCGGGGAGCGAGGATAAATCGTGGTCGGAGAGCAGGCGAAGATCGTAGCCGGAGTGACGAGAGAAGGGTCCGTAATCCAAAATCGTGGTCGGGGAAGCAGGTAAGTGATCGGCAACGGGAAATATCCAAATAACAAATCCAAATCGAGAGGCAGAGACGTGGTCAGAAAAAACAAAGCGAGGTCAAAACTAGACAGACAGAGACGGAAGAAAACGCTGGTGAATTGAGGCGGGTAAGGCGCACAATAAACTGGCGACATGACTGAGTCAGAGCGTGGCTTAAATAGGATAGGCAATTATGTCAGTGATAGACAACAGGTGTGGGGAACAGGAAGTGAGAGTGAGATGAAAGGAATGCTCAGGTGATCATGACGGGGCTGTGGCTTGGCATGACATGACAGTACCCTCCCCCCTACGAACGCCCCCAGGCATTCTAGCAGGTGCTTCGGGGTGGAGTCTGTGGAAGTCTGTGATCAGGGAACGGTCTAGAATGAATTTGGCGGGTACCCAAGTTCTCTCTTCGGGACCGTAACCCTCCCAGTCTACTAAATATTGGATCCCCCGTCCGCGGCGGCGAGACTTGAGGAGGCTGCTGACAGTGAATGCTTCGCCCCCATCAATGAGTCGGGGGGGTGGGGGAGGTTGGGGAGGTGTAGACAGTGGGCAAGAGACCAGGCGACGAATCTGGGAGACGTGGAATGTGGGGTTGTGGGATTCGGAGCATGGAGAGAGGTAGAGACAGTCGGATGGAGCACGGGTTGATGATGCGGTTGATAGTGAAGGGGCCGATGAACCTTGGGGAGAGTTTCTTTGAGGTGGTCTTGAGGGGAAGGTCATGCGTAGATAGCATTACCCTTTGGCCGATCCGATACCTTGGAGCTGATGATCGGTGACGGTTAGCGTGACGCCGGAAGGAGCTAACGGTGCGCAAAAGATGGTTGCGGGCCCGCAGCCATGTCCTCTTGCAGCGACGGACAAATGTTAGGGCTGAGGGAACAGCCACCTCCTCCTCCTGGGCGGGAAAGAGGGGAGGTTGGTAGCCTAGGCAGCAGTGAAAGGGAGACATGCCTGTGGAGGAGGTCGGTAGTGAGTTGTGGGCGTACTCAACCCAGGGGAGGAAGCGGCTCCAAGAGGAAGGGTCCCGAGAGGCCATGCACCTTAGGGACTTTTCTAGTTCTTGGTTCATCCGTTCGGTCTGGCCGTTAGTTTGAGGGTGAAATCCAGATGAGAGGCTGGGGGTAGCGCCGATGAGGTTACAAAAGGCTTTCCAGAACTGGGCCGAGAACTGGGGGCCCCTGTCCGAGACAATGTCAATGGGGAGCCCATGAAGGCGAAAAACATGGTTGACCAGGAGCTCTGCTGTTTCTTTGGCTGACGGGAGTTTGGGTAGTGGGATGAAATGAGCTGATTTGGAAAAACGGTCTACAATGGTAAAGATGCATGTATTGTCCTGTGATGGTGGTAGTCCGGTGACAAAATCGATGGAGATGTGGGACCAGGGGCGGTGAGGGATGGGGAGAGGTCGAAGTAACCCTTCTGGCGGTCTGTTTGTGTTCTTGTTCCTAGAACAGACGTCGCAGGAAGCCACAAAATTTTTAACATCCTCCTTGATGGTGGGCCACCAAAAGCGTTGGTCTAGGAGAAAGAGGGTGCGTGCCACTCCAGGATGGCAGGCCAGCCTGGAACTATGGGCCCAGTCCAACACTTGAGGGCGCACAGAGGCAGGGACAAAGAGTTTGTTGGGAGGAACGACACTTGGGCCTGGTTCTTGCTCGAGGGTCTGCTGAACGAGATGTTCCACATCCAGTTGGGTCGTTGCCACAAGACAGTGGGGGGGAAGGATCGTTTCTGGCGAGGACGTGTCTTGGGAAGAGGGGAACTGTCGTGAGAGGGCATCAGGCTTGACATTCTTGGAACCCGGGCGATAAGATAATGTGAACCGAAAACAAGAGAAGAATAGTGACCATCGTGCCTGACGTGAATTTAGCCTCTTAGCAGTCTTTAGGTACTCTAGGTTTCGATGATCCGTCCAAACGAGGAAGGGATGTTCCGCCCCCTCCAACCAATGTCTCCATTCCTCAAGTGCCAGCTTGACTGCCAGAAGTTCACGGTCTCCAATGCCATAATTCCGTTCAGGGGGTGTGAGACGACGGGAGAAAAAGGAGCAAGGGTGGAGTTTATTGTCCTTGGGGGACCTCTGTGAAAGGATGGCTCCAACTCCGGTCTCCGATGCGTCTACCTCCACAACAAACTGAAGGGCGGGATCTGGGAAGATGAGGATGGGTGCTGTGGTGAAGCGGCGTTTGAGTTCCTTAAAGGCCTCCTCGGCCAGAGAGTTCCATCGGAAAGGAGTCTTGGAAGAGGTGAGTGCAGTAAGTGGAGCTGCCACCGTACTATAACTTCGGATGAAGCGACGATAAAAATTGGCGAACCCCAGGAAACGTTGCAGCTCACGCCTTGAAGAAGGTGCCGGCCAGTCCGTAACCGCTTTGACCTTGGTGGGGTCCATCTGAATGCCATCAGGGGAGATGAAGTAACCTAAAAAGGAGGTGGAGGTGACATGGAATTCACATTTTTCAGCCTTGATGTAGAGCTTGTTTTCCAGCAGCCGCTGGAGGACCTGGCGTACATGGCATTCGTGTTCTTTTACAGAACGTGAAAAAATTAGGATGTCATCCAGGTAAGCAAAGGCAAAGACATTGAGGAAATCCCTCAGGACGTCATTGATGAGGGCCTGGAACACGGCTGGCGCATTGGTCAAACCGAACGGGACTACTAGGTATTCATAGTGGCCCGTGGGTGTGTTAAAAGCAGTCTTCCACTCATCACCCTCCCGTATTCTAACCAGATGGTAGGCATTTCTTAAATCAAGTTTGGTGAATACATGGGCATCTTGAAGGAGTTCGAAAGCAGAAGACATCAGCGGGAGGGGATAGCGGTTCTTTATGGTGATCTCATTCAAGCCTCTGTAGTCAATACAGGGTCTGAGGGACTTGTCTCTCTTTTCTACAAAGAAGAATCCTGCGCCTGCCGGTGACGACGATGGACGGATAATCCCTGCTGCGAGTGATTCATTAATGTATTGTTCCATGGCCTCTCTTTCTGGGCGAGAAAGGGAGTAGAGTCGTCCCTTGGGTGGAGAGGTTCCAGGAAGCAGGTCAATGGCGCAGTCATAGGGGCGGTGGGGTGGTAAGGAGATGGCCCGTGACTTACTGAACACTTGCCGTAAATCATGATATACAGTGGGAACCTTGGTTAAGTCGGGGATCTCCTCTCGTGGTACGGATAAGATTCGGCTCCTAGGGGCTGAGTGTAGACATGAGGAGAGGCAGGCGGGGCTCCAATCGAGGATGCTCCTTGTAACCCAATCGATGTGGGGGTTATGAAGTCTTAGCCATGGGAGCCCCAGAACCAGAGGTGCATGAGCATTTTGGATAATAAGGAATGAGATGGTTTCGATGTGATTTCCAGAAAACTGTAGGGTGATGGGAGTGGTGCGATGGGTAATGGGGGTGAGTCTGCTGCCATCAAGGGCCTGAACGGTAAAGGGTTGGCTCAGAGGTGTGAGAGGGATTCGGAGGTCGGAGGCCGTAGAAGCAGAAATTAGATTCTGGTCAGCCCCGGAGTCCACTAAGGCATGAGTAGCGTAAGACCGATCACCGTGAGTGATGGTTACTGAGAAACATGATCGCTGGTCCGGGGAAGAACAAGAAGCTGGGCCCCCCTGCATCCCCAGAACTACGGGGGGGCCTGACCTTTTAGTGGACAGGTTCGAACGACATGGCCGGTCTGACCGCAGTAGAAGCAGGCGCCGACGTCTCTGCGACGCTGACGCTCCTTTGGAGAAATGCGTGTGTGACCTATCTGCATGGGTTCAGGGGGTGTTTCAGGAGTGACCAAGACAGGCACCGAGGTGTGAGATGCGAGAGTTGGCTGACGTTCACTTCGCCGAGTCCGTCTCCGGGCATCAATGCGGATCGCTAGGTCAATGAGCCCCTGTAATTCTGAAGGAAGCTCTCGAGCCGCCAGCTCGTCTTTAATTGAATCTGTGAGTCCGTGGAGGAAACAATCGAAGAACGCTTTTTCATCCCAGTCACTAGAGGGAGCCAGGGTCCGGAAATCTATGGCGTAGTCAGATACTGAACGGAGCCCCTGGCGAAGTTGAAGTAATTGGCTTGCTGCCTGGTGACCTGAGAATGAGCGGTCAAAAACCCTCCTCATTTCATCCGTAAAAGTTTTAAATGTAAAACAACATGGAACTTGGGCATCCCATAATGCCGTCCCCCACTCTCTCGCCTTTCCAGTGAGAAGGGTGATAATGTAGGCAACCTTAGAGCGTTCCGTGGGAAATGACGTGGCCTGTAATTCTAGAACTAGGGAGCATTGAGACAAAAAAGAACGACAAGTAGCTGGGTTCCCATCATAAGTAGGTGGAGCAGGGAGGCGTGGCTCCTGGGTGGGAGAAAATACAGGTGGAGGGGGGGTTCGGGGAGTGGGTGCAGGAGGAGGTTGGTTTGAACCTGAGCGGAGAGGGATTGCAGAGTTTCAGTGATGGTTTGCAAAGTATTAGTGATTTGAGTAATCTCCTGTTGATGAGTGCCTAAGAGGGCTCCTTGACTCTCTAATGCCCCCCTCAGGTGAGCTGCCTCTGCTGGATCCATTTCAATGGCCAGTTTATTCTGTCAGGCTCGGTAGAGGGCGTTGTGGATCCAAGTGCTGAGGTTTGGAGTGTATGCCGATTGACGTGACGTTAAAGAGTGCTTGTGATTCACTTAGTGATGCTTTGAAGCTGTATTGGGAACTCCGCGTTGAACAGGGACAGCGTTGCTGTAATGCAAAAGCTAGTAGTTCCGGCAGGAGTGCGCCGAGGCGAGGGGCGATGTGTCTGACGCTCCTCCGGAGAATGCGGAAGTGCGCAGAGCCGGCGTGTAACCTGAGCCGTGTGCCGGCGGGAGAAGCCGGAAGCGTAGTGAAGCCGGAGTATGCAGCGCTCCTCTGGGGAATGCGGAAGTGTGCAGAGCCGGCGTGTGACCTGAGCTGTGTGCCGGCGCGAGAAGGCTGAGGCGTAGAGTGAAACCGGAACGTACAGAGCCGGCGTAGGGATGACAGCGTGAGCTCAGCGGGGAGCGAGGATAAATCGTGGTCGGAGAGCAGGCGAAGATCGTAGCCGGAGTGATGAGAGAAGGGTCCGTAATCCAAAATCGTGGTCGGGGAAGCAGGTAAGTGATCGGCAACGGGAAATATCCAAATAACAAATCCAAATCGAGAGGCAGAGACGTGGTCAGAAAAAACAAAGCGAGGTCAAAACTAGACAGACAGAGACGGAAGAAAACGCTGGTGAATTGAGGCGGGTAAGGCGCACAATAAACTGGCGACATGACTGAGTCAGAGCGTGGCTTAAATAGGATAGGCAATTATGTCAGTGATAGACAACAGGTGTGGGGAACAGGAAGTGAGAGTGAGATGAAAGGAATGCTCAGGTGATCATGACGGGGCTGTGGCTTGGCGTGACATGACAGATCCCAGATCCCCGGAGGGGCCCTCCGTGATGGCAATCACAGTCGGGAGTCACCAATAAATGTGGGAGATTTTTGTCTTCCACCTATTGATGTTGCCTCAATACAAGTTATTAAACATGTACTTAAATTTAGTAAAAAGATTCAAAGAAAGACTTCTCACTCAGTGCAGATCTGGATGAAGTAGACAGGATTTATTGCAGCAATAAAACCAAAGTGAGCCAGCTTAGCAATGCCTAGATTGGAAGTCTAAGCACTACCAAAAACAGACTGAATTCTACAGAAATAATCATGCCTTTTTATACAGTCTTATCAAGAGGATGTGCCCATCCTTATCACCCCCACCTTCGTTAGTTCTCCTCATTCCTGGAAGATGTCCAACCTAATTCCTGGAAGATGTTCCCATTATAATCCAACTTTTTCTTATAAATTCTCCTATTATAATTATAGTTTTTATATCTTATTTTATTACGTCATATACCTCGTCATCTGACTCATTTTATTACGTCATATACCTCGTCATCTGACTCCGCCTTATGCTCATATTAGTTCCCATTATGTTTTAATTCCCTTATTAATTGTTTTCCATTATCTTTACATTTTCCTTTCTTCAGTTTTTAAAAATAGTGGGGCGTTACCTATTTTTACTATACCTCTCTTGGTTTTTCCGGTTTGTTCTTCATTTCTCAAGAGACCAACCATGAGTAAGCATCTCCCTCGTATTGTTTCTTTACTTTTTTTTCTCATTTTCCCTCTTTTGGTGTCTGACACATTCTTACCTTTATATTTACAGCTAGTCGCAACTGCTCTAACACTGGCTACATCCCTCTGTATGACTCCGACAGTCAGGGCAGTCCGGATTATGCTCCTTCTGAGGACTACAACCCTACTGAGCCTGCTATGGACCGGGCCTCGGTGAGTTCTGTTCAAGAAGAACCTGAGTCCTCTGGATCCTTGATGCAATATCTACGGGAGAAAGGCCTCACTTATTTTAAGAAGGGTGACTACAAGCCTGGTCCTTCTAAAAGACGGTTGCGTTTGGAGGCCGATAGTCCTCCTCAATCTTTTCGACCCGTAAGCCCGGAGTCCAGCACTCCAGCGCCATCCATCCAAAGGCCTGACCATTATGTATCCGTTGGCACTCAGACCGATTTTAAGGTGTCTGTTGGCACCCAAACGGATTTTCCTCCCGTGTCTATGCCACTTTTGAATCGTGCTCATTCTACTTTTATTCCTCTGCCTGATCTCCCTATTGGAGTTGTGCAGGCTCATAGAAGGTTTGATGTGTAATTCTTCTCTTTTACTGTTAATGTTACTGGCCCCTCATGTTATTTCCTACTTTTTATTTTGGGCCATATATTTTGTATTCTACTATATGCTTTTATAAACTATGTTTAATGTACTTTTATTTCTTGTGTTCTTTCTTTATTAAACATGATGTACATACCAGCGTCTGTGTGCCTCTTTCTTATCTCTGTGTCGTTCCTGACTCCAATGCACACCGGTATCTGCACATCTTTTAGCTATGTGATTTATCGTCTAATGAGTACGTATTCCTTGCCAGGTGCTTTCCCAATACGTTTGCTGACAATTATAATATATGTTTTTTAATTAAATGCGTTCCTACATGCACCTTTTTTCTGTGTCTTTAGATTCGCCTGGTACACTGAGTATCTCTATCTCCTTACTGTGGCCCCCTGTGCCTGCTCTCTTTATCTCTTTTGTTTTTCCTGGTATCTTGTGCATGGGTCCTTCTCTGCTTACTTTTTATCCTTTGTTATTCAATATAATATTATTAAGGTTCACGTATTATGTTGATTAATATTGTCATATTGTTACATTACAAATATATTTTACTAAAATATGCTTACAGGTTGCAGCACCTTTAACCGCCCTGACACGACCATCATCTCACCCCTTCATCCTCAAACCTACCGCCATCTCCGCCTTTCAGGAACTGTGTCATCGCTTCACCACCGCACCAATCCTCCTCCATCCAGATGCAAGTAAGCCATTCATTGTGGAGGTGGACGCTTCAGATGTGGGCGCCGGAGCCGTTCTCTCCCAACAAGGTCCAGACAAGAAGCTACATTTTCTTCTCCAGGAAATTTAACCTCACGATACAGGTACAGTTACAGCTACAGTTTCTTCTCCAGGAAATTTAACCTCACTCAGCAGCGATACGGGGTAGGGGACCGCGAGCTGCTGGCCATAAAGTGGGCCCTGGAGGAATGGTGACACTGGCTCCAGGGCACCAGAGAGCCGTTCATCATCTGGACCGACCATCTAAACCTAATCACCATCCGGAATCTAAGACAGCTCAACCCAAGACAGGCGCGGTGGGCTCTTTTCTTCGAGCACTACAATTTATCTGTCGTACCGCCCAGGGTCCAAGAACACAAAAGCCAACGCTCTCTCTCAACAATACGAAGAGGACGTTCCCTGGGCGGACCCCGCGCCTGTCCTTCCACCATCCAAGATAATTGCACCTCTCTGCTGGGACTTGGAGACAAGGGTTCGCCAGGCACAGTCTGCGGAGTTGGAACCGGCAGGAGTGCCGCCTGGACGACTCTACGTGCCTCGTGACGTCAGAACGGAGGTCCTTCAATGGGGCCACTCATTCCCCCTCTCCGGACACCCTGGCACCAAACGGACCCTCCAATTCGTCCGGCGTGCCTTCTGGTGGTCGTCCATGGCAAAGGATGCAGAGGAATTCGTCCAGGCATGCCCAGTGTGTGCCAGGGCTAAAGACACCAACCAGCCAACACCGGGGGAACTTCAACCACTCCCTGTTCCCCGTTGGCCCTGGACACACATTGCCGTTGACTTCATCAATTCTCCAAATGAGTCCATTTGAGGTATGCCACGGTTTCCAAGGTTGATGTGCCGTTGGCCCAATGGTTGGTCCATAGGTGTCGGCGGCTGTGGGACCAAGCAAGAGCAGCCATCCATCGTGCCAACATCCGCTACACCACTCAACATCGCCGTCGACACCCTCAGGGACGGTTGTACATTGTAGGTGACAAGGTCTGGCTATCAACAAAGAATCTGCATCTCCACACAGAATCCCATAAACTTTCACCCAAGTTCATCGGCTCTTTCCGTGTCACCCTCCGGATCAACCCTGTCACCTACCGGCTCCAGCTGCCTGCGGTGCTCCGAACCCACCCGGTATTCCACACCTCTCAGCTCAAACCCTTCATCACTTTACCTATGATTATTATGTTATGAGATATTAATTATAATTATTATAATATATATTATAATCTCATAATTATGAGATATTAAGTCATAATTATGAGATAATTCCTGTAATTTTTTTTCTTTTGTGAATGCAATGTGCTTCCGTAAGTTTGTGTACTCTTGTTTGGTTTATTTTTAAGTTAAGTATGTTTGTTTATTTTCTTTAATATTAATAAAAAACATCTTCACCATGGAAACCTCTGCATTTATGCCTCGCCTACACCACCTTGAGAACCCTGACAGAATGCAAGACCAATACATTGGCATAGTGGAGGGGCCTCTCCTGGAGATTTTTGTGGGGAGGGCTGTGTTGTTGACGCCGTGGGAAGCCGATGTAGTGGGCAGTCTGCTTGCCATCAGGTAGAACTCCACGGAGCGCGCAGGAGCGAGAGGAGAGTCCGAACAGGATGAGCTGAGTGAGATCCACAGGTTTTGGGCTGAAGAGAACAGTAAGCGCAGTCGAGGCCCAGACCTGGCAGTTAGCCTCAGTGGAGGCCCAAACCTGCCAGTTAGCCCCGCTGAGGACCCAGTTTACCCAGAGAGCTCGCCCTACTTGAACCACTGCTCGCCCCTCCATCCAGCTTCGACGACGGCGAGCTCCCTCCTCCGCCACCCTGCTTCGACGACGACGAGCTCTCTCCTCCGCCGCCCGGCTTCGAGGACATCTTGCCTCCTCCATCGCCCTGCTTCGACAACGGCGAGCTCCCTCCTCCGCCGCCCTGCTTCGAGGACGGCATGCCGCCCCTTCCGCCGCCCGGCTTTGAGGACGGTGTGCCAGCTCTGCCGCCCGGTTTCGGCGACGGTGTGCCAGCTCAGCCGCCCGGACCTCGTTTCGGTCCCGTCGCAAAGGGGGGGAGGAAGCTCATCTGCCCTGCATGCCCTGCCACCCTGCCCAGAGGACATGATCTACAGCCTCTGTGTAAGGTAGCCAGACACGGGAACCTGGGGAGGGTGCCCTGGACCTCCCGTGGCGCTCCGGAGTAGCGCCCTTTGAGGAGGGGTTATTTGACTTCATTTCCCAGGATGCACCTCGGTCAGGTGACGGGGGCGCTCATCTGAACCAAGTTGGCTCATTTGTTTCTTTATAAATAATCTGTTTAAGTTCTAGTTCTTTGTCTTGCATTTGTTGGATTACACTCGTGAACTGCTTGTTAGATTATGTTTAGTTTGTTTCATGCCAGTTTACAGTAAGTTCATAGTTCTTTGGTTAGTTGGTGTACTCTTGTTTGGTTTATTTTTAAGTTATGTATATTTGTTTATTTTCTTTAATATTAATAAAAAACATTTTCACCATGGAAACCTCTGCATTTATGCCTCGCCTACACCACCTTGAGAACCCTGACAGCTTCCCCTTCACAGAACTGCATAAAGAGAGACACTCTCTCCAATAAGAATTTCAGTTGCTCTTATCAGAGACTACTGATCGCTTGAATACGGGCAAAAGCCACATATTATGATCAAGGAGAGAGCAGGTAAACTTCTCGCTAGGCAAGTTAAAGAGCTGGAGGTATCAAGAATAATAACAAAAATTATGAAAGAGACAGGACAAATTACATCAAATCCACAAGAAATAAATGAGTTTTTTTTTTACAACAAATTATATTCCTCAGATTCTGTTAATGACTCATCATGTTATAACCCAGTTCTTTGATTCACTGAACATTCCCAGCTTTTTAAACAGGCAATATCCAACATAAAAAGTTCAAAATCCCCAGGCCCTGATGGCTTTACAACTGAATTTTATAAATGCTTTAGTGACCAAATTTCACCACTGCTTCTGGAGGTCTTTAATGAATCGTTTGAGAAAGGTTGTCTACCACCAACATTTTATCAGGCAAATATTTCTTTAATACACAAGGTAGACAAAGACCTCCTAGACCCCTGTTCATATAAACCAATTAGTCTTCTTTATCTTGATAATAAAATTTTAGCCATCACTCCCTCAGTGATCTCCAAGGACCAAACAGGACTCATTAAGAATCGCCATCTATTTTTTTTATATTAGATGATTATTAAATATTATTCACACTACAAGCCCCAATCCTACTCAACCTGAGGTACGTATTTCTATGGATGCAGAGAAGTTCTTTGACCAGGTTGAGTGGGATTATCATTTTGCCACCCTGGAGAAATTTGGATTTGGGTCTAAATTGGTTTCATTTATTAAATTATTATTATGTGACAGACATAGCCAGTTTTTAAGAAGCTCACTACTGAATCAGCAACTAGCAACAAACATGAACTAGCACTTTGTTCATTTTGGGGGAAAAGGATCTTTAGATGATGCGCCAATTGGCATTGACCATACCATCAGTTATGGCTCGTCAGGATGTCACACCATCTAAGTGACTCTGCAGTATGAAACTACCATGTCAGCAAGAGTTTGCAAAAGTGTGACATGAGGGTTTAATCATAACAACTAATCAACACATGTCCACTGTTTCTACATGATCGTTGCCATCAGGGCCACTGGGAGGCTAAACCCTAGTAACTGATTTAATTGGTCGCACCAACCTTCTCAAAAGGATGCCTCACTGCTGAGACATATTCGAGAAGCCACATCCAGGGGCACTTCCATCATGCAGGTCACTGATTAGAGGACAAGCCATTTTGCTTCCTCAAAAAAGTCAGAGGTGTTTTTTTTTTTTTCTGATGGTTTGCCTAAATGGTCTAGCTCCCACATACCTAACCAGTCTTCTGATACGTTACAATCCACCCCAATCTGCTCCAGCTGAATTCTTCTTCATGTTGGTTTGGAGCTACACATGCTGCTCCTGAGTTCCCAGTGATCCAGACCCCCATCTGCCCTCTGCACCTGCTGACCCATCCCTGTGCTGAACTGGACTTTGTGTTAATTTAAATAACTTCTGTTATATCGAACTTTCAGCTGCATAACACACATGATGTTATCACCCAGATGAGGATGGATTCCCTGTTGAGTCCGGTTCCTCTCAAGGTTTCTTCCTATTGCCATCTCAGGGAGTTTTTCCTTGCCACTGTTGCCGTCACCCATGGCTTGCTCATTAGGAACAATCTCATTATCTAGACACATTTTTCTTACACATATATACATTTCCATAAGTCTTCTTTTCATTTTCTTTTCATTTCTGACCATTGTTAAAAGCGCTATAGAAATAAAATTGAATTGAATTGAATTGAATTGAATATATATATATATATATATACAAATAAAATGTTTAATGGTATCAATTAAATCAGACTTCATAGTTGGATTTGATACTTTGAGTGTAATTCATAAATTTACTAAATATATTCAGATTTTGTAAAATAACGAAACCCGTTTCCTTCCTGGACCATTTGTCCGCATCACAATGAACTGAAGCTCAGCACGTCTACTTTCCTTGTTTTAATCTGTAATATTTACATGAAGTATATTTTGCGTATATGCTTAAATATTCCTTTTTATTTATGGACTAGTGTAGTATGTTTGATCTGCCTTATAGCAAGAGGCGATGACTTTCTGAGGGAGTATGTCTGCACCTTTTGTAAAGTGAAAGTACGAGCCGCGGGTTCATGCACGCCGATGAACAGCCTTATTTCAGTCATAAATCCACAATCACATTCCAGCTATTATTTCCAGCCGTGGTCAAATAATGGATGAAATAATTATTCAATGCTGGACACAAACAGCAAAAAAGCCAGATGATTATTTTTATAAAAAGCCCGAAGCATTTCATGGTTATATTTGTTCATTCATGTCTTCTGATGGTGCTCGACACATTTTTACATTTTAACAAAGACATGTTGACATATTCACGAATCAGGACATTCACATAATTACTGTATATGTGCGCGCATCTCATAGGTGTGTGTGCGCGGAGAGTTTGTGTATGTGTAACCAGAACTCTCTGGTTGTGGGGGATGTGAGGTGGGCAAATGAACTAAATCACTTGTTCAACAGGTTTATTTCAGCTGCCCCTGCCTTTCCATCCATACTGCCCTCACTCATGCAGTCCCCAATATCTGCTACAGACACCCCTACCCCCCCAGGAGAGGTTCAGAAGGTCTTTCCTTCCAATCGCTGTCAGACACATAAAAATAAACTACTCGATTTATTGCAAACGTTTTATTTAAAATAAATTGTTATATTAAAATGGATATATTTTAAGATCAGACGGAGTACTTTTTACTCTAAAACAAATAAACTAAACTATAGTTTGCAACTATTTAAAGTA
The DNA here is from genome assembly GCA_030347435.1 of Clarias fuscus. Taxonomy (NCBI): domain Eukaryota; kingdom Metazoa; phylum Chordata; class Actinopteri; order Siluriformes; family Clariidae; genus Clarias; species Clarias fuscus. The sequence goes on from CM059218.1 coordinate 14,112,199, forward strand.
TGTAAACCCTACTTTGTGGGTGTAGCACAGTACAGTATACTGTACTAAGCTCTATGTACTGTATGTAGCACTTGTTAATATATCACATACTGAATATTTAAAATATCACCAACCCATTGTCATCTGATTCACGCCCCCAATGACATCATGAAATCTTAAGGATAAATGCATTGCATCCACATGCACTATAACAGCATTTTAAAATGACAAAGATCAGCAAGATTCTTTCCCAAGACATCAGGACATTGAGATCTGCAGGATGTTCCATTCGAGAGATACATCGCCATCTGAATTCTATTGGTGTTCTGCACAATCAGAAGACATTACAAAGAAAAGACAGCACTCAAACGTAATCCTCGCAAAACTACTCAGTACTTACTTACCTCAGTAAGTTACTTACCTCAGCGCTATCACAAATGATACAACAGTAGTATTTTTTTAGTAGTTTTTTGCCTAACGTGTCAAATATTTAATATCTTTCTCTTGCTTTTAGGGACATTGTCACATAGAGAACATCACTGACCAAAACGATGAAATGGCTGCAAGATTGGTGAAAAAGCAACTACTGTGTGACTTTGGTGTGGACATTAGCGTGTGATCCATAAGCAGTGTCAGACAAAAACTTGGATGGAGGTATGGGAAAACTCAACATTGTCCCATGATCCGAGACAAAAATAAAGCGCTTCATCTTCAACAAGCTAAAAAATCCAAAGCATCCTTTGAAAGTTCATGTTTGGGGGCAATATCCAAACTTGGACCAGGACCAATTGCAATATTTGAAGGGATAATGGATCGGTCTTTCTTTGAGGAAGTTATCATAAAAGAAACCGCCGCCCCATACATCAGGGAAACATTTGTAGTTCACGACCATTTTTTCCAGGACAATGGCCCGAAGCACACTGCTGCAAGAAAAGTCATTGCTGCAGAGGGCATTAACTGGGTCAAGACTCCAGCTGAATCTCCTGATATTAATCCCACTGAGATGGTATGGCATGCAATGAAAGACTATATTAGAAAAACAGCAAAACCAACTACGAAGACCAATTTAATTGCTGCCATAGAAAAGTTCTGGTTTGAAGAACTAAAAGATACTATATGCAACAACTACATAAATAGACTGTTTAAAGTTCTTCCAGTCGTGGTTATGCATCAGGGTGGACATACCGGAATGTAGTAGATGTACAGTACAAAACACAAATTAATGTGTAATCCGTCTTAATTTGTATTTCTGCCTATGTAACCACTCAATAAAAACCTTACAATAATGAAAACGTGGTCTGATTGTATTAAATAGAAATATAAGTAAAAATCATCTTCAGCTTGCTCTTTTAGTTGGAAAATAGCATATTACTGTATAAACCTTTTTCTATGTTCAAGTACAATCAGAAAAATGTAACCAGAAAACAGCATATAACTTTAAACTTACATTGATTAGCAATTTAAACAACACACCTATGAGGCTGGACAATGGAATAAACTGCGTGGGTGCCAATAATGTCAAACATTTATCTGTTAAATCTTTGACAATACTTCTGCTTTTTGTTGGAAACTGGCAGTCATAAAAATGTGAAAAATACTTTCTGATGCAATGACTTATCAATATAATTATTTTTTTGTTTCTATTCATTAAAATAGTAACTTTTTCTAAATCAAAGTGACAAAAAAACCTATTCTAAGGCTAATAAATGTATTTTACGATCTGGGACATTATTTAATACAATACAAGATTTATTACAAAAAACAGGTTTTTTCTATTTCTGTAAATCACACTGCTATGAATGCATTGAATGCTGTCTGTCACTGTTTTTAATCATTTATGTGCATAACTCTGTGGTAGTTAATGCCATATGCACTGTGCACTGTTTTATATAGACAGTTAGGTTTTCCAATTAAAACAGCAACAGCACGATTGTTTTATAAAGTAGACTATAGGCTCTGTATTAGATATGTATTATATTAGGGCTTTATTTTCACTAGAGGAAACTGGAACTGGAAACTAGCTGGTGTGATGAGGGGTGAACACACTACGTACCTAGTCACTACGTTTTATTTAGCCCAACCCAAGCCCTCATAACTTAGTGACTTGATTGGTTATTGGGCAGGTACTGTATGTAGATAGACCCTATCCACCACCCCACCACCCCCACAGTACCACCCCACCACCCCCACAGTCCTCCACATCTTTTAAAAAATGACAATAGAATTGATTTATTAAAGTCAATAAGATTTTTTTATTAAAATCAAATCAAACACTAATAAATGTACAAAGCAAAGTAAGAATGAGGGGAAAAAAAACATAACATATGGAAAAAATGAACAAATGTGCATTTATGAAGGTGCAATTAAATTGAAAGCAATACTAAAACAAACATGCACCAGTGCTTGTTAGATGTACAAAATAAATGTCCTTCTAGCTCGGTCCAATTACATATTACACGCTGATGGCATGGCACGCAATGGCATCCTCCTCATCGGACATCAGCTTCAGCATTGCAGTCTGCCACAGTTCTCCCTCTGCATCTGTGTGAACAACCCTACACCTGGACTCCAGCAACTGCAAAACACACCATACGTTAACCCCTAAAAACACTCAGAAAAGTACCGAACTTAGTATATAGATGAATTTGTACACTTACTCATCTTTGTCGCATTTTAGCCTGTCTTAATGGAGTCTCTTAGCTGAGACTTTCCTAGCTGAGACAAAGAGTATTTCCACTGAAATGTCTCATAGTAAGTCCTGTAACATACTGGATAAAAAAAAAATAATAATAAGATAAGTGATAGAAACAATTCAAATTATTAGAGGGACAAAAATAAAGGGACATGAAAATAAATATAATAACAATGTCTGATTACCCTTTATACACTCAGGGTCTGCATCTGCAAAAGTCATCTTTAATTCCTCCAGCAGATATGTCATCACTGCCTGATCATGAAGTAAACTTATTCTGTATGGAAAGAGTCGTGTCATACGATTCCCGTATATATCCAAACACATGAGGTATCTGGTCGTTTCACAAAATTTATTTTTGCATTCTTGCTTTCCATGCACTCTGTCTCAGACTTCTGGCAAACTTAAAGTTTAGCGGAGATTTCACATACCATATTTTTCCGGATACAGCTCTTTTCATGCAGTGTGATTCATTCCTCATGACATTTTGTAACCTGTATTTATGAAAAAAGGACTGCACTGATGCAGATATAACAATTTATTGAAAAACACACACCAGGCTTAATCCTCGCTCTGTGATGGCGAATTGAAAACCACGCTGGGAGAAGCCGAAAGAGCCGAAGTCTGCCGCTGTTTTCATATGAAATTTAAAGGGGATGTGGGCGATCACCAATTGTGTAAAGTTTATGGAGAATTTGTAGGGGGGCTGAGTACAAATATTAGGGGGGCTATGGTTTTCCCAGCATCAGCGGCAGAAAAGTGCAAGGACAGAAAAGAGAACACAAACTAATGCATTCCAATACATATGATGACGAACAATGCTGAAAAACATTCTATTACACTTTTACAAAACAAACTGCCGGGAAGAAAAGTGAAAGAATGACAAAGAGAATACACTCACTCACTCATCATCTATACCGCTTAATCCTGTATTCAGGATCACGGGGGCCTGGAGCCTATCCCAGGAGACTTGGGGCACATGGCAGGGTACACCCTGGACAGGGTACACCCTGGACAGGATACCAATCCATCACAGGGGCGGTGCACGTCCCCTTTAAATTTCATATGAAAACAGCGCCAGACTTTGGCTCTTTCAGCTTCTCCCCGTCTTTCAGCGCGGTCTTCAATTCGCCATCACAGAGCGAGGATTAAGCCTGGTGTGTGTTTTTCGATAAATTGTTATCTGCATCAGTGCAGTCCTTTTTTCATAAATACAGACACACACACACACACACACTCATTCACACACTACAGGCAATATGGAAACGCCAATTAGCCTAACATACATGTCTTTGGACTGTGGGAGGAAACCGGAATACCCGGAGGAAACCCACCAAGCACAGGGAGAACATGCAAACTCCATGCACACAGAGACGGGAATCGAGGCTGGCCGGGGATTGAACCCTGACCCTGGCGTTGCTAGGCAACAGTGCTAACCACTACACCACCGTGCCGCCAAAGAGAAAACAACTTAATGCATTATGAATGATGAATATCTGAGGAAACATTTTATTTAACAATTTTACAATAAAAACTGCTTGTTAAGTCATGTTACATGTTCATGCATTAATGTTGCAAGTTATTAGTGATACTGAGCTCCTACAACGCTGTGACTTTGGCAAAAGCTTTATCTCACCAGAAGCGACAGAAAAGGATTATAAAGAGAATTTATGCATCAATGCATTAAAGTATCTATGATGAACAACTGATCAATTTTGATAATTTTATTTCCACACTTTTACTATAAAAAAGTGCATGTTTAAGTCAAATTACATGCTCATGTATTTGTGTTGTAAATGCTGCATGTTACAGAGCTCCTGCAACCCTGAGACCACTTCAAATGCTTTATCTCACCATAAGCGGCAGAAAATAAAAGCTCAGCAATGAATCTACTATGAATGATGAACAACTGTGAAAACATTTTATTTCACACTGTTGCCCTAAAAACTGCATGTTAACTCAGGTTAAATGTTAATGTATTAGTGTTGCAAATTTTTAGTCATCCTGATCTCCTACAACGCTGAGACTTCGGCAAACGCTTTATCTGATCATAATGGGCAGAAAAGTCAAGTGACCACAAAGAGGGCCCAATCTAATGCATTCCAGCATGTATCATTAAGAACAACGTTTGAAACAATCCTTTTCACATTTTTACAATAACAACTGCAAGTACAGGCATATTACATGTCAATATATTAGTGTTGCAAATTCTTACTGATCCTGAGCTCCTCCAAAGCTCCAACTTCAGCAAACTATCTCAGCATAAGCGACAGAAAAGTGCAAGGACAGAAAAGAGAACTCAAACTAATGCATTCCAATACATATGATGAAGAACAATGTTGAAAAACATTCTATTACATTTTTTTTTCAGTTTTAATAATTGAAAATATAACATTTTAGCTATAAGATTCTTATCGAGTAACCCTTAAGGCAACCTATTCTAGCAAAAACCATTTATTAAAGTTTTTCAAAAAATCATTATCTTACACCCTAAAAAATGCTGCTGGATAAATATTGCACCAACTACATGCTGGGTTAAATTAACCCAGCAAAATGGGTTATTTATTTAACCCAGCAAGATGGGTAAAATATTCAGTCCAAATGCTAGGTCATATTTAACTATAATGCTGGGTTAATTCTACCTCACAAATAGGTTATTATTATTTTTATGTTTTACATGTCTATGGGTAAAACAGTTAAATAACTTTGATATACTGGTCTATTACAAAAAAAAACTAAGTTTTGCAAACCATACATATATGCAATTAACAAAACCCAATTAATTATAAAACTATATATAAATATAAAAATATTTATTTTTCAAAAGCACAAGATAAAATAATACAAAACAAGTTCAACAGCGACATCATTACGATACTATTACTCAGAAGCACTAATGTCTGAGAGCAGTGCTGGTCATTATCTCCCAACATCAGCATGTAGGGGTACAGCCTCGACACTTCAGCCTGCTGGAGATATTCCACAGAGTTGGTTCCAACCTTAGAAAGAAAGAAATTAAAGAAAGTAAAAGTTCATGGAAAAATCGAGAGGGTTGGCTAGTATGCATATTTTGTAACACCTCAGCTTTTTATATGTGGTTGCTAACGCTAGCAACCAAGGTAAATGCTTCATTCATCACTTCACCACCTTCATACACCCTGCAAGCATTCTACAAAGAAAGCTAAAAAACTCAGAAATTTTTGCAGTTTCTTTCATACACAGGTGGGGTTCTTTGGTTTGGCTAGCTGCAGCCATTGTCAGATAAACTAGCATGCTATAGCACAGACCAGGCTGAAAGTTTGAGTGTAATGTTAACACGGTAACAGTAATAAATGTTACATACAGTGAACAAATTCAGTCATAAGTGAGTGAGAGTGTGTATACACATCTTATATTTAACATTTACATTTCCTCTTAAATGCGTGAGGAAGAAGTCCAAAAAAAAGACATGAAGCTGACACAGCCACTGAATACTCTTCGGGGGAGGGGCGGTCGTGTCTGTGATGTTGGCTGTCACTAGCTAACCCAACTCCAACCCAGCAAGCTGGGTTAAACAAAAAGTACCCAATTCACTGTAAATAACCCAGAAAAATTACCCAACAGAGGCAACCCAGCGTTTGGGTAGTAAAAACAACCCAGCATTTTTTAGTGTGTACACTCTGGGTTGTTTCTGTAAACACATTGTTGGGTTGTTCATGCTGGGTCAAAATTCTGGGTTCTTTCGGGGACTTTAAACACGTTGTTGGGTTGGGTAACGCTGGTTCAAATGAGATGTAGTGGGTCATTTACAAATGAACACCTGGTTGGGTTATTTTGACCCAACAACTGGTTTATTCTTTATTTCTCCAAACGGCAGCCTGCAAAATGTTTGAAGTATTACTGTTATTTTGTCACAAACAGCAGATTTTTTTCATTTTGTGTATTCCTAACAGGTATTCTTTGGTATAATACGGTTATGGTATAATATATCGCGGCTGTGAGAAGCATCCTGCACGCTGCGTTCTATTTGCACTTTGCACTATACCCGGTGTCCTCAAACCGTCAAGTGTGGACTTCCAAGTCAAGTCTTAATATGTCTTCTGTTTCTTTCTGTTAAGAATAAAACTGCTTGTATTATTTTGACCCAGCAGTTGGTTTATTCTTTGGAGAACTTTCTGGATTCTTCACTTCTGACTGGATCATGCTCAGAGCACTCAGTATTTTATGGTAAGTTAATGTCAATTTTTACTTTTTTTTATTAACTTATGGTAGGAGCAAGCATATTTTATTGCTTAAAATAAATGCTTTGATATTAATATTGTGTGGGATTACTGTAATATTGTTTTCCCATTCTGTTTTGTTATTCAAAAAATGAGAAAGCGTCATGGTTAAGTTGTACTTTAAAACAAGCTTTTTCTTTATCCTTATGAAATATTTATTATAAGTTGTAAATTCACCATTAAATATCATATTCATCTATTGTTTGTTGAGAATTTGAAAAGGGGTGAATGTTTTGTATTAAATCCAGATGGAGCGCCGTATCCTGTTATCCCTCACATGTTAAATAGTAAGGTAAATTAGTCAGAAATATACACTAAATTCATGTTCACGTTATGCATTTTTGTGTATTGACAAGAGAAAAAATGTTTTGCATTAAATGCATATTTAGCTGTACGTCCTTAACAAAAATGCTCAACGTAAATGTTAGTTATATTGCAACACTAAATGATGCTATATAATCCATAGGTGGACCAACATGATAAGGATGATATCTGCAAAATATGGAGATGACTGGAGCATTGTTCCATGTTTTGTTCCTTGGGGATGAGACAAGAGGGGCCTGACAGACCTTTTCCATTGTTGGAGGCAATGATATTGATACAGACTCTTTGGTGAAGGCTGTTTTTTTTTTGTTATTGATGTTAAGAAGTGTCTTCTCACCTGGGAGTTTCTCCAGTATACTGTAGATCAGATTCAAAGTCAATACATTTTTGAGGACAACAGTTTTTTCAGCCAACATTTAATGAATAATATTTAAAGGAGTTTTATCATTTTTGTTTTTAATGTCATTTTTGAAGGAAATTAAATAGTAATAGTTAAATAACGGATGGTTAAAATATTAAGATGGGAAATGTTTGTGTCATGTGGGCATTATAAGATTTGTATTGAAAACTTCTATATAAAAAGTTTTTAAACATTGTATTAACTGCAAAATAATGCAATTCAAATCAGACTTACAGGGGTCACTTGTTTTTGTTTTACAGAGTGTTTATGTTACAGTACATTTATTTTATATTTAACAAATGGTCAGCTCGAGATTATATGGTTTTGTCTGACATTTTGGTCAAAATTAAGTTATTCACATTTTCTTATTCTGTGACAATCAATTTACATTATGTGAAGTTATGTGCATTTTGTGTCTTTTTTGAAAATAAAAAAATCAAATGGAATGTGTCAACCCAGCAAGAGTGTCAATTTAACCCACTGGTTAGGTCAAATAAAATTAACCCAGCACTTTAACATGAGTGTCAATTTAACTCACTGGTTGGGTCAGATGAACAACCCAGAAATCTGGGTTAAATGGTGCAACCCAGCACTTGCGTCAAAGACATGTCTGTCCAATAGTGAACCAGCAGCTGGGTTTAATTTTTTATTTTATTTATTTTTTTATTATTATTTATTTTTAACCATCACAACACAATGCATGTCCATCACAACACAATGCATGTCCATATTGTCCTACAAAACAATAGGATCAGTATGACGTTAAAGTGTTTTTAAATTTGAGTTTTTTATATATGAATTTACGCACTTGGCCTGTCGTAGGGATAGCTCTAGGTCACAATCATTTGCTAACCTATTAACGTAACGTGTTTGCCAAAAGTTTAACTATAGAATAAAATAAAATACATCACAACATAATTAACATGTGGAAACATTATCAGCACATAGAGGCTGTAAAACTAGGTGATTTTTTAAAGTATACCTTGATGCCTTCTTCAGGTTTGTGGTATTTGTCCCAGCAATTGTAAACTCAAACTGTTTCCCCAATGATATTACTACACATCTGCTTTTTCTCTCCGGTTCAACATGAAAATTGGCCCAAATATCGCCTCTTCTTTTTTGGCAGTAATGACAAAGAGTTAAAGCTGAATGAGCTTGTAAAATCCTGTCACTGCACAAGCAAACTACCATTAAGGCAGGCAGGCAGGAGGCTCTGACTCTAAGACACCACCAGCACCCCACTGGGCCCTCTCGAGTCTTGCCCCTAGCTCTTGTAACAAGAGGAACTATTGTTAAGATGTTTATTGCATCACGGACGGTAGTTAGTGTTACACAGGATGTACGAGGAGTGAAAATAGACCAGAGTGTTTGGTGTACGTTAACAGATGTTACAAATAATAAAATGAGAAACCCAGTTGACACAAAGACTAAGATATTCTGATGTCTTCATTTAAGAAAAGACAGAGAATATAACATGGTGGCAGCGGGTGAAAGCTGGTAGAAGCTACAGGCTAACAGGACAAGCTATCGTACCGAGCTAATATAAACAGACCCACCGCTATTCGGCATGGAGGGATTAAAACCGCCTTCACTGTTGTGTCTAGACTCTAACAACCTTTCGAAGTCATGGAAAACGTGGAGGGAATAATTTGTGCTTTATGTGGACTTAACTATGACCGACGAGGAAGACGAAAAGCAAAAGGTGAGACTTTTCTGTTACTTAGTCAGCGAAAGCGGCAGAGAACTGCTAGATACGCTAATGGGCGACACCGCTAGAGAAAGCGGATGACGTCATTAGTAAGTTTGACGAGCACTGCAAACCCAGCGTTAATGCGACTGTGGAACGCTATCGTTTTTTCTCGAGAAACAAAGGTACTAGCGAAACTATGGATAGTTATGTCACAGAGCTGAAACTGTTGGCGAAAACATGCAACTTTGGGACCTTAAAAGAATCACTTATTCGTGATAGAATTGTGTGTGGACATAACAATCCTGCGATGAGGGAAAGATTGCTCCGTGAGAAAGATATGACGCTAGACACTTGCATACAGCTATGCAGGGCTGCAGAAATGTCTCGAGAAAACAGCAAAGCAATTTCAGGGCCAACATGTGAAGAAGTTCATGCGATACAAGGCGCATCGTCCTGGAAACAACACCAGAGACAAGCTATCAGTAGCATGGAATGCACACTCTGTGGAAAAACGCATGAAAAAAGCAGAAAAAAATGCCCAGCATTCGGAAAGACATGCAAAAAGTGTGGTAAAGAGAACCACTTTGCAATAAAATGCAAGACAACCCGTGAACAGAGAAAAAAGAAACCAGTACATAATGTCACACAATGTGAGAGCAATGATGAATATGAAGAAATCCTTTGTGTTAAAGATGCAGATGCAGAGACAACGAATACAACAAACAGTGACAAAGTGGATGACACAAAACTCTTTGCTGGTATGCTCCTGAATAAGAAAGTGATAAGATTCCAAATAGACTGTGGGGCAACATGTAATGTAATACCAATTAATCTCATCAACCCTGATACAAGACTAGAAGACACAAAGACAGTATTGGTAATGTACAATAAAACCCAATTAAGGCCATTGGGTAAATGCAAACTTAAGTTACGAAATCCCAGAAACAAAAAATTATACCAATTAGAGTTCCAAGTGGTGGACAAAGGCTGTACAGCATCGCTGTTAGGCAAAAAAGCCAGTGAGGCCATGAAACTCATAAAGGTACAATATGAAAATATTATGGCCATTGATAGTATTGTTACCACGGAGAAGCCCACAATGGGAAAATGGGCAATGGAACAAATCAAAGCAGAGTATGCGGATGTGTTCATTGGGGATGGATGCCTTGAGGGCGACTACAAAATTAAAGTCAATGACACTGTGAAGGCAGTGCAGCTACCAAAAAGACGCGTTCCAGTCGCTATGATGAAGCCGCTTAAGGAGGAACTGCAGGATCTACAACGTAGAGGCATTATCACGCCGGTAGAATGCAGCACTGATTGGATCAGCGGGATGGTTGTTATACAGAAACAAAGTGGCAAGCTAAGGGTGTGCATTGACCCCAGGCCACTGAACAAAGCACTAAAGCGCAGCCACTTCCCACTGCCGACTATAGAAGACATATTGCCAGACCTGTCCAAAGCCAAAGTTTTTACGGTTTGTGATGTTAAAAATGGTTTCTGGCATGTCAATCTAGAAGAGGGGTCCAGTTATCTCACAACGTTCGCTACTCCATTTGGACGATACAGATGGCTAAGGATGCCGATGGGAATAAGTCCGGCTCCTAAAGTATTTCAGCGCAAACTGACACAAGCCCTCGAGGATCTGCCTGGCCTGTATATCATTGCAGATGATGTGCTAATAACAGGGCAAGGTGAGACACAAGAAGCAGCTGAGCACAACCATGATGGAAAGTTAAGAAAGTTTTTGAGCCGTTGCAGAGAAAAAAACATTAAACTGAACATCGACAAATTAAAACTTAGGCAAAGAGAAGCAACATACATTGGACACCTTTTAACAGCGGATGGACTTAAAATTGACCCAGAGAAAGTTCGTGCTATTAAACAGATGCCTGAACCAACAGATGTGAAGGCAGTGCAAAGACTACTGGGTATGGTAAATTACCTAGCTAAGTTTTGCCCCCACCTGGTGGACCAATGCCAGGCATTGAGGCAATTGACACATGTGTAATCAGTGGAACTGGACAACTCAACATGAGGAAGCCTTCCAGAAACTGAAGGAAACTATTTCCAATGCACCAGTGCTAAAAAATTATATTCCTGAGGAAGAATTGACTGTACAGTGTGACGCCTCACTCAGTGTGACGCAGTGTGACATAGGATTGGGTGCAGCACTCCTACAGAGTGGTAAGCCAGTCGCATTTGCAAGCAGAGCACTCACACAAACCGAGCAAGGTTATGCGCAAATAGAGAAGGAGTTTCTAGTTGTGGTGTTTGTTACGGATGTGGAAGGACATGCTCACACACGGGATTTGTTTAACTTCTTTTTATCCACAGCAGTGAAACTTAAATCTTTTGACAGAGAAAGGGGTACAAAACAGGTTGGCTGGAGACAATAAGCTGCAGATAGGCACATGACCACAGCGGTGATACTCAGATATGCTGCCATTGAATGTAACAGTAGGATACAATATGAAATCTATAACAGTACACTTGTAAATAGTAACAGTGTAGTAGTACTAGAGTAACCTATAGGCAACAATAAGATAACTTAATTAATTTTTAAACAGCATTTATTAACATTTACGTTATTATAAACATGAAAGCAACATACCTTTTGACAGAGAAAGGGGTACAAATCAGGTTGGCTGGAGACAATAAACTGCAGATATACACATGACTAGAAGAATAGAAATTGCACTTTCACTCAACTCATATTGCCATTAATTATCTGAGATTTTAAGACTGACACAAAGACCACATGAAATGCACTCGTTACCACTTGTGTTTCAATATATTTATAATGGCCTCAACAACTCTGCTAAAGTGTTAAATGCATTGTATACACATTCAAATACATAAAATCAGTCAATTGCATTGAAAAGACTCACATTAAACATATTATTTTCACAATTAATACGTTAATGAGTCAGAGCATGAGAAAACACACATACCCACTCATCTGCTGAGATACGGAAAGAGAAGAGGGAAAAAATACGACATCTGCAGTACCATTAACAGCCACCGGAGGGGAGCATACACCAACACATATAACCAAAAACTTTATTTTATGAAATTCACACAAGACCCTTTACTCATTAAATTAAATTTTCTTTTTAACCATGTTACATTTAGCATGGAAAAATTTCACCAGTACACGTATGAGCGCAAAGTTACTGTACAAAGTGATCACAAGCCATTAGAAAACATAGTGAGACTGCAAAGGATGATATTGCATATTCAGAAGTATGATTTGGATGTAGTTTACGTACCAGGAAAAAACATGCTGCTCGCCGACACACTTAGCAGAGCATATCTTCCTGAGTGTCCATCTTCGGACTCAGCCGAAGCGGAGATAGAGACTGTTAATATGGTATATTGTTTACCAATTTCAGCTGATAGACTTCACGCAATCCGATCTACAACAGCTGATGATGAAACGCTACAGATCCTCATCAAAACAATACGCCAAGGGTGGCCAAAGGACAAAATAAAGGTGCCAATTGAAATCAGATCTTATTTCTCACTACAAGATGAACTGGCATATCAAGATGGGATAGTGTTCAGGGGCGAACGTGTCATTGTTCCTAATGCACTACGGAGAGAGATCATTGGCCGTTTAAATGCATCACACCTGGGGGTCGAGGGATGTGTTTACTGGCATGAATGAACAGATTAAAATGTTTATAAGCAAGTGTGAAATTTGCAGGTCAGTAGATAATAAACAGCAAAAAGAAACTTTAATCACACATGATATGCCAAGGAGACCTTAGGCTAAGGTGGGCACAGACTTGTTTTCCTTTGATAACAGAGACTCATTACAGTAGACTATTATTCTAATTTTTGGGAAATAGACTACTTGCCTGATACGAAGTCCACTACAGTTATCAAGAAACTGAAAGCCCACTTTGCACGGCAAGGTATTCCCGACATTGTCATTTCTGACAACGGACCGCAATATACATCACAAGAATTCCATAAATTCAGCCAGTTATGGGAGTTCCAACATAAAACGTCACCAGGCTACCCCCAGAGTAATGGAAAAGCAGAGTCAGCTGTCAAGGCTGCAAAGAGACTTCTGTACAAAGCCAAAGCCGCTAGACAAGACCCATATCTTGCGCTTCTGGACTATCGGAACACACCATCAAAGGGCATAGATACCAGTCCAGCTCAGAGACTATTCAGCCGCCGTACCAGAACACTCATGCCTACTAAAACAAGTCTCCTGAAGCCGAAAGTGGAACGAATGTATAACAACCTGAAAGAAAGACAACAGCGTCAGCGTGCTTATTACAATAGATCTGCTAAAGATCTAGACATCCTGAAACCAGGTGATTGTGTGAGAATACAACCACTCGAACCACACACTGTCTGGAGGAAAGGCAATGTTCTAAATGCAGTTGATGCTAGATCTTACGAAGTGCAACTAGAGGCTGGTGGTGTTATCAGGAGAAATCGGAAAACACCTCAGACATACTCTAGAAGATATGCCCGAGGAACTCAATGACATAGAAATTACTCAGCCCAATAGGTTGGAGCAAGAATCGCCGCACAATGTCAATGACAGACATGCACACAGGGACACTACTGACAAAAACAAACCTGTTATCACGAGATCCGGTCGCACTGTGGCGCAGCCACAACGCTACAAAGATTTTGTTATTTACAAGAAATAGATGTGTGATACAGCCTGTGGGGAAAAGACAAATAGAGAAACAGGACTGGAATTTTTGAAAACATGTAAATATTGTTGAACGTAGTTATGTATAATTTTGAATAAAGTTGACCTCGCTAATGTTCAAAAAGAGAGAAAAAAACAAATGTTCTGTACAATTATTTTAGAGAGATGTTTGCTTTATTGTGCACGATATAAAGGAAATTGTAAAGGAAGAGTTAAACTTTCAAAAACAGAAAGGATGTAACAATAGGAACTATTGTTAAGATGTTTATTGCATCACGGACGGTAGTTAATGTTACACAGGATGTACGAGGAGTGAAAATAGACCAGAGTGTTTGGTGTACGTTAACGGATGTTACAAATAATAAAATGAGAAACCCAGTTGACACAAAGACTAAGATATTCTGATGTCTTCATTTAAGAAAAGACCGAGAATATAACAGCTCTGTACATCAGAAACCCATCTGTATCAAGCTCCATAGCTTCCAAAGTTTGACCAAAACAAATCTAAATATAGTTGCAATCAATAATGAGCAGGGCCAAGCACCTTGCGTCATCGCCTCTTGGGTGCACTGCACAACCTGAATATTAAGACCTACAGTACACAAAAGAGGCTAAATATTTGTTGGGTGTGTGTGTGTGTGTGTGTGCGTGTGTGTGAGAGAGAGAGAGGTGTGTGTCATGTGGGTGTGTCAGTCTGTGTGTGATGAGTAAATGTGTTTGGACACCTTTGTGTGTTTGATGTGTGAGTCTGTATATTAACATTTGTGATGTGTTTGTGTGTTGGTATGTGTGTGATGTGTATGTGAGACATGTGAGTTGTTAGTGTATGTCAGTGTGATGTATGTGTGTGTTTCTGCCTGTGTGAGAGTGAGCGAGAGATGTGAGTGTGAAAATTTGTGGTGTGTGAGTGTCAGTGTGTTTGTTTGTTTGTGCGTGTGTGTGTGTCTGTGAGTGTGCGAGTCTTAACATTTGTGATGTGTGTGATGTATGAATGTGGTTGTGTGTACATCCGTGTGTGTGTGTGTGTGTGTGTGTGTGTGTGTGTGTGTGTGTGTGTGTGTGTGTGTGTGTGTGAGAGAGAGAGAGAGAGATGTGTGTGTGTGTGAGTCTTAACATTTGTGACGTGTACATGTGTAGAACAGACAACAGATGCTGGAAAAAAAACATCACACTGATATTACTCAATGTAATGTCACTGAACGTGAGCACTGAATGTGTCACTCAATATAAGGTCACTCAAGATAATGTCACACAACCACTTTTTGGCATAATTTTTTTTAACCACTTTTTGGCATAGGTTTAAAGCATTGTCACGACTGACCCGTTTGAGATATCAAAAATCCCTCTACAATTTTGCATCCTCAATGTCTTTTGATCATATAGGTCCCATTTGATGGTGATTGTATGAAGCCCCTAGGAGGAGTACATCAAAATCCATGGCGGTGTTTTGCGAATGACCCGAAAAAAATCTAAATATAGTTGCAAGCAATGATGAGCGGGGCCAAGCATATACTGCGTCATCACCTCCTGGGTGCACCGTTATTTGATTGTCTTAAGATCTACAAAAAGCCATCGCTGCCTTGGTGTGTGTGATGGGGAAATGTCTTTGTGCATGTTTGTATGTGTGGTGTGTCAGTCAGTTTGTGAATGTGTGTGTTTGTGCGTATGTGTGTGTGGGTAAGTGTGTGTGAAAGAGTTAACATTTGTGATGTGTGATGTAAGAGTGTGTTTGTGCACATGTGTGAGAGAGAAAGGTATGTGTGTTTAATGTGTGTTTAAGTGTGTTTAAGTTCATGGCGTGCATGTGTGTGTGTGTGTTTGTGTGTGTGTGAGTTTTAATATTTGTGATGTGTACATGTATAGAATAGGCCGTAGATTCTGGAAAAAAAAGCATCACACCATGATGTTACTCAGTGTGATGTCACTGAAGGTGATTATGTGACACCACACATCCTATATGTTATTTGAGGATGTTAAGAACTACAAAAAGCCATTGGCATGTGTGTTAATGTGTTTGATGTGTGTGAGAGACATCCGACTTGCAATGTTTGTGCGTGTTTCTTTGTGTGTGTGTGTGTGTGTATGCGTGAGAGTGTGTTAACATTGGTGATGTGTGATGTAAGTTGTGTTTGTGTGCGTGTGTGAGAGAGTGTTTAAGGTTTGTTCAAGTGTTTTTAAGTTTAAGGTTCAAAATGGTGGGAAAGAAGTCCTAAGGAAAACAAGAGTATCCTGTGCACACCCTATAGTGCTCATTCTCCGTATACTAAGGCGGCACACTTGCAAGGATTTATCCACTATGTCAGCAGGAAAGGGGTCATTTGTTAAGGTATGGGATGTGGACCTTTGCCCCTCTATTTACTATCAAGAGCTGAACACCATAACCCAGAAAGACTGGTACCCCCTGCATTTGATGACCTCTGATTTAGTATGCTTGCAGAATACGTGGATCTCCACAAAATTAGATCTTCACAGAACTTACAACAAGCTAACTCATCCACTATCTTTCGTTGGTTTATTAATGAGGATCTGGAATGCTTCCAGGTCATCCGCCAACTCCTTCTCCCAGGACAACCATTCGATCTGGATGAAGTACGCCTATAACACCTTGTGGCACTCTTTTCTGGGCATGTCCATAATCAAATGCCAATTTGACAACCCTCCTAAAGCATGTTCCAAAAACAATAGCCCTAAGTATAGGTAGCCGCCACTCAAAATATGGTGCAGCGATGCTGCATAATAAGGAAAAGAGTGAAATTCGCTCTCCGTGCAACAATGCAAAACGGAACATGCATGTCCAAGGTAAAAAAGACGGAAGGAGCCTGAACCTCATCCAGGCCAGTGGGTCTTGTCACGGTTTCGGGTGCGAGGCATAACTGCAAGAGGCTCCAGGTTTTAAAGGGAAAACGATGTATTTTTATTTAAACAGAAAAACAGGGAAATCAAACAAACACTTAAACTTTATAATGAAACAAACCAAAACACGAATAAAGACAAACGGTAAACACGAACTAAACTCACTGACATTAACGACGTGGAAATCAACAGATGCAAGACAAGAAACTAAATGAAACCAAACTATTTATAATACGACTAATAACCAACTCGGTTCAGGTGAGCGCCCCCTGGTCACCTGACCGAGTTGCCACATGGTAACTGAAGTTTACACTAAACAGAACTACAATCAAAACACAGGGCGCTTTGGCGCCCTCTAGGGGTTATCCCTGACAGGTCTTCACCGCCAGAGACTTCCCACTGAAGGTGAAAGCCAAGAAGTTCACCATACAACTTCACAGTTAAAACTTGGATTGCGAGTATAATTCGTTCCAGAAGTGTGCTTGTATATCAAAGAACCCACTAGGAAATAATAGAAACTCAGACGATTTTCTTAAAAATATTTAAATAATAATAATACAAAGTGTAAAGTAAAAACAAAAATTAACCTTCATTTTGCTTTTAAAAAGAATCGTGGCTGTAATGATTGACACCAGAGAGAGGAGAACAGGAGGAAGGAGGCTATGTGCAGTATGTTCACACACACACACACACACACCAGTTTACCGATTAGAGAATTGCACTTGGTATCGACTAATAACTTGTATAAAGAGTATAATGGCAATTTGTGGACCAGCGTCTCGGAAAGATTTGCTGCTGAGAGAGATGCAACAACAGCTATGAAATGACTCTTGACATTTGTAACATAAACTAAGGTAAGTTGAGATTTTCCTAATATGAGATAACAAACCAACAAAGGAAAATTATATCACAGTCTCCAACATGTTTGTTTTTTACCGGTTTCACAAACTCTTTTGTTTTTGACTGGTTTCTCAACAAGGTAAGTTATTATACTTTCTTTTTTTTCCACTTTACGTTTAAATCAAATAATAACAAACATTCTTATCATCCTTTGTTCACCCTTACTTTTCTTTGAAACAATTAGCATTTGAATACACAATTACAGTTTTAACACCAAACTAAAGAAAAAGCACTTCTCAATTAAATTGTCTTAGTCTCTCATGAAAACCGTCTTTAGATACTATTTAGAGAGATTTAAATGTCTCTAAGCTGTCGACAAGTTTTGAAGACAAGAAAATGGTTGTTCCATGGGTGAAGTAGTGAAGGGTTTGAGTTCACCGCAGGCAGCTGGAGTCGATAGGTGACAGAGTTAATCCGGAGGTTGACGCGGTATGGTCCGATGAATCTTGGTGATAACTTTCGTGATTCTGTCTGCAGGTGTAGGTTTTTTGTTGATAGCCATACCTTGTCACCTACTTGGTACATTCGTCGTGGTGGGTGTCGACGGCGATGTTGTAGTGTAGCGGGTGTTAGCATGTCGGATGGCGTCGTTTGCTCGTCTCCAGAGCCGGGGGACGTCTTCCTTGTGTTGTCGTGAGAGGGCGTCGGCCTTGGTGTTCTTGGACCCCGGGCGGTATGACAGGTGGACATTATAATTTTCAAAAAACATTATACCGCGCCTGTCTGGGGTTGAGTTGATTTAGGGTGCAGATAGTGATGAGGTTCTGATGGTCGGTCCAGACGATGAACGGCTCTCTGGCGCCCTGGAGCCATTGTCGCCATTCCTCCAAGGCCCACTTTATGGCCAGCAGCTCGCGGTCCCCTACTTCGTATCACTGCTGAGCGGGGTCAAATTTCTTGGAGAAAAAACTGCAGGGGTGCAGTTTTTGGTCTGGACCTCACTGGGAGAGAACAGCCCCGGCGTCCTCATCCGAAGCATCCACCTCCACAACAAATGGTTTGTCAGCATCCGGGTGATGGAGGATGGGGGCAGGGGTGAAGCGGCGACAGAGTTCGTGGATGGCGGAGATGGTGATTAAGGTGAGGTTGAAGGGGTGAGATGATGGACGAGTCAGAGCGGTTAATGAAGCTGCAACTGTACTGTAGTCCCGGATAAAGCAACAATAGAAGTTGGCAAACCCAAGAAATCGCTGGAGTTGTTTGAGAGTCTGGAGTAGGGGCCAGTGACTCACAACTTCCAGTTTCTGCGGGTCCATGGCCACACTCTGGGACGAGATGACAAAACCCAGGAACGTGGTGGAGCGCTCGTGAAAAGCGCACTTCTCCAACTTCAGTACAGCTGGTGGGCGAGTAATCTCTTTAGGACCGCTCTGACGTGCTGGACGTGTTTGTTGATGGTCCGGGAGTAGATGAGGATCTCGTCTAGGTAGACGAACACCCAATGGCCTAACATGTTTCGGAGGACGTCATTGATAAATTGTTGAAACACGACGGGTGCGTTGCAGAGGCCAAAGGGGATAACCAGACTTTCGTATTGTCCTGTGGGGGTGATGAAGGCCGTCTTCCACTCTTCGCCCTCTCTGATGCGCACCAAGTTGTAGGCGCTCCGGAGGTCCAACTTAGTAAAAATGGTGGCACCAGAGAGGGCGTCCAGGGCAAAGTTGGTAAGAGGCAACGGGTGTCGGTTCTTTATTGTGATGTTGTTGAGCCCCCGGAAGGACCGTACACTACCATCGCATTTCTTCACAAAGAAGAACCCTGCGGCAGCAGGTGAGGTCCATTGGAAACATACTCCTCCATCGCCTGCATCTCGTGGTTGGATAGTGAATAGAGATGGCCGCGGGATGGGATGGAGCCTGGCTGAAGGTCGATCGCCAGGTCGTAGTGGCGATGTGGAGGTAGGTGGGTGGCACGTCTTTTGCAGAAGACTTCAGCCAGGTCCCGGTAGTCCACTGGGATGTTGTCTGTGTCGACATTGGGGGTCTTGGGCTCCCTAGAGCACTTCCCAGCCCCGGCCCATAGGCAGAGTTTGTTGCAGGTCGGTCCCCACTGTAGAATCCGGCTTTGGGTCCAGGAGATGAGTGGGTCATGACGTAGTAGCCATGGGTGTCCAAGGATGATAGGTAGTGATGAAATAGAGGTGATGTAGAACTGAATCTGCTCCTGATGCTGGTTATCAGGAGCAGAGGGTGATAGGCTGGGTTCGGAGGTTGATGGGACTGGAGGAGAGGGGCCGACCATCAACTGAAGTAAAAGTTATGGGCTGGGATTACGCCTCGGTCCTTACCCCCAGTCTTTTGGCGTAAGAAGAGTCAATGAAGTTACCCGCAGCACCGGAGTCGATGAACGCGGTACTTCCGACTAGTTTGTGGCCAAACTGGAGATGTACTTTTACCGTGAGACGGGAATCATCGGTCAGGGTGGTGGAGAGAGAGATGGAACCCGGTGAGCCACTCTCATTTCTCACCGGGTCTGCGCGTTTCCCTGTCGCAGCGGACAGATGGCTCGGTGGCGCGCTGCCAATCCACAATAAGCGCAGAGCCCCTCTCTAAATCGCCGTTCCCGTTCTGCAGCGGTTAAGGAGGCGCGTCCTAATTGCATGGGTTCCCCGGCTCCTGTGTCAACCACGGTGGGAGGTGGAGAACCGACGGTTCTGGTAGGAGCAGCAGTGAATGAGGAGCGGGCGTCTGAGAAAGAGTGACGTCGTGATGGGCGGCAGGGTACGGGGAGCTGGCTTGGGGCGAGCGAGCAGACGTTGGTCGATCCGGAGGGCGAGTTGAATTAAGCTCTCCAGGGTCGCTGGGATCTCTTGTCCGGCGAGCTCGTTCTTCATGCGCGAAGCCAGTCCCTCGGATAGCAACGAGATGAGAAGAGCAATGCGCAGTTGGTCTGTGGAGTATCTGGTGGAATTAAACTCAAACACGAGATCCAACGCGGTTAGAAAAACACTGCACTTCCCATTCGTGCCATCCCATTTATCCGGTAGAGCTAGAAAAACATCAGAAGAAGGGAGTGCGATGGGCGTGGCAACAGCCGACTGAGCGCCCGCCCCGCGGAGGGTCACGTCCTCCTGTCGTAGCTCCGCCACCTCGCGGCACAAAGCCACAACGTCTTGGAGGGCCTTGCGAAGAGACGCGACTTCACCACGGAGCTGATCGATCAGCTTGGCATGCTCGTCAACCACATCACAGAGGCGAGCGAACTCCGCTGGGTTTACTGCTGATGGCTCAGTCATTCTGTCACGTACTAACCGGAGATGGACCACAAGACTAGCAGTTAGCCCTGTAGCGTGGATGGTAAACCCAAACGCAGAAGTAGCGCAAGCAGGCAGGATAACCACCCTGGTTATTATTAGAATTCTCCCGAAGCAAGAGCAAGAGTTTACACATAGAAACCCGCCTTCTAAATACACACACCCAATCGGAAGCGAAAACCCAAGAAAGTGACTCCTCACATTTAGACGAGCGGAGCGTCGGCGATAGCATGGGAAAACTCAATGACTGAGCGAGTGAAAAGCGCCATCTTGTCTCCTTTTAAGCTTCCTAAGTCGCGACTGTACTACTTCCGGGTCCTTGTGCCGGTCGCATTAGGAGTGCGCATCACAGTTGCCTGTCCTTAGGAGTGGTGTCCTAGCAGATATTCTACCATGAAGGCCTGATTCACACAGTCTCCTCTTAACAGTTGCTCTAGAGATGTGTCTGCTGCTGTGTGAAGTGTGGCATTGACCTGGTCTCTGATCTGAGCTGCTGTTAACCTGCGATTTCTGAGGCTGGTGACTCGTATGAACTTATCCTCGGCAGCAGAGGTGACTCTTGGTCTTCCTTTCCTGGGGCGGTCCGCATGTGAGCCAGTTTTTTTGTAGCGCTTGATGGTTTTTGTGACTGCACTTGGTGACACTTTCAAAGTTTTCCTAATTTTCCGGACTGACTGACCTTCATTTCTTAAAGTAATGATGGCCACTCGTTTTTTTCTTCACTTGCTGCTTTTTTCTTGCCATAATACAAATTCAACCTCTTTGAATGAGAAGGTGTGTCCAAACCTTTGCTCTGTACTGTATTTGTACAGTCAAGCTCGAATTTGCAGTGGCCCAGCCAGAGTCCTGACTTAAATCCAATAGAGCAATTGAGAATCTGTGGAGGGATATAAAGATCAAAGTGATGGCAATAGTTGGAGCTCATCGTGAAAGATGAATGGGCAAAAGTGGAGACATGCAAAAAGCTGGTCAGCAATTATGGGGAGCGTTTCATTGCTGTAACGGTTGATAAAGGCGTTTTATATTGATTATTGAGAAGGTTATGAATAATTTTGGACATGCCACCTTTTGTTCAAATGTAAATAAAAGAGGAGTAATAATTTTTTCCATAATCATGCTTTTTGTACATCGTCTTATTATCTTCTGGGAGACTCCTGTGTCATTTCTAATCAAGAAAAAACTTGGTTGAATAACAGTAACTTTAAGTCATAATTTGACAGGGGTATGAATAATTTCAGGCTTTAGTATATATATATATATATATATATATATATATATATATATATATATAAATAAATTCATGAAATAAACAGTAATTTTATATGTAATACTATATTATATATATAATACTTAGGTTAATTAAGAAATTAAAAAATAAAACAAATGAATCTGCACTTGAGGCGGCACAGTGGTGTAGTGGTTAGCACTGTCGCCTTGCACCGTCAGGGTCCGGGTTCGATCCCCGGCCAGGCTCGATTCCCGTCTCTGTGTGCATGGAGTTTGCATGTTCTCCCCGTGCTTGGTGGGTTTCCTCCGGGTACTCCGGTTTCCTCCCACAGTCCAAAGACATGTAGGTTAGGCTAATTGGCGTTCCCAAATTGCCCGTAGTGTGTGAATGAGTGAGTGTCTGTGCCCTGCGATGGATTGGCACCCTGTCCAGGGTGTACCCTGCCATGTGCCCTAAGTCTCCTGGGATAGGCTCCAGGCTCCCTGTGACCCTGAATACAGGATTAAGCGGTATAGATGATGAGTGAGTGAGTAATCTGCACTTTAACTTTGAAAATAATCATAGCGATAGTAGAATGACTTTTACACATACACACCTGTGTGCGCTCACACACACATAGTCACATACCAGTTTACAGATAGAGACTCTCAATCAACCAACACTGTAAACCTGAATAAGTTGGCAAAATTCAAAAATTTTTAGGTAATCAGTTACATAATTTCTTTTAAGTAATGATGTTTCCAATTTAAGTAAACAGAACGAACAGTTTTTGAGTTTGTTGTACTCATTCAGTTTAATGGTTCTTTACTTGCATTATTGAGTAGCCTAACTCATACTATTTAATAGCAATTATCTCTTTTCTTTTTTTTAGTTGTTGCAAATCAAATAAATTGTTGCTGGTCTTTTCGGCAATGGGTTGCCACCATGGGCGTCGCTAGGTCATTTTTGTACATTTGTACTCAGCCCCCTACAAATTCTCCATAAACTTTACACAAATTGGTGATCGCCCACGTCCCCTTTAAATTTCATATGAAAACAGCGGCAGACTTTGGCTCTTTCATCTTCTCCCCGTCTTTCAGCGCAGTCTTCAATTCACCATCACATCACAGAGTGAGGATTAAGCCAAGGTGTTTGTTTTCCGATAAATTGTTATATCTGCATCAGTGCAGTCCTTTTTCATAAATACAGTTTACAAAATGTCATGAGGGATTAATCCGTTACTAGGTTTTTGCTGTGTTCACCCCTCACCATGCCAGCTGTTTCCTCTAGTGAAAATGAAGCCCTAATACTGGTCATACCTAATACAGAACCTATAGTCTACTTTATAAAACAATCATGCTGTTGCTGTTTTAATTGGAAAACCTAACTGTCTATATAAAACATTGCACAGTGCATATGGCATTAACTACCAGAGGTATGCACATAAATGATTAAAAATTGTGACAGACTGCATACAATGCACTCGATTTAACTGCACAGCAGAGATAGAAAAATCCTGTTTTTTGTAATAAATCTTGTATTGTATTAAATAATGTCCCAGATCGTAAAATACATTTATTAGCCTTAGAATAGGGTTTTTGTCACTTTGATTTAGAAAAGGTTACTATTTTAATGAATAGAAACAAAAAAAAGAATGATATTAAAGAATTTAAATAAATAGCCTAGTAGCTATCACATTTTAAGGGGTTGAATGTAGAACCTACTGTCTTATTCATGAAGCTAAAACACTCAATTAAACTAGATAACATGATCCACGTTTTAATATTCACATTTAACTGTAGATGGAAGGTTTTTCAAGTCACATGGGAGTAGGTCTCCAAATGACCAGCAGGTAAGAATAGAACATGGGCAGCCTCTCATGCACATTAACACTGTGTTCCCAACATTGATTGAAGTCATTGCATTAGAAAGTATTTTTCACATTTTTATGTCTGCCAGTTTCTAACAAAAAGCAGCAGTATTGACAAAGATTTAACAGATAAATGTTTGACA
Organism: Clarias fuscus; assembly: GCA_030347435.1. NCBI lineage: Eukaryota > Metazoa > Chordata > Actinopteri > Siluriformes > Clariidae > Clarias > Clarias fuscus. Next base: position 14,136,450 of record CM059218.1, read on the forward strand.
TTATTGGCACCCACACACACAGCAAAATCCTTAGTCTTGAATTACCACCCAGAGAGTTGATTTAACACACTCAAAAAAATGAACAAGGCAGGTTGTGCACTTTACATAATATAATTATTTCAGTATATTCATAATAATTGGATTTGTTGACTTAAAATATTTTTTTCGATTAAGGTTTACGTAATTATGTCTCAACATACCTTACAAATTCCTAATATTGTCTAATCACAAACTATTCATGTTAAGTCAACATTTCATACATACAGCAGGTGGCAGTAGCGAGACGCCATCTGTCATGAAACGCTAAAGAAACAGAAGAGCAAGACGCATCAAACTACACCTGCGCAAAGTTAATTGACTTTGTCTACGTGTGTTACCCCCTTGCAGTTTTGTCCGTTTTGACAGAGGGAGGTCACCTAGGTCTACCTAAATGAAGATCCTTTATCTACGTTATTTCTAAAACCAGTTTCTATTTTTACCCTTGATCTGTTGGTAACTGTTTTGTTTTGTACTTGCCATTTTTAGGATCGAGCAACACTACTCTCGGAATCTAAGCGATAAAGCATGATGTTGCAGACCCATATAAAGATGTTGGTGTCATCATCAAAGGCATCCAAGTACTTCAACTTGGATAATGTAGCTAATGCATGTTCTATTATGGTTGGTCTAATTTATGGTTTAAACTTGGCTTATCCCCAGGATCTAAGAGATACTTTTGAATTTTTTTAGGTTTGATGCTAACAAGCTGTCAGGTCCAGGTCTTAAAAAATAAACTCCTTTCACAGGCACTGTAATGTGAGACCAGGGCTAAGAGGCAGGACCCATGTTTTTTTTTTCATAATGTTGCACTGGTTGTTGCAGCACATTTTTTTCCAGTGCTGTCCAGGTGATGGCTTTAAATCTTCATTTAAATAGCTGCAATGTTATTGTTTTTAGTTTTTTAGAAGGTATAGTTCACTAAAGAAGACTATATTTTCCCCCAAGTATATTTTTGTAAATCATTTAATTTAAAGGCAGAATGCTTTTATTTTACTTTTTTTCTTGTAATGTTATTTTTGTAACTTCTTCTAATAATGAAATATTTTTTTTATTATTTACATTTTGGTTAGCTGCTCTTTTTTTTGTTTCAATACGGTGTACTTTATACTGTTAAAGGAGGCTGTTCATTTTTTGTAAAACCTTTCATTTAAAGGCTGCATGCTTTTATTTTACATTATACTTATTAAATAGTATTATAGTATAGTAATAGTATTGTAATAAGTTAAGATAACTTATTTTGAAAAGTAAAGACAGAATGTTGATTAACATTTTTCCAACGATAAAATGTTTAACACTAAAAATGTTCATTGTAAAACATTGTAACAATGTTATTGAATAAACACGATGAACCAAACTTTTTTCCTTTGGTCAAACATACCAATATTAATTTTAGAATAATTTTAATTAATTAATTTAATAGATTAATACAAAAGCATGACTGTTATGTTGATTGAACTAAACAAAATTACATTAACTTTATTTAATTAACTTAATTTCACTGAAACTTATTAGAAGTTATTGGTATAAAGTAAATAACTAGTAGTTGTCTAAATTAAGTGCTTAAAATTAATTGGATCAACAAGATAAAATTATATACAAGCTAAAGCTACAAGACAGATCAAATGAAAATGATTTGATTTCATTGGCTCAAGATGAATTTTCCTATTCGGTTCCATTTACATGGATTAAGTTGAACTAACATCATTCAAATGTGTGGAAATGTGTGTCATAATTATATTAAGTTATACCAACGATTAATTTTTTTGAGTGCACTTTCGGAGTACATTCGTGACCATTAGGTCATATATAAACACTTGGGGTGTTAAATCAACACTGGGAATTTTTACAGTGCAGTTTATTCCATTGTTCAGCCTCATAGGTGTGTTGTTTAAATTGCTAATCAATGTAAGTTTAAAGTTATACGCTGTTTTCTGGTTACATATTGTTGTACTTGAACATAGAAAAAGGTTTATACAGTATACTGTGTGTGTGTGTGTGTGTGTGTGTGTGTGTGTGTGTGTGTGTGTGTGTGTGTGTGTGTGTGTGATCAGGAAAACTCATTTGAGTACTGAACAAGCCAAATATGTGTTAAACATCTATGGGTCTGAGCCGCCCTTAAATGAAAATCCTAGTTTTACACCAGATGCCGTTCCTGACGCAACCCTCCCATTCACTGCTGCATTCTGGACTTGGGACAGGCACTACATCCAGTTGTTTGGAATCAAACCCGGGCCTTTCGCATGGAAGGCGAAACACCTACTAAAGCCACCAGTGCCCTATTGCCCTGATGACGTCAGACAAAATTGCTAGTCTGAAAGATTTTAAGTTGGTGGAATTTTAAGGTGACAGTTACTGTTACTTAAGTACTTACAGTTACCTAAAATATCAAATTTGTTCAGCTAACTTGAAAGGTGTCATTTCTGCAAACTCATAAATACAATAAAGTTCAAAATCTATTCATCAAGGTCTATTCATTTGAATTGGTAAAATTCAAATTATTTGGTTTGCAAAGTGTGTGTTACAAAATTGAAAACTGAGTGCAAAGCAGTGTTTGTGCTTTTAGTTTTGCTAACTCACAATAAGAATCACAGTTAGGGTTTAAGCCATCAGAAAAAAAACTGTAAAAAATAATGGTAATTATTTAAGTTAACAGCATGTTTACAGTTTTTTTCTGATGGCTTAAACCCTAACTGTGATTCTTATAGCACAATTTCTAAAACTATTAATACTTATAGCAAAACCACTCACTGAGTTAGCAAAACTAAAAGCACAAACACTGCTTTGCACTCAGTTTGCAATTTTGTAACACACACTTTGCAAAACTGTAGGCACAATTCACTGCACAACCCTCTTTTTGCAGAACTTTAAACACAACTCACTGCTTACACTCAATTACCAAATTTCCAACACACTCCTAGCAAAATTATACACATGTATGGCTATCATTAACACTATTTTGCCAATTGTCTGGCACACTTTCACATGTGAAAACTGTTTTAGATAATTAGTTCACTTTGCAATCTGCCTAAGCACTATAAATAAGCCACAGGTAAGCTGTCTATCTGGAGTACAATGAAAGGAGCAGTAAGAGTGAGAAGAGTGAGAATCAGAGGAGGCCGAGGAGGGAGAGGACGTGGAGGTGAAGAAGTTGGAGGAAGAGGACGTGGAGTTGAAGAAGCGAGAGGGTTAGAGGAAGTTAGAGGAAGAGGACAAGGAGGAGCAAGAAGAGGATGAGGAGGGGAAAGAGGAAGGGTAAGAAGAGTGAGAAATAGAATAACTGATGACATCAGAGCTACAATAGTGGACCATGTCATCAACCATGGGATGACTCTCAGGGAAGCTGGCCAACGGGTTCAGCCTAATTTGAGCCGCTACACTGTGGCAAGCATCATTATGACATTTCGAAATGAGAATTGGTACTGTGAGTACTTTGTAGCACTGCCATACTCTAATGAGAAACACAACAGTACCATACATGCAAAAATACTGAAATTGTTACTTTACAGAATTGCTAGACGTCCAGATGTTGGGGGCAGAGGAAGAATGCTCACTGCAGAACAAGAGACCCATATAGTGAACATGGTGATTGCCAACAATGCAATAATACTGCGCAAAATACAGCAGCGCATAATTGATAATGACACCATCTTTCAAAATATACACAGTGCAAGCATTTCTGCACTAAGTCGTGTACTTGCGCGCCACAGAATAAGAATGAAGCTAATTTACAGGGTTCCTTTTGCGAGAAACACAGAACGTGTAAAGCAACTGCGATATGACTATGTGCAGGTAAGCTATAGTGTCATTGGTTCTGAATTTGGAAGTGCATACTGTATTGCTGTGCATGGGCCTGATGTGTTGCATTTGTTTTGTCTTGTCCAGAGAGTGATGGAACTAGAAGCAGATGCCATGGGACATGAGCTACTTTTTGTAGATGAGGCCGGTTTTAATTTCAGTAAAACCAGGAGACGTGGCAGGAACATTATTGGACACCGTGCCATCATCAATGTCCCAGGACAACGTGGTGGTAACATAACCATGTGTGCAGCTATAAGCCAAAATGGTGTTGTTCACCATCATGCAACCATAGGCCCATACAACACTGCACTCATTATTGCATTCCTGGACACCTTACATGACATGCTCACTGTTCAGAGACCAGAGCATACCCGATATGTCATCATATGGGACAATGTTAGTTTCCATAGGGCTGCTTTGGTCCGCAACTGGTTTACAGACCACGCATCCTTCATGGCACTCAACCTCCCTCCATACTCTCCATTCTTAAATCCCATCGAGGAGTTCTTCTCTGCCTGGTGCTGGAAAGTGTACGACCGTCATCCTCATCAACAGGTAGCCTTTTTACAGGCAATGGAGGAGGCATGTGGAGATATTGACCAGGCATCATGTCAGGCCTGGATACGGCATTCAAGGAGATATTTTCCCCGGTGCCTTGGACTGGAGGATATCGCATGCGATGTGGACGAAATTTTGTGGCCGGACCCAGAAAGACGACATGATGTAGGCTGGTTGTCTTTTTATTCCTTTTTTTTTTTGTGAAATTACTATTTTGTGTTCTGACTTTGTCTTGGTTTTGATGAGTGTGAATAAACACCAATACTTGAAGTTTGGATCCTTGTTTGTTTACGTGGCACTATGACAAAAGTATGACCTCAAATTGACATCTGTACACAGAGAAAGCAAAAGCCAGATGTGTTTTATATTCATACCATCAGTGTGCAGTTGGCGCATTGTGTGCTTAGTAGATGATGGCTTGTGTGTACTGTTTGATACGAAAACACCATTTTTACGAAGGTGTGAAGAGTTAATCTAGCTGTGTTCGCTTTTGCAAGAGAACTACAATGTTTTGATAATTGGGTGAAAGCTTTTCTTATTTGTGTGTAGAGTTTTGCAAAAATAGCCAATAGTTACAAAAAATGTGCTTAGGCAATCAGGAAAAACTGTAATTACTTTGAGCATTAGGGTTTACAGTGAAGTGCGCATGTGCACACACAGACACATGGCCCCACACACACACACACACACACAATTACTCACTATTCCACATTTGGAGAGAGAGATACGAACCATACCAGGTTTGGTAGCGATTGTAATGGTGCAGTTGATGAATTTATGCACTTGGACTGTCATAGGGATAGCTCTAGGTCACAATCATTTGCTAACCTATTAACTTACTGTGTTTGGCAACAGTTTAACTATAGAAAAAAATAAAATACATCACAGCATAATTATGTTAACATGTGGAAACATCATTAGCACAGAGAGGCTGTAAAACTAGGTGATTTTTATGGTATGCCTTGATGCCCTCTTCAGGTTTGTGGTATTTCACCCAGCAATTGTTTGCCCAGATTGCTTCCTGTCTGATATTACTACACATCGGCTTTTATCTCTGGGTCAACATGAAAATTGGCCCAAATATCACATCTTTTCTTTCGACTGTGATGGCGAAGCTTTAAAGCTGAATGAGCTTGTAACATCCCGTCACTGCACATGCAAACCTCGATTAAGGCAGGCAGGCAGGAGGTTGGAGGCTACTTCTAGGTCTCGGCTCTAACCCTAAGACACCACCAGCAACTCTCTGGACCCTCTCGAGCCTATGGGAACTGGCCTCTGGGGATGACCCCTAGCTCCTTACCTGAGAGACCCATCTGTATCAAGCTCCAGCTTCCAAAGTTTCACCAAAACAAATCTAAATATAGTTGCAATCAACGATGAGCGGGGCCAAGCACCTTGCGTCATTGCCTCCCGGGTGCATTGCACAACCTACATGTTAAAACCTACTGTACACAAAAAGCCACGCCACACACTATATAAGACTGATGTCGGTTTGGGCACTAAATATTTGGTGGATGCGTTAGTGAATTGTTAATGTATGTGTGTGGGTGTATTTGTGTGTTTCTGAATGTGTGTGAGTGAGAGAGAGATGTATGAGTGTGGTTGTGTCTACATCTTTGCGTGCGTGCATGTGTGGAGAGAGACAGAGATGGGCAGATAGGTGGCAGATGCTGCCATTTGATGTCACTCAATATAATGTCACACAAAAAGTTATTAACCACTTTTTGGCATAAGTTTAAGGTATTGTCACGGCTGAACCGTTTGAAATATCAAAAATCCCTTTCCAATTTTGCATCCTCAATGTCTTTAGATCAAATTGGTCCGGTTTGCTGGTGAATGTGTAAAGCCTCTAGAAGGCGTATATCAAAATCCATTTGTGGCATTTTGCAAACGACCCCCAAAAAATTTAAATATAGTTGCAAGCAATGATGAGCAGGGCCAAGCACTTTGCGTCATCGGCTCCCGCGTGCACCACACATCCTGTGTGTTATTTGATTGTGTTAAGAACTACAAAAACCCACATCAATGCAGTTTTTAAATAATTTTTTTTACTCCTCTCTTTATAAATCTGAATGCCTTAAAGATGATACAAAATTGAATGATTTCCTTCGAAGTATTGATATTCCTGTTTTTGATACAGTATCTGTAAGGGACTTGGACTCTCCCTTGTCATTTGAAGAAATCATAGTTTCAATTAAGACATAGCAGTCTAATAAAGCTCCTGGCCCAGATGGTTCTCCATTTGAGTTTTATAAAAAAAAGTTTATAGGTAAATTGGCACCATTGCTTCTTGGTGTGTTCAATGAATCCTTAGACCAGGGCTCATTACCATCTACTTTTAACCAAGCCTCAATTGTTCTCCTTCTTAAAAAGGAAGTAAGAAAGTGCTGGCTAAAGTAATTGCATCCTATTTAGAGGATGTATTACCACATCTTGTGTCTGAGGAGCAGACCAGTTTCATAAAAGGACAGCATTTGTTTTTTAATACTCGTAAACTTTTTAATATAATTTACGCCAAACAAACATCTATATCCTGTGAGGTTGTAATTTCTCTGGATGCTGAGAAGGCTTTTGATAGGATTGAGTGTGAATACTTGTTTGTAGTATAAAAAAAATTTGGGTTTGGTGCTAAATTTATTTCCTGGATTTGCCTCCTTTACAAATCCCCACGAGCTAGTGTTCACACAAATGATATTAGCTCTGATTATTTTACTCTCGGACGTGGTACCCGGCAGGGGTGCCCACTGTCACTACTGCTTTTTGCCCTTGCTATTGAACCATTATCCATTAAGCTTAGATATTCTTTTGCTTTTAAAGGTATTATTCGTAATGGGTTGGAGCAAAAATGATCCTTATATGCGGATGACTTGTTGTTATATGTGACTGATCCTACAGCCTCTATTCCTGTTATTTTAACCATTTTGGATAATTTTGGATCTTTCTTAGGGTATAAACTAAACATAAGAGTGAATACTACCAGGTTAATAATAGTGCTTTACAGCTCCAGCATCTAAACCTACTGTACCTTTTAACCTCAGTTGTTCTGGCTTTAAATATTTTGGTATTACAGTGAAGAATCTTGGGCGAAAGCCATAGACAGAATACGCTTCAGCTCTTCTTGCGCTCGCCTCAGTCTTATTTAGTTTAAGGTTTTGCACACCCATTATTATAGTCTATTATTCCAAATCAAGGCTAGCTGAAATATTTCCTGATGTTGAGGATAGATGTGACAGGTGCCGTGCCTCTCCCTGTAATCTAAGTCATATGTCCTTTTTGTGCCCAAACTTTTTGTGTACACTATACTTGGGATACAGTTGAGGCCATGTCCATTAACTGCTATATTTGGCATTACAGATTATTCTGTTCTTTTTAGTTTTTGCACATAAAGACCTTATCGCCTTCTCATCTTTTTTGGCCAAGCTAGAGAAGATAAAATACACACTGAGAGGTTCTATTAATTTGTTCTTTCACAAATGACAACCATTTATTGCGCATTTTGCAAATGATTGTTTACAGTTTTTTTGGATTGCTTATACACTAAAATTAAAAGTAGTACACTATTAGCAAAACCTTACACTCAAGAAGCAAAACATCAGCCCATCTTTGCACAACTATAAGCACATTGTCAACCTCACACTTGTTGCAAAACTCTACTGTCAAATTACCGCACCGTCCAACCAATTGGTTCAACACAGTCATCAGGTGTGGAAACACTTGTTTGCTTAATTGTAGACACACCAATCAGGGCCCATATTCACAAAGCTTCTTAGAATTCTCTCAATGAGTTCCTATCTTAGCTTAAAAAGTCCTAGCTGGGAGTCCTAGACTAAAAGTGATTTAGGAAACCTTTTAGAGCAACTCTGAGTAAGGAAAGTAGAAAAACTTTTATCTTAGTGAGGAGGTGTGGTCGACCCTGTTGCTAGGGATGATGCAGCAATTCAAGGACTTTGATTGGTTAACAAAAAATCACCTCTGACCTCTGCAAAGGTTTTGAAATGTGCTCTTTATGAAAACAGAATACATGATAATAGAACCAACAGTTAATCATAATTTTTGTATATGAAGAAATTGTATAATCATGAGTACAGGCTACTTTATGCAAAGTTATCTTAAAGATAATTAAACAGCAAAATGTTGAAAATGCTTTTGAAGGAACCAATTTCCACACAGTAGTTACTATATTTAAGTTCTCACATTTATTTACCGTACTGATTTTACAGTTTTTTTTTGGATTGCTTACACACTAAAATTAAAACTAGTACACTATTAGCAAAACCTTACACTCAAGAAGCAACACATCAGCCCATAGTTGCACAACTATAAGCACATTGTCAACCTCACACTTGTTGCAAAACTCTACACACAGTGATTTGCAAAACACTAAACACACTTAACATACATTACACACAAAAATCTATCATGAAGTCACTTCCTTGAATACCAAAGCACTGAATGTCAAATTACCGCACCGTCCAACCAATTGGTTTAACACAGTCATCAGGTGTGCAAACACTTGTTTGCTTAATTGTAGACACACCAATCAGGTGTTTAAGCACTATAAACTAGTTTCTACATAGGATTGAGGGTCAGGAAGGACAAGGGGGAAGGCCTCCTATGTTCACAGAAAAGCAAGAGAGGGAGATAGTAAACATGGTTTTGACCAACAATGCTATAACACTCAAACAGCTCCAAGCTAACATTGTCAATAACCATGACAATTTCAACGATATCCATCAGGTCTCAATATCAACACTGGCATGCATCCTAAAAAAAAAACATATTCAAATGAAGCAAATTTATCGAATGCCTTTCGAGCGCAATCCCGAAAGGGTGAAACAACTGCGGCATGATTATGCAGAGGTATGTATTCACTTTAGCAGTGTGATCTTGCATACTGTCTCATAATCTTTTACTGTACTGTAATATGTATATTAGATCTACACTGAACTACACAATTTTGCCTGACACTGTTTTTCAGGTAGTTTTACGAATGGATGGAGAGAAGATCCAGCATGAGTTCATTTACGTAGATGAGTCTGGCTTCAACCTGACGAGAACACCAAGGAGGGGAAGAAACGTCATTGGCCACAGGGCTATAGTCAATGTCCCAGGGCAACGTGGTGGAAATATAACACTCTGTGCAGCCATTACACAGAATGGGGTCCTCCACCACAAGGCCCATATAGGCCCTTACAACACAGCACTCATACTTGCATTCTTGGACCAACTGCACAACATAACAGCAGCAAATCAAATCATATGCAATACATTGTTGTCTGGGACAATGTGTCTTTCCACCGCTCTGCTCTGGTTCAGAACTGGTTTCAACAACATCCAACTTTTCACCGTCCTATATCTTCCTCCATACTCTCCATTCCTCAACCCTTTAGAAGAGTTTTTCTCGGCATGGCGGTGGAAGGTATATCTCCGTACCCCTCATTCAAGCCATGGAGGAGGCCTGTGACCAGATGGAGGTAGCAGCAATACAAGGATGGAATCGTCATTCAAGACGATTCTTTCCAAGGTGTCTTGCTAATGACAACATTGCCTGCGATGTTGATGAAATTCTCTTTTTTGTAACAGTAAACTTACAGTACAATATGTAAAGTGACATGTTGTTACAGTACTATGAATCTCCATGTCAACATTTTGGGCATTTTGAGAAATAAATGAGTTTCTTCGGTGTGCAACATTGGTCTTGTGTAGTGTTTCGTGGATTTACTTTATATTTGTACTTTGTTGATGGTAGCCTACTCTAATCATAGGGAAGTAGAAGTGCTAAAAGTGTTTTAGGTTTATCACAGCAGAGTGTAACTCGTGCAAACAGAGTATAGTAAATGTGAAACGTGTGTGTCTTATGGTGAAAAAGTGTGGTTTGTAAACATAAGTATATAGTTTTTACAAGAGTGTTTAATTATGGAAAGGATCTGTAGTGTTTTGCTAATTGGGTGTGTGATTATGCTAATTGTGTGTTGTGTTTTGAAAACACGGGCCTTGTTTTGAAAATCGTGCTTAAGCAATCCAAAAAAACTGTAAACTGGGTCATACATCAGAATGTATGTATGACCAATTTAATTCACACAGATTCGTTTGAGCTGAAGGATACAGGGTCTGTGTGGGTGTCTGTGTGTGTCTGTGTGTATGTGTGTGTGCGCGTAGGTTTTATGGTATGTTCGGGGTGGGTGGGGTTTTTTTTTAAAGAAATTCTTGATATATAAAAGTCATAATAATACATTCAATTAAATTTTTTAAAAATGTGTTTGTCTATGACAATTGTTCAATAAAAAAAAGAAGAAGTACAAAAACCCATCCCTGCCTGTGTGTGTGTGTGTGTGTGTGTGTGTGTGTGTGTGTGTGTGTGTGTGTGTGTACATCCCCTAGGAGGAGTATATAAAAATCCATTAGGTGCATTTTGTCAAATGACACAAAATAACTGACTTCTTGTTGAGTTGAGCCCATGATATGCAAAACCTGTTCAGCTCAATGACCTTTAAATATCTACAGAGCTTCGTGTGCATAGGTGCAAGTGTAGATGAGCTATGCAACAAAATCTCATGTGAGGGCCACTGAGGGCCCTGGGCTAGGCAACTCTTAGGCATCCCAATGGCAGCAGATTCCAACCTATCTGCCAATTTTCATGAGTTTTTAAGCATGTTAAGACCCCCCAATTTTTTTTTAAATGATAGTTATAATTCTGCAAACCCGCACCATGCACGGTAGCTAGGCCACTCTGGCATAATGGCAATTAGGTCAAGTGCGTGATTGCCTCTATGGGGTCTCAGGCCAATGAAATTGACCTACAGACATGACCTTTAGTTGTTGATTTAGTTGTTTGAGTTGTTATTCAACATGTATGCCAGAATTCATGAATGTTTTGGAAATTATTTCTTTCACTTTTCTAATATTCACAAATCTCATTTTCACTTTATGTGAAAGCTGATTCACACCCTTCTGTTTTTTACATACAGTTAAAAAGGAAGCAATATTAAAATGAATGACGAAGTTGCTAAATTAATAGATCATGTTAATAAATGTGAATTTGTGTTTCAATTTAATTTCAAATGTTATTTGTCAAATACACAATCATACACAACATGATATTCAGAGAAATGCTTTGACAACCGTGCATGACCCAAGCATAAAAAAAGAAAAAAGAGTATTCAAACAAAGTATATGACTATACTAATAAATGTATAGAATATGAATAAGAAAATGTGCAAATAAATATGAAATAAGAAAATAATAAAAATTATATAAATACAGAAAACAGCTTAATATTTATAGTTTATAGAATAAAATAATGAGGATACCTTCAGTAAGCGGTGAGCAGGGACAGAAGAGAGGCAGCAAATACATGGGGAAATGGTGGTGTATCGACGTACGCTTCCCCCAGTGCAGGTCGGAGGCCTGAGAACTTCCGATGGCGGGTCATCCTAGGAATGACGTGGTGTGAGGTAATGTTTCTGTAGTGGAGAGACATAGCTCACTGGATCCCAGCATCCCAGCAATGGGCGTGCCACAATGTCTAGGTGTAGGTTTTTACATGCAGGTGAACACAAAGCATGGGGTTATAGTTTGTTGTTCACTTTATGTGTTCAAAAGCCAGGCTAACTGAGCCAAGTTTAAGTAGGCTTTTATTTTCTCTAAACCATATACAGTTTAGTACACAATGAAACGAAACAACGTTCCTCTAGGACCAAGGTCCTACATACAACATAAATTAACATCATGAATGAACAAAAACTAACTAGCTAACTAATGTCACGGCGTGCGCCTGTGATGGGCGTGCGCCCAAATCTATTATCGCCCCTCGCTCACTTCGTAGGCTCCCTAAGTAGGTGGCACAACTTCTGCAGGTGTGCAAAGGGACGGGGCCGCCTACGCGGGCCGGCTGGCAGTGATTAACACTAATAGGATCGCGGGCTTGCTCCGCATTATAAAAGCAAGGCGCGGAGTTTAGTCCGGGGTCCGAGAAGAGCGTAACGCGGTGGAGCTCGAAAGTGGCACGCGAGTGGGGAAAATGGAACGTGCCCCAGAGACTAAAAAAAGGACATTGGATTTCCGCCCCTTTGATCTCCGCGCTGAGGACAGCGCGGGAAAGAGCTGCACGAGCTCCCACATCATTCTATGTTCCCGCGTCGAGCCCGCCTTCGCGTCCCCGCCGCCGATGAGGAAAAGGTCGCTAGGAGGACAGCGTTAAGGCCGCCGATCCCAGCCGGGAAAGCCGCCCAGCCGATGGACGTCCGAGCAAGACTCCCGCCTGAGGCCGCGCCCACAGAGAGGTGGGAGGGGCCAGGCCGGCCATCGACAGCGGGGAGGAACCAAGAGGGAGCGTGCAGGAGCGCTGCCTCGCGTGCTCCGTTCGGCCACTCCGCCCACCGCCGCCAGCCGCGTGCCCGCATGCCAGCTGGGCACTGCCTCAGACCCTGCACGTGCACACATCATTCCTTCCCTTTCTCTCCATCCTCCCTCCTTTTTCCCTTTCCTTCCCATATTTATTCCTAATAAATAACCCTTTTCCTCTAAGATCTCGCCTCGTGTCTGTGTTTCATGGTGCCGCCCGTGCAACTTTGGGTCGAACCCGTTACACTTAGCAAACTAATTAGCTGCATAGCTGTGACAAGACAGATTGACATTTTTAAGTTAACAGAAAACTAAGTTCTATAGAAAAAAAGAGACAACATAAAGGACTCGTGCAAATGTGCATACAAGAGTAACAAAATCACAATGTGTTAACATGACACATTTCATTACTTTGTGCTGTTGACGTAATGAGTTGAGGACTCATTCCTCATCAGGACACATTCCTTTGAAGTAGCAGCAAAGATCAAATAGTTTTGTGCCTATAACAAGTAATGGATATTGTGCAAAACAGCAATTGCAGTTTGGTGTGAACCATTGTTGATCAGTGTGAATAATCAGTTATGGACGATTTGTTAGATGGTTGTTGATCAGTGTGTTTGCGCGCGTGTTGTTTATTCGTTCAGTCTCAATGTTCTCAGTTATCTGAGTGATTGTGTGTGTGTGTGTGTGTGTGTGTGTGTGTGTGTGTGTGTGTGTGTGTGTGTGTGTGTGTGTGTGTGCTTCTTTATCAGTCCAGTCCCTTTTTTGTTGAGGAGATGGATGTCTTGTGAAAAGACGATGTTGCACAGTCTGGATGTGAATGACCGAATGCTTTGCTATCTTTTTCCAGATGGCAGGAAGGTGAAGAGTGAGTGTAATCTGTGTGTCCAATCAGCCACAATGTTGGTGGCTTTGCAGATGCAGCGTGTGGTTTAAATGTCTTAAATAAACCTCCTCTGCTGTTCTCACTACCCGCTGTAAGGTCTTGCGGTCCGAGAGGAACACCAGACAGTGATGCAGCTGCTCAGGATACTCACGATAGTCCCTCTATGGAAAGTGGTAAGGATTGGTCGTGGAAGCTGGGCCATCCTAGGCCTTCTCAGGAAGAGAAATTTTTTTTAATGCTATCGTGTGCAAGGAGCTGGTGTTGAGGAACCGAGCGAGGTTCTCCTCTGGATGGCCAACCAGGAATTTGGTGCTGTTGACGATCTCCACACAGGAGCAGTTGATGTTCATCAGAGAGTGGCCGCTCTGTGTCCTCCTGAGGTCAACAACCATGTTTATTATTTTAGCAACAGGTTGTTGTGCATACACGAGACCGTTAGCCTCTGCAATTCAAGAAATGGAATGGAGCCGTCACTGTCACAGGCCGGTGATGGTGATTTTCCTTTGGTGATGAACTTTTATTGGTGATCGCTTGCCACATGACTGGATGAGCATTTTCTGGGCATGTGCGTGCTTCGCCTTTCTATGGCCGGGGAACGTTTGGGCTTTGCTGTTCTGATGGTGAAGTCTCGGGTCTTCACAAGTGCACGCAACTCCGCAGTAAATCCAGTAAAATTTCTGGTTGGTCATGAGATGGTGTTCTTGGAGACAGTGACATCATCGGTGCACTGGTTGATGTCAAGTCGTAAGTTGCTGCCTTCCTAAACAGTGTTCTCAAAAAAACAGGGCAGGCTTCTATTTGCCAGGTTTTCATCTGCTTCAGAACCAGGTGTCCCTGAATCATCAACTGTAAACACTGGTCGGTTGATCAAGAACACAAACCTGCAACTAGGCATTTCACATCTTGGCAGACATGATAGGTGTCACAGATTTACCACGCTTGGTAGGTAATTCCTGGAACTCCGAATATGGCCGGCTCTTTGTGTCAAGAGCCACAAAGAATGAAAATCACTCAGCAATGAAAAAGCACATAGACAAGGCTTTAGGGCAGTATGATGAGTGTGAATGCAGAATGCAGAACGTTCCGTAGTAGGCCGCAGTACGTTTGTTGAAATTAATGGTTTACTCATGACACTTTGTCAAGCAGTTAGGGTCATAGGGTCTGAGCTATTTGAACCACCCACAATCACCTTTCCCAGTGTTTCACAAGCAGGCGGACTAATTCTCAGATATTCTCAAAGAGGTAAAGCCAAAAACGTCCACCCTCAGCCCCACAAAGAACTTAGGATGATCAATCTGCTCCTTGTAGGCCCCAATTTTGCCACCGTCTACCTATGTTCTTAGATCAAGAGTCAAAGGCCCAGAGCCTAACCCAGGACAATGGGTCTGAAAGTTACCCAAAGAACTTCCTGCTGAAGGTGGATGCCAAGAAGTACATCGGGCCATATAAGATACAACTAGCATTCATTTTGTTTGCTTACCACCGGTCATTCTCTGGTCGATGAAGATGAACACCACCTCAAGCTTTCTCAAAAAAAAAATATATATATATATATATTTGAAAGCAACGATGAGCGGGCCCAAGCATCTGTGTCATAGCCACCCGGGCGCACCGCACAACCTGAGTGACTTTTGAGCATGCTGAGATCCCTAAAACTCACTGAACAATGATGTTACTAAATATGGTTTAAATTTAAGTCATCGTCCAGGTTGGACGTCTCTTTCTATGTGTAATGACTTGGCTTGTGTGTAGTGATTGCTTGGTGACGACTGTAATGGCATAGGGCCTTGGGCCCGGTCTTCCTTTGTGTGCGAAGCATTGGGTGTGTATAGGATGTGTACTGTGTGTAAGGCGTGTGTGTATAGGATGTGTACTGTATGTGTAGGATAAGTAGTTTGTGTGTGTCTGTGTTTGTTTATAGTATGTGTGGAATATGTGTGCGTGTTGTATGTGTAGTGTGTGTAGTATGTGTATGTGTGTGTGTGTGTGTCCCTTTTTTGTGTGGAGTGTGTTTACGATATGTATGTAAAGTTTGTATATTGCGTGAGTGTCTTTAGGTAATTACAGTGTAATTTGTGGCGTTCATGTCTGTGCAGTGTATGTGTGTGTGTTTGTGTGTTGGCTTTTTTTTTTAAATATGTATGTGTCGTGTGTTAGTGTGTGTTTGGAGACATTTTTGACATTTTTGACTACGTTCCATAGTAGGCCGCGGTACGTTTGTGGAAATGGGTGGGTTACTCGTGAGATCTTGTCAAGCAGATATAGGTCTGAGCTATATCATCCACCAACAACCCCCTTCCCCAGTGTCTCACAAACAGCTGGACTTATAGGAGGTATTCTCAAATAAAGGTAGGGACAACAACTGCACTCCTCCTCCCACAAAGTACCTAGGATTTCGTGATCAATTTGCTCCCTGCAGCGAGGTTGGCTACCATCTACCCACGTTCCCAGAGCAAGCCCCCAAGACCCAGAGCCTTACCTAGAACAGTGGGTCTAGAAGATGTTAAGAATGTACTGTACATCAGTAAATCGGGCCATCATGCAATTTCGGGTGCGTGACGCACTCCCCAGTTAATGAAGATAAACACCTCCTCAAACTTCCTCATGCCAGTCCTGTGCAGCACTCTGGCGGGTCTATCACCATCAATATCACTGTAGGGATCCCGCATGCATGGTCAGTCTAGGAATGCTTATGCGTCCAAGGCAGGCACATACTATTCCACGGTCTGGTTGTCCACCGAGGAGCTCTCTAAAGATGAAGGCCAAGTAGTTGGCCATGCTGCTTTTTAAAATAAAAAGAATAAATATAATTACAAGCAATGAAACCATGGAGGGGAGGGGGGGAGGCGCAATCCAGTATCTTCTTGTGCCAGTCCCAAGTCTGGATTGTGCAGAGGGTTGTCTCAGGAAGGGCATCCGACGTAAAACATTAGCCAAATCAATGATTGTGATGCGAATCACAAATATCATTTCCATACCGGATCGGTTTTGGCCCGGGTTAGCAACGACCGCCACCAGTCCTGTTGACCTACAGGCTGCTGGTGGAAATTAGGCTACTGTTGGTCGAAAAAGGAGAGGAGGAAGGCATGTTCGAAAGTTGAGAGAGAAAAGGAAACACATGAGTTTAGGAGTGATAGTAGGGACTTTGAATTTTGGGACTATGACAGGGAAGGCAAGAGAGTTGTTTGACATGATGCAGAGAAGGAAGGTGGACATACTGTGTGTCCAGGAGACAAGGTGGAAAGGTAGCAAAGCTATAAGCTTAGGATCAAGGTTCAAATTGTTTTACCATGGATCTGTACAGGTTGGCGAATCAGAGAGATAGCGGTGGGAAGGATGTGCAGCATGTTAGAGTGATTAAAGATAAAAATGGAAATGTACTGACAGATGCCAGGAGGGTGATGGGAAGATGGAAGGAGCACTTTAAAGAGTTGGTGAATGAGGAAAATGAAAGAAAACAAAGAGTAGAAGAGGTGAGTGTTGTGGAGCAGGAAGTAACAAATATTAGTAAGAGTGAGGTGAGGAGGGCATTACAGAGGATGAAGAGTGGAAAGGCTGTTGGTCCTGATGACATACCTGTGGAGGGATGGAAGTGCTTAGGAGAGGTTGCAGTATAGTTTCTAACTAGTTTGTTTAACAAGATCTTGGAGAGTGAGAGGATTCCAGAGGAATGGAGGAGAAGTGTATTGGTGCCGATTTTTAAGAACAAGGGAGATGTGCAGAGCTGTGGCAATTACAGAGGCATAAAGCTGATGAGCCATACAATGAACCTTTTTAGAAAAAGTAGTGGAATCTAGGTTAAGGGCAGAGGTGAGCATTTGTGAACAGCAATACTGTTTCATACCTAGAAAGAGTACAACATATGCAGAATTTGCTTTGAGGATGCTGATAGAAAAGTACTGAGAAGATAATATAGAGTTGCATTGTATCTTTGTGGATTTAGAGAAATCATAGGACAGGGTGCCGAGAGAGGATCTGTGGTATTGTATGAGGAAGTCTGGAGTGGCATAGAAGTATGTTATAGTGGTGCAGGACATGTATGATAGCTGTAAGACAGTGGTGAGATGTGCTGTAGGTGTGACAGAAGAGTTCAAGATGGAGGTGGGTCTGCATCAAGGATCAGCTCTAAGCCCCTTTTTGTTTGCTCTGGTAATGGACAGGATGACAGATGAGGTTAGACAGGAGTCTCCATGGACTATGATGTTTGCAGATGACATTGTGCTTTGTAGCGAGAGCAGGGAACAGATGGAGGAAAACTTGGAGAGGTGGAGTTATGTTCTGGAAAGCAGAGAAATGAAGAAATGGATGGAGAAAAGTGTCACTTGTGCTGAGTATCAGCAAGAATGAAAGGAAAGGTGTACAAGACAGTGGTGAGTCCAGTGATGCTCTATGGCTTATAGAGACAGTAGCACTGAAGAAAAGACAGGAGGCAGAGCTGGAGGTAGCAGATATAAAGATGTTGTGGTTCTCTTTGGGCGTGGATATGATTCATCAGATAAAATCGTCAGAGAGGCCAGATTGCGGTGGTTTCAACATGTTCAGGGGAGAGATTGTGAATATGTCAGTAGAAGGATACTGATGCTGGAACTGCCAAGCAGGGGGTCTAGAGGAAGACCAAAGAGGAGATTTATGGATGTAGTTAGAGAAGACATAAAGTTAGTTGGCATGAGAGTAGAGGATTACAAAGGATAGGGTTAGATGGAGGCAGATGATTTGCTGTGGCTACACCTGAAAGGGAACAGCCAATAGACAAAAAAGAAATAGATTTATGGATGTACAGTATAGATTGTAGTGTGTGTGTGTGTGTGTGTGTGTGTGTGTGTGTGTGTGTGTGTGTGTGTGTGTGTGTGTGTGTGTTCAGGATGTGTTTGAATTCCTGGAACTGCCCGACTCAACCCTTGTGGCATAGAAATTAAAGGCACACAGAGACAACCAAAGAGTCATCATGTGCTAAGTGGTGAGCATTCCATAATAGGCAGCAGTTAATTTGTGGAAATGCGTGGGATACTCGTGCCATTTTGTTGAGCAGATAGTCATAGCATCTAAGCTATCTAAAACATCCACAACCCCCTTCCACAGTCTTTCACAAACAGGTGGACTTATAGGAGGTATTCTCAAAGAGGAAGGGCCAAAAACTTGGACACCCCCCACAAAGAACCTACACCGCAAAATCCTTAGTCTTGAATTAACACCCAGAGTGTTGATTTAACACGTTCAGAGTACATTCGTTACCATTAGGTCATATATAAACACTTGGGGTGTTAAATCAACACTGGGAATTTTGCATTGTACAAGACAGTGGTGAGTACAAGACGTGTGTGATCATTCTGCTCATTGCAGCCAAACTGGCTATCCATGCTTCCAGAGGAAGCCCCCAAGACCAATAGCCTCACCCAGAACAGTGGATCTAGGAGTTCCCCTCAACAAAATCTGCTTATTGTTGAAGGCAAGAAGTTACATTGGTACATGGGGGCCCAAACTGGACTCATTTTTATTTTTAAAACATCTGCTGTTATACTGAACTTCCAGTCTTACACATTATTATGCTGAGCAATTCCTGCTATCCGTTATCACCCAGATGAGGATGGGTTCCCTGTTGAGTCTGGTTCCTCTCAAGGTTTCTTCCTAATACCATCTCAGGGAGTTTTTCCTTGCCACCGTCGCCCTCGGCTTGCTCATCGGGGACAATCTTGTCATTTTGATTCATATACATTGCATACAAACTTACTTCTTTTTATTGTGTAAAGCTGCTTTGCGACAATGTCAATTGTTAAAAGTGCTATATAAATAAAATTGACTTGACTTGACATTGAAGATACAACAAAGATTTAATTTCAGTTGAATACAACTGATCACTCCTCACCGGTCAATGAATATAAACACCTACTTAAGCTGGCTTAAACCAGTCTTTTGCAGTAATCCGGCAGGTCCACTGACAGCAACATCACAATGGGGACCCCGCTTTCACAGTCAGGCAAGGAACATTAATGGGTCCAGGACAGGCACATACTATTCCCTGTTCTGGCTGTCCACGGACCTCTTTGAATAGGAAAGCCAAAAAGTTGGCCTTGCGACATTTTAAAGGAAAAAAAGAAATATAGTGACAAGCAACGATGAGCGGGCCCAAGCACCTGTGCCATCGCCACGTGTTCGAACCTCACAACCTGTGTGCCTTTTCAGCATGCTAAGACTTCTCTTAAACAAATATGACATAAAAACTTATGCCTTAAACAAGGCATCGCTATTCCTGGACGTCTCTTTCTGGTGCGCCATTGCTAGCTGTCTCAATGTCGTCCGGATTTGGTGATAACTATAATGGCAAAAGGGCTTGAGCAGGTCATTGTTTCTGTGGAATGGGTAGAATGTGTATGTGAGTGTGAGTGTGTGTCTTTGTGTGTGTGTGTGTGTGTGTGTGTGTGTGTGTGTGTGTGTGTGTGTGTGTGTGTGTGTGTGTGTGTGTGTGTGTGTGTGTGTGTGTCGTATGGGTGTGTGTGTGTGCAGTATGGTTCCCAACCCACTTCATCGATGAGTGCTCCGCATGCACATTCAGACAACGATCACTTGTGCGTGTCTGTCAGTCACATTCTATACCTCTATCATTTTGTCCACCAAATGCGGCCTGCTTAACTTAAACATCTTGAAGTTTATGTTGAATTGTGTATGAGTGTGTGTGTGTGTGTGTGTGTGTGTGTGTGTGTGTGTTTGAGTGTGTGTGTGAGTGAATTACGTGTAGTGTGGGTCTAGTATGTGTGTATGTGTAGAGTGTGTGTGTGTGTCTGACTTGCAAAAGGGCCCAGATGTTTGAAACTAAATAAAATAAAAAAGAAATTAATAATAATTATACTTCTGCAATCACCACAACCTCTCATCATGTTTGTGTGTAGTATGCCTGTTTCTGTCAGTGTACCAATTTTAATGTCTGTGACTTTATGTAGTGTGTGTGTGTGTGTGTGTGTGTGTGTGTGTGTGTGTGTGTGTGTGTGTGTGTGTGTGTGTGTGTGTGTGTGTGTGTGTGTGTGTGTGTGTGTGTGTGTGTGAGAGAGAGTGTGACATGTGTGAGTGAATTACGTGTAGTGTGGGTATAGTATGTGTGTATGTGTAGAGTGTGTGTGTGTGTCTGACTTGCAAAAGGGCTCAGATGTTTGAAACTAAATAAAATAAAAAAGAAATTAATAATAATTGTGGGAGATTTTTTCTCCTACACTAGTTACTGTTGCCATAATTACAAATATTACACAAACACTGTAACTTTAGTAAAAAAGGACAAAAGAACAACTCACGACTCTATGCAGATCTGGATGAAGTAAGACAGGATTTATTGCAGCATTGAAACCCAAGTGAGCCGCGCTTGAATGCTTAGGTCATAAATCTAAGCAATGATCAAGACTGAATTCTACAGAAATATTCATGCCTTTTTATACAGTTTTTGCCCATCCTTATCACCCCCACCTTCGTAAGTTCTCCTCATTCCTGGAAGATGTTCAACCCAATTCCTGGAAGATGTTCCCATTATAATCCAACTTTTCCTTATAAATTCTCTTATTATAATTACAGTTTTTATATCTTGTTTTATTACGTCATATACCTCGTCATCTGACTCCCTACGTCATCTCTATCAAGTTATTAGATTTTTCCAGTTATAATAAATTTTTCTTGCAAATTAATTTCCGTTATCTTTACACTTCTTGTCTTTAGTTTATAAAAACTAACAAGGCAGTACTTATTTTTTGTGTCAACTCAGTATTCTTAAAACTGATCGTGTGTCTTTTGGTTATTTGTCTATATTTTTACTTAGACATGTGTGCGCGACTGCAGGTGCACATGCAGCATGTGTAACCAACACCTGTTTCAATCTTTCATTAAGTTTGCTCGTCTGGCCATGAGATAAGTCCGGCACTTGGCGCCTTATCTCATGCTTGTGTCTCTGTCGAGTTCAGCACCTAGCGCCTTATCTTGTCTATTCCTCATACACATGACAGCTAAAAAAGAAAAGTACAGTTTATGTCTGGGTCACTCTAGGCTTTTCCGATGTACTTTGGGTTCCCATGGTACACCGAGTATCACTACCCATCTCCTTACTGTTTATGTTTTACGACCTGTCTTATAGTCATCTTCTTTTCTTGGCTCACCTTTGAGTGAACCCATTATGTTTTCTTCTGCCACTAACTTCTAATTTTTATGATATGCCTAGGTCCTTTTTACTTCTGCTTACTTCTGCACACTGATCTTCTCTATGCTTACTTTTATCTTTTGTCATTTAAGATTAATATTGTTTGCACTAAGATTAATATTTTGTTGATTAATATTATCATATTGTTACATTGCTGCATACACAAGTATATTTTACAAAAATATGCTTACATAATTATACTCCTGCAATCACCCCAACCTCTCATCAACCAGCATCATCGATGAGTCATCCATGTTTACATTTAGGCTAGGATCACTTGTGGGTGTTTATGAGTCACATACTAAACCTTGATATTGCTGTCTCATTAAAAGGGCCTGCTTAAATTGGAAGCGTTAAAGTTTAGTGCATGTATGCTTGTGTGAGTGTATTTGTGTGTGTGTGTAGAATGTGTGTGTGTGGAATGTGTGATTCTTTGTGTGTAGTATGCCTGTGTTAGTCAGTGTACAATTTTTTGTCTGTGACTTTATGTAGTGTGTGTGTGTTTGTGAGTGAGTTTGTATGCATTTATGTGTAATATGTTTGTGTCTGTGTCGTATATGTATGTTTAATGTTTGTAGCGTTTGTGTGTGTAGAATAGAGCTATAAAATAAATAATACAAATAATAATACTTTTGCAATCACCTCAACCCACTTCACCTGAGTGCTCGGCAGGGACATTCAGGCAACGATCACTTGTGCGTGTCGCCCTGTCACCCTCTATCATTTAGTGCACCAAAAGCGGCCTACTTAACTTAAAGCCTTGAAGTTTATGGTGAAGTGTGTGTGAGTGTGTGTATGTAGTATCTTTGATTTATGCGTGAATTATGTGTGTTGCTTTGATTGAAGTATGGGTGTGTATTTGTGCAATGAGTGTAATGGAGTGTAAAGTGTGTGAGTGGGGGAGTACTCAACATGAATGTGAGAATGCATGAAAGTGGTGGAATGATCATTCCTTTCACTTTCATGCGTCTCATGATGAGATAAAGGGTTTGCTGTGTTCTTAGCGCTGTACGAGCTCAGGAAAGCGGTTTTCTCACACAACTAAGGCAAGGTCATGTGAAACACAAAAAATTAGTTTATGTGCACTATTTATGCTCAAAATCTAAAAAAGACTAACAAAAATGTAGTTATTCAACATTTATGCCAGAATGCATGAAAGTGTTGGAAATGACCATTCCTTTCAATTTTATGCTTCTCAAGGTGAGATAAAGCGTTTGCCGGGTTCTTAGTTCCGTACGACCTCAGGAAAGCGGTTTGTCACACAACAAATGCATAGTAATGACAAACGTAGAAAACGAGTTTATATGCACTTTTTATGATCAAAATGTGAAAAAGAATGACAAAAAAATTGGTACTCAACTGAATGTCATAATGCATGAAACTGTTAGAAATGACCATTCCTTTCACTTTTATGCGTCTCATGCTGAGATAAAGCGTTTGCTGTGTTCTTAGCCCTGTACGAGCTCAGGAAAGCGGTTTTCTCACACAACTAAGGCAAGGTCATGTGAAACACAAAAAATGAGTTTATGTATTTATGCTCAAAGTCTAAAAAAGACTAACAAAATGTAGTTATTCAACATTTATGCCAGAATGCATGAAGACCATTCCTTTCAATTTTATGCTTCTCAAGGTGAGATAAAGCGTTTGCCGTGTTCTTAGTTCCGTACGACCTCAGGAAAGCGGTTTTCACACAACAAATGCATAGTAATGACAAACGTAGAAAATCATCAATGATCAAAAGGTGAAAAAGAATGACAAAAAAATTGGTACTCAACTGAATGTCATAATGCATGAAACTGTAGGAAATGACCATTCCTTTCACTTTTATGTGTCTCATGCTGAGATAAAGCGTTTGCCGGTGTCTTAGCGCTGTTGGAGCTCAGGAAAGCAGTTTTCTCACAAAACTAATGCATAGTAATGAGAAACCTACAAAATGAGTTTATGTGTTTATTTATGCTCAAAATGTGAAAAAAACTAACAAAAAAGTAGTTATTCAACATTTATGCAAGAATGCATGAAAGTGTTAGAAATGATCATTCCTTTCAATTTTATGCGTCGCATGATGAGATAAAGCGTTTGCCGTGTTCTTAGCGCTGTATGACCTCAGGAAAGGGTTTGCTCACACAACTAAGGCATAATAATGATAAATTACAAAATAGTTCATATTCAGTTTTTATGCTCAAAACTTGAAAACGATTAACCAAGAATTTGGTACTCAACTTAATGTCATAATGCATGCAAATGTTGGAAATTACCATTCCTTTCAGTTTTATTCTGCTCATACTGAGATAAAGCGTTTGCCGTGTCCTTACCGATGTACGAGCTCAGGAAAGCGAGTTTCTCACACAACTAAGGCATGGTCACACAAAATGAGTTTATGTGCACTATTTAAGCTCAAAATGTGAAAAAGACTAACAAAAAAGTGGTAATTCAACATTAATGCAAGAATGCATGAAAATGTTGGAAATGATCATTCCTTTCATTTTTATGCTGCTCATATTGAGGGAAAGCGGTTTTCTCACACAACTAAAGCATGGTCATGTGCAACACACCAAACGAATTAATATGCACTTTTTATGATCAAAATGTGAAAAAGACTAAAAAAAAGTAGTTATTCAGCATTTATGCAAGAATGCATGAAAGTGTTGGAAATTATCATTCCTTTCACTTTTATGAATCTCATGCTGAGATAAAGGGTTTGCCGTGTTCTTAGCGCTGTACGAGCTCGACTAATGCATGGTCATGTAAGACATGCGAAACAAGTTCATAGTCAGTTTTCATACTCAAACGTGAAGAAGAATAACAAAAAAATTTTCATGAATATTTTGGAAATTATTTCTTTCACTTTTCTTATATTCACAAATCTCATTTTCACTGTGTTTATGAACACACCCTTATGTTTTTTACATACAGTTGAAAAAGTTCATTAGAATTAATTAATAGATCCTGTTAATAAATGTGAATTTTTGTTTCAATTTCATTTCAAATTTTATTTGTCAAATGCACAAACATACACAACATGATATTCATAGAAATGCTTTGACAACCGTGCATGACCCAAGCATAAAAAAGAAAAAAAGAGTATTGAAACAAAGAATATGAATATACTAATAAATTAATAGAGTATGAAACGTGCAACTAAATATGAAATAAGAAATTCAGAAATAATATATAAATACAGAAAACAGCTTTTTGTTTATAGTTTATAGAATAAAATAGTGTGGATAATGTGTATTCAGTAAGCGGTGAGCTGGGACAGAAGAGAGGCAGCAATTACATGCGGAAATGGTGCGGTATTGACGTACACTTCCACCAATGCAGGTCGATTACTTCTGAGTACTTCTCATGGCTTGTCAGCCCAGGAATGACGCGGTATGAGGTAATAATTCTGTAGTGGAGAGCCATTGCTGACATGCCACAATGTCTAGGTGTCGGTTTTTACATGCAGGTGAACACAAAGCATGGGTCTTTAGCTTGTTGTTCATTTTATGTGTTCAAAAGCCAGGCTAACTGAGCCAAATTCAAGTAGGCTATTTTTTCATTTATACCATATACAAAATAACGTACCTCTAGAAGCAAGGTCCGACATACAACATAAATTAACATCATGAATGAACAAAAACTAACTAGCTGACTAAGCAACCTAATTAACTGCCTAGCTGTGACAAGACAGATTGACATTTTTAAGTTAACAGAAAACTAAGTTCTATAGAAAAAAAGAGAACATAAAGTGAAAATGTGCAACCAAGAGTAACAATATCACAATGTGACAGACACGTTTCATTACTTTGTGCTGATGACGTAATGAGTTGAGGACTCATTCTTCATCAGGACACATTCCTTTGAAGTAGCAGCAAAGATCAAATAGTTTTGTGCCTATAAGAAGTAGTGGATATTGTGCAAAAGAACAATTACAGGTTGGTGTGACCCATTTATAGATGGTTGTTGATCAGTGTGTTTGCGCGTGTGTTGTTTATTCGTTCAGTCTCAATGTTTTCACTTATCTGAGAGATTGTGTGTTTGTGTGTGTGTGTGTGTGTGTGTGTGTGTGTGTGTGTGTGTGTGTGTGTGTGTGTGTGTGTGTTTGTGTGTGTGTGTGTGTGTGTTTGTGTGTATGTGTGTGTTTGTGTTTGTGTGTGTGCTTGTCTATCAGTCCAGTCCTTTTTTTGTTGGGTAGATGGGTTCTCACTACCCGCTGTAATGTCTTGCTTTCCGAGAGGAACACCAGACAGTGATGCAGCTGCTCAGGATACTCACGATAGTCCGTCTATAGAAAGTGGTAAGGATTGGTGGTGGAAGCTGGGCCATCCTCAGGCTTCTCAGGGAGAGAAGATGTTTTTAATGCTATCGTGTGCAAGGAGCTGGTGTTGAGGGATCGAGCGAGGTTCTCCTCTGGATGGCCAACCAGGAATTTGGTGCTGTTGACGATCTCCACACAGGAGCAGTTGATGTTCATCAGAGAGTGGCCACTCTCTGTCCTCCTGAGGTCAACAACTATGTTTATTATTTTAGCAACAGGTTGTTGTGCATACACGAGACCATTAGCCTCTGCAATTCATGAAATGGAATGTAGCCATCACTGTCACAGGCGGGTGATGGTGAGTTTCCTTTGGTGATGTCCTTTTGTTGGTGATCGCTTGTATGCCCTGCCACATGACAGGATGAGCTTTCTCTGGGCATGTGCGTGCTTCGCCTTTCTATGGCCCGGGAACTTGTGGGCTTTGCTGTTCTGATGGTGAAGTCTCGGGTCTTCACAAGTGCACGCACCTCCGTAGTAAATCCAGTAAAATTTCTGGTTGGTCGTGAGATGGTGTTCTTGGAGACAGCGACATCATCGGTGCACTGGTTGATCTCAAGTCGTAAGTTGCTGCCTTCCTAAACAGTGTTCTCAAAAAAACAGTGCAGGCTTCTATTGGCCAGGTTTTCACCTGCTTCAGAACCTGGTGTCCCTGAATCATTAACTGTAAACACTGGTCGGTTGATCAAGAACAAAACTAGGCATTTCACATCTTGGCAGACATGATAGGTGTTACAGATTTACCACGCTTGGTAGGTAATTCCTGGACCTCCGAATATGGCCGGCTCTTTGTGCCAAGAGCCACAAAGAATGAAAATCACCCAGCAATGAAAAGCACATAGACAAGGCTGAAGGGCAGTATGATGAGTGTGAATGCAGAATGCAGAACATTCCATAGTAGGCCGCAGTACGTTTGTTGAAATTAATGGTTTACTCATGACTCTTTGTCAAGCAGTTAGGGTCATAGGGTCTGAGCTATTTGAACCACCCACACCTTTCCCAGTGTTTCACAAACAGGCGGACTAATTCTAAGGTATTCTCAAAGAGGTAAAGCCAAAAACGTCCACCCTCAGACCCACAAAGAACCTAGGATGATCAATCTGCTCCCTGTAGGCCCCAATTTTGCCACCGTCTACCTATGTTCTTAGATCAAGAGTCAAAGGCCCAGAGCCTAACCCAGGACAATGGGTCTGAAAGTTACCCAAAGAACTTCCTGCTTAATGTGGATGCCAAGAAGTACATCGGGCCATATAAGATACAACTAGCATTCATTTTGTTTGCTTACACCGGTCATTCTCTGGTCGATAAAGATGAACACCACCTCAAGCTTGCTAAAATATATATATATATATATATATATATTTGAAAGCATATATTATATTATTATATAATATATATATTTTAAAGCATTGATGCATTGATGCAAGCCCAAGCATCTGTGTCATAGGGACCCGGGCGCACCGCACAACCTGAGTGACTTTTGAGCATGCAGAGATCCCTAAAACCCACTGAACAATGATGTCACTAAATATGGTTTAAATTTAAGTCATCGTCGAGTTTGGACGTGTCTTTCTATGTGTAATGACACGCTAGTGATTGCTTGGTGACTACTATAATGGCGTAGGGTCTTGGGCCCGGTCTTCCTTTGAGTACGAAGCATAGGGTGTGTATAGGATGTGTACTTTGTGTAAGGCGTGTGTGTATAGGATGTGTACTGTATGTGTAGGATAAGTAGCTTGTGTGTGTCACTGTACTGTATGTAAGGTGTGTGTAGGATAAGAAGTATGTGTGTGTCTGTGTTTGTTTATAGTGTGTGTGCGCATGTGTGGAATATGTGTGCGTTTAGTATGTGTAGTGTGTGTAGTATGTGTGTGTGAGTGTGTGTGTGTGTCCCTTTTTTGTGTAGGGTGTGTTTACGATAAGGATCGGCTCTAAGCCCCTTTTTGTTTGCTTTGGTGATGGACAGGATAACAGATGAGGTTAGACAGGAGTCTCCATGGACTATGATGTTTGGAGATGACATTGTGCTTTGTAGCGAGAGCAGGGAACAGATGGAGGAAAACTTGGAGAGGTGGAGGTATGTTCTGGAACGCAGAGGAATGAAGAAGCGGATGGAGAAAAATTTCACGTCTGCTGTGCGATAAAAGAGTATCAGCGAGAATGAAAGGAAAGGTGTACAAGACAATGGTCAGACCAGCGATGATCTATGGCTTATATAGGCAGTAGCACTGAAGAAAAGACAGGAGGCAGAGCTGGAGGTAACAGAGATAAAGATGTTGAGATTCTCTTTGGGCTTGGATAGGATTCATCAGATAAGTTTGTCAGAGAGGCCAGATTGAGGTGGTTTGGAGATGTTCAGGGGAGAGAAATGCGTGGGATACTCGTGCCATTTTGTCGAGCAGATAGAGTCATAGCATCTAAGCTATCTAAAACATTCACAACCCCCTTCCACATTCTTTCACAAACAGGTGGACTTATAGGAGGTATTCTCAAAGAGGATGGGCCAAAAACTGGAACACCACCCACAAAAAACCTAGGATTGCGTGATCATTCTACTCCCTCCAGCCAAACTGGCTACCCATGCTTCCAGAGGAAGCCCCCAAGACCAATAGCCTCACACAGAACAGTAGATCTAGGAGGTCCCACCCAAAAAAATCTGCTTATGGTTGAATTCAAAAAGGTACATTGGTACATGGGGTCACTGAAGATACAACAAAGATTTTATTTCAGTTGAATACAACTGATCACTCTTCGCCGGTCGATGAAGATAAACACCTCCTCCGGCTGGCTTAAGCCAGTCTTGTGCGGTACTCCTGAAGGTCCATCGACAGCAACATCACAATTGGCACGTCGCATACACAGTCAGGCATTGATGGGTCCAGGACAGGCACATACTATTCCCTGTTCTGGCTGTCCACCAAGGACCTCTTTGAATAATAAAGCCAAGAAGTTGGCCTTGCGACCTTTTAAAAAAAAAGAAGAAATATAGTTACGAGCAACGATGAGCGGGCCCAAGCACCTGTGAGATCGCCACTTATTCAAACCTCACAACCTGTGTGCCTTTTCAGCATCCTAAGACTTCTTAAACAAATATGACATAAGTTTAAGGCATACTAAACCTCGATATTGTTGTCCACCAAAAGCGGCCTGCTTAATTTAAAATTCTTTTTCACAAATTTATGTTGAAATGTGTGAGTGTGTGTATGTAGTATCTTTGCTTGTATACAAAAATTATGTGTTTCTTTGATGGAAGTATTGGTGTATATTTGTGCAATATCAGTGTAATATCAGTGTGTGTGTGTGTGTGTGTGTGTCTCTGTGTGTGAGTTTGTATGTATTTATGTGTTATATGTTCGTGTCTGCATGAAAGTGGTGGAATGATAATTCCTTTGACTTTCATTCGTCGCATGATAAGATAAAGCGTTTGCCGTGTTCTTAGCGCTGTACGAGCTCTGGAAAGCGGTTTTCTCACACAACTAAGGCAAG
Source organism: Clarias fuscus (assembly GCA_030347435.1). NCBI lineage: Eukaryota > Metazoa > Chordata > Actinopteri > Siluriformes > Clariidae > Clarias > Clarias fuscus. Next base: position 14,166,027 of record CM059218.1, read on the forward strand.
GTCATGTGAAACACACAAAACACTATTTATGCTCAAAATGTGAAAAAGACCTACAAAAAAGTGGTAATTCAACATTAATGCAAGAATGCATGAAAGTGGTGGAAATTAACGTTACTTTCTGTTTTATGCGTCTCATGCTGAGATAAAGCGTTTGCCGTGTTCTTAGGGCTGTACGACCTCAGGAAAGCGTTTGTCTCACACAACTAAGCCATTGTCATGTGAAACACACAAAATGAGTTTATATGCACTTTATATGCTCAAAATCTGAAAAAGTCTAACAAAAAAGTAGTGATTCAACATTGATGCCAGAATGCATGAAAGTGTTGGAAATGATAATTTCGCAGGAAAGCGGTTTGATCACACAACTAATGAATAATAATGATAAACGTACATAACGTGATAACATGAAAAAGAATAACAAAGAATCTGGTACTCAACTGAATGTCATAATGCATTAAAATGTTGGAAATGATCATTCCTTTCAGTCTTATTCTGCTCATACTGACATAAAGCGTTTACCGTGTCCTTAGCGCTGTACGAGCTCTGGAAAGCGGTTTTCTCACACAACTAAGACATGGTCATGTGAAACACACAATACACTATTTATGCTCAAAATGTGAAAAAGACTTACAAAAAAATGATAATTCAACATTAATGCATGAATGCATGAAAGTGGTGGAAATGATCATTCCTTTCACTCTTATGCGTTTTTCTCACACAACTAAGACCTGGTTATGTGAAAAAAATAAAATGAGTGTATGTACACTATTTATGCATTCTTGCATTAATGTTGAATAACTACTTTTTTGTTAGTCTTTTTCACATTTTGAGCATTTAAAGTGCATATAAACTCATTTTGTACGTTTGTCATGACTATGCATTAGTTGTGTGAGAAAACCGCTTTCCTGAGGTCCAACAGCGCTAAGAACACGGCAAACGCTTTATCTCAGCATGAGACGCATAAAAGTGAAAGGAATGATCATTTCCAACACTTTCATGCATTCTTGCATAAATGTTGAATAACTTCATTACGAGCTCAGGAAAGCGGTTTTCTCACACAACTATGGCAAGTTCTTGTGAAACACACAAAATGAGTTTATGTGCACTATTTATGCTCAAAATCTAAAAAAGTCTAACAAAAATGTAGTGATTCAACATTTATACCAGAATTCATGAAAGGGATGGACATGACCATGCCTTTCAATTTTATGCCTCTCAAGGTGCGATAAAGCGTTTGCCGTGTTCTTAGCGCTGTATGACCTCGGGAAAGGGTTTTCTCACACAATTAATGCATAATAATGATAAACGTACAAGATAGTTCATATTCAGTTTTTATGATCAAAACGTGAAAACGAATAACAAAGAATTTCGTGTTCAACTGAATGTCATAATGCATGAAAAAGTTGGAAATTATCATTCCTTTCAGTTTTATGCGTGTCATGCTGAGATAAAGCATTTGCCGTGTTCTTAGCGCTGTTGGACCTCAGGAAAGCGGTTTTCTCACACAACTAATGCATAGTAATGACAAACGTACAAAATGAGTTTATATGCACTTTATATGCTCAAAATGTGAAAAAGACTAACAAAAAAGTAGTTATTCAACATTTATGCAAGAATGCATGAAAGTGGTGGAAATGAACGTTCCTTTCACTTTGACAAAAAAATTGGTACTCAACTGAATGTCATAATGCATGAAAATGTTGGAAATGATCGCTCCTTTCAGTTTTATGCTGCTCATACTGAGATAAAGCGTTTGCCGTGTCCTTAGCGCTGTACGAGCTCAGGAAAGCGGTTTTCTCACACAACTAAGGCATGGTCATGTGAAACACATAAAATGAGTTTATGTGCCCTATTTATGCTCAAAATGTGAAAAAGACTAACAAAAATGTAGTGATTCAACATTTATGCAAGAATGCATGAAAGTGGTGGAAATGATCATTCCTTTCAGTTTTATGCGTCTCATGCTGAGATAAAGCATTTGCCGTGTTCTTAGGGCTGTTGGACCTCAGGAAAGCGGTTTTCTCACACAACTAATGCTTAGTAATGACAAACGAACAAAATGAGTTTATGTGCCCTATTTATGCTCAAAATGTGAAAAAGACTAACAAAAATGTAGTTATTCAACATTTATGCAAGAATGCATGAAAGTGGTGGAAATTATCATTCCTTTCACTTTTATGAGTCTCATGCTGAGATAAAGCGTTTGCCGTGTTATTAGCGCTGTACGAGCTCCACTAATGCATGGTCATCTAAGACATGCGAAACAAGTTCATTTTCAGTTTACATACTCAAACGTGAAGAAGAATAACAAAAAAGTTGTGATTCAACATGTATGCCAGAATTCATGAATGTTTTGGAAATGATTTCTTTCACTTTTCTAATACTCACAAATCTTATTTTCACTGTGTTTATGAACACACCCTTATGTTTCTTACATACAGTTGAAAAAGAAGAAATGTTAATTAGAATTAATTAATAGATCCTGTTAATAAATGTGAATTTTTGTTTCAATTTAATTTTAAATTTTATTTGTCAAATACACAAACATACACAACATGATATTCATAGAAATGCTTTGACAACCGTGCATGACCCAAGCATAAAAAAGAAAAAAAGAGTATTGAAACAAAGAATATGACTATACTAATAAATTAATAGAGTATGAATAAGGAAACGTGCAACTAAATATGAAATAAGAAATTCAGAAATAATATATAAATACAGAAAACAGCTTTTTGTTTATAGTTAATAGAATAAAATAGTGTGGATAATGTGTATTCAGTAAGCGGTGAGCAGGGACAGAAGAGAGGCAGTAAATACATGGGGAAATTGTGGGGTATCGACGTACACTTCCCCCAATGCAGGTCGATTACTTCTGAGTACTTCTGATGGCAGGTCAGCCCAGGAATGACGCGGTATGAGGTAATGTTTCTGTAGTGGAGAGCCATTGCTGACTGGATCCCTGCATCCCAGCAATGGGCATGCCACAATGTCTAGGTGTAGGTTTTTACATGCAGGTGAACACAAAGCATGGGACTTTAGCTTGTTGTTCACTTTATGTGTTCAAAAGCCAGGCTAAATGAGCCAAATTCAAGTAGGCTTTTATTTTCATTTCAACCATATACAGTTTAGTACACAGTGACAAAAAATAAGGTACCTCTAGAAGCAAGGTCCTACATACAACATAAATTAACATCATGAATGAACAAAACTAACTAGCTGACTAAGCAACCTAATTAGCTGCCTAGCTGTGACAAGACAGATTGACATTTTTAAGTTAACAGAAAACTAAGTTCTATAGAAAAAAAGAGACAACATAAAGTGGAAATGTGCAAACAAGACTAACAAAATCACGACGTGACATGACACGTTTCATTACTTTGTGCTGATGACGTAATGAGTTGAGGACTCATTCTTCATCAGGACACATTCCTTTGAAGTAGCAGCAAAGATCAAATAGTTTTGTGCCTATAACAAGTAGTGGATATTGTGCAAAAGAACAATTACAGGTTGGTGTGAACCATTTAATAGATGGTTGTTGATCAGTGTGTTTGCGCGTGTGTTGTTTATTCGTTCAGCCACAATGTTCGTGGCTTTGCAGATGCAGCGTGTGGTTTAAATGTCTTCGATAAACGGTGGAGGAGAGACTCTGATGACCTCCTCTGCTGTTCTTACTACCCGCTGTAAGGTCTTGCGGTCGGAGAGGAACACCAGACAGTGATGCAGCTGCTCAGGATACTCTCGATAGACCCTCTATAGAAAGTGGTAAGGATTGGTGGTGGAAGCTGGGCCATCCTCAGCCTTCACAGGAAGAGAAGATGTTTTTAATGCTATCGTGTGCAAGGAGCTGGTGTTGAGGGACCGAGTGAGGTTCTCCTCCGGATGGCCAACCAGGAATTTGGTGCTATTGACGATCTCCACACAGGAGCAGTTGATGTTCATCAGAGAGTGGCCGCTCTGTGTCCTCCTGAGGTCAACAAGCATGTTTATTACTTTAGCAACAGGTTGTTGTGCATACACAAGACCGTTAGTCTCAGCAATTCAATAAATGGAATGGAGCTGTCACTGTCACAGGCGGGTGATGGTCAGTTTCCTTTGGTGATGTCCTTTTGTTGGTGATCTCCTGTATGCCCTGCCACATGACTGGATGAGCATTCTCTGGGCATGTGCGTGCTTCGCCTCTCTATGGCCCGGGAATGTTTGGGCTTTGCTGTTCTGATGGTGAAGTCTCGGGTCTTCACAAGTGCACGCACCTCCGCAGTAAATCCAGTAAAATTTCTGGTTGGTTGTGAGATGGTGTTCTTGGAGACAGCAACATCATTGGTGCACTGGTTGATGTCAAGACGTAAGTTGCTGCCTTCCTAAACAGTGTTCTCAAAACAACAGTGCAGGCTTCTATTGGCCAGGTTTTTATCTGCTTCAGAATCAGGTGTCCCTGAATCATCAACTGTAAACACTGGTCGGTTGATCAAGAACACAAACCTGTAACTAGGCATTTCACATCTTGGCAGACATGATAGGTGTCACAGATTTACCATGCTTGGTAGGTAATTCCTGGACCTCCGAATATGGCCGGCTCAGCTTATCGCTGCTGTTTGCTGCGACTTTTGCCAAGATCCACAAAGAATGAAAATCACCCAGGAATGAAATGCACATAGACAAGGCTGAAGGGCAGTATGATGAGTGTGAATGCAGAATGGTGAACGTTCCGTAGTAGGCCGCAGTACGTTTGTTGAAATTAATGGTTTACTCATGACACTTTGTCATGCAGTTAGGGTCATAGGGTCTGAGCTATTTGAACCACCCACAACCACCTTTCCCAGTGTTTCACAAACAGGCGGACTAATTCTCAGGTATTCTCAAAGAGTTAAGGCCAAAAACGTCCACCCTCAGCCCCACAAAGAACCTAGGATGATCAATCTGCTCCCTGTAGGCCCGAATTTTGCCACCGTCTACCTATGTTCTCAGATCAAGAGCCAAAGGCCTAGAGCCTCACCCAGGACAATGGGTCTGAAATTTACCCAAAGAACTTCCTGCTGAAGGTGGATGCCAAGAAGTACATTGCATTAATTTCATTTGATTACCACCGGTCATTCTCTGTTCGATGAAGATGAACCCCACCTCAAGCTTTCTCAAGCCAGTCTGGTGCAGCCCTCTGGAGGGAACATTGAACACTCGTGGGTCTCATGCTGGCCCATACCATACAACAGTCTGCACGTCCAACACGAAATTCTCTCAGAAGATGAAAACCTAGAAGTTGGCCCAGCAGCCTTTTAAAATAAAAAAAATATATATACATATATATATATATATTTGAAAGCAATGATGAGCGGGCCCAAGCATCTGTGTCATAGGCACCCGGGCGCACCGCACAGCCTGAGTAATGATGTCACTAAATATGGTTCAAATTTAAGTCATCGTCGAGGTTGGACGTCTCTTTCTATGTGTCATTGCTAGTGATTGCCTGGTGACGACTTTAATGGCGTAGGGCCTTGGGCCCGGTCTTCATTTGTGTAGGAGGCATAGGGTGTGTATAGGATGTGTCAAGTCAATTTTATTTAGCATGTGTAATGGTTGTGTGTATGTGTAGTATGTGTAAGTCTAGGATGTAAGTGTGTAGTATGTGTGTGTTTGGTAGTTGTGTAGTATGTGTGTGTATAGTGTGGATTGATTGTAGTGTGTGTGTGTGTGTGTGTGTGTGTGTGTGTGTGTGTGTGTGTGTGTGTGTGTGTGTGTGTGTGTATTTTTTGTGTGTGTGTGTGTGTGTGTGTGTGTGTGTGTTCAGGATGTGTTTGAATTCCTGGAACTGCCTGACTCAACCCTTGTGGCACAGAAATTAAAGGCACACAGAGACAACCAAAGTGCTGTATTATGTGCTAAGTGGTAAGCGTTCCATAATAGGCAGCAGTATATTTGTGGAAATGCGTGGGATACTCGTGCCATTTTGTGGAGCAGATAAAGTCATAGCATCTAAGCTATCTAAAACATCCACAACCCCCTTCCTCAGTCTTTCACAAACAGGTGGACTTATAGGAGGTATTCTCAAAGAGGAAGGGCCAAAAACTTGGACACCAAGAACCTAGGATTGCGTGATCATTCTGCTCCCATCCTTTCAGAGGAAGCCCCCAAGACCAATAGCTTCACCCAGAACAGTGGATCTATAAGTTCCCCCCCAAAAAATCTGCTTATGGTTGAAGGTGTCACGAGCAACCGAGGGATGAACACAGTAGCCTTAGCAGTTAGCCTGTGTTGCGTGGACGGTAAACCCAAACGCGGAAGCAGTGCGAGCAGGCAGGATAACCACGCGTTTACTCTTAGAACTCTCTTACACAAAGAGCAAGGATCTACACAAATAAACCCGCGTTCTGGCAACACACACTCAATCAAGGAAGCGATCTGAATAGGTGAGTACTCACGAAATAGTTGGTGAAGCGATAGCGAAGGCATGAATGAACTCAATGACTGAGCGATGTGAAGCGCCATCTTGTTTCCTTTTATGCTTTCTGAAAGCGCGACCGTCTTACTTCCGGGTCCTCGTGCCGGTCGCGGAGCGAGTGTGCATGACAGTACCCCCCTGTCCAGGACCGACTCTCGACGGTCCTGGGGTGGCGGATACCCGACGACGGTAGTCCCGTATGAGCTCGGGGTCCAGGACGAACCGGGCCGGAATCCAAGACCGTTCCTCGGGGCCGTAGCCCTCCCAGTCAACCAGGTACTGAGGAGGAGTGGGGTGGGCAGGTGGAACCATTGGTGACGTGATGAAGGGTTTCAGCTGAGAGGTGTGGAATACTGGGTGAATCCGGAGCGCCGCAGGCAGCTGGAGCCGATAGGTGACAGGGTTGACACGGAGGGTGATGCGATATGGACCGATGAATTTAGGCGAGAGATTTTTGGACTCTGTATGGAGGTTTAGATTTTTGGTGGAGAGCCATACCTTGTCACCTGTGTGGTACTATCGTCCCGGGGGGTGTCGACGGCGATGTTGTGAGGTGTAGAGGGTATTGGCGTGCTGAATGGCCTCCTTGGCTTGAGTCCAGGACCGCCGACACCTTCGGACCAACTGTTGGGCTGAGGGTACTTCAACCTCCGGTTCTTGATGTTCGAACATCGGAGGTTGGAAACCCTGGCATACCTCAAATGGACTCAGCTTTGTGGCGGAGGAGACGTGGAGGTTGTGGGAGAGCTCCGCCCAAATGAGATAGCGAGCACAGGAGCGCTGACGGTCGACAACAAAGCACCTCAGGTAGCGCTCCAGTTGTTGGTTGGCCCGTTCTGTCTGACCATTTGTTTGGGGGTGATAGCCCGAGGAGAGACTGCAGGTAGAATTGATCAGACGGCAGAAGGACTTCCAGAAACGTGCAGTGAACTGGGGCCCCCTGTCCGAGACGATGTCCTTAGGGAACCCATGCAGACGGACTACGTGCTCCAATATCAGCTCGGCTGTCCTTTTAGCTGATGGGAGTCCGGTGAGGGCCACCAGGTGCACAGCTTTGGAGAACCGATCCACTATGGTCATGATGACGTGTTTCCCTTCGGATGCCGGCAGGCCCGTGATGAAGTCAAGGGCAATGTGCGTCCAGGGTCGACGGGGGACTGGGAGTGGTTGGAGTCCCCCTGGTGTTGGTTGATTGGAGGTCTTGGCCCTGGCGCACACTGGGCACGCCCGAACGAACTCATCGACGTCCTTGGCCATTGAGGGCCACCAAAAAGCGCACTGGATGTATTTGAGGGTGCGTTGTGTGCCTGGGTGCCCCGACAGCGGCGAGGAGTGACCCCATTTGATGACGTCGGCCTTGATGGTCCTGGGTACGAAGAGTCGTCCAGGCGGGGCCCCTGCCGGTTCGGTCTCCGTGGCCTGTGCCTGGCGAACCCTCGTCTCCAGTTCCCAACGGAGCGGGGCAATGACTCTGGAAGGTGGCAGGACAGACGCGGGGTCCGCCCGGGGGACATCGCCCTCATGTTGTCGGGAGAGGGCATCGGCTGTGATGTTCTTTGACCCCGGGCGATAGGATAGGTGGAAATCAAAAGACTCAAAAAATAGAGCCCACCGCGCCTGCCTGGGGTTGAGTTGTTTTAGGTTCTTGATGGTAATGAGGTTTTGGTGGTCGGTCCAGACGATAAATGGTTCTCTGGCGCCCTGGAGCCAGTGTCGCCATTCTTCCAAAGCCCACTTTATGGCCAGCAGCTCGCGGTCCGCTACCCCGTATCGCTGCTGAGTGGGGTCAAATTTCTTGGAGAAGAAACTACAAGGGTGTAGTTTCTGGTCTGGACCCCGCTGGGAGAGGACAGCCCCAGCGCCCACCTCTGAGGCGTCCACCTCCACAACGAATTGTTGGTCGGCATCTGGATGGAGGAGAATTGGAGCGGTGGTGAATAGATGGCAGAGTTTGTAGAATGCGCTGATGGCAGTGGAGTCGAGTTGGAAGGGATGAGGTGAGGGGCGAGTTAGGGCGGTTAGGGGTGCTGCGACTGTACTGTAGCCCCGGGTAAAGCGACGATAGAAGTTCGCAAACCCAAGAAACCGTTGAAGCTGTTTGAGAGTCTTGGGTAGGGGCCAATGACGTACAACCTCAAGCTTCTGTGGGTCCATGGCCACACCCTGGGACGAGATGACACAGCCCAGGAACGTGGTGGAGCGCTTGTGAAAAGCGCACTTCTCCAACTTACAGTACAGTCGGTGGGCGAGCAATCTCTTAAGGACAGCCCTGACGTGTCGAATGTGTTCTTCGGCGGTGCGTGAGTAGATGAGTATATCGTCTAGGTAGACAAATACCCATTTTCCCAACATGTCCCGGAGAACATCGTTCATGAACTGCTGGAAAGCTGCGGGGGCGTTACAGAGTCCAAAGGGGATAACTAGGCTTTCGTAATGTCCATTAGGGGTGATGAAGGCTGTCTTCCACTCATCGCCCTCTCTGATACGCACCAAGTTGTGGGCGCTCCGGAGGTCCAACTTTGTAAAAATGGTGGCACCAGAGAGGGCGTCCAGGGCTGGGTTGGTAAGAGGCAGCGGGTGTCGGTTTTTTCTGGTGATGTTATTCAGCCCCCGATAGTCAACACAAGGACGTAATTCGCCCGAACTCTTCTTTACGAAGAAAAATCCTGCGGCTGCGGGCAAGGAAGAGGGTCGGATGGTACCCTGACGGAGAGCGGAGGACACATACTCCTCCATCGCCCGCGTCTCGGTGGAAGAGAGAGAGTATAGACGGCCGCGGGGTGGAGTGGAACCTGGCTGGATCTCAATAGCCAGGTCGTAGGGGCGATGCGGAGGAAGATGGTCGGCACGTCTCTTACAAAAGACCTCAGCCAGGTCTCGATACGCAGGAGGGATGGCGTTGGTGTCAACATCGGGGGCCTCGGACTCCCTAGAGCACGTCCCAGCCGGCGTTTGTAGGCAGAGTTCGAGGCAGGTCGGACCCCATTGCAGGATCCGGTTTTGAGACCAGGAGATGAGAGGGTCATGCGGCAAAAACCAGGGGTATCCTAAGATGATGGGTGGTGAGGAAATGGAGGTGAGGTGAAAGCGAATTTCTTCTTGGTGTTGGTCAATGGTGAGGATGATGGGCCGACTCTGGGTGGTGACAGGGCTGGACGAAAGGGGCCGACCGTCAACGGATGTCACTCGAACTGGCTGGGATAACACCTCAGTCTCCACCCCCATTCTCTTGGCATAGGAGGAGTCAATAAAGTTTCCAGCAGCCCCGGAGTCGATGAACGCGGAACTTTTGACTCGTCTGTGGCCAAATTGGAGGTGTACCTGAACCATGAGACGCGAGATGCTGGGTGTGGTGGCGACCCGGTGAGCTGCCCCCCTGACTCACCGGGCCTGATCGTTTCCCGGGCGTGAAGGGCAGATAGCTCTATGGTGTGCCGCTGACCCACAATAGGCACAGAGTCCCTCCCTGAAACGTCGTTCTCGCTCTGCAGGGTTCAAGGAGGCGCGTCCTAGTTGCATGGGTTCCCCGGCTCCCGTGTCAACCACGGTGGGAGGTGGAGACCCGGCAGACGCCCTAGTGGTGGTGGTGAAAGCTGGTGATCGGGGCGTGGAATGTGAAAAAAGGGGCGTGATTGGCGGCACGATTCGGGGGGCTGGCTTCGGACGAGCGAGCAGGCGCTGGTCAATCCGGAGGGCGAGCTGAACCAATCCCTCCAGTGTAGCTGGAAGCTCTCGTCCGGCGAGCTTGTCCTTGATGCGAGAAGCCAGTCCTTCGTAGTAAGCCGTCCGGAGGGCGGCGTCCCCCCAGGTGGTCTGCACGGCGAGGGTACGGAAATCCGCGGTGTAGCGGCTCACGGACGACCCACCCTGCCGCAGATGGTACAATTTGCTGTCGGTCTCCACCTCAGCAGCAGGATGTTCGATGGTCAATTTGAGTTGGCGGGTGAATTCTCCGTACGAATAGGCTGTCTAATAAGCATGACAGAAGGCAAGAAGGTACATTGGTACATGGGGCCATTGAAGATACAACAAAGACTTAATTTCAGTTGAATACAACTGATCACTCCTCGCCGGTCGATGAAGATAAACACCTCCTCAAGCTGGCTTAAGCCAGTCTTTTGCGGTACTCCGGCAGGTCCATCGACAGCAACATCACAATGGGGACCCCGCATTCACAGTCAGGCAAGGAACATTAATGGGTCATTAATGGGTCATTAAGGACAGGTACATACTATTCCCTGTTCTGGATGTCCACCAAGGACCTCTTTGAATAGGAAAGCCAAGAAGTTGGCCTTGCGACATTTTAAAGAAAAAAAAAGAAGAAATATAATTACAAGCAACGATGAGCGGGCCCAAGCACCTGTGCCATCGCCACTTGTTCGAACCTCACAACCTGTGTGCCTTTTCAGCATGCTAAGACTTCTTAAACAAACATGACATTAGTTTAAGGCATTCCTGGACGTCTCTTTCTGGTGCGCCATTGCTAGCTGTCTCAATGTCGTCCGGGTTTGGTGCTAACTATAATGGCGAAAGGGCTTGAGCAGGTCATTGTTTCTGTGGAATGGGTAGAATGCGTGTGTGAGTGTGAGTGTCAGTCTGAGTGTGTGTGTGTGTGTGTGTGTGTGTGTGTGTGTGTGTGAGACATCTGTGAGTGAATTACGTAGTGTGGTATATGTGTAGAGAGTGTGTGTGTGTGTCTGACTTGCAAAAGGGCCCAGATGTTTGAAACTAAATAAAATAAAAAAGAAATTAATAATAATTATACTTCTGCAATCACCCCAACCTCTCATCAACCAGCATCATCGATGAGTCATCCATGTTTACATTCAGGCTAGCGTCAATTGTGGGTGTTTATGAGTCACATACTAAACCTCGATATTGTCCAATAAAAAGGGCCTGCTTAAATTGGAAGCATTAAAGTTTAGTGCATGTGTGAGTGTGTTTGTGAATGTGTGTGTGTGTGGCATGTGTGTTTGTTTGTGTGTAGTATGCTTGTTTCTGTTAGTGTACCATATTTAATGTCAGTGACTTTATGTAGTGTGTGTGTGTGTGTGTGTGTGTGGGTGGGTGTCTCTGTGTGTGTGTTTGTGTGACTACATATTATACCTTTATCATTTTATCACCAAAAGCGGCCTGCTTAATTTAAAATTCTTGAATTTTATGTTGGTGTGTGTGTGTGGGTGGGTGGGTGGGTGGGTGTTTGTGACTCACAGACTAAACCTCGATATTGCTGTCTAATAAAAAGGACCTGCTTAAATTGGAAGCGTTAAAGTTTAGTGCATGTATGTATGTATGTGTGAGTGTATTTGTGTGTGTGTGTAAAATGTGTGTGTGTAGCATGTTTGATTCTTTGTGTGTAGTATGCCTGTGTTTGTCAGTGTACCATTTTATGTCTGTGACTTTATGTAGTGTGTGTGTGTGTGTGTCTCTGTGTGTGTGTTTGTGTGTGAGTTTGTATGTATTTATGTGTTATATGTTTGTGTCTGTGTCGTATAGATGTGTGTGTAGTATGTTTAATGTATGTTTAATGTTTGTAGCGTTTGTGTGTGTAGAATAGAGCTATAAAATAAATAATAAAAATAATAATACTTTTGCAATCACCCCAACCCACTTCACCTGAGTGCTCGGCAAGGACATTCAGGCAACGATCACTTGTGCGTGTCGCTCTGTCACATACTATAACTCTATCATTTTGTGCACCAAAAGCGGCCTGCTTAACTTAAAGCCTTGAAGTTTATGGTGAAGTGTGTGTGTGTGTGTGTGTGTATGTAGTATCTTTGATTTATGCGTGAATTATGTGTGTTTCTTTGATTGAAGTATGGGTGTGTATTTGTGCAATGAGTGTAATGTAGTGTAAAGTATGTGAGTGGGGGAGTACTCAACATGAATGTGAGAATGCATGAAAGTGGTGGAATGATCATTCCTTTCACTTTCATGCGTCTCATGATGAGATAAACACGTTTGCCGTGTTCTTAGCGCTGTATGACCTCGGGAAAGGGTTTTCTCACACAATTAATGCATAATAATGATAAACGTACAAAATAGTTCATATTCAGTTTTTATGATCAAAACGTGAAAACGAATAACAAAGAATTTCGTGTTCAACTGAATGTCATAATGCATGAAAAAGTTGGAAATTATCATTCCTTTCAGTTTTATGCGTCTCATGCTGAGATAAAGCATTTGCCGTGTTCTTAGCGCTGTTGGACCTCAGGAAAGCGGTTTTCTCACACAACTAATGCATAGTAATGACAAACGTACAAAATGAGTTTATATGCACTTTATATGCTCAAAATGTGAAAAAGAATAACAAAAAAGTAGTTATTCAACATTTATGCAAGAATGCATGAAAGTGGTGGAAATGAACGTTCCTTTCACTTTGACAAAAAAATTGGTACTCAACTGAATGTCATAATGCATGAAAATGTTGGAAATGATCGTTCCTTTTAGTTTTATGCTGCTCATACTGAGATAAAGTGTTTGCCGTGTCCTTAGCGCTGTACGAGCTCAGGAAAGCGGTTGTCTCACACAACTAATGCATAGTAATGACAAACGTACAAAATGAGTTTATATGCACTTTATATGCTCAAAATGTGAAAAAGACTAACAAAAAAGTAGTTATTCAACATTTATGCAAGAATGCATGAAAGTGGTGGAAATGAACGTTCCTTTCACTTTGACAAAAAAATTGGTACTCAACTGAATGTCATAATGCATGAAAATGTTGGAAATGATCGCTCCTTTCAGTTTTATGCTGCTCATACTGAGATAAAGCGTTTGCCGTGTCCTTAGCGCTGTACGAGCTCAGGAAAGCGGTTTTCTCACACAACTATGGCAAGTTCTTGTGAAACACACAAAATGAGTTTATGTGCACTATTTATGCTCAAAATCTAAAAAAGTCTAACAAAAATGTAGTGATTCAACATTTACACTAGAATTCATGAAAGGGATGGACATGACCATGCCTTTCAATTTTATGCCTCTCAAGGTGGGATAAAGCGTTTGCCGTGTTCTTAGCGCTGTATGACCTCGGGAAAGGGTTTTCTCACACAATTAATGCATAATAATGATAAACGTGCAAAATAGTTCATATTCAGTTTTTATGATCAAAACGTGAAAACGAATAACAAAGAATTTCGTGTTCAACTGAATGTCATAATGCATGAAAAAGTTGGAAATTATCATTTCTTTCAGTTTTATGCGTCTCATGCTGAGATAAAGCATTTGCCGTGTTCTTAGCGCTGTTGGACCTCAGGAAAGCGGTTTTCTCACACAACTAATGCATAGTAATGACAAACGTACAAAATGAGTTTATATGCACTTTATATGCTCAAAATGTGAAAAAGACTAACAAAAAAGTAGTTATTCAACATTTATGCAAGAATGCATGAAAGTGGTGGAAATGAACGTTCCTTTCAGTTTTATGCTGCTCATACTGAGATAAAGCGTTTGCCGTGTCCTTAGCGCTGTACGAGCTCAGGAAAGCGGTTTTCTCACACAACTATGGCAAGTTCTTGTGAAACACACAAAGTGAGTTTATGTGCACTTTTTATGCTCAAAATCTAAAAAAGTCTAACAAAAATGTAGTGATTCAACATTTATACCAGAATTCATGAAAGGGATGGACATGACCATGCCTTTCAATTTTATGCCTCTCAAGGTGAGATAAGGCGTTTGCCGTGTTCTTAGCGCTGTATGACCTCGGGAAAGGGTTTTCTCACACAATTAATGCATAATAATGCTAAACGTACAAAATAGTTCATATTCAGTTTTTATGATCAAAACGTGAAAACGAATAACAAAGAATTTCGTGTTCAACTGAATGTCATAATGCATGAAAAAGTTGGAAATTATCATTCCTTTCAGTTTTATGCGTCTCATGCTGAGATAAAGCATTTGCCGTGTTCTTAGTGCTGTTGGACCTCAGGAAAGCGGTTTTCTCACACAACTAATGCATAGTAATGACAAACGTACAAAATGAGTTTATATGCACTTTATATGCTCAAAATGTGAAAAAGACTAACAAAAAAGTAGTTATTCAACATTTATGCAAGAATGCATGAAAGTGGTGGAAATGAACGTTCCTTTCACTTTGACGAAAAAATTGGTACTCAACTGAATGTCATAATGCATGAAAATGTTGGAAATGATCGTTCCTTTCAGTTTTATGCTGCTCATACTGAGATCAAGCGTTTGCCGTGTCCTTAGCGCTGTACGAGCTCAGGAAAGCGGTTTTCTCACACAACTATGGCAAGTTCTTGTGAAACACACAAAATGAGTTTATGTGCACTATTTATGCTCAAAATCTAAAAAAGTCTAACAAAAATGTAGTGATTCAACATTTATACCAGAATTCATGAAAGGGATGGACATGACCATGCCTTTCAATTTTATGCCTCTCAAGGTGAGATAAAGCGTTTGCCGTGTTCTTAGCGCTGTATGACCTCGGGAAAGGGTTTTCTCACACAATTAATGCATAATAATGATAAACGTACAAAATAGTTCATATTCAGTTTTTATGATCAAAACGTGAAAACGAATAACAAAGAATTTCGTGTTCAACTGAATGTCATAATGCATGAAAAAGTTGGAAATTATCATTCCTTTCAGTTTTATGCGTCTCATGCTGAGATAAAGCATTTGCCGTGTTCTTAGTGCTGTTGGACCTCAGGAAAGCGGTTTTCTCACACAACTAATGCATAGTAATGACAAACGTACAAAATGAGTTTATATGCACTTTATATGCTCAAAATGTGAAAAAGACTAACAAAAAAGTAGTTATTCAACATTTATGCAAAAATAGATGAAAGTGGTGGAAATGAACGTTCCTTTCACTTTGACGAAAAAATTGGTACTCAACTGAATGTCATAATGCATGAAGATGTTGGAAATGATCGTTCCTTTCAGTTTTATGCTGCTCATACTGAGATAAAGCGTTTGCCGTGTCCTTAGCGCTGTACGAGCTCAGGAAAGCGGTTTTCTCACACAACTATGGCAAGTTCTTGTGAAACACACAAAATGAGTTTATGTGCACTATTTATGCTCAAAATCTAAAAAAGTCTAACAAAAATGTAGTGATTCAACATTTATACCAGAATTCATGAAAGGGATGGACATGACCATGCCTTTCAATTTTATGCCTCTCAAGGTGAGATAAAGCGTTTGCCGTGTTCTTAGCGCTGTATGACCTCGGGAAAGGGTTTTCTTACACAATTAATGCATAATAATGATAAACGTACAAAATAGTTCATATTCAGTTTTTATGATCAAAACGTGAAAACGAATAACAAAGAATTTCGTGTTCAACTGAATGTCATAATGCATGAAAAAGTTGGAAATTATCATTCCTTTCAGTTATATGCGTCTCATGCTGAGATAAAGCATTTGCCGTGTTCTTAGTGCTGTTGGACCTCAGGAAAGCGGTTTACTCACACAACTAATGCATAGTAATGACAAACGTACAAAATGAGTTTATATGCACTTTATATGCTCAAAATGTGAAAAAGACTAACAAAAAAGTAGTTATTCAACATTTATGCAAGAATGCATGAAAGTGGTGGAAATGAACGTTCCTTTCACTTTGACGAAAAAATTGGTACTCAACTGAATGTCATAATGCATGAAAATGTTGGAAATGATCGTTCCTTTCAGTTTTATGTTGCTCATACTGAGATAAAGCGTTTGCCGTGTCCTTAGCGCTGTACGAGCTCAGGAAAGCGGTTTTCTCACACAACTATGGCAAGTTCTTGTGAAACACACAAAATGAGTTTATGTGCACTATTTATGCTCAAAATCTAAAAAAGTCTAACAAAAATGTAGTGATTCAACATTTATACCAGAATTCATGAAAGGGATGGACATGACCATGCCTTTCAATTTTATGCCTCTCAAGGTGAGATAAAGCGTTTGCCGTGTTCTTAGCGCTGTATGACCTCGGGAAAGGGTTTTCTCACACAATTAATGCATAATAATGATAAACGTACAAAATGAGTTTATATGCACTTTATATGCTCAAAATGTGAAAAAGACTAACAAAAAAGTAGTTATTCAACATTTATGCAAGAATGAATGAAAGTGGTGGAAATGAACGTTCCTTTCACTTTGACAAAAAAATTGGTACTCAACTGAATGTCATAATGCATGAAAATGTTGGAAATGATCGTTCCTTTCAGTTTTATGCTGCTCATACTGAGATCAAGCGTTTGCCGTGTCCTTAGCGCTGTACGAGCTCAGGAAAGCGGTTTTCTCACACAACTAAGGCAAGTTCTTGTGAAACACACAAAATGAGTTTATGTGCACTATTTATGCTCAAAATCTAAAAAAGTCTAACAAAAATGTAGTGATTCAACATTTATACCAGAATTCATGAAAGGGATGGACATGACCATGCCTTTCAATTTTATCCCTCTCAAGGTGAGATAAAGCGTTTGCCGTGTTCTTAGCGCTGTATGACCTCGGGAAAGGGTTTTCTCAGACAATTAATGCATAATAATGATAAACGTACAAAATGAGTTCATATGCACTTTATATGCTCAAAATGTGAAAAAGACTAACAAAAAAGTAGTTATTCAACATTTATGCAAGAATGAATGAAAGTGGTGGAAATGAACGTTCCTTTCACTTTGACAAAAAAATTGGTACTCAACTGAATGTCATAATGCATGAAAATGTTGGAAATGATCGTTCCTTTCAGTTTTATGCTGCTCATACTGAGATAAAGCGTTTGCCGTGTCCTTAGCGCTGTACGAGCTCAGGAAAGCGGTTTTCTCACACAACTATGGCAAGTTCTTGTGAAACACACAAAATGAGTTTATGTGCACTATTTATGCTCAAAATCTAAAAAAGTCTAACAAAAATGTAGTGATTCAACATTTATACCAGAATTCATGAAAGGGATGGACATGACCATGCCTTTCAATTTTATGCCTCTCAAGGTGAGATAAAGCGTTTGCCGTGTTCTTAGCGCTGTTGGACCTCAGGAAAGCGGTTTTCTCACACAACTAATGCATAGTAATGACAAACGTACAAAATGAGTTTATATGCACTTTATATGCTCAAAATGTGAAAAAGACTAACAAAAAAGTAGTTCTTCAACATTTATGCAAGAATGCATGAAAGTGGTGGAAATGAACGTTCCTTTCACTTTGACAAAAAAATTGGTACTCAACTGAATGTCATAATGCATGAAAATGTTGGAAATGATCGTTCCTTTCAGTTTTATGCTGCTCATACTGAGATAAAGCGTTTGCCGTGTCCTTAGCGCTGTACGAGCTCAGGAAAGCGGTTTTCTCACACAACTATGGCAAGTTCTTGTGAAACACACAAAATGAGTTTATGTGCACTATTTATGCTCAAAATCTAAAAAAGTCTAACAAAAATGTAGTGATTCAACATTTATACCAGAATTCATGAAAGGGATGGACATGACCATGCCTTTCAATTTTATGCCTCTCAAGGTGAGATAAAGCGTTTGCCGTGTCCTTAGCGCTGTACGAGCTCAGGAAAGCGGTTTTCTCACACAACTATGGCAAGTTCTTGTGAAACACACAAAATGAGTTTATGTGCACTATTTATGCTCAAAATCAAAAAAAGTCTATCAAAAATGTAGTGATTCAACATTTATACCAGAATTCATGAAAGGGATGGACATGACCATGCCTTTCAATTTTATGCCTCTCAAGGTGAGATAAAGCGTTTGCCGTGTTCTTAGCGCTGTATGACCTCGGGAAAGGGTTTTCTCACACAATTAATGCATAATAATGATAAACGTACAAAATGAGTTTATATGCACTTTATATGCTCAAAATGTGAAAAAGACTAACAAAAAAGTAGTTATTCAACATTTATGCAAGAATGAATGAAAGTGGTGGAAATGAACGTTCCTTTCACTTTGACAAAAAAATTGGTACTCAACTGAATGTCATAATGCATGAAAATGTTGGAAATGATCGTTCCTTTCAGTTTTATGCTGCTCATACTGAGATAAAGCGTTTGCCGTGTCCTTAGCGCTGTACGAGCTCAGGAAAGCGGTTTTCTCACACAACTATGGCAAGTTCTTGTGAAACACACAAAATGAGTTTATGTGCACTATTTATGCTCAAAATCTAAAAAAGTCTAACAAAAATGTAGTGATTCAACATTTATACCAGAATTCATGAAAGGGATGGACATGACCATGCCTTTCAATTTTATGCCTCTCAAGGTGAGATAAAGCGTTTGCCGTGTTCTTAGCGCTGTATGACCTCGGGAAAGGGTTTTCTCACACAATTAATGCATAATAATGATAAACGTACAAAATAGTTCATATTCAGTTTTTATGATCAAAACGTGAAAACGAATAACAAAGAATTTCGTGTTCAACTGAATGTCATAATGCATAGTAACACTAAGTTGGAAATTATCATTCCTTTCAGTTTTATGCGTCTCATGCTGAGATAAAGCATTTGCCGTGTTCTTAGCACTATTGGACCACAGGAAAGCGGTTTTCTCACACAACTAATGCATAGTAATGACAAACGTACAAAATGAGTTTATATGCACTTTATATGCTCAAAATGTGAAAAAGACTAACAAAAAAGTAGTTACTCAACATTTATGCAAGAATGCATGAAAGTGGTGGAAATGAACGTTCCTTTCACTTTGACAAAAAAATTGGTACTCAACTGAATGTCATAATGCATGAAAATGTTGGAAATGATCGTTCCTTTCAGTTTTATGCTGCTCATACTGAGATAAAGCGTTTGCCGTGTCCTTAGCGCTGTACGAGCTCAGGAAAGCGGTTTTCTCACACAACTAAGGCATGGTCATGTGAAACACATAAAATGAGTTTATGTGCCCTATTTATGCTCAAAATGTGAAAAAGACTAACAAAAATGTAGTGATTCAACATTCATGCAAGAATGCATGAAAGTGGTGGAAATTATCATTCCTTTCACTTTTATGAGTCTCATGCTGAGATAAAGCGTTTGCCGTGTTATTAGCGCTGTACGAGCTCCACTAATGCATGGTCATCTAAGACATGCGAAACAAGTTCATTTTCAGTTTACATACTCAAACGTGAAGAAGAATAACAAAAAAGTTGTGATTCAACATGTATGCCAGAATTCATGAATGTTTTGGAAATGATTTCTTTCACTTTTCTAATACTCACAAATCTTATTTTCACTGTGTTTATGAACACACCCTTATGTTTCTTACATACAGTTGAAAAAGAAGAAATGTTAATTAGAATTAATTAATAGATCCTGTTAATAAATGTGAATTTTTGTTTCAATTTAATTTTAAATTTTATTTGTCAAATACACAAACATACACAACATGATATTCATAGAAATGCTTTGACAACCGTGCATGACCCAAGCATAAAAAAGAAAAAAAGAGTATTGAAACAAAGAATATGACTATACTAATAAATTAATAGAGTATGAATAAGGAAACGTGCAACTAAATATGAAATAAGAAATTCAGAAATAATATATAAATACAGAAAACAGCTTTTTGTTTATAGTTAATAGAATAAAATAGTGTGGATAATGTGTATTCAGTAAGCGGTGAGCAGGGACAGAAGAGAGGCAGTAAATACATGGGGAAATTGTGGGGTATCGACGTACACTTCCCCCAATGCAGGTCGATTACTTCTGAGTACTTCTGATGGCAGGTCAGCCCAGGAATGACGCGGTATGAGGTAATGTTTCTGTAGTGGAGAGCCATTGCTGACTGGATCCCTGCATCCCAGCAATGGGCATGCCACAATGTCTAGGTGTAGGTTTTTACATGCAGGTGAACACAAAGCATGGGACTTTAGCTTGTTGTTAACTTTATGTGTTCAAAAGCCAGGCTAAATGAGCCAAATTCAAGTAGGCTTTTATTTTCATTTCAACCATATACAGTTTAGTACACAGTGACAAAAAATAAGGTACCTCTAGAAGCAAGGTCCTACATACAACATAAATTAACATCATGAATGAACAAAACTAACTAGCTGACTAAGCAACCTAATTAGCTGCCTAGCTGTGACAAGACAGATTAACATTTTTAAGTTAACAGAAAACTAAGTTCTATAGAAAAAAAGAGACAACATAAAGTGGAAATGTGCAAACAAGACTAACAAAATCACGACGTGACATGACACGTTTCATTACTTTGTGCTGATGACGTAATGAGTTGAGGACTCATTCTTCATCAGGACACATTCCTTTGAAGTAGCAGCAAAGATCTAATAGTTTTGTGCCTATAACAAGTAGTGGATATTGTGCAAAAGAACAATTACAGGTTGGTGTGAACCATTTAATAGATGGTTGTTGATCAGTGTAATTTGCGCGTGTGTTGTTTATTCGTTCAGTCTCAATGTTCTCAGTTATCTGAGTGATTGTGTGTGTGTGCGTGTGTGTGTGTGTGTGTGTGTGTGTGTGTGTTTGTGCTTGTTTATCAGTCCAATCCCTTTTTTGTTGAGGAGATGGATGTCTTGTGAAAAGACGCTGTTGCACAGTCTGGATGTGAATGACCGAATGCTTTGCTATATTTTTCCAGATGGCAGGTGGGGGAAGATTGAGTGTGATCTGTGTGTCTAATCAGCCACAATGTTCGTGGCTTTGCAGATGCAGCGTGTGGTTTAAATGTCTTCGATAAACGGTGGAGGAGAGACTCTGATGACCTCCTCTGCTGTTCTTACTACCCGCTGTAAGGTCTTGCGGTCGGAGAGGAACACCAGACAGTGATGCAGCTGCTCTGGATACTCTCGATAGACCCTCTATAGAAAGTGGTAAGGATTGGTGGTGGAAGCTGGGCCATCCTCAGCCTTCACAGGAAGAGAAGATGTTTTTAATGCTATCGTGTGCTGGTGTTGATAGACCGAGTGAGGTTCTCCTCCGGATGGCCAACCAGGAATTTGGTGCTATTGACGATCTCCACACAGGAGCAGTTGATGTTCATCAGAGAGTGGCCGCTCTGTGTCCTCCTGAGGTCAACAAGCATGTTTATTACTTTAGCAACAGGTTGTTGTGCATACACAAGACCGTTAGTCTCAGCAATTCAATAAATGGAATGGAGCTGTCACTGTCACAGGCGGGTGATGGTCAGTTTCCTTTGGTGATGTCCTTTTGTTGGTGATCTCCTGTATGCCCTGCCACATGACTGGATGAGCATTCTCTGGGCATGTGCGTGCTTCGCCTCTCTATGGCCCGGGAATGTTTGGGCTTTGCTGTTCTGATGGTGAAGTCTCGGGTCTTCACAAGTGCACGCACCTCCGCAGTAAATCCAGTAAAATTTCTGGTTGGTTGTGAGATGGTGTTCTTGGAGACAGCAACATCATCGGTGCACTGGTTGATGTCAAGACATAAGTTGCTGCCTTCCTAAACAGTGTTCTCAAAACAACAGTGCAGGCTTCTATTGGCCAGGTTTTTATCTGCTTCAGAATCAGGTGTCCCTGAATCATCAACTGTAAACACTGGTCGGTTGATCAAGAACACAAACCTGTAACTAGGCATTTCACATCTTGGCAGACATGATAGGTGTCACAGATTTACCATGCTTGGTAGGTAATTCCTGGACCTCCGAATATGGCCGGCTCAGCTTATCGCTGCTGTTTGCTGCGACTTTTGCCAAGATCCACAAAGAATGAAAATCACCCAGGAATGAAATGCACATAGACAAGGCTGAAGGGCAGTATGATGAGTGTGAATGCAGAATGGTGAACGTTCCGTAGTAGGCCGCAGTACGTTTGTTGAAATTAATGGTTTACTCATGACACTTTGTCATGCAGTTAGGGTCATAGGGTCTGAGCTATTTGAACCACCCACAACCACCTTTCCCAGTGTTTCACAAACAGGCGGACTAATTCTCAGGTATTCTCAAAGAGTTAAGGCCAAAAACGTCCACCCTCAGCCCCACAAAGAACCTAGGATGATCAATCTGCTCCCTGTAGGCCCCAATTTTGCCACCGTCTACCTATGTTCTCAGATCAAGAGCCAAAGGCCTAGAGCCTCACCCAGGACAATGGGTCTGAAATTTACCCAAAGAACTTCCTGCTGAAGGTGGATGCCAAGAAGTACATTGCATTAATTTCATTTGATTACCACCGGTCATTCTCTGGTCGATGAAGATGAACCCCACCTCAAGCTTTCTCAAGCCAGTCTGGTGCAGCCCTCTGGAGGGAACATTGAACACTCGTGGGTCTCAGGCTGGCCCATACCATACAACAGTCTGCACGTCCAACACGAAATTCTCTCAGAAGATGAAAACCTAGAAGTTGGCCCAGCAGCCTTTTAAAATAAAAAAATATATATACATATATATATATATTTGAAAGCAATGATGAGCGGGCCCAAGCATCTGTGTCATAGGCACCCGGGCGCACCGCACAGCCTGAGTAATGATGTCACTAAATATGGTTCAAATTTAAGTCATCGTCGAGGTTGGACGTCTCTTTCTATGTGTCATTGCTAGTGATTGCCTGGTGACGACTGTAATGGCGTAGGGCCTTGGGCCCGGTCTTCATTTGTGTAGGAGGCATAGGGTGTGTATAGGATGTGTCAAGTCAATTTTATTTATATAGCACTTTTAACAATTGACATTGTCGCAAAGCACCTTTACACAATAAAAGAAGTAAGTTTGTATGCAATGTGTATGAATCAAAATGATAAGATTGTCCCTGATGAGCAAGCCGAGGGCGACGGTGGCAAGAAAAACTCCCTGAGATGGTAATAGGAAGAAACCTTGAGAGGAACCAGACTCAACAGGGAACCCATCCTTATCTGGGTGATAACGGATAGCAGGGATTGATCAGCATAATAATGTGTACTGGAAGTTCAGTATAACAGGAAATGTGTTTAAAATTAAAATTAAAAGGAGTCCAGTTTGTTTCTGGAGGCTCAGGTAGACTGTAGGAGATTCCAGTCCTGAGCTATCGAACAACTGAAGTCACAGGTCCCCAGAGCATCAATCGATGACAGGACAGTCTTCATGGAAACCAGCCCCATCCACCACACGAATCCAGGCAGACCACACGGGGCATCCATGCGACGAGATCTCCAACCAGAAGCAGGACTCCAGGACGGGTTAGACGGGTCCAGAGGGCAGAGGGGTCTGGATCACTGGCAACTCAGGAGTGACATGTATAGAGGGAAAGGAGAGAGGGAGAGAGAAAGAGGAGAGAGCAGAAGAGGAGAGAACAGAAAATAAGGAGAGATGGCAGTTAGGTATGGTCACAGTCAACATGTATAAGGTGAATGTATATTTAGTGCAAAGTGCAAGCAGGGACTCCGGCAGGACTAACTATAACAGCATAACTAAAAGGGAGAGCCAGAAGGAAACACAGACATGAGGGCTCCCTGTGATGTAAAGCAACCAATCACCGCACCGTCAACAAACCTGAGTGATCAATGAGAGTGGGGAGGACAGCATCTAAACATACCAGTTCACCAGAATGCTCTACGTCCATGAGTCCCCCAGATCTGCTCCTTTACCTAAGGTTAATCTATTTACAAAAATGCTTGGCTAAATAAATAGGTTTTTAGCCTAGACTTAAACACTGAGACTGTGTCTGAGTCCCGAACATTAATAGGAAGACTATTCCATAACTTTGGTGCTTTGTAAGAAAAAAATCTGCCCCCTGCTGTAGTTTTAATAATACGTGGTACTGGCAGGCAGCCTGCATTCTTTGATCGAAGTAGGCGTGGCGGATCGTAAGACACTAGCAGTTCACTCAAATACTGTGGCGTGAGACCATTTAGTGCTTTAAATGTCAAAAGTAGTATCTTAAAATCGATCCGAAATTTCACAGGGAGCCAATGCAGTGTAGATAAGATAGGGGTGATGTGCTCGTATCTTCGTATCTTCGTGTCCTCGTATCTTTTAGTGAGGACTCTCGCTGCTGCATTCTGTACTAACTGAAGCTTGTTTATACACCTAGTTGAACAACCAGACAGTAAGGCGCTACAATAGTCCAACCTAGAGGTGATAAAGGCATGAACTAGTTTTTCTGCATCATTTCGTGACAATATGTTTCTAATCTTCGCAATCTTTCTAAGGTGAAAGAAAGCTATCCTGGTGATATTATCTACATGTGCTTCAAATGAAAGGCTGGAATCTATAATCACACCAAGGTCTTTAACTGTTGCATTTGATGGAACAGAAAGGCCATCTAAAGTTACAGTGTGATCAGAAAGCTTACTTCTAGCTACTTGTGGTCCTATGAACAGAACTTCTGTCTTATCAGGATTAAGCAGAAGAAAATTAATTAACATCCAATCTCCAATGTCCTGCACACACTGCTCAATTTTAGCAAACTGGTTTTTCTCATCTGGTTTTGCTGAGACATATAATTGTGTGTCATCAGCATAACAATGAAAACTAATACCATGTTTACGAATTATGTTGCCCAGAGGAAGCATGTAAAGGGAAAAAAGCAGTGGGCCTAAAACCGAATACCCACTACTGATGTAAAAGTACGTTTAAGGTGGAAGCGCGGTGCTTCGAGACAAGGTAGTGATCCGAGATAACTTCAGACTGTGGAATTGTGGTTATATTTCCTATACTTAATCCGAAGGATAATATTAAATCTAAAGTGTGACCTGCTTTATGAGTGGGTCCTACTACACACTGATTTACTCCTACTGAGTCCAGTATAGACAAGGATGCTGTTCTCAGAGGGTCTTCTGGATTCTCAAAATGAATAATAAAGTCTCCAGCAATTAACGCTTTGTCTACAGAAACAACAAGGTTTGAGAGGAAATCTGCAAATTCGCAGAGAAACTCCGAGTACAGCCCTGGGGGTCTGTAAATGATGATTAGTGGGATCGACTGAGCTGACTTTATGTTACTATAGAGAACTTCAAATGCATTAGATTTAAAACTGTGTTTTTGTACGAGAGACAGATTATTGTAATAAATAACTGCGACTCCTCCTCCTCTACCAGTTAGCCGAGGCTGGCGTATGTAGCTGTATCCAGGAGGACTAGCTTCATTTAGAGCTACATACTCGTCCTGTTTAATCCAGGTTTCTGTTAAACATAATATATCAAACTCCTGATCTGTGATAATTTCATTAACAATAACTGCTTTAGATGCGAGAGATCTAATATTTAACAGTCCTAGCTTCAGATCAGAGGTGCCGGCTGCGAATTCAGTGTACTCTGAGTTTGTGGTATCTGTGTTAATTAAATTACTAAAACAGACTTTCTGAGTCTTTCTAAATTTATGTTTATGTTTAGCTCGGGGAACAGACACAGTCTCAATATGATGAACCCTGAGTGACAACTCTCTGCAGCTAGCAGACGGTTGGTTTAGCCTGTCTGTCTGCTCCCTGGCCTGGGCTCTGGATTGTCACCGATTAACTAGGCCTCTTCTGAGACTATGTGCTATACTGCAAGAAATGAGAGCAGCACCTTCCTGAGTGGGATGGACACCGTCCCGCCCTAACAGGCCAGTTTTGCCCTCAAAGGTCTTCCAATTGTCTATGTAGCCCACGTTGTTTTCGGAGCACCACCTGGACATCCTGCGGCAATAACCTGCTGTAAGCTATGTCGCCACGTCTCATTGGGATGGGACCAGAGCAAACTACTTCATCGGACATCGCCTTCGCTATTTTAAACACCTCTGTAAAGTTATGCTTGCTAACCTCTGACTGATGAAGGCGTATATCGTTAGCTCCAGCATGTACCACTATCTTAGAGAACCTACGCTGTCCTAGAGCCATAAGATTACCTGCTATGTCCGGTGCTCTGGCTCTCGGGATACACCTGACCGCTGGCGCCCCTAAAGGCCTAGCTAATTTCACATATATAGAGTCTCCTATAACCAGAGATCTTTCAGGTTTCTCAGCGGGTGCATCACTAAGGAGAGCAAACCTGTTGGACACGTGAAGTGCAGAAGAGGTGTGCTCCGGTGGGCTAGCCTTAGCTTTGGCTGAACGAGTATGCCGCCGAGTTGTCACCCACTCGCCCCGCTGTGAGGGCTCTACTGCCGAAGTCGGGGGCTGATTATCTCCACCTGTGGCACCCAGACTTTCCGCTACGGGAATAACGCTGCTCTCGCGCTCTCTAACCCTCTCTAAAGTCTGGATGCACTCCTCTAATACTGATACCTTCTCCGTCAGGGTGCTAACTAACACACACCTATCACAAATAAAATTATCACTAATGACGGAGGAAGAATGTCTAAACATCCTGCACTCCACACACTGAGCGAGCTGAATGGTAGACATAATAACGTACCTTTGTGCCGGAGTTGTGATTATTTGCTGATGGATTCGCTTGTTGTTGGTCAGATGATAGGCGCGTTCTCTCAAAAAGCGCAAAAAAAACGGATAAAGTCCAGTAGTGTTAAAGCGTAAAAACTAGTTTGTTATTTAGTAAAAACGGGAAAAATATATAATTATAAAAAACTAAACAAAATATAATCTAAAATGCTGTTACAAACAGACGAGGAACTTTCGCGGAAACAATACGGAAAACAGGAAGCTACGTCACTAAACAGGAAGCATTGTAATGGCATAACTTATTTCACATCATGTTTACGCCTTGTGTACTGTGTGTAAGGCGTTTGTGTGTAGGATGTGTACTGTATGTGTAGGATAAGTAGTTTGTGTGTGTCAGTGTACTGTATGTGAGGTGTGTGTAGGATAAGAAGTTTGTGTGTGTCTGTGTTTGTGTATAGTGTGTGTGCGCATGTGTGTGAGTATATGTGTGCGTGTAGTATGTGTAGTTGGTGTAGTATGTGTATGTGTGTTTGTGTGTGTCGCGTGTGTCTGTGTCATCTGTGTGTGAAGTGTGTGTGTGTGTGTGTGTGTGTGTGTGTGTGTGAGTGTGGGGTGTGTTTAGGATATGTATGTAAAGTTTGTATATTGTGTGAGTGTCTTTAGGTAATTACAGTGTAATTTGTGGCATTCATGTCTGTGCAGTATATGTGTGTGTGTTTGTGTGTTGGCTTTTTTTTAATATGTATGTGTCGTGTGTGAGTGTGTGTTTGGAGACATTTTTGTCTTTTGTGTTCAGAGAAGGCTGAATGGCTGTGCTAGGTGTATGATATGCTATGATATGCTAGGAAATGCTATGAGCGTTCCATAGTAGGCCGCGGTACGTTTGTGGAAAGGGGTGGGTTACTCGTGATATCTTGTCAAGCAGATGGAATCATAGGTCTGAGCTATCTCATCCACCAACAACCCCCTTCCCCAGTGTCTCACAAACAGCTGGACTTATAGGAGGTATTCTCAAATAAAGGTAGGGACAAAAACTGCACTCCTCCTCCCACAAAGAACCTAGGATTGCGTGATCAATTTGCTCCATGCAGCCAGTTTGGCTACCATCTAACCACGTTCCCAGAGCAAGCCCCCAAGACCCAGAGCCTCACCTAGAACAGTGGGTCTAGAAGATGTCAAGAATATACTGTACATCAGTACATCAGGCCATCGTGCAATTTCGGTTGCGTAACACCGGTCACTCCCCAGTTAATGAAGATAAACACCTCCTCAAACTTCCTCATGCCAGTCCTGTGCAGCATTCTGGCGGGTCTATCACCATCAATATCACAATAGGGACCCCGCATGCATGGTCAGTCTAGGAATGCTTATGCATCCAAGGCAGGCACATACTATTCCCCGGTCTGGTTGTCCACCGAGGAGCTCTCTGAAGATGAAGGCCAAGAAGTTGGCAATGTGGCTTTTGAAAATAAAAAGAATAAATATAATTACAAGCAATGCAAC
The DNA here is from genome assembly GCA_030347435.1 of Clarias fuscus. NCBI lineage: Eukaryota > Metazoa > Chordata > Actinopteri > Siluriformes > Clariidae > Clarias > Clarias fuscus. The sequence goes on from CM059218.1 coordinate 14,194,160, forward strand.
CACGGGGGGTGCAATCCAGTGTCTTCTTGTGCCAGTCCCAAGTCTGGATAAATGCAAAGGGTTGTGTCAGGAAGGGCATCTGACGTAAAACATTTGCCAAATCAATGATTGTGATGCGAATCACAAATATCATTTCCATACCGGATCGGTTGCAGCCCGGGTTAGCAACGACCGCCACCAGTCCTGTTGACCTACAGGCTGCTGGTGGAAATTAGGAGAGGAGGAAGGTGTGTTTGAAAGCAGAGAGAGAAAAGGAAAGGCATGAGTTTAGGAGTGATGGTAGGGACTTTGAATGTTGGGACTATGACAGGGAAGGCAAGAGGTTGACATGATGCAGAGAAGGAAGGTGGACATACTGTGTGCCCAGGAGACAAGGTGGAAAGGTAGCAAGGCTATAAGCTTAGGATCAAGGTTCAAATTGTTTTACCATGGATCTGTACAGGTTGGCGAATCAGAGAGATAGAGGTGGGAAGGATGTGCAGCATGTTAGAGTGATTAAAGATAAAAATGGAAATACACTGACAGATGCCAGGAGGGTGATGGGAAGATGTAAGGAGCACTTTAAAGAATTGATGAATGAGGAAAATGAAAGAGAACAAAGAGTAGAAGAGGTGAGTGTTGTGGAGCAGGAAGTAGCAAATATTAGTAAGAGTGAGGTGAGGAGGGCATTACAGAGGATGAAGAGTGGAAAGGCTGTTGGTCCTGATGACATACCTGTGGAGGGATGGAAGTGCTTAGGAGAGGTTGCAGTATAGTTTCTAACTAGTTTGTTTAACAAGATCTTGGAGAGTGAGAGAATTCCAGAGAAATGGGGGAGAAGTGTATTGGTGCCGATTTTTAAGAACAAGGGAGATGTGCAGAGCTGTGGCAATTACAGAGGCATAAAGCTGATGAGCTATACAATGAACCTTTTTAGAAAGAGTAGTGGAAGCTAGTTTAAGGGCAGAGGTGAGCATTTGTGAACAGCAACACTGTTTCATACCTAGAAAGAGTACAACAGATGGAGTATTTGCTTTGAGGATGCTGATGGAGAAGTACAGAGAAGGTAATATAGAGTTGCATTGTATCTTTGTGGATTTAGAAAAAGCATACGACAGTGTGCCGAGATAGGATCTGTGGTGTTGTATGAGGAAGTCTGGAGTGGCAGAGAAGTATGTTAGTGTGGTGCAGGACATGTATGAGAGCTGTAAGACAGTGGTGAGATGTGCTGTAGGTGTGACAGAAGATTTTAAGGTGGAGGTGGGTCTGCATCAAGGAAAAAAGGCTCTAAGCCCCTTTTTGTTTGCTCTGGTGATGGACTGGGTGACAGATGAGGTTAGACAGGAGTCTCCTTGGAATATGATGCTTTGTAGCGAGAGCAGGGAACAGGTGGAGGAAAATTTGGAGAAGTGGAGGTATGTTCTGGAAAGCAGAGGAATGAAGGATCGGGTGGAGAAAAGTGTCAGGTGGGCTGTGTGATAAAAGAGTATCAGCGAGAATGTAAGGAAAGGTGTACAAGACAGTTTTGAGACCAGCGATGCTCTATGGCTTAGTGGCACTGAAGAAAAGACAGGAGGCAGAGCTGGAGGTAGCGGAGATGAAGATGTTGAGGTTCTCTTTGTGCGTGACAATGATAGATAGGATTGAGAATAAGTTCATCAGAGGGCCAACCCATGTTATATGTTTTGGAGATAAAGTCAGAGAGGCCAGATTGATGTTGTTTGGACTTGTTCAGGGGACAGATTGTGAATATATGGATAGAAGGATGCTGAGGTTGGAACTGCCAAGCAGGAGGTCTAGTGGAAGACCAAAGAGGAGATTTATGGATGTAGTTAGAGAGGACATAAATTTAGTTGGCGTGAGAGAAGAGGATACAAAGGATAGGGTTAGATGGAGGCGGATGATTCGCTGTGGCGAGCCGTGAAAGGGAACAGCCGAAAGACAAAAAAGAAATATAATTATAAGCAGCGATGAACGGGAACAAACAA